>CM035119.1:5907301-6611609 GCA_020205555.1 Panax stipuleanatus | reverse complement strand
AATGGAATTATTTGTGACCAAAAGGGAATAGAGGTCATTGCCTATGTTAGAGGATGATGATGGCTATGGTGATGATGAAGGGGGTGGTTGCAATAGTGTCCCTCCTACCAACTCCATCTTGTCCAATGTCTTTCTCTCTATCCTTTAGTTTGATTTGTTGGGCAAAACAGAATTGGTCCATGATTTTTCTATAAATTGGAAGTTTTTCCTTCACATTTCTGTTGGCTAAGTTCTTGCTAAGTTGCTAGAGAGAGTTTGTTGATAAGCATTAAGAGAGGGAAGTGCTAAATTGAGAGGAAGCTATCTAAGTTGAAAGCAGGCCTAGTATTGCAAGCCTTGAAAAGGTAATGTTACAATGAACATTTCCCATTTCAAAGTTCTATAATTGTAAGAGATTATCATGATATCAGTAGATTTATAATCTGCTTAGCATTGTTATCAAATGAAGTCTAAAGATACAAATCCAATTATAATGCAAGATGGTATAATGTGGTGCGGTTGAGGAATTTCTAGAGAGTTCATGAAACTTTGGATTAATATGTGAATTGATGATTTTATATGTTAGAACATGTTAGAAACTTTAGTAATATTGTTCTATAAAGTTTATGTGTAATTGGTTGGTTGGATTTGGTGTGGAGAAAAATTCAAAACCCTGGAGGGGGCCCGCCCCAGCGGGCCTTGTAAGCCTGTACCCCCGCCCCAGCGGGGGGTATGCAGGGAAAAATGTTTGAAGCGGCCCCGGCGGGCATGTTAAGCCTTGAACCCCTGCCCCGGCGGGGGGTATACAAAAAAAAGGGGGCCTTTGTTTTGAAAAGCTAAGTTTATGTAATAATTTAATGCCATTTTAACATGCCTTAAATTGGTAGATAATAGTAATGAGTTATATTAACAAAATAATGTATAATTATATTTGGAATAATTATAATTAAGGTGAATGTGTAAGTTAAATTATAATTTATTTAATTATAATTTAATGAGTGTATAAATTAAAATTGATTATTTATAATCTAATAATTGTTTAATTTAAATTATAATTGGTTTAATTATAATTTAATGCATGATGTGATTAATTTTGTTATGAATAATTATTAACTTATTAGTTAAAGAGGAATGAGTTAACCTAAAGTGGTTAACTAACGTTGAGGATTAGCTATGTGATAATAACGTGATATTGCTAATTAATATATGACATTGACAGTAAGTGGTCAAACAAGAAAGCGAAGAGAAGTACGAAGTGTAACTTAGAATTTGCTTAGACGTTTAAAATAAGGCGCTGCTAGGTGACGAATAATTGATTGCTAGGTAGACGTTGTGTAGGATTGATGAGCAGATTATAATTAAGCTGTCTTTTTTTTTGGTAATTGGTAATCTACGAAGCCAGACAAGTCTTTCAGTTCCTATTTGATATAATGAATTCTATAACTGTTAATTGATTTTATATAATGTTTATGAGAATGTTGATAATATATATATATATATATGTGTGTGAAAATGAATATTAGATAGGTATGAAAATTGAAAGCTGATCTTTGATGATATGCTTGTGAAGTAAATCTCTATGCCTGTTATGTGAGAAGTAACATGCGTAGTAAATATTAATTGATTATGATGTATGAACTCAGTATGTTATTAGATGCTAGTAATGCATGAAAACTGTTAAAATGCTGAGCTGTCGAGCTCACTCTTGCAAATAACCATTTTGCAGGTTAAGGACTCACGATTAAAGTATTACGCCACTTGATTGATAGAGTTTCGTAGTTTCGTAAGGGGATCGACGTAGTTATCTAATGATACGATCTTGAAAAATGTTTATGTTTTATACAAGGTACTTGATAGTTGCTTATGATGTATAACACTTGTCGTGTTGTAAAGTTGTACTATGTGATACATAGAAGACTTCGTATTAAGATGTAAAAGTTTATACAATAACTCAAATAGAATGAATCATATCATATAGTTGATTCAGGGATTGTAATTGATTTAAAGTTATGAAATCATAAAAATATTTATTCAAAGGAGATTGAAAAAGTTTAAATTATTCTGTATTTTTATAACATCGAATATAATGTAAGACAGGAATGGTAAATGACCAGATTGTAACTTATAAAATTTGGAGTCATTACACAAGATCTTGGATATGGAAAGAATTTATATTCTAAATTGTAATAAGCGAAGTTATATTCTTTAAGTTATGAATAAAAGATGTAATAGTTTGACGATAGTAGTATTGTGACTGCACCGGATCCGAGGTAATATAAGGACACGGATTTGGGGGCGTCACAAGTTGGGTGGTGGTGCTCCATTTCCCTGTATTTCTTCACTTCACTTTGTATTATCAGGCAGGGATGATGCCCGCAGTAGATAGTTTATCATAGACATTCATATTATTTCCTATCTATCGCATCATGTTTATACATGTCATCATGCATGTATTATGTCATATGTATGCATTTAGACAGATGAGTTCAAACTTGACCCTTGGATGGTCTTGTGGTTTGGTGACACAGATGACGTCATCCGCCGTGAGCCGTATTGAGTATTTGCCACAGTCTGAGATGGCTACATCACTGTGGTCGTGGTACGAGAGCCTGCCCCTCTCAGCTCGAGGGACAATAGACCAGATGTTGGGGCATTCATTGGCCATCACAGATTTGCAGGTGCCATATGGGTTTGTGGATGGCATACTATCCTGCTGGATACCCAAGAGGCAGGTTTTTTGATTTGGGTGACATGAGCTAACGTCGACTTTGAAGGAGTACGAGCAGCTTACCGGTCTGGCTCTGGACTTGACGTGTGCCCGGACTACTATTAGTGACATGAGGAGACCATTCCTGCAGATATCTGGTCTCCATCAGAGAGTAGTTGCAGACGAGATCGTTTCTAGATGCGTGATCTCGATTAATTTTTTGATCGATCATTTTGGGGAGCTTGATTGCTACGATCGACATATCGGGGACTTCATTATTTTAGCAGAGGCGTGACATCTGGTCAGGGTAGATATCCTGCTGATGTGCATTGTGGCATACGTCTACATGCCGCTGCGCTTGGATCACCTGGATGTGGGATTGGTAGTTGTTGTTCGGGCCCTTAGACATGGTAGTACTATTATCCCAATGATATTAGCTGAGACGTTGCGGTCAGCCACCCATTGTAGTACCCACCTGGAGGGGTTCTTTAGAGGTAGTTCGGTCTTGCTGTATGTATGGTTGATGTCCCACAAACGATTGATTGGATCTTTCAGACCTCATGGATATTTCTTTACCCGCGAGGTAGCCACATCTTACTCCTTTCAGCCTGCGGATTGTACCGATGCAGCGACGTGGTCAGCATTTTTGGCAGATATTGACCATCCGTTCGTGATTTTAACATGCTCAGGGCTCCACATATAGCTTCATCACTCATGCACCTGGCATGGATTACTTGCCCCTAGCGGGTTTGAGGGGAGTGACTACTTATCATCCCCTAGCTGTTATGAGCCAGTTTGATTAGTTCCAGAGCTTGCACCAATTTGAGGGGTCTGCTGATCAGAGGATGTCGACTTCATCCATGTCAGCTGCCGACTTGGTTCGAGTGTATGAGTGTTGGACTCATAGAGAGAGAGCTTTGTTCTCTCATAGCTATCC
This sequence comes from Panax stipuleanatus, assembly GCA_020205555.1. Lineage (NCBI taxonomy): Eukaryota > Viridiplantae > Streptophyta > Magnoliopsida > Apiales > Araliaceae > Panax > Panax stipuleanatus. Next base: position 6,607,986 of record CM035119.1, on the reverse strand, counting down.
AGACAGTTCTCTAGAGTACTTGGCATGGTTGGAGGCAGATTTGGCAGCAGCTGCATTTATTTCTTTAGCTCCTATTGTAGATTTAGATAAGGAGGAGCCTATGGAGGACCCTGATTCTCCTACTGAGGATGAGCTATTCGTAGGTTTAACAGCTGCTTTGGTTAGCGACCCACCGACTATCCCTATAGACACAGATCTGACTTTGGCTGATTCATTGTTCAGGATGACCTTTGAGCGGGATCAGGCTAGAGCGCAGATGTTGACCGCTTTGTCTGGAAGAGATATAGCTTTATCTGAGAGGGACGCACTTCGATTCGCTCATGATGCTGGCTTGATAGAGAGAAAGGAGCTCCGATCTGCCAGAGATGCAATGGTTGTGGAGAGGGATGAGATCCGCTCAGCTAGAGATGCAGCTTTTACTGAGATCGAGGACACTTTGATTGCTAGGGATGTAATTTTTGCAGAGAGGGATGGAGCCATAGCTTCCCCTGATTTCCACATTGCTGATAGTACTGCCCTTCGATCTTATACTCACGACTTGATTACCGAGATGAGAACATATATGGATGACCAAAGTGCCACATTGCAGATGACTGTGGAGGTTTGGAGCCGTATGGAGGCTGAGGGTATCGCACTTGCAGCTGCTCCTTCATCTTCAGAGAGAGATGCCATGGTGGCATTGTTGGCCCACTTATCTTTGGGTCCATAGATTAGCTTTATTTTTCCTGCACAGACTAGATCAACCATCTTTTGTCATGTACAGGGCATTATGTATATAGCAAACAGTTTTATATCAGAGAAATATATTTTTAATTCACTTCCCTGTTTGGAGATGTATCGTCATTGCTGAGTGATTACCACTTCTTTCATGACTCGCTATTGTTGATGTATCTTGAGCTCCTCCTTGATGGACTGTCAGTTGAGATGTCAGGGAGTATCTCAGATGGGCCTGTTGATCAGGTAAATTGGATAGAATTTAAGTTTTATGAAGTTTTAGTGTCTTGGGACTAGTTTTTTATTGGTTTTTTATTTTTTCTTGAAGGTCAAACCACACCGTAAATGGTTGCCTACGTACTCCCGGGTGGAGGGAGATCAGGTCATTCGTAGTTCTAGCTTTTTGTGTGAAAGAGATTTGACCAGTATTTTTCTTGGGTTTTGAATTTGGTTTGATGAGTTTTTAAATTTTTATTTGGTTTGACCGCACCAGAAATGGCTACCTACGTACTCCCGGGTTGAGGGACATCAGGTCATTTGTAGTTCCGGCTTTCTAGTGAAAAATCAAACTTTATTTGATTTCGTAGGACCCGAATGCGGGCATGTATGTGCTTCAGACATAGTACCTCTTTATGGTGTCTAAGTTGATGAGTTGGGGAAATTCGTTCCCGTCCATTTCTTGTAGTCTGACAGCTCCTCCCGTCAACATTTCCTTGACAATGAAAGGGCCTTCCCAATTAGGGGCGAACTTTCCTTTAGCTTCGCCTTGATTGGCTAAAACTTTCTTCAGCACCAAGTTATTTTCTTTGAATTGCCGTATTCGGACCTTTTTGTTGTAGGATCGAGCAATCCTTTGCTAGTACAACTGCCCTTGGAAAAAGGTTGCAACCCTTTTTTCATCAATCAGGGACAGTTGATGGTACCGGTCTTGCAACCAATGATCCTCATCTATCTGAGCATCAATCATCACTCACAAGGATTCTAGCTCTACCTATATGGGGATGACTGCTTCCATGCTATAGGCCAATGAATAGGGGGTAGCCCCAGTAGAGCTGCGCATTGACGTCTTGTATGCTAACAGGGTGAAAGGCAGCAGGTCAGGCCATTCTTTGTGATTGGTGGACATTTTCTGCATAATCTTTTTGATGTTCTTGTTGGCCCTTTTGACAGCACCATTCATCTTGGGACGATAGATGACGGAGTTGAGATGCTTGATGTGGAACTTGCTGCACAGTTCTTTCATCATTTGATTGTTCAGGTTTTTGGCGTTGTCTGTTATGATCACCTCCGGTTGTCCATATCGACAAACGACATTATTTTTGATGAAACTAATGATGACCTCTTTCATGACTTTGGGAAAAGAGGCTGCCTCAACCCATTTGGTGAAGTAATCGATCATGGTGAAGATGAATCGATGACCATTGCTGGCTTTGGGTTCCACTAGGCCGATCACATCCATTCCCCACATGGAGAAAGGCCATGGTGAACTCATGTTATGCAACTCATTTGGAGGAGCGTGGATAGCGTTTCCATGTATTTGACATTGAAAACATCTTTTAACGTAATCATCGCAGTCAGCTTTGAGAGAGATCCAGCAATGACCTGTTCTTAATATCTTCTTGGCCAGCAGATGACCGCTCATGTGCGGATCACAGACTCCACTGTGGACTTCATCTATTAGCCTCTGGGCTTGATCTTTATCAAGGCATCTTAAAAAGCCTACTCCAGTATCCCTTTTGTAGAGGGCATCTCCGCTTAGATAGAAGTTCATAGCCATCTTGTGAATCCGCTTTTGCTTGGATTGGCTTGCTTCAGTGGGTGTAGATCCATCTCATAGATATTCCTTAATATCTTGATACCAAGGCTGCTTGACAGGAGGTATTTCATTTGATACTTCTCCAATGTAATTCCAGTATATCGGGGCTTTCTAAACTGTAAATTTGATGCAGGGAATCCCACTCCTCTCGGATATGCGGATTAATGAAGCCAATGTTGCTAATGCATCAACAAAGTCATTCGTACCTCGAGGAATATGGCTGAAAGTCACGTCTTCAAATTCCAGGGATATTCTGATGACCTGCCGATGATAGGGCAGCAAATGCAATTCTTTGGTGTGATATGCCCTAGTGGATTGTATAATAACCAACTCAGAGTCTCCAAAGACCAATAGGTGTTTAATACCCATGGATTGGGCTAGTTTCAACCCCATTATACAGCCTTCATACTCGGCTGTGTTGTTGGTGTTGCCAAATTGAAGTTTGGTAGCCACAAGATATTGTTCTCCTGTACCAGAGATAAGGACTGCCCCAGCTCCGGCACCTTCCATGTTTACTACTCCGTTGAAATACGTTTTCCATGGTTAGACTGTATTCTCTTGCTGGAGTTGTTGAATTGTCATGATTCCATCATCTGGGAAATAGGTCTCCAAGGGCTCAAACCCTCCTGAAGGTGCTTCAGCTAATTGATCTGCAATGCTTTGACCCTGATTGATTTCTAAGTCATGTAGACAATGTTGACTTGTTGTAGGATTAACTGCCATTTGTACAGTCGACAGTTTAACATTGGCTTGTTGAATACGTACTTGAGTGGATCCATGCGGGATATGAGGTAAGTCATGTGCCCATGGAGGTAATGTTGTAACCTCATTGCGGCACATGCTAATGCACAACATATTTTTTTGATCAGAGTGTATTTTTGTTCACCACTGCTGAATCTTTTACTGATGTAGTAGATGGCTCTTTCTTAGCTACTATCATCTTTCTGTCCTAGCATACAGCCCATTGCATTGGCATTGACAGACAAGTACATGAACAAAGGAACTCCATCCCTCGGAGGTACCAATATTGGTGCTTCGATCAGCTATTTCTTGATGGCAAGAAAGGCTTGTTGGCAATCCTTGTTCCATTTAGTGGAGGAATTCTTCCTTAGTAGCTTGAATATAGGTTCACAGGTTGCTGTGAGCTGAGAAATGAATCAGCTTATGAAGTTGATCCTTCCTAGAAACCCACGTATCTCCTTCTCTGTTCGAGGTACTGGCATTTCAGTGATGGCTTTGATTTTGGCTGGGTCTAGTTCGATGCCTCGATTACTCACCAAGAATCCTAGCAACTTGCCTGCTTTGACTCCAAAAGCACATTTGGCGGGATTTAGCTTGAGGTTGTACTTGCGTAACCTGTTGAACAGCTTCTTGAGATGGTCGATGTGATCATCCATCCTCCGGGATTTGATGATGATGTCATCCACATAGACTTCTATTTCTTTGTGCATCATATCATGAAACAGGGCCATCATGGATCGCTGATACGTGGCTCCGGCATTGATGAGGCTGAATGATAGTCGTCTATAGCAGAAGGTTCCCCAGGGAGTGATGAAAGCTATTTTCTCCCTGTCTTCTTCAGCAACCATAATTTGATGGTAACCAGCAAAGCAATCCACAAAGGAATACATGTCGTACTGCGCCGTATTGTCGATCAAGATGTGGATGAAAGGCACTGGGAAGTTGTCCTTGAGACAAGCTTTGTTCAAATCGCGATAATCCATGCATACTCGTACCTTCCCTCTAAGCTTAGGCACGGGGACTATGTTTTAAAGCCATTCTGGGTAGGTTGATACCATGATAATCCCGAATTTGAATTGCTTAATGACTTCTTCTTTGACTTTCAGACTCCATTCAGGTTTCAATCGCCTGAGCTTTTGTTTGACTAGCTTGAACCCCTCTTTGATGGGCATTCGATGGATGACAATGTCAGTGGATAGGTCAATCAAGTCTTCATGTGACCATGCAAATACTTCCTGGAACTGTGTTAGGAGTTTGATCAGGTCGGATTTTTGGTCTTGGGTGATTTCTAACCCTATCTGGATTTCTTTGATGTTTTCGGAGGTTCCTATGTTGATAGTGGTGGTTTGGTCGAGGTTTGGTTTAGGTTTGTCTTCGACCCATTCTTTGATCTCCTCGGGCACCTCATAGTCATCTTCCTCCTCTTGATCAATATCCATCAAGTCGAAGTTTAGTTCTATATCAAAGTTGTAGTCACTTTGACAGGTTGGCATCTCATCAGCAGAGACAAACACTTCCAACGCTTGAGTCCTGAAAACAAAAAGGCTTTCATCTTAGATATATACAATTGCTTAAATATACATAGCATTCTGTAAAGCATGACAAAGCTGCTGCTATGGCTGTGCAATCAAAAGTAAGCAGTAAATGAAAGCATAATTAAAGGGCAGATGCAGTCTCTCTGCCCCTTTACCCTTTTTGACCTAGGTAAGGGACACTGCTCTAGTTATCCAAGGTCAGATGCTCATGAACTGGGAGGATTGAGGCTCTATGATCATATGTCTCATTTTGGATGATGACCAAGACATCCTTTATAATAGGGCCGGGGTTTTTCTTTGAACTGCCCCCTTTTTTCCTTCTTGATGCTAGGAATTTGAATCTGAACCTCGTCTTCACTGTCTGGGGTCTCATCATTCATACCCTCGTAGTTTATGATGACTCGCATGTTAGCGAATGGGTCTTGTCCTTCATACATGATCTTTTCTTTTCCCTTTTTGCTATCTGCCTCATGCTTGAAGGCTTTTCTTTCATTAACGGGTATAATTGGAGAAAAAAGCATGGCTGATACCATAGTAGGGATCTTCCTCATTGGCTTTACCCATCCGGCATTAGTGAGGTTTGGCAGCAAGATTGTGGAAGCATGAGCCTTGGGATGCTTATGCGGGTTCCGGTAATTTGCCCTGGATGAAAATCCCAATCCTGCTCTCCCAGTTTGACTCGGGATTTGTATCGGGCTCTTGATACCTTGTTGATTCTTTTCTAACCCTTCTCCAGGTTGGAAACCCAAAGATACCATTTCCTGGCCCACTGTCATTACTTCGGTGGAGACCTTGGGTTTCAGGGCCGGTGCTCCGATAGGTAGATACTGCGTATCACTCACCTCCAAGGCTTGAAAACTTGCAAGTTCAATCCCTGTATCCAGGCTGATCACTGGCATGTCTCCCTGTATGCAGACAAGGTATTCTGGTTTGGCATTGACCGTGATTAGGTTGCCATTGATAATGTACTTGAGCTGTTAATAGAAGGTGGATGGCACCGCCCCTGCCATGTGGATCCAAGGCCTACCCAGCAACAAGTTGTATCCAGTGGCGATGTTGAGCACCTGAAAGAATATGTATAAAGTGTGTGGACCAATCTCCAAGGGTAGTTCTATTTCTCCCATAGCTTGGCGTCACGATCCATCGAAAGCTCGGATGACCATAGGGCTAGTTTTGATCCGATTCGGGTTGATCTTCATTCTTTCCAAGGTATCGTAGGGACAGATGTTAAGGGATGATCCTCCGTTGATGAGTACCCCTCCGATCACATACTCGGAAGACATCACAGCTATGTGCAGGGACTTATGATGGCATGTTCCCTCTGCAGGGATATCATCGTCAGTAAAGGAGATCACATTGTTGTTGAAAATGTGTTCCACCACATGACGGAATTTCTCAGTATCTACGTTATATGGCAGATGGGCTTCTTCCAATACTTTTACTAGAATGTTGCGATGATCCACTGAGGATAAGACCAGATCAAGGATGGACATTTACTTGGGTGCGTCTTTCAAGTTTTGCACTATCTTGATTTCATTATGTCCCATCTTGTTGAGAAACTCTTTCTCTTCAGCCACCTTTATTTTGGCTTTGATGACTGGTTTGATCACCCGTTGACGCAGACATAATGGATTGTTCTTTGGCACAATGGCAATGTTATTTGAAGTGGAACCTTCATCGTTCCCGTAGTTCTATGGGAATATCTTCAGACTGATAATGGGATATTCTGGTCTGAAGGGCAAGATCAAAGGCTCGGGTGCGGCCACATTTATAGAATTTTGTATTTTTTGGACCCCTTTCCCTGGCAGTACTAAGGGTTTGAGGGTTGACTCCTCATTATAGGAGATGACAGCTACGGTACCTTGATTCCATATACAGTGGGGATCCAGAGAGTTTCTTCATCCGGGAGGTCGAGAACTGGATTTCCCCTTATCAGGTCACCATTTTCAATAATGTCTTGAATTAAGTTACTAAGCGCCCAGCAATCCTCAGTATCATGGTCGGGTGAATTGGAGTGGTACTGACATATTTGGTCAGGTTTGAATTTTCTGGCTGAGGGTTCAATGGTGGGAACAAGTCTGCAACCATTCCCTCATTGATTAGCATCTGGAGGATTTCCTACCAGTGTGGACATTCTCATCTTTAACCATTTTGTCGGTCCAAGGCTCGTGCTCATGAGACTGGTTATGATCCCTCCTGTGATTGATCTCCGGTGTGGGAGGACGATCGATGTCAGATTGATTGGCCTGTTTTATCATTTGCCTTGTGATCTGATGCTGGTAGACAACCAGTTTTGCCAATTGTTCGATTTCTCCCTTGATAGAGTTTATTTCCTGCTCTATCAGGAACCTCCTTTCTGAGACTCCCAACTGTCTGGGGTGCTGTTACTGGATGGAGTTGATTCTCCCACATAACGGAGGTACTTGGATCCTTCTCCACTTGTGGAACTGATCATATTGACATTCTCCTCTTTATGTTGTGGGAGAGGATTGTCTTGGACGTGTGGTTGTTCAGGCTTTGTGACCACAATCTCTCCGTTGTCGATCAAGTCTTAAATTTTGTGCTTGAGGGACCAACAGTCTTGAGTGTCATGGCCTGGGGATCCGGAGTGATAAGCACACTTCTTGCTTGGGTCAAAATTCTGCCCATTAGTGTTTGTTAATGGAAGGAGTTGGACAATCTTCTTTTGAGCTGTCAGAAGTTTGAATACGTTCTCAAGTGAATCCCCTAGAGGGGTGAAAGTTCTTCGACGCCTGACCTCCATATTTTCTGGAATGAAGGGTTTGAAAGTTGTGCTGGATTTTGAAAAGGGGTATAATTCCTCCTTTGAATGGGCATACTATTTGACTCGCCTCTTGGATTTTATCCTTGTAACACTAAGGACACTTCTTCATCTTTCTTTTTGTGTACCCTCCGTGGATTACTCCCATAATTTTTGGACTGGATATGTTCAGAGACAGCTTCGAGGGCAATCATATCTTTTATCTTCCAGGATTTGAGTCCCATTTCTGCCATTTCACCGTGTTTGATCATTTTAGAGAATGGTTTTCCTATGCCTGCTAGGGCCCTCTCATAATATGGCACTTCTTGAATGTCGATGAAAGTCATGACTATCTCAGACTCAGTCATGGCTGGGACAACTTGTGCTGCAACCCGTCTCCATCGCTGGGCATACTCTCTGAATGATTTAGTGTTCTTTTTCTTGATCTTAGTTATTTGGTATCTATCTGGAGCCAGCTGAGATTGGAAGCTGTACTGATTGAGGAAGGCATGGGCCAATTCTTCCCAGCTGTGAATTTTAGAGTTGTCCAGACGGGCATACCAGGCTTTGGCTTCTCCAGTCAGACTCTTATGGAATAGTTGCATTCGAAGCTACTCGCCCTCTGCATAGGATTCGAGTTCTCTGATAAATACTTTTAGATGTGTATAAGGGTCTCCCAATCCATCATATTTCTCAAAATTGGGAGTTCTGAACTTCTCGGGATAACGAGCTCCGGGAAAAATACAGAGGTCAGAGTAATTGACACTGCCGAATGCCCCAGTCCCTTTGATAGGCCGGAGAGTTTCCTCCATTTGTTGTACTTTCTTCATGTTGTCACCGGCCTCCTGTTCTTTATCGAGGGCGATGATTTCAGGAGTTTTATTGGCTGTGTCCTGGTTCTGTGGTCAAGGAATTTAAGTCTCGACTTTTTCAGTCTCTTGACTGCTACTAGCACCAGGTATTTCTGGTTCTGCATGAACTTGGGATTGCTTCCCTTTAAGGGCCTTGCTTTGTTCTCTTAGAAAACTAGCTAGTTCAGCTATCTGATTTCGCAGTCCTTCGAACTCTTCCCTTGAAACATGGGTGAATTCTGGTTGAGCACTCGAAGTCATGTCCGTGGATGGACCTAGTGCTTTCTTAGACTTAGATCTAGTGACAGGACCAATTTTTCACCTACACCAAAACGTAGGCATGTCAATTTCCTAAGGTAGGTAGAGATAGGATGCATGATGTGTTTTTTATTCTTATCCTGCAAAACCGAGGTTAATTGTTTTGATGACAGGATGATAAGAGTTAATTATTAAAAACTGGACATTGAATTGAAAGAGGAAGGCATGAAGAGACTTCCCGTCGAATTTGGTTAATCAGAGGCTGACATATCTTAGGTTACTCTCGCGTTGGCTTTTTGGCATGAAGGTCCCCAAATCATCGTAATCTACTAGAGGGGAAATTAATTCGATCTTTCAACTGGAGCGAATCTGGGTGGTGCATTTTCATGAGCCCCAGAGACTTAGCTGACCCCCAGAGACATTACTTATCACCGACGGGTTTTGCCTCCTTGTGAGAGGAACACAACATACATTCACATACATCGTCCCTTACCGTTATGCACATGATGACAGCTTGTGCGAAGCACTAATATGGGTGTGAAGCACTAAAAAAGCAGTAAAGCATTCATTGCAGCATTCACGCATTCATTTAATGTGGAGACGCAGAATTCACGCATTCATAGTTTTGAAAGGGAAATGTTTGAAAAGATTGGAAAGCGGCCTAAGCCCTCTACTATCCTCAGCAGAGTCGCCACCTGTCGACGTCGGTTAAAAAATTCGCGGGTCGAGTTGATCTTTTATCTCTTTTCCTAAGTTATCTCTACCCTCACTCTTTTTATTTAGGAAAAAAGTTTTGAAGGGTTTTTTAGGAAAAAGGCCAACATGTATCATGTCGACGATTTGAACGTTTCACAGAGCCGCCAGTTGGTAGATTTGAAATGGTTGTACCAACTTAACCGAGTTTTATTTGAAAGAGGCCCAATTTCTAGACACTGTCGAAACTTGATCTTTGAAAATAAAGTTTTGAGCTCGGGGGCTTGGTTAAGTGTGGGAAAGGTGTTAGGCACCCCACAACTCCCGTGTAAACACGGTATCGCATCTTTTCAATATTTCCCTTAAAACTAAAATGCGTGTGTAAATGCTATTTGAAAATTAGGCCTACGTTTGTTTGATTGAAAGTAATGCTTTGCTTTATTGAACCTATATACGAAGGGTTTGATTTGATTTTGTAAAAGTGTTTAATTTGATTTGCAAAATCTTTTCTTTTGATTTGAATTGAAAGTGATGTTTTAAAAGCTGGTTATCAAACCCTTACGCTACCATAGGAATTGAAGCCTGTTGATACTTCTAATTTTATCTTTTTAGCCTTAAGGCTGCATTTGAATGGTGATTTGTTGGGCTGCGAAGCATCCTCGACCATAAAATATATACAAGTGTCGGTCTCCTCATGGGCATGAAAACCATCGGAGGGACTCTGACACAATAAACCATATTTTTCACTATGTTGAGACCTTAAATCCGGATAACCGTTTTAAGGTCTTTGCATGTACATTTTACAGAAAAACTGGCAGGGTACATTCGTAAAGCGGAGTTTGTCCATCGTGGGAATCAGATTCTGATCGATTTGATCATGAATCCCACGATTCATAGGCTCACATGAGAGTAGCCAATAAATCTGCACAATTCAAATTTGTATAGAAACAGATATATCCCAAGATTGTCAAAACCGAGGATTCATTAAGTAAATCCCGATTCGCACGGCCGAAGCATCTCGTTCCCACTAGATAGCAATCTAAGGGACGCGAGGTTGCTTTTGTGACTGAAAAATGCCGATTCATATCAAATGAACATTTAAAGCATTAAATTAAATTAAAAGCAAGTAATAGCAATATATATACACAATTATATATATAAAACTGTAAAAGGGCGATGGGTTTTCACTCGCAGGCCAGAACTAGAATTGAAATATATATATATATATATATATATATATATATATATATATATATATTTATAAAAACTATAAATAGCCACAAAATGATCTAGGCTTGACAGAAATGAAATATATATATATATATATATATATATATATATATATATATATATAAACAGTAAAAAGGGCGATATGTTTTCACACCGGTGCCCGTACTGGAATGGAAATTGACATAAAAGTAGTCAACCAGTAACTAGGAAGATCACCCAGTATGGTGAGGAGTGAAAAAATAGTAAAAAGGCCACGAAATGATCCAGGCCGTACAGAAATATATAAATATATATTAATAGAAATGTAGTCAACTAAGACTGGGAAGAGAACCCAGTAGTGGTGAAGGCTGCTTATATATGCATAAATATATATAAAAGCAGTAAACTACCTCGGATTTGACATCCGGGCTTGACAAAATTGAAATGTTAGTATATATAAAGTTGAATATACATAAGAAAGGGCCAAACCCAGACTGGGAAGATAACCCAGTCCGGCGAAGTTGCCAAAACGAAGAATTTATTGCATTGAAGCTGATGGAGCTGACGGATCGTCAATCCGAGTTGTAGAAATGCCAGAAATTGAGTTTATATACAAAAATGTACCAGATTTTGACGAAAACGGCCACAGAATTAAGTTCTGGGCATATTTAGAAAGCGATACTTAACGTGCAAGTGTATAAAAGTATGAAAAAGTAATATAAACTTGCTGATCGTAAAAATACTCACAATGGACTGCTACAATGGCTTTTTGCCAAATCGTAGGCTTTATACATCCAAATCTACTGGTTATTTTTTCATATGTGATAGTATGTGGGTATATCTACGTGTTAGAGTGAAAATATTTGGGTTTAGAATAGATGAAAAAGTCAGAAAATTAAACGGGAAGAGGTTCGCTACGTTTTTTATTTTTTTAAAATGAGGGGGGGTGGCCTCATATTTATAGACCAGGGAGCCTTGGCTCTACCTGCTGGTGCCACAGGTAGAGGTGCGGCTCCCCTGGTGGTCCACCCGTCTGGCTTGGTCGTCTCGAAGTATGTGCACTCCGAGAAACGCGAGATCAAAGTCAAAACTTTCTAACTTTTGATCGGAGCATCCGTTTGAGGCGTGCTATACCTTTCCGAAAATCCCTCGTCGAGAGTGTCACAATGAAATGGGATAAAACATTTTTTGGGTCCAAGAAGACGGGTTCATAACCAAGTCTTCGATTCTCCACAGTTTATCCGTTGAGTTATCTTGTGCTGTTTGCACTTGGGATCATCATTATGGTTCGTTCTGAACTTGGTGGCATCAATTCGGCTTGAATTTGACCGAATCATCTTAGGATTGGTAAAATGACCATTTTTTCCCTCCCGGGGTTGCCTTTAGTGTCTGCATGGCCTTCGGTTGATTTTCGAGAGTTGTTTCCAAGACTTGGATCCCATTCGAGTCTGATTGTCCTCAGTGTAGTCTCTAAAGTTGAATTGGTCATTCCAGGGTTTCCTCTGGAGATGTTGTAAAGCTTCAGGACTGTTTTCAAAGTTGACTGACTTCCCGGGTTACAACTGGGGCTGACCTGTACCTCCTGGGTTGAGACCGGGGCTGAGTTGACATCCCGAGACTGGTGTTCGAGGATGTGGTTGTCCCGTTATTGGTGATCGGGGTTGATTTAAAAGGCCGGATATTGAGATCGGAGATCATCTGATGGTCCGATTGGAGATCGAAGTTGATTTGATGGCCCGATATTGAGATCGGGGATGATCTGACGGTCCGATTAGAGATCGGAGTAATTTGATGGCTCGATATTAAGATCAGGCATGATCTAATAGTCCGATTAGAGATCAAAGTTAATTTGATGGTCCGATTGGCAATCGGAGCTGGGTTGACAGTTCGATTAGAGATCGGAGCTGGATTAACGGTCCGATTGGAGATCGGAGCTGGATTGACAGTCCGATTAGATATCGAGCTGGATTGATGGTTCGATTGGAGATCAGAGCTGGATTGACTATCCCATTAGATATCAGAGCTAATCGACGGTCTGATTAGCGATCGGAGCTTGATTGATGGTCCGATTGGAGATCGGAGCTAAATTGACAGTCCGATTGGAGATCGGAGCTGATCGACGGTTCGATTGGCGATCGGAGCTAGATGGACGGTCCGATTGGAGATCGAAGTTGGATTAATGGTCCGATTGGAGATCGGAGCTGTATTGACGATCCGATTAGAGATCGGAGCGGGATTAACTGTCCGATTGGAGATCGGAGCTGGATTGACGGTCCGATTGGAGATCGGAGCTAATTTGACTGGAGTACCGATATTGGTGATCGAATTTGCCTAGAGTACCGATATTGGTGATCGAATTTGACTAGAGTTCCGATATTGGTGATCAAATTTGACTGGAGTACCGATATTGGTGATCGGATTTGCCTGGAGTACCGATATTGGTGATCGAATTTAACTAGAGTACCGATATTGGTGATTAAATTTGGTTGGAGTATCGATATTGGTGATCGTATTAGACTGGAGTACCGATATTGGTGATTGGATGTAACTGGAATATTGATATTGGTGATCGGATTTGCCTGGAGTATCGATAGTGGTGATCGAATTTGACTGGAGTACCGATATTGGTTATCGAATTTGCCTGGAGTACCGATATTGGTGATCAAATTTAACTGGAATACCGATATTGGTGATCGAATTTAACTGGAGTACCGATATTGGTGATCGAATTTGACTGGAGTATCGATATTAGTGATCGAATTTAACTGGATGGCCCGATTGGAGATCGGGGTTGAGTTGATAACCTGATATTGAGATCGGGGTTGATCTGGAGGTCCGGTATTAAGACCGGAGTTAATTTGATTGACCCATGTTGCCTTCCTATAGTATTAGTAGTAGGGGCAAGAAATTTTGAGTGTTTACACACTGTATTCATTAAACACTTAAAACTTTCACTTATCCACCACTTCTATAAATGGCGAATACACAATCTTACTACATATGTTCTTCATCTCTTTGTGTCAGTCTTTATCTATCTGCATTTTCATCCAATTCTTTATTCTGTCTGCCTTTTTCAAAATGGATGAAGTCTATTCCTCAAAACGAAAGAAGTTACCTCTTCTTTCTGAATTGCATTTTGATATTTTTGCACCACAGTTACTCACTATGTCTGCACAGGTAAAATATAGGCACTTAAGACACAACCTCACTCCCTAGATGGCTACTTCTTTTAATAGTTTTCCTGACTTACTGGAGAAAATCAAAAATATTGGCTGGGATTGTTTAGTCACTTTTACAAGTATGCAAATTTATCCTGCACTCATTGCAGAGTTATGTTCCCATATGACCTTTGTTAGAAACTCATCTGGTCTCTTAACTGCTATTTATACATGCATACAAGGTCAGGAATATATCATTGATGAACAACTAATTTTAAATGCATTACATCTAGGCAACAGTATGTTAGAACTTTCAAGAATCAATGATTATGCTCATCCGATAAGCATCTCTACCAGTAAGTGCATCTCATTCAAACACAATCTAGCTACTGTTAGTGACCAATTAGTACTTGCTCAATTGTTTGATTGTCCATGCAAAGTTGGTTCTGAGTTTTTCACTCCATAGTGTCAATTTCTTGCTAGAATTTTTAGATACAATCTTATGCCTGCCAGGGAAAATAAATTGTTCCTTCCCTTTGATTTAGAACTGATGAAATGTGTTTTGAATCAGCATATGCCTTATAATCTCCCATACTTTCTGCTAAGTTCTTTTGAGCACTATTATCACCATAACTGCCTTGGTTTTGGTCTTGTTATCACTTCTGTATTTCAACATCTTGGTATAAATGTGCTTAATCATCAAACACAGTATGTGAAAAGTAGCAATATTGTCTCACACCTCAATCTGCCCCCAAAACCACTCATAATCTTTGATCCAAAAATTACCGAGTCTCCCGAACCTCACCAGAATCTACTTTCTCAAATTGATGCCTTAAACAGTTTGACTCAACTTTCTCTCAAAAATCAAAACAATCTATTGTGTCAAATAGAATCCCTATAATTTTCTGTGCATCACCTCAGAGATATGTTATATATGTTGATGGAGCTTCAAAAGATTTAGGTACCATCCTACCACTTCTCTGCCAGCACAAGCTCAGCCAAGGATGCTCATCCTGCCCAGAATCCTTCGGAAGATACTTTTCCTCCTCTTGGGTTACATTTCTCCCATGACCACATGCCTGACTTCTAACTATTTGTGAGGACTATATAACTATATATATACTATATCTAACTATTTGGGATGACTGTACTTAAATACTAACAACCACTAACTCTGCATGCTATATTTCTTACTTACGTTTATCTTTTCTGACATGCTCTCCTGCAGGTTGATAAAGAATTTTTTTTTAAATACTAAATTTTTTGCAAGTTCTGAACAAATTTTCTATTCCCCACTTTTTGTAATGACAAAAGGGGAGAAGAAAAATATCATTAATTGCTTTACACTGCTACTATATTACTGCTGCACTGCAAATTTTGAGATAAAAGTTTTTTCAAAAAATTACAGATTTTTTAAAATTTTATCTCATGAATTTACTAGGGGGGGAATAGTTATAATAGAAAATATTTTTAGTTTGTTGTCATCATCAAAAATGGGGAGATTGATAGGTCTCCAAACTGATCAATTTTATTTTGATGATAACAAACTTAGTAAATAGGATTAAATTAAAATAGGTAGAATTTTCTCTATAGGATTATTATATAATTTATTTTAAATATCCTATTTTATTCCTATCAAAAATATTTTTCATCCTAAAATTGAATTTATTTTTCTTGACCTTGATAAATTAATTATCAAGTATTAATTAAATTATTTCAAAAATTAACATTTCCTAAGGCAAGGAGATTCCTATTCTTTTTTGAATGATTTTCTAAAAATCTATTGGGCAAAAAGATTTCAAAACATATATATATATATATATATATATATATATATGGTATAAGTATATATAATATATATATATATATATATATGTCGTGTGTGTGTGTGCATATATATTTGAAACCATGTGTGTGCAAGTGAAAGTGGAGTGTGCATGTGCTGGAAAGGAAACTAAGGTTTTTGTTTACATACCTAAAACAAAGGATTGACCTTTGTATTTGAAAAAGTTGTCAGAAGTAAAAGGCTTGGGAAATGAAATTGAAAATAACTTGGGCTAAGTTATTACCCAATCCGTGTGCCCAAGTTGAAATTCGGACCTTTCATTTTACATCCATGCAATTCAGACCATTGGTTCAAAATCAGATTTTCAAAAAGACTGTTTTGCCCTTAACTTCAAAATTCTATAAATAGGAAGTCTTTTCTTCATTCTAAACTTACCAATTTACAAAGCAAAGAAAAGCTATATCTCCTTGCCTACATTTTTTCTCTGCAAACGCTTTCTCTAAATCTTCTAATTCAAAGTTCTAGTTCTTGAAAGAAGATAAAATTGGTCAAAGTAGTTGAGATAAGTTATTGAACTACTGTATTTACATTATCTCATATCTGCTTATATATATAGATATATTAAAGATAAATTGTTATACACATTTATATATATCTATATTTAATCTATCAAATATTATATGACAAAGTCTGTACTTAGATACCGATGTAATTCGGAAGTAATTTCTCTTCCGGACGATCCTAAGTGGCTTTTTATTTAATATAGATACATTATATAAATATTGAAAATATTTATATAATTATCAGATTGTGAAGCAAACAATTTGGTCACTACTTAGATACCAATATAATTCAGATGTTATTTCTCTAAAATTCTCCGAAACGGTCTTTAAATCCTAAGTGGCCAAATTTTCACAACATAGATCAAATATAATATAACATATATACGTGAGTGAAACAAAACTTTATCATACTTACTTGTTATACACATTTATATATATATATCTATATTTAATCTATCAAATATTATATAAAAAGTCTGTACTTAGATACCGATATAATTCGGAAGTAATTTCTCTTCCGGACGGTCTTTAAAATCCTAAGTGGCATTTTATTTAATATAGATACATTATATAAATATTGAAAAATATTTATATAATTATCAGATTGTGAAGCAAACAATTTTGTCAGTACTTAGATACCGATATAATTCGGATGTTATTTATCTGAAATTCTCTGAAATGGTCTTTAAATCCTAACTGGCCAAATTTTCACAACATAGATCAAATATAATACAATATATATACGTGGGTGAAACAAATTTCATTAAGTATTATTTAATTGATAAATCTGTTATATTTGATAACTTTCATAACAAGTATCTTACTCACAAACTTACTTATTCACAAAAATACTTGTTGCATTATAAGTGATTTTATACGGTTATCTAAAATCAAAGTTATATCTGTTCAAACCATAGAAACACACTCTTTATAAGGAAAAATCTTTTCTAGAATTGTTTAAACCATAGAAACACATTATTTATTAAAAGAAAAGAAAAGCTTTATAAAACCGCATCAATTTACATATCTGCTTATCTGAAGCATTTCACATAAAAGTCTTGAACTTTTATTTGATATTCAATCTTAAATTATATATCTGCATATCTGAGAAGTATCAACTATAAAAGTTATTTAAACTTATATAAATTTGTACTAAACTTTATCTGCTTACTTTAGAAGCAAATTCAAAACTATCTTTTTATAAAAGGAAAGTGGGTAGAGTCAGTTTATTTTATGTATCTGTGAGAAAGACAAAAAAAATTGACCAAGACCAGAGTCTTAGAGAGGTTAACTGGGAGTTGGATCTCTAGTGTACTTGTGAGGTGAGGAAGAGATTGTTGTTTCAAGACCAGATTGTAGAATAGTTCTGAACTCAAAAGAAGATACAACTAAGCTTGAGGAAGAAGGTGGGAGTTCGTTGTCCAAGATAGTTAGTTGTTAATAGTTGTAAGTTTATCTATAAAACTTTGTAAAGGTTTCTCCACTTATTGAAGGAGCATTTATTACTAGAAGTAATAGGATATCAAGTCTTGGAGAGGAGCTTGAGGCTAGACATAGCTGTATTTTGTGAACCAAATAAATCTCTATGCATTGTGTGATTGAATTTTTCTAAATCCTGCATATTAATTTCTGATACTATAAATTAATTTGCTAAAAATTCAAAAAGGCCTAAGATAATTTTTAAACAGTAATAATCTATTCAAACCCCCCCCCCCTTTTTAGATTATTATTGGACTTTCATAGTTGAATTACTTTATAGTACATGTTGGGCCATGAATATTTGGGTCTAGGGTATATGTTGGGTTATAACCCTCTTGGGCATACTTGGGCCCAAATAGAGGATGTTTGGGGATGAAGGAATATTCTGGAGGTTCCTATTTCCATACGGATTCTAAATATGGAAAGAAGAGTTGTGGTTTGAACCAACGTCCTTATTTCTAGGAGTTTTAGTGCAATCCTATTAGGGAATGATATATGGGGGAACCCTAATCCAATATGGGGAAGGATTCTAGGGAGATGGTGAACACTATAAATACAAGGCTTTACTCTGATTTTAAGGTACACATTTACTATTATTTTCCAACACTAGAGCATTACGCCTCCATTGTTAACCTTATTCAGCCTGTACTTATTCTCACACCGGAGCTATCCCCCGGTGGCCCAATCCTTCAAGCTTTTGGTGTTTACCCGTTTCTGCGTAGGATTGGACGCGCTTTGGTGATTGGAGCGCGTGGATGGATCTTGGGGTTAACATTGGCGCTAGAATGAGCGCTTTCTAGTGTTGTTGGATTTTCAATCACAAGCATCAACTTCCTGTGCCTGAAATCATGGTGAATAGAAGAACGGTTTTGGGCATGGGACAATCAACGGTAGAAGGTTCCTCCTAATAGAGGGGGTCCGTTAAAGATAGTCTGGGACCGTCGAAGAGCATCCATGAACGGCTCGGGCCTTAGAGTGTTTCGATAGGATCCAATGGAGGAGATCGGGAAGACGTCAGGAGGAGGCTGTTATCGACGTCCAGTAAAGAGACTAAAGATCGGAGGCTGGTAGGAGGCACACCGCCTCGAACTCGACTCCAGGATGATTAGGAGGAGAAAAAATATATTTTAGCCAAAAAGGTGTAAGAGACCGAGGAGGCACTGAGAGTACTGCTGCTGCAGAAAGAAGAAATCGCTAAGCAGATGGTATGTATGGCAGAACAAGAGAACGAGGCCTCTAGTCATAGTCGAACCCAAAGGCGGGGGAGGCCACCAGATAGACAATCTAGGACACGGGGTCCGGAGGTTAAGAGGCGAATTGAGAGCAGGCCTCGGAACCGCTCTCAAGACTGGAGCAAATCCTTTGGTCCCACATCCGGGAACCTATCGAGGGCATATCATTTTGATAGTTCTCGGTACAGCAAAAGCAGAGGCCGAACCATTTCCAGGGCCGATAGCTCGGATGACAAGGGACGGGCAGACCAAAGAAAGAAGTGCCTCCGAATCAGGAGGGAATAGAGGCATTGGCCAAGAAATTGGAGGAAATTCAGAAGGAACTGGCAGAAGTCAGACAGGTGAAAGTGAGTTCGGCTAAGAAATCTTCTCCATTGTCTCTTGAAATTATTTGGGAAAATGCAGGCCCCAGCAAAAAACTCCCCTATATGGAAAGTTATGATGGTTCAGGCGATCTATATGAACACAATCAGGCATACGATAGGTTGATGGACTACTATGACTATTCAGATGCGGCCAAGTGTCATACTTTCATGACAACTTTAAAGAAGGATTCCAGACAATGGATGATGACCTTGACCCCGAACTCAGTTTTGTCGTGGGAAGAGCTGTGTAATAAATTTCATACTCGGTTCGGAAGTAACAAGAGAAGGGGAAAGCAAACCGGGTCATTATCACATATCAAACAACATTCTAATGAAACGTTGGGCCAGTATATGAAAAGGTTCCGGGAAGCAGTGGGTCAAGTGAAAGATCTCAATGACCTCCAGGCAGTAGGGCTTTTTCAGAACGGGTTGGATCTGGTAAAGTCAGAGAAGCTGGTGAAGAAGCTGATGTTCAATCACCCGAAAAGCCTGGCCAAAGCGTTCGAGAAAGCCGAAGGCTTTATAGTTGTAGAGGAAGCCATGAACAGTTTGAAACTGAGTACGATTAAAAAGCCGAAGGAAAAAGATAAGAACAATAAGACGGATGGGAACCAGAAGAGGTATGGGAGTAACAACGACAGATTTGACGGTTATCAGAAGAGGTACAATAGTAACACCGGTGGTTCAGGAGGAGGACGTCCGCCTTTCCCGAGTCAGAAGGTAAACAAAGTCTACACAAAGCTCAAAACCGATTAGACCACAATACTTGAGCAGATGAAAGGGAAACCTTGCTTCGAGCCACCTAGGGATAACTTAAAGATAAGTAAAGGAAATATGAGCAAGTATTGCAACTATCATGAAGCGGCATGGCATGCTACGGAGGCTTATTGGAGCTTAATGGACCTGATAGAAAATAATGTGCAGAACGGGGCATTGGTTAACTATATCGCAGGGCGGGAAGCTTCGGGGACACAGCAGGCGAATAATGACCCCGTCCCGACCAATCAGCCCTAGCAGCAAAATCAGACCCAGGTCACACGCCAGGTTGTGGATGTAATCACGGGCAGAACGATGGGGAATGTTGTAGGGAAAAAGCGGCGAGGATACTTAGATATAGTATTATCAGTGGCCGACCAACCCGTAAGGCGTGAAAGATCATACCCTATTTCGGTGATATTATTCACTGATAAATATTTCCCCGTAGAGCCAATCGAACCACACGAGAGAGCATTGGTAATTACTACACAGGTGGGTTCGGTGGATATGAAGCGGATGATGATAGACAACGGGTCTTCGGTGGATATTTTGTATGCACACGCCTACCAGAGAATGAAATTGGATGGGAGAAAGATGGAGATCAAATAGGAGTCTTCATTATATGGATTCAGCAACGAGCCTGTCAGATTTTCCCAAACCATTGAGTTGCCAGTTATTTTTGGAACGGCGCCTCAACGAGTGGAAATCACGTGCAGATTCTTTGTGGTACATGTGGATTCATCGTATAATGTAATTTTGGGAAGACCTACTTTAACAGCCCTCCAGGCGGTGACTTCGATTCCTCACTTCAAAATTAAGTTCCCTACGCCACATGGAGTTGGGGAAATAGCTGGAGATCTTAATTTGGCGAGAAGATGCTACCAGAACGCGTTGATCACTTCGGGAGTAGGGGTCATAAAATAGAAGCAAACTATGGCGATAGAGATTGAACCATTTACGGAAAGCAACATTGAACCCCTGGTCAAGTTTGCCACAGAGACCGAAGAAGTAGAGTTGATTTCAGGGAAGAAGAACAAAACTATATAGATCGGGTCAGGATTTCCAGAGCCTTTCCAAACGAACTTGGTGGAGTTGCTTCAGTGTTATGCAAATATCTTTGCATGGGCTCCCAATGATATGAACGATGGGGAATGTTACAAGGAAGAAGTGACGAGGATACTTAGATACAGTATTATCAGTGGCCGACCAACCCACAAGGCGTGAAAGATCATACCCTGGTTCGGTGATATCATTCACTGATGAAGATTTCCCCATAGAGCCGATCGAACCACACGAGAGAGCACTGGTAATTACTGCACAGGTGGGTTCGGTGGATATGAAGCGGATGATGATAGACAACGGGTCTTTGGTGGATATTTTGTATGCACGCGCTTACCAGAGGATGAACTTGGATGGGAGAAAGATGGAGATCAAACAGGAGTCTTCATTATATGGATTCAGCAACGAGCCGGACAGATTTGCCAGAACCATTGAGTTGCCAGTTATTTTTGGAACGGCGCCTCAACTGGTGGAAATCACGTGCAGATTCTTTG
Organism: Panax stipuleanatus; assembly: GCA_020205555.1. Classification (NCBI taxonomy): domain Eukaryota; kingdom Viridiplantae; phylum Streptophyta; class Magnoliopsida; order Apiales; family Araliaceae; genus Panax; species Panax stipuleanatus. The sequence goes on along the minus strand of CM035119.1, from coordinate 6,586,516 downwards.
TGGTACATGTGGATTCGTCGTACAATGTAATTTTGAGAAGACCTACTTTAACAGCCCTCCAGGCGGTGACTTTGATTCCTCACTTCAAAATTAAGTTCCCTACGCCACATGGAGTTGGGGAAATAGTTGGGGATCTTAATTTGGCGAGAAGATGCTACCAGAACGCGTTGATTAATTTGGGAGTAGGGGTCATAAAATAGAAGCAAACCATGGCGATAGAGATCGAACCATTTACTAAAAGCAGTATTGAACCCCTGGTCATGCCTGCCAAAGAGACCGAAGAAGTAGAGTTGATCCCAGGGAAGAAGGACAAAACTATATAGATCGGGTCAGGATTGCCAGAGCCTTTCCGAACGAACTCGGTGGAATTGCTTCAGTGTTATGCAGATATCTTCGCATGGGCTCCCAGCGACATGCTCGGGGTGGATCTAAAGGTTGCTAAACATAAGCGGCATGTAAACCAGACGAAGAAATAGGTTCGATAGAAAAGGAGGATCTTCGCCCCAGAAAGGCAGAAGATAATTGATGAGGAGATCGCGAAACTTTTGGCAGAGGACTTCATATTTGAAATTGACTACCCAGAGTGGATGGCAAACATTGTGTTGGTACAGAAGCAGAACAAGAAATGGCGGGTTTGTATAGACTACACCGATCTGAACAAAGCATGCCCGAAGGACTTCTATCCCTTACCACACATCGACCAACTTATTGATGCAACTTCGGGGTACACTTTTCTTAGCTTCATGGATGCTTTCTCATGATACCACCAGATTTTGATGTGCAAGGAGGACATCCCGAAGACAGCCTTCATCACCCATCGGTCGATATATGCATATAAGAAGATGACTTTTGGCTTACTAAACGCGGGGGCCGCCTATCAAAGGATGATGAACTACGTATTCTCGAAGCAGCAGGGGCGGAGCATGGAGGCTTACATGGATGATATGATCGTCAAACGAATGACAGTTCGGGGTCATTTGGAGGGTTTTTTTCAGACTATTCGGCACTACAACTTGAGGTTGAATCCGACTAAGTGCACCTTCGGTCTGGGGCAGGAAAGTTCCTAAGTTATCTGGTCAGCAAGAGAGGGATAGAGGCAAATCCTGAGAAGATACAAGCTATTCTGGATATGAAGTCCCCATAATCATATAAGGATGTTCAGCGTTTGATGGGTCGAATAACAGCTTTGAGGAGATTCATGTCTAAGTCGGTAAAAAGATGTTTGTTGTTCTTTGATACGTTAAAAGGGCCGAAGAATGCGAAGAGTTTCCAGTGGAATTCGAAATGTGAAGACGCTTTTCAGGGAATAAAGGGGTATTTGTCGTCGGCTGCTTTGTTGGTGAAGCCAGCTCCTGCTGAGCCTTTGTATTTGTATTTGGCGGCAAGTTCTTTGGCCGTGGGAGCAGTGTTGGTGCGGGAGATTGGGGGTAAGCAACACCCGATTTACTATGAAAACCATGCCCTTAGGGACGCAGAAACAAGGTATCCGAACCTTGAGAAGTTTGCTTACGCTCTGATAATAGCCAGTCGGAAGCTTCGGCAATACTTCCAAGGTCTATTAATTTTGGTATATACTGATCAGCCTTTAAAGATGTATTGGGAAGGCCAGAGGTGTCGGGGAGACTTGCAGCGTGGACTATGGAGCTATCACAATTTATATTGGAGTATCACCCTCTGACAGCGATTAAGGGGCAGGCATTAGTTGATTTTGTGGTAGAGTGCTCATTCTCCGAGGCTGACGGTAGCTTGGATCAAACCGAGGTGACCAAACAGTCGGTTACGGTAGTTCAGCCGGGACAGAACTCGTGGACATTGTATGCGGATGAGTCGACTACTTCGGATGTTAGTGGCACCTGTAAGACCCCAACTTTTATGAATAAAGATTTAATTTTCTTTATATATTATTTCAAAATAGTAAGGTGTTGTTTTGATAAATATGAAAAGTTATGGGTGAAATGTGCAAATATTTTAAAATGAGCAAGTGGTTATAAAATATTCATTGTTGTGGGGGAATATTCGTTTGGTCGTGGAATATTCTTGTTGTCGGAGAATATTCATACGACGGCACAGCTATTTATGGACCCCACAACGGAATAACTGTCGGATATAGAAAGCGACAGAAATAACTTTTTTATAAATAACGGCGTAGTTGTTACCGTTAGTACTGTTGAAATACCCGGTGGTTAAAATACAGTGATACGCGATGTTGCACAGTAGCACACGGTATTGCACAGTATTTCGAATTATTGATTCTTACGTGAGAAGGCAATTACTCAATTATTGTTACAGTAATTACTGTTCAATATTTTATATTATTGACTCAATAATTGCTACGTTGATATTTTATATTATTGACTCAATAATTGTTACATGGATATTTTATTGACTCAATAATTGCTACGTTGCTATTTTATATGATTGATTCAATAATTGTTACAGTTGATATTTTGTATTATTGATTCAATAATTGTCACTGTACAGTATTTCACATTATCAACTCAATAATTCATATTATTTGAATAATATTATTAGATAGCATTATTGACAATGTCTAAGGAAGTTCTGTCTAGGAGGGGTTATTTAATTGCGCGCCAGTAAGGAGAAGTCCTTATCGGAAGGCCCCCTCTTTCTTGGGAACGACCTAGTTGTCAATATTGTAGTTCTGTAATATTATTTGTGAATAATTAATTATTGATTTATATGATAAGAAAATATTTATTTTGTGGATATAAGAGAAGAAATTAGTGCTGATGAGTATTTTGGAGTGAAAAATCATCTGTTTGTGGATTTCGGATAATTTATGTTTGGAATTTGGAAAAACTTTCTTCTACAAAGTTATAGAGAATTAAATTTCCTATAGAAGGACATAGAATTTGTATTTTTCCGACAAAAGGGCTATTTATTATGAATTATTGAAGTTTTGGAAAATAAATATTTTTTTAATGGGTGGGCCCCACTTTTGTTGAAAAATTCTGATGTTTTGATAGCCTCCAGGCGGCTGAAATTTTTAAAAAAATAATATTATTTTATTCAAAAAGTCTACTTTGGCATCCTAAGCTTTTCCTATAAATAGGGTGCTTAGGTTAGAATTGAAAATTACACCAGAATTAGAAGTTTTCTCTCTCTATAATATCGAGCGTATTTTTGTGAGTATTTAGATACTTTGAGCGTTAGTATTCAGTGCAAGTTTTCTTCAGCCTTATATTCGATATTCCAGTCAGAAGTACTATTCTTTTAAGGTAAGGGATGTTATTTTCTTTCATAAATGATGTTATTCTTTTCAATATCATTATACCAAAATATTGGCATGGATTTTATGATAAAATTCTTATTTTTTTCGTCGGGGTTACTATTCACGTATACGGCACTATTCACGGGAAAACTAAATTTTCTTCTATTTCTCCAAATTGTCTGTTATAGTTACTATCTTTGATTGGATCTAAGTTTTGAGCTTCATTCTTGAATTTTGCTCCACAAAGTATTATTATGGAATATTCTTGAACTTTGATAAACTAAAATACGAATCCTTAATTTTGTCTTTTATTTCACTGGATTCGTTATTTATATGGTTTTTCATCATCCTCAGTCCTAAGTGGTGATATAACTGAATATCTTTGGCCTGTAAAGCAAAGATGAATGATTACCTGATGAATATCTTTGGCCGTAGTGCAAAGATGACAGGTGTTGTGATGAATATGACCACTGATAATACAAATGAATATTTTTGGCCTGTAGTGCAAAGATGAATATTTGATTCGAGATGTATATTGATTGATGTTACAGGAATAAAATATTGATGATGAATGGTTATTTTCGCTGCGAATATTGATCTAAAACTTGTTGTTAATAATATTTTATCTGAATTGTTGAAGACTAACGATAATTTATTTTTCATTATCTTAGTCATAATATTCTTTACTGGGCTAGTTGAGCTCACCCTTTTCATCTGTTGTCCTCTTCAGGAAATGAGAATGTCGCAGGGACTAGTCGGGGGAGAGAGTGATGGTCCGAGTTAGAGCAGTAGTAGCCCTCACTATATTTGATAAATAGTGTGATAATAATTGTAATGAGGACTTAGTTTGAATATTAATATTTTCTACATATTTGTATTGACACTCACAGTTGTGTGGTCGTATTTCGCACGACCGTGTGATATAAAAGTTTGAATTTGAATTCTGTACCATGTATTTGGCGACTCAGAATGGGTTGGGTAACTGGACCTATTCTGGGGGCATCACAGTTGGTATCAGAGCTTAGGGATATGATCTATGGTGGAGATCGGGGAATAGAACTAGGAGGGGAGAGATGAGTAAATCCTTCACTAGTATGTCCTACCTAAGTTTATGTGGTATTTAATTGGTCAGTCGGAGCATAGGGTTAATATATGATATGTTATTTGTTTAATTAACCCTTGTTTTATGGCAGTATTTTAGAATGGCAGCTGAGAATGTTAACAACGAAGTGAATGAGACCGTGGAGACACCTTTAATCACTAACCAGGAGAACGTGCAACAAGAAGGCAATGTTCATCCTGAAAACAACGCTGGTCAGACAATAAACGATGAGATGTTTAGAAGTTTTTTGCAGCTCATGCAAAACCAGACGAGGGAAACTCGTGTGCAAAATACAGGTGGAGATAATAACAACACGCGAATTGTCACTGCCAAGCAGTTCAAAGAATTAGGACCACCAGAGTTTCTGGAAAAGACAGATCCGATCAAGGCGGAGACGTGGGTTAAACAAATTACCAAGATATTTGATGTCTTGGGATGCACGGAGGAACAGAAGGTTCCATTTGCCACGTTTATGTTCCGTGGAGAAGTAGATTACTGGTGGGAATCTGTGAAGCGTACCCAGCCTGCCGCACTCAAGATGTCTTGGGAAGCGTTCCAAAAACTGTTCAATAATAAGTACTTTCCTGAAAGTATTCGTCATATGAAGGAGGTAGAGTTTATCAGACTAGAACAAAACAACATGACGGTATCCCAGTACAAGGCTAAGTTCGTGGAGCTGTCCAGGTTTGCACCTCATTTGGTGGAGAATGAGGAACGTATGACGCGGATGTTTCTGAGAGGTTTGAAACCCGAAATACGTTAATACCTTATTTCTCACAAATTTTCTTTATATTCCGATGTAGTAAACAGGGCCCAGTTGTTAGAATGAGATAGTGATTATGTTCAACCAAAGGACAACAACCAAGGTCGTACCAGTGGCAGCAGTCATCGGAGCAATGACAACCAGCGGGGAGGAAAGTATGACAGCAGCGGTAACCACTCCGGTGTAATCGTGGCCATGATAGTAGAAAAAGTGAATTGGGAGGAGATTTTAAGAAGAGAAGGTATAACAATGAGAACGTGAAGACATCAACATCAACACCAGCATCAACTGTTTCTAGGGGAGGAGAACGACCACCGGTCGTATGCTATAAATGCGGAAAAGAGGGACACATCAGCCCCAACTGCCCACAACAGTTCAAGGCATGCTATAACTGTGGAAAAGAAGGACATATAGCTCGAGATTGTCCTATCGCGAAACCAAATCCAGCGGGGGTGGTGATTCCAAAGGCGGTTTCAGACAAGTCAAAGTTGGTGATTCCTGGAAGAGCGTTTATCGTGACAGCCCAAAACGCGAGGAACCCACACGAGGTGATTACTGGTAAGCTAATCATAAACTCTTGCGAAGTTTACACCTTGTTAGATACCGGTGCTATCCATTCTTTTATTTCACCTGCTTGTGCTCAACGTTTGAACTTGACTTCTGATAAATTAGACTTTGACTTATCTGTTGAAACTCCGTTAGGAGAAACCTTCGTTACATCTACAGTTTACAAATCTTGCTTAATTCAGATTGGTACCCTTACCTTACCTATTGATCTTATATCTTTGAAAATACTTGCATTTGACGTGATTTTAGGAATTGACTGGTTAACCACTTACCATGCCAAAATTGATTATTTTCGTAAGGTTGTTAGTTTTCATATTCCTAATCAACCTGTTGTGCGAATCCAAACCACCAAGCCACTAAAATCAGTCAATATCATTTCAAATCACAAGGCTATTCGTTTATTGAAAAATGGATGTCAAGATTTCTTAGCTCATGTCACTGATCTAAACCAGAATACGTCAGATTTGAATGATATTTCGGTTGTTAATGAGTTTCCTGATGTATTTCCAGAAGAACTTCCCGGTCTACCCCCAGAACGTGAAGTTGAATTCTTTATTGACCTTAAGCCTGGTACAAAATCCATTTCTAAAACCCCATATCGAATGGCTCCTATTGAACTTCAGGAGTTAAAGGTCCAACTACAGGAGTTGTTAGACATCGGTTTTATTCGTCCTAGTACGTCTCCTTGGGGTGCTCCTGTTTTATTCGTTTGGAGCGAGGAATGTGAGAAGAACTTCCAAGAGCTCAAGAGGAGACTTATTTCGGCACCTGTTCTGACAATACCATCTGGTTCGGATGGATTTGTTATCTACAGCGATGCTTCGGATAAAGGGTTAGGATGTGTTCTCATGCAACATGGGAAAGTCATAGCCTATGCCTCGCGACAACTCAAAGAATATGAGAGGAATTATCCTACTCATGATCTAGAGTTGGCAGCTATCGTTTTTGCGTTGAAGATCTGGAGACATTACCTGTACGGGGAGAAAGTGGAGATTTATACGGATCATAAGAGCCTTAAATATTTCTTCACCCAGAAGGAACTCAGCATGAGGCAACGACGTTGGCTTGAGTTGTTGAAAGATTACGATTATACCATCCAATACCATCCTGGAAAAGCGAACGTGGTAGCTGACGCGTTGAGTAGAAGATCATATGTGGGAACGAGTGCGATGATGTCAAGTATACGCGTAGAACCAGCTTTGATTGATAAAGTTAAAGCTGCTCAAGCTACAGATCCGGAGCTGATGAAGATGAAGAAGAAAGTGCAAGAAGGTGCCATTCCAGAAGCAAGAATCGATGAAGAGGGAATACTTCGAGTCAACTCTAGACTTTGTGTTCCTAACGATTCTGACTTGAAGCATAGAATCATGATGGAGGCACACAACACACCGTTTGCAATCCATCCTGGGAGTACCAAAATGTATCTTGATCTTTGACATACATTTTGGTGGGGTAATATGAAAAGAGAGATCGCGGAGTTTATTTCGAGATGTTTAACGTGTCAACGTGTAAAGGCGGAGCATCAAGTACCGAAGGGTCAATTGCAACCACTGGAGATTCTAAAATGGAAGTGGGAACATATTACGATGGATTTCGTTACGGGTCTTCCCAAGGTTTTTCAAGGCATAGATGCGATTTGGGTTATTGTTGATAGATTAACCAAGTCTGCTCATTTCTTGCCGATACGAGAGACTTATTCCCTTGAACGTCTTGCTCATATGTACGTGAATGAGATTGTGAGATTGCATGGCATGCCAGTATCCATAGTTTCGGATCTCATGATCCCAGATTTACTTCACGATTTTGGATCAATTTGCAGAAAGCTATGGGCACGGATTTACGATTCAGCTCGGCTTATCATCCTCAAACGGACGGACAATCGAAAAGAACTATTCAAACTCTTGAAGATCTATTGAGACTTTGTGTTCTAGACTTCAAAGGGAGTTGGGATAAGTACTTACCATTGGTGGAATTCTCCTACAACAACAGTTATCAGGCAAGTATAGGCGTGGCTCCATTCGAAGCATTGTATGGGAGAAAGTGTCGTTCTCCAGTTTGTTGGGATGAGGTGGGTGAAGCAACATTGATGGGACCGGAGTTAGTACGTATGACTACGGAAAAGATCCAAATAATCCGACAACGTATACAAACAGCACAAGATCGACAAAAGAGTTATGCGGATCTTCATCGAAAGGACGTGGAATTTAATGTTGGGGACCATGTGTTATTACGTGTTGCTCCGTGGAAAGGAGTTACGAGGTTTGGCAAGAGAGGAAAGCTCAATCCACGATTCATTGGTCCATTTGAGATTCTTGACCGAGTAGGAAATGTGGCTTATAGACTCGCTTTACCTCCAAGCATGTCTCGTGTTCATAACGTTTTTCACATATCAATACTTCGTAAATATGTGAAAGATCCAAACCGCATTATTGAGTTAGAACCGGACGAGATAGCTGAAGATTTAACGTACGAGGAGGTACCTGTCAAGATCTTGGATAGGAAGGAGCATGTCCTATGCTCAAAAATTATACCTCAAGTTAAAGTTTTGTGGAGAAACCATGCTATTGAGGAAATGACCTGGGAGTTGGAATCGAAAATGAAGGCGAGGTATCCTCACCTTTTCGACATACCAGGTACGTACGTCAATTTTGAGGACGAAATTTCATAAGGAGGGGAGGTTGTAAGACCCCAACTTTTATGAATAAAGATTTAATTTTATTTATATATTATTTCGAAACAGTAAGGTGTTGTTTTGATAAATATGAAAAGTTATGGGTGAAATGTGCAAATATTTTAAAATGAGCAAGTGGTTATAAAATATTCATTGTTGTCGGGGAATATTCGTTTGGTCGTGGAATATTCTTGTTGTCGGGAAATATTCGTACGACGGCACAGCTATTTGTGGACCCCACAACGGAATAACTGTCGGATATAAAAAGCGACAGAAATAACTTTTTTATAAATAACGGCGTAGTTGTTACCGTTAGTACTGTTAAAATACCCGGTGGTTAAAATACAGTGATACGCGATGTTGCACAGTAGCACACGGTATTGCACAGTATTTCGAATTATTGATTCTTACGTGAGAAGGCAATTACTCAATTATTGTTACAGTAATTACTGTTCAATATTTTATATTATTGACTCAATAATTGCTACGTTGATATTTTATATTATTGACTCAATAATTGTTACATGGATATTTTATTGACTCAATAATTGCTACGTTGCTATTTTATATGATTGATTCAATAATTGTTACAGTTGATATTTTGTATTATTGATTCAATAATTGTCACTGTACAGTATTTCACATTATCAACTCAATAATTCATATTATTTGAATAATATTATTAGATAGCATTATTGACAATGTCTAAGGAAGTTCTGTCTAGGAGGGGTTATTTAATTGCGCGCCAGTAAGGAGAAGTCCTTATCGGAAGGCCCCCTCTTTCTTGGGAACGACCTAGTTGTCAATATTGTAGTTCTGTAATATTATTTGTGAATAATTAATTATTGATTTATATGATAAGAAAATATTTATTTTGTGGATATAAGAGAAGAAATTAGTGCTGATGAGTAAATTGGTGTGAAAAATCATCTGTTTGTGGATTTCAGATAATTTATGTTTGGAATTTGGAAAAACTTTCTTCTACAAAGTTATAGAGAATTAAATTTCCTATAGAAGGACATAGAATTTGTATTTTTCCGACAAAAGGGCTATTTATTATGAATTATTGAAGTTTTGAAAAATAAATATTTTTTTAATGGGTGGGCCCCACTTTTGTTGAAAAATTCTGATGTTTTGATAGCCGCCAGGCGGCGAAATTTTTTTTAAAAAATAATATTATTTTATTCAAAAAGTCTATTTTGGCATCCTAAGCTTTTTCTATAAATAGGGTGCTTAGGTTAGAATTAAAAATTACACCAGAATTAGAAGTTTTCTCTCTTTATAATATCGAGCGTATTTTTGTGAGTATTTAGATACTTTGAGCGTTAGTATTCAGTGCAAGTTTTCTTCAGCCTTATATCCGATATTCCAGTCAGAAGTACTATTCTTTTGAGGTAAGAGATGTTATTTTCTTTCATAAATGATGTTATTCTTTTCAATATCATTATACCAAAATATTGGCATGGATTTTATGATGAAATTCTTATTTTTTTCGTCGGGATTACTATTCACGTATACGGCACTATTCACGTATACGACACTATTCACGGGAAAACTAAATTTTCTTCTATTTGTCCAAATTGTCTGTTATAGTTACTATCTTTGATTGGATCTAAGTTTTGAGTTTCATTCTTGAATTTTGCTCCACAAAGTATTATTATGGAATATTCTTGAACTTTGATAAACTAAAATACGAATCCTTAATTTTATCTTTTATTTCACTGGATTCGTTATTTATATGGTTTTTCATCATCCTCAGTCCTAAGTGGTGATATAACTGAATATCTTTGGCCTGTAAAGCAAAGATGAATGATTACCTGATGAATATCTTTGGCCGTAGTGCAAAGATGACAGGTGTTGAGATGAATATGACCACTGATAATACAAATGAATATCTTTGGCTTGTAGTGCAAAGATGAATATTTGATTCGAGATGTATATTGATTGATGTTACAGGGATAAAATATTGATGATGAATGGTTATTTTCGCTGCGAATATTGATCTAAAACTTGTTGTCAATAATATTTTATCTGAATTGTTGAAGACTAACGATAATTTATTTTTCATTAACTTAGTCATAATATTCTTTACTGGGCTAGTTGAGCTCACCCTTTTCATCTGTTGTCCTCTTCAGGAAATGAGAATATCGCAGGGACTAGTCGGGGGACAGAGTGATGGTCCGAGTTAGAGCAGTAGTAGTCCTCACTATTTCTGATAAATAGTGTGAGAATAATTGTAATGAGGACTTAGTTTGAATATTAATATTTTCTACATATTTGTATTGACACTCACAGTTGTGTGGTCGTATTTCGCACGACCGTGTGATATAAAAGTTTGTATTTGAATTCTGTACCATGTATTCAGCGACTCAGAATGGGTTGGGTTGACTGGACCTATTCTGGGGGCGTCACAGCACCTGTATCATTTTGACTAGTCTAGAGGGGTTTAAGGTGCAACAAACTATTATATTTGGGTTTAGAGCAACGAATAATGAGGCCGAGTATGAGGCAGTATTAGCAGGGCTACGGCTAGCGAAGAGTCTCTAGGTGTAGAAGTTAATTATCTTCAGTGATTCTCAGCTAGTCGTCAAGCAAGTTTCAGGGGAATATGAAGCTCGGGGGGCGAGAATGGTGAAGTATTTGGCAGAAGTGAAGGATCGACTGCTATACTTTGATTCGTATGCTTTTCAAGGAATAGACAGATCCGATAATACTATAGCTGACGCCCTGGCGAGATTGGCCACTACCGAGGCAAGTACGTTAAGTGGATTGGTTTACTTGGAAGTTTTGAATTAGTCAAAAGTTCAACAGCTAGAGGTATTGAGCGTGGAACGGTAAAATTGCTGGATGACTCCCTACCTCGATTATTTGGCTAATGGCGTTCCCCCTTCAGATCGACTGTTAGCAAAGAAAGTCAAACACAGGAGTTCAAATTTTGTACTTATAGATAGGGATCTATATCTAAGGGCTTACTCTTCCCCTTTGCTGAAGTGTTTGGTTCCGTCCGAAACAGAGTATGTTCTTCGAGAAGTTCATGAGGGGATTTGTGGTGATCACATGGCAGCAAAGTCGCTTTCATACAAGGTACTTCGGCAGGGGTACTATTGGTCCACAATTTTTAAGGAAGCAACTGAATATGTAAAGAAGTGTTTAAAATATCAGTTAAACAGCCCGATCCCTCATCAGCCGCCAGAGGAGTTGTATTCCGTTTTATCCCCAATTCCCTTTGTTGTTTGGGGAGTGGATATTTTGGGCCCATTGCCATAAGCTAAGGGGCAAGTTAGTTTCGTTATAGTAGATATTGACTATATGACTAAGTGGGTGGATGCCAAACCTCTTCGGCTAATCACGGAGCAAGAATGTTTAAAGTTTTTGAAAGAGTGTCACTACAAGAAAATCGGCTATTTTTGACGGATGTATCCTCGACGGAGTAGATTCAGTTGGAATTGCGTTATTTCTGACAGGAGATTCCGTCGACCATACGTCCCTCGAAAATAATTTATCCCCGACGAAAATTCGTCAAAAACAGGTGTACCCCAGTGGCGTTAGCTTTCCCGCCAGTGCGAAAACTAGCTTCGACGAACTAAAGTTATTTCTGAGGGAATATTACGTCGAAGATAAGCTATTTTCGAGGGACGTAATTTCGACGGATATTCTGTCAGAAATAACGATTAAAACCTAAATCAGCTATCTTCTTCTCCAGCGCCTCCTTTCATTTTCATATATATCTCTATCTCTCTTTTGCCCAGCCCCTACCTCTCCTCCTCCTCCCCCTATCACCGGCCCCCCCACCCCTCCCCCTGCCACTGGTCCCCCCACCAACTCCCCCCAGTATAGCCCCCCACCCCTGCCTCCTCAGCCTCCTTCGCTTCTGCCGCCGCCACCTCCTCCCTATTCCAGCGCCGAGCAAAGCCTCCTCGTCCGATTTCAGAAGGTGACACCCTCTCTCTCCGATTTCAGAAGGTGCCACCGGTCCTTCCACCCCGCCTCAACCTCCACCTCTGACTGCCTTCTATCTCCGCCGGTGCTCCTCCTCTTGCCGACCAGAGTCCACCGAGGGTCGCTGCCCCTGCCTACCTAATCTTTCTATCTCACTCTCTGTAAGTTAAAATTTTTCATTCATTAGTTAGGGTTAATTGTGAAATTGAAATTGGTGAAGAAGTATCTGATAGTGGGAATGCATGTATAGTGATTTAATTTTAGAGTTCAAAAATTGGGAAAATGTACTGTGAAATTGAAATTCCTGCTGCTTATTTTCGAAATTGAAATCGGGACATTCTAAAATTGAAATTGGGACAATCTAAATCTGAAATTGGGACAATCTAATATTGAGAATGCATATATATTTTTTAGAATCTGAAATTTCCTGAACTTTGTTTAATAATTGTTCTTGATTTGAAATTGGATTTGATATGCTGCAATTTGGGTTGAAGCTCATTTATTGCTATTGAAAATTGATTTGCTGCAATTTGGGCTTGATAATTACTGTAATTTGGGTTTGTCCTAATTGGATTATGTTTAAGAATGGCTCAACATGTTCATTTACTGCAATTTGGGTTTATCCTAATTGATTTTTTGCAATTTGGGTATGATATTTACTGCAATTGTTGCATATTTGCTGCTGAAATTGTGATAAAAGTCCTGCAATTTGGGATTGTCCTAATTGATATTTACTGCAATTTGTGCAAATTTGTTCATAATGTGATATATTGAGAGATATATATTGTTGTTGATGAATGTGATATTTGATATTTCCGACGGAATTCCCGACGAAATTTCTGTCAAAATTTTTCAATTGCAAAATTTATGGGCCTTGCAAGTATATTTATTTATTATTTAATTAGGTTTCCAATATTAAAATAAACTAAGTAGCATTTACTTAGTTTCTTACTACTAAAATAAAATTAATTTAATTTAGTTTACTAAATAAAATAAATTTAAAAAATTAGATATTATAATAATAAAATATAATATATTATAATAAAATTAAATAAATAATAATAATAATAAATTAAATTAATTTGAATAAAATAAAATAAAATAAATTAAATTAAAACAAAACAAAACAAAACAAAATAAAATAACAAAAAATAACAAAAAATAAAATAAATAATAGATTAAATTAAATTAAATACAATTAAACACAATACAATACAATGAAATAAAATAAAATAAAATAAATTAATAAATTTTTCAAAAAATTGTATAATATAATACAAAATAAAATAAAATATAATAATAAATACAATAAAATTTAATAAAATAAATTAAAATAAAAGAAAATATATTAATAAACTAAGTAGCATTTGCTTAGTTGGGATGCAATTAATTAGAAACCCTACAGACAAGTAGTCGTGAATGTCAAACAGTAGTCCATATATATTCCAAATAACAATTCTCATAAACTAAGTAGCACTTACTTAGTTTTTCATTGGCAAAATAAACTAAATAGCATTTACTTAGTTTGCCGCAATATTCAATAAACTCAATAAGTACTATATGTATATATATATATATATATATATATATGTACTATACTTTGAAACTTAAAAACTTGTTTGACGCATAGTAGTGAATGTCGAATAGTAGTCCCCATATATATTCCAAATAACAGTTATCATAAACTAAGTAGCATTTACTTAGTTTTGCATTGGTAAAATAAACTAAGTAACATTTGCTTAGTTTGCCGCAATATTCAATAAACTCAATATGACTCCTCTTTGATCTTCAATACACTCAATTACAACTATACATTTTATAGTACAAATATCATTCTATTAACCATCAAATATGTAGACCGCCTTAATTGAGCTGGCTAGGGGTATGCTGATGACAATAGTTGCAAGGTGTAGGAACAACTTAGGATGGCATCAGCATGGTATCATGCAACTTATCACTCAAAGTCAATGTGAAGAAAGTATTGTGCTATGTTGGCTTTCGTCACAATCTGTCCCGGCAACCATATTTTGGGACATTTATAAGTTTTCCTTCTCCACTTAAGCTTCCTACTTAATAGTATTACATCTTTTTTCCTTTTAAATCAAAAAATGCATAAATTGCAATGAACTATATAGGAATGAGGAAAGCATAGCAACTAATTAACCGGTCAGTTGTAGAATTTGAGATTAGAATTCTTGGAAGTTTTCGAGGTCTTGAGTGGACAAAGAATACTGCAACGAGGGCAGCGAAAGTAAGATGGAAAATATTCTAACCCGTCGCCACATTTATGGGTACAAGGAAACTCTTTATGTGACGTGACGGCTTAGAGTACTCTCCACCTTCCATTTTTTGCCCCCGTTGTGGTATTAGTCGTCCCCTCAAGACCTTTGGAACTTCTAACAATCCTAATCTCATGTTCTAGAAGTGACCGTTTAGTTAGTTGCTCAACTTTGCTCATTCGTATATAGTTCATTGCAATTTATGCATTTTTTTGATTTAAAAGGAAAAGATGAGGCATTACTATTAAGTAGGAAGCTTAAGTGGGGAAGAAAAACTTATAAATGTCCCAAAATGTGGTTGCGGGGACGAATTGTGACGAAAGCCAATACAGCACAATGCTTTCTTCACATTGACTTTGAGTGATAAGTTGCATGATACCATGCAGATGCCAACTTAAGTTGTTTCTGCAATTTACAATCTATTTGTCTAACTTAACTCTTTGTCAGCTAAAATAAGGCGGTTAACATGTTTGATGGTTAATGGAAGAATTATTTATGAACTATACTTTGGAACTTAGAAACCTGTTTAACATTCACTTAGTAGGAGTGAATGTCGAATAGTCCCCAGTTTGGGACTGTTACTGGATGTTATGTCTTTCACTTAGGCCGATGCAAATACGAAACGGTATGTTTTTGTTATTTTGAGGATTTTTCAGCTGTTATCTCTACATGTTCTTCGAGTACATACTTAGATTAAGTTATCTTAATCTATTTCGTGTACTTGGAGACCATGGGGAGGTGCTGCCGAAATTTTCTTCAAACAGTAGAAACGTGCTTAACGTGTTGGCACTAGTGAAGAGACGCATCCAGGAACGGGATAGAAGCCTGAATTACCCCTTGTCCTATAGAGTGGAGATACTAGGAAATTAAATATAATTCATGCATGGACCACATGCATGAAACCTAACTGTAATGAACCCCGTTTGACATTCATTCATGCATGGACCACATACATGAACATCCCTGTACTGAATGCGTGGTCTATGCAGTTAAAGATGTAAGCCGACCAGAGTTGGATGTACCGTAGGATACCCAGTGATGGGAGGTGATTAGTCTCAGCTTATCGTGATGGGGTGTCAGATTTCTTGAACAAAGCAATAGAACATGTTGATGATCCAAACAGGAAGATGCAATGCCCCTGTGTCAAGTATAAAAACCTGATCTGGAAGAAAGTCGGCGAGATTAAATTTGACTTATTTTTCCGTGGATTTGTGGATGGGTACTTCGTATGGACTCATTATGGGGAATCAGCCGAGCTGAGAGAAGTGATCGACAGTACTATAGAACAACCAATTCTACGTGATTCATACGTCGAAAACTATGATCCGGTGGAGATGTTGGTCGATGCATATGGCCCTACTAATATTGACTGGGCTAAAAATGAGTATTCATAAAGAAGTGCTAAGCAAGTGCCAAATGATATAGCTACTGCCTTTTACAAGTTGTTATCTGAATCTGGGGTCTCGTTTTATCCGAGAAATGATACGGACACCAAGCTTTATGCAGTGACGATGCTTTTACACTTCAAGAATGAGCACGATTGTAGTGAGAGAGGTTTCAATGATTTGTCTGCTGTAGTTGGACAGTTCTTACCCAAGGATCATACTCTTCTTGCGAATTATTTCGAAGTGAAGAAAATGGTCAAGGGGTTAAATATAGGGTATCAGAAAATCGATGCTTGTGAGCAGGATTGCATGTTATACTATGGGGAAGACAGAGATAAGGGACAGTGTGATATACGCAGCTTACCACGCTACAAGGTGACAAAACATGGGGGGAAGGAGAAACATGTTCCCAGGAAGATCTTACGGTACTTTTCTCTTGCGTCGAGGCTTCAGCGGCTATTCATGTCGTCTCATACGGCTCAACATATAAGTTGGCATCGAACAAGGGATGTCGTGCCTGGTCAGCTGGCTCACCCAGCGGATGGAGATGAATGGAAGAGATTTGATGCAAATTATCCTAAGTTTATGGAAGAAGTCAGGAATGTTAAGCTTGGGATGGATACTGATGGCTTTTACTCTTTTAATAATTTTAGCCAGCTGTACTCAGTTTGGCCAGTCATTATGGTCGCTTATAATCTTCCACCGTCAATGTGCATGAAGGATCCGTATTTGTTCTTGACTTTACTCATACCGGGGGATAAAAGTCCTACAAAAGACATTAGCGTGTACCTTCGACCATTAGTAGATGAACTAAAAATGTTGTGGGAGACAGGGGTCCAGACGTATGATAAATCGATATGCGAGAATTTTGTGATGAAGGCAGCCCTGTTATGGACTATCACTGACTTTTCGGCTCTTAGGATGGTTAATAGTTGGTCAACTCATGGGAAGCTGTCCTGTCCAGTATGTATGGGGGATGTGCAAGGCAATCAGTTGCAGCATGGGCGAAAATGTAGTTTCTTTGGAACTGCTCGTAGATTCTTGCCTCTTAATTATAATTACAGAAAGATGTCTGCACAGTTCCACATAAAGATAGAGAAAAAGGGGGTTGTTGGTCGGGGCAGTGAGGTCTTGGGCTGGTTGAACCAGCTTGATTTTCCTTTGCCGGGGAAGGAGCAAAGTAAATTGAGAGCAGTCGGGTATGGGAAGACTCATAATTGGACACACTCGCCCATATTGTTTGAGTTACCGTATTGGGGCACACTTTCAGTTCGTTATTGTATAGATGTCATGCATACCGAAAAGAATGTTTTTGAGAACTTGTTTTACACCGTGTTAGATGTGAGTGGTAAAACCAAAGACAATGACAACGCTCGAAATGATTTAGAGGCATTGAACATTAGGCCAGAATTTTGGCTTCGCCCTAACAATACGAAACCTAAAGCTCCATTTTGTCTTACTAAGCAACAAGTTGAAGACGTGTGTAAGTGGGTTAGTGGGTTGAAGCTCCTAAATGGATATGCGTCGAACATAACACGTTGTTGTAAGGTCGAGCAATTAAAAATTTTTGGATTCAAGAGTCACGATTTTCATGTATTCATGCAGAAGTTGATCCCAATTGCATTTCGTGAGATGTTACCCAGAAAAGTTATGGATGCATTGACTGAACTTTCAAATTTCTTTCAAGATCTTTGCTCAACTGTAATTAAGTACAGTGATGTGGAAAAGATGGAGAACAATATTGTGCTTACCATTTGCAAGTTCAAAATGATCTTCCCTCCAAGATTCTTTGACTCGATGGAACATCTGCCTATTCATCTACCGTATGAACTCAAACTTAGAGGACCGGTGCAATATCGGTGGATGTATCCTTTTGAAATGTAATATAAACTACTAATTGATTTATGTTGCTGATATTAATAATACTCATATATATTTGTCGAAATATTTATCTTAGGTATATGCGTCAATTAAAACAAAAGGTCAAGAACAAAACTCGTGTAGAGGGTTCTATTGCTAAATGCTATAAGGAGGAAGAGCTTGTCAACTTCTGCTCATTGTATTTTGACGATGTTGTCTCAACGAAGCACAACCGTTTAAGTAGGAATGAGGTCGTTGGTCCATTGTCTCATACTGATGATGAGTTAGCTGTATTCACATATCCGGCTAAGCCATTTGGCCATGAGAGGATGACTTACTTAAGCGACAAAGAGTTGAAGATTGTATCTACATACGTGCTTCTAAATATGCCCGAAGTATCATCATACATTAGGTAAGAATAATTATTTGCGGTATTTAGTGCAATTTATAAGTGTAGTCATCTATATATTTTAAAGATATTTTACTATTTTCGCAGTTCATTCGAAGAGGAAGCGTATGCTTCTAACCCAGATTTTGCTGCAGAAGAGTTGGAAACATTCACTAATGCTAATTTCCAACAGTGGTTTAAGAAAAGGGTTGAAGAAGAGAACATTTCTGAGCGTTTTATAGATGTCATCCGAGAACTTTACAAAGTTATTAGTTCTTTTCCCGGCTGCATCGTGAATGGGTACAGATTTAGGGTCGATGACTTGAATGAACTCACATCAGTCAATTCTGGGGTTATGGTGTTGGGAAGCTGCTACCAAGATTCTGAGTCCAATTACTATGGCCGTTTACAGGATTTGGTTGTGCTATATTATCACGGGGGTAAAAAGGTAGTTACATTTAAGTGTAGCTGGTTTGATACTGAAAAGGGGGTTAAAGTTGATCGTAATAGAATCACAACCGTAGATATCAAGTCGGTGTGAAAGTCTAATGACGTGTTCGTGTTAGCAAGTCAAGCGACTCAAGTGTATTACGCTCCTAATGTCGTAAATACTCAAAGCCCCTGGTATACAGTAGTCACAACTAAAACACGTTCATTTGATGCTGAGAATATGTTTGGTATAGATGAGGCGTTGCAAGAAGATGTTAGCAACCATTTGGACGTAGTGCTAAATGCTGAAGATGTGATGAGTACAGATGTCATTGACGTACCTGACGATGAGGATGTCGAGGAAAATGTCGTTCTGAATGATTATGTAGTCATTAAGGATGATGCAGATGACGAAACTGATCTCGAAATTGAGGATGAAGAAGATACATAATCCGAGAATGATATACACGTTAATTCTGATGGGTTTGATGACGTACGTAATTAAAAATGAGCATTCATATTAGTAGATACCACATTGTTAAACCTTACATATTCATAATCTATCAATTTAGTTATTGCAGTAGGATATTCATGGCTAAACATAGCGGTGGAGGTTGCCGAGGTAGTGGGCGATCTGGTACGGGAGACGGTAGCCACGATGGAGGCTCGTCTTCAGGAGCTAGTAAGTTGTCTTAACTAGGATTTAAATATATCTGAAGCTGCAATTGTTTATGTTTATTGACTCAGTTAAATACAATTATTACAGATACACCTCGTCGACGACACCGAGGGACGAACTTCAGTATCTTTGGTTGTCCGCCGGTAGTTCCACTTACAGTACTAGTGGATGTCACTTCTGGACAGTAAGTGTTAATATATTGTTAATATTTCTGTCAGTTATTGCAAAACACAATTCACATAACACATATTGTTATATTTTTTCTATAGTATATTAGACCCGATGGCTAAGCACACCCAACAAGCGATATGTTTGATGCACCTCCCGAGAGGGTGCATGCTGTTCAGCCAGTATGCGCGGTACAATGCCACCTTTATGTAGACTGTCTGGCGGGAGTTTCATGTAAGTTAAGCATATTACATTAATTACGACATAGTTTTATTAAGATGACGAAATTTATTATAGATTTGACCCGAGTATCTCTCAGACAGCTGGCGGCGATGTGATTATTTCATATGTCTCTAAGAATTACTCCGGCTGGCTGTATGAGATGCGACAGAGGGCAGCCCGTGCAGTTGAGGACCAACCCGGGACCACCATCAGATCTCACCAGCCCCGCATAGTCTCCGATTTAGCCTGGGAGGCTATGTGTGCGCACTGGGATGCTGATGACTTCAAGAAGAAGTTTGAGCAGGAGAAGAAGAACCGTGCTCAGCTCCGCATAGTACACACCACTGGTTCTCAGTCGTTCGAGGACGCGAAGACGGTAAGTGCACTGTATTTAGTTGTTTAGTTATCAAGTTCTCACATATATTCTTAATACCTATTTTATGAATGTTTTTATTAGGCCTTGAGGCGGACCTTGGGCCGAGATCCCACCATTTTAGAGTTTTGGGATAGAGCCCACACGCTTAAGGACGAGCGTGCTTTGTCTCAGGCAACTTTAGCTATACGGGTAAAACTCATCTTACTATTTAGCTTTTAGTAATATTCAATTGCAAATAAAATGATATAATTAACATACTGTATACAAAATAAATTCCAAGATCAATTTCAGAGGCTTCGGGACCAGCGTATACATGAGCTGGAGGCTATTAGGAGGGGTTCTTAGCTGTTAAATTCTGCCACCCCCTTCCCGATATTGTATTAGATCGAGATGAGGAGCTGAGACTATGGGTCGCGTCTCAGGATCCCGCTACTAGCAATACCGGCAGATATCGAGTGTTGGGTCTACTGAGGATACCCGCATATACACTTTCTAGAGGTAATATTTTTTATGTTTCATGAAATTATCAGAATTTATCACATTATATAAATTATTATTAGTAATAGAATTTGTCTCTTTTTGTAGGCTCCAGCCAGCGCCAGCGTTCAAGAGCACATGTCGGACCATCTCATACGGGCGTTGGCTTGGATGACGAGATCTTCCATAGGCTGATAGGGGCAGTATCGGATAGGTTCCATATCGATCTGGTCTTTCGCCGTCAGTAGTTGCCTAGCAGTTCTCGTCTTCACTAGGTTGCTCAGGATATTATAGTAGGGGCCTCCGCATAGAGTACGGGATTACCGCGGGAGCAGTTCGACGCTTTTGGCGGTGAGATGCTTCGGATGGTGATTACCCTCTTGGAGGAGGCTTTTCGTCCACCCCCGCCTACTCAGGTATTCTTATTGTTTATGTTATTTTCAATTAAGGCTAGCTTGTTAATTCTCACATATATACGGACTAATGATTTTTATTTATAATTCTTTCAACAGGGTGGCGATGACGAGCGGACTGGCGATGACGAGGGGACTGACGATGACGACCAGGAGGACCACCGAGATTTTCAGACACCAGACGGGTGTCGTCCACCTCCGCACGATGATGATACTATTACTAGATTATAGTTCATTAGTATTTATGTTATTTATTCTAGTTCATTAGTACGTATTTATGTTATTCATTTGTAGAACATTTGTACATATTGTAGTTTATATAATTGCATCTGTATAATGAGATTACGTTGTATTTATTCATTTGTAGAATATTTGTAAATATCGTTGTTGATGTGATGATACATTAGCTTATATTTGTTATTGTTAGCTTGTGATGTTGATGATGATCAGTTAGTCGATTACGTTGTTGTTGCTAAGTGGTAGCGTTTTTTAGAACTACATTGAATATTTGAATGTGAGATATATTATTGTCTGTCCGTATTGGGATAAAACAGGTTACAGGTACATAAATGGGTTTAAATACCTAGAAATTGCATTTTTAAAAAATTTATTTAAAAAATAGCTGTAATGTTGACGGAATAGTCTATTTTCGACGGATATTCAGTCGAATTTAAACCCCCAGACGTTTTTTTTAAAAAAATATTTATTATTTTTTCGTCGGAACTACCTTAATTCCGAGGGAATATTTCGTAGAGAATGAATTTTTAAATTATTTTATATAACTTAATTTTTCGTCGAATTTAAGGTATTTGCGAGAGAATAATCTGTCGGACATAATTGGGTCTTATCCTCGACGGAAGTATTTCATCGTAACTAATCAGTCGATGATAACTTACACTCTACGGAATGGTGCCTCGCAATTAGGTCGTCGAAGATAGACTATTTTCGACGAAAATTTCGTCGGCCATATGTCATTCGAAGTTAACGAAAGCTCGACGAAATTCACGATGGACTTTATCTCTGACGCGATTATATACGAGAGAACTTTCGACGAAAAATTCCCTCGAAAATAAGCTATGTTCGACAGAATAGTCGTATTTCCGAGGGAATATTCCGTCGGAATTAAGGCTTTTTCTTATAGTGTGTGTCGTATTCTGGTTTGGCATTCCCATGGTAGTGGTTTTAGATAATGGCCGGCAATTTGTGGGTTCCAAATTTGACACATTCTTAAAGGAGTTGGGTATTCAACATCGGAAGACTTCGGTGGCTCATCCTCAGTCAAATGGTCAGGTGGAAGTAACCAATAGGACTCTATTGAATGGAATAAAAAGAAGACTTGATGAGGCGAAAGAAAAATGGGCCTATCGGACCACTCCACGGTCCACCACGGGAGACTTACCGTTCAGATTGGCTTATGGTACGGATGCTTTAGTCCTAGTGGAGATTGGTTCTACGTCCCTTCGGGTCAGTCAATTCAAAGAAGTATACAATGAGGATGGACTTCGTGCCAATTTGGATTTGTTAGAGGAAGTCAAAGAAGCAACCTTGGTAAAACTTGCAGCATATCAGCGTAGGGTGGCCAAGTATTATAACAAAGGGGTGAAGCTCAGAAGATTTGAGGTAGGGAATTTAGTTCTTCGGGAGGTGGAAGCTTCTATGCCTCAAAATTTGGGAAAGTTGATGCCAAATTAGGAGGGTACCTATGAAGTTGTTGGAGTGCCAAAGCCAGGAACCTATTGGCTAAGAGCACTGGATGGAACAGAGATCAAGAACACATGGCATGCGGGTAGGCTTCGGAAATATTTTCAGTAGGACAGAAGTCAAAGTCTTTGGTCTGTAATTCTTCAAAAGATTATCAATAAAAGAAACATTTTTCTCACCAGCGTTGTTCCATGTGATTGATTATCTGTTCGACTCCTGGGAGCGAACGAGATTTTTTTTGGTGTTCGGTGGAATCCGTTCGACTCCTGGGAGCAAACGAGATTTTTTTTTTGGTGATCGGTGGAATCTTTTCGACTCCTGGGAGCGACGAGATTTTTTGGTGTTCGGTGGAATCTATTCGACACCTGGGAGCGAACAAGATTTTTTTTGGTGTTCGGTGGAATCTGTTCGACTCTTGGGAGCAAACGAGATTTTTTGGTGTTCGATGGAATCTGTTCGACTCCTGGGAGCGAACGAGATTTATTAGTGTTATATTAAATTAATGGCTAGAGTTAGGTTAGCGATTTTTAAATGAGATGACTAGAGTTAGGTTAGTGGTTTTTAAATGAAGTGATTAGAGTTAGATTATTGATTTTTGAATGAGGTGGCAGCTTCTGGGCCGTAGATCTAACAATTTTAAATTTGAACCTTTAAATGGAGACTCTTCATTACAAATTGAAATGGGGAGGATCTTTGTCCTCCAAGTACTGGGTTCCCACCTTGTACATGATTTTGGGTGTTCTGTTTTTGACGCAGATTTGTGGGTCTTCTTTCCTTTATTTAAATACTTGGTGTGTAACAAAGTAGCTGCCGAATTGGTGCTTCAATAGTTGAAGTAGTAATCCAATTTTCTTTAATTCTTGGTTTTGCCAAATTTCACAGACCACGTCTGTAAGTGGGGTTTGATGCACTTCTTTATACAAACGTAGCCAAAAATGTTGGAGCAGGATACTTGAGTTTGGCAGATCTTATTATTGTTTAACAGTATTTATCATGGGCATAGCGAATCATTTCTAGTCAACTCTCAAGTGACAGGTCTCTCTAAGCTAGGTTCTTTAGCCACTAGCTTGTTACCAGCTGAGTTTAATTAATTCTATATATCTGTAAGCTGAACTTATTGCCTTGAGCACTGAAAACAGTTTTTTAAGCCAATTTTAGCTCGCTCAACTAGATATTTTGTAGCAGTGGTTTGTGCATGGTATCATGTAACTTTTGTGCATTGCTCACTTGATCCTATTATTAGTTTGGCTCTCTGTTTTTTGGCATTTAGCGTGTTTTCTTTTCATTTTGATATTGTACGTAACTAGTGCTATGTATGTATGTATGTATATATAAGGACTCCGTTGGAGATCCTCTCCGTGTATATATATATATATAAATTGGAACTGATAATATGGAGAGTGAAGGCCTCACATGTATTGATGGGGCATTATGGAACGGATAATACTACTCTATTTGTAATCTTGTAGAGGTTAGTCAGCTTAGGATATGCAGCATGGAGGTTAGTCAACTTTTCCTTAGGTTCCCATTACCTGCTTTATGATTCTACTCTATCCGCTAGGATTCAGACTATACTTAGACATTGTTTGGAGTTGCCTTTTAACTGTTTCAAGTAAAACTATGATGAAATTAATATAAATGTTGTTGTTTGAGATGTAATTCTGCCTTTAATTAGGTTAAAGGTATTGATATATTAGTTAATATAGACCAAATACTTAATTTGTTGTCCACAAGCAAGTTGTACTAATAGAAGGGTTATTTTCAGGGTTTTTTCTCTCAGATTAGCGAGGTAATCCCACAAGTTAGAAGAAATCATACCCTGCGCATGTAGTTTCTTTTGTTAACTTTTGGAGGGAGTTCAATTCAAATTTGGGAGTTCTGAAGTGGCAATACGCTAATTTGTATGTAGTCTATTAGCTTATGTATACTCATCGTGAGAATTGAGAATCGATAATTCTTCTGCCAGATATTGTAGCTTTTAAGATGCAACTTGACGGCAGCTTAATTAGTCTAGAATCAAACTATATGCAAATAAAAACATAAGTGAGATCTTTTGGTGTGGGATATGGTCTATTTAATTACGAGTCGTCCGTCTGGTCGTTGCTAGAAGTGCAAGTCGACAGCTCGACTTGGTTGATATCACTAAGTCGTGGGACTTGAGCAATTAGTCATCACCAATTCAGTTCAAGTCAACGATTTGTCCGACTTGGTATCTAGTCGGACAACTTGGGAACAAACTCAAATTTTAATTCACCCAACTCAATTCCAAATTCCAATTGACCCGTAACCAAGTAAGCCACCCAATTAAAGATTCAAACAAATATACCCAAATAAGTATGCGACTAAGGGATTACTGAACAAAGTTTTTGAAAAAATATACCGAAATAAGTATGACAAAGTTTGTAATGAGAGAGAAGGAATGAAGTTCAAAGTTGGTTACAAAGTTAATTACAGCAAGGGGCATGTTCGTAATTTCACCATTTTGTTGGGAGGAGAACTCGGAGAGCGCGTACACAAGACATTAACATATATGTTTGGAACCCAATCTGACCAAAATCTCAAATCATTAGATCTTGGGCCTATTTATGTATATATACAAGTCGTTCACTCTTTAATTATTTCTCCCGTGTGAGACTCTAGCTCACTTGTATCTTAACAGGTTTTTTTGTTATTTAGTTGGTTTAGGCAGAAAAAAATATTTTTAAATAATTATTTTTACTTTAAAAAAAGAATGTTAAGGGTCTAATTTGAGTATCAAATACTTCTCTCTTTTTATTTTTTTTTTGAAAAACCTGTACTATCACATCTTAATCCCAAGAGCCCGAGGGAACTTTGGAAAATTGTCAGAAAGGGAACTAGGAAAAAGCTTACATTTGCTACGTAGCGAGCGCATTTGAAGTGACTAAGAAAACATCCAAGAAAAAACTTACATATGCTATGCTGTGCCTTGAATATATTTGAACATTTAATTGTTAATTGTACTAATATTAATTATGAATTTAGTTGAATAATAATAGATTACTTACTAAATTAATATCATAAAGAAATTAAAGTTCAATATAACTTGTATTTTAAATGTTTTTATCCACTCTGACATTTGAAGTAATTTTTTTTTTACTTTTTAAATCTCAAACACATCTAAATTTTAATATATAATTTCAAGGACTTACCTAAGCTAAATTTAGTAATAATAAACGTATATTATAAAGTTTAATTAATTAAACTAATAAAATCTTAAGGATTCAATAAATACCTTCTCAAAATATTAACTGCATATATCTGCGTTAATATTAATTGAATATCTTAATAATTAATTGGAAAAATCTCTTAAGATATCACGTGGTTTAGGTATATTTAAATTAGCTATGAATATCCTAATTAAATTTATTAAAACTTAAAATTTTAACAAATTACACGGTTTAATTTTATTAATAATATATGTGATTTTGTTTTCAAACACAATAGTTGTTAATTAATTGAGTAATTATATTGGACTCGTTATAAACGTGGTTTTATAAATTATTTTTTATTATTTAGGTGTTTAGATGGGACTTATAAGCCATCCCGAAAAAGGAATGGGATATGTCTTAAAGCGGTTACGTGTATTTCATACTCCAGAAAGGAATGGGGCATGCCCTAAGGGGTTACGTGACTTCTATAAATAGGAATGGGACATGTTGATTTTTGAGTAATTTGTTGATTGCAGAGTGAAAAGCTCCTCTTCAATCAAAATCTTAGAGAATGGAAATTAGTCATTCAATTCATGCATCTCCCTCTAAATCCAGTAAGAATAACCGTATGCTCCCGGAAGAAATCATAATCGAGATACTGTCGAGGCTTCCGGTGAAATCTCTGCTCCGATTCCGGTCTGTTTGCAAAGCCTGGTTATCCGAAATCTCAAACTCTAATTTCACCCAATTGCACCTCAATCACAGCCCCTCCGGCATCATCATCAACAACTTTAACATTAACCAAATTTATAAGTTGTCACCCAGCCACTCCCACCTGCATTCTTTTACAGAAAATAGCGTCAAGCTCGATCCACATCCACCGCTTCTTCCAAGTTGTATTATTATGAGTCCCGCTAATGGCATCGTGTGCCTTGGTGGGTCTGCGGATGTTCAATGGGATAATGCAGCTGTTCCGATCTACTTTTGGAATCCCGCAACCAAACAATGCAAGGACCTCCCTCCCCCTAAGCACATGCATGTTCAGGCTTCGTTAGGGTTTGGTTTTGATTCCCTTTCGAGCGATTATAAGGTTCTTAGGATGGCACTGAGACGTACTAGACCCGTGGTGGAGGTTTACTCCTCAAACTCCGATTCTTGGAGAGATCAGATTAAGATTCGGGTTCAACTGCAGTGCAAAGAACGTGCTGGGTATTATGTACGACATCCATTTTGTTGTGCTACCGTGAAGGGGGTTCAGTATTGGGATGGTTTTGATGAGCCACAGCGTGTGTTAACATTTGATATGCATAATGAGGTGTTTGGGCAAATGTCTAATCTTCCCAGTATTTGTTGGCCTCAACAAAGGCGAATTGTGGAGTTCAGGGACTCTGTTGCTTTTGTTGTGCACGAATTGGACAGGCCGGGCATTGGTGTTTGGACAATGGATGATGATGACAAGAGATCTTGGAGTAAGAAGTATAGTTTTGAGACATTCCCACGAGACATGTCATTCTTGTGGTTTTGGGAGAATGGTGAGATTTTAGCAACTACATTTTGTGAAGGCCTTACGGGTGTGCTCTTGTATGACCCTCAAACCCAAGAGAGTAAGAGTTTTGACAAACCAAAGTGGTTCTTCACCGACAGTTTTGGTGTTTTTGCCTACACAGAGAGTCTTGTTTCATTCCAAGGATCCAAACAAATTATTTCCTTAATTAATTCTTGGAGTTAATTCAATGACACTTTTAATTTTATCTGTTTACGTATTTATGTAATGAAATAACAATAAATGTTTTATTTTTAAGATTTTTTATTTTGTGAATCTTTAATTAAATTAAAAGTATGTGATGGAAAAAGTTTTGTTTTGGCCTAGAAACTAACAGGGGAGGGGTTCTAATCAACTTGTTTTTGATATTGTTATCTTTTGGAAAAATGAGGTCTATGTGGACTGTAATGCATGCGTCTTTTGTTCATTGTTTGGGAGTGTTAGATTAGGGGAGTATTCCAACCTCCTAGTGGCAATTAACATCCTTCAAGACATCTTCTAGATGGACTTTCCTTTTCCTTTATTGGATTTAACTTGCATACAAAAATTATTCCACATCATTCCTTTTCCTTGTAGGATTCTTCTTGTTTCTTCACTTCCATGAATATAAGCATTAAATATTACTTGATCACCAAGATATTGACTTTATTGTAATAAAATATTAAATCCTACAAAATAAAATAAAACATATTAATTAAATAAAATAATATAATTAAAAGGAAAAACATTTAATTGCACCTTAAATAAAAATATAAGAATAATGAGTGTATTTAGGCACAAAATAAATACAAAAGATAAAGGATTAAGGGATATAAACATAACAAATTCGATTCGCATTAGTATGCGACCAAGGGATTACTTCGGCTTTAAAAAATTGGCAGCAAAAAAGAAAAGAGAACTTACACGATCTAAACATCGACAACAAAAAAAATCAGCCTACAATTTAATTGTGTTATGTAGATATCTAAATGCGGATAGTTCGGAGTCGAAAGCTATGATATGAGCAAGGATACTAATAGGGGTTTACTTTTTATTATCAATGATAGTTAATAGTTTTAAATGTGAAATCGTAAATTTTTTTATGTTAATTGAAATTCGAATATATATATATATATATATATATATATATATATATATATATATATATATATAGAGAGAGAGAGAGAGAGAGAGAGAGAGAGAGAGAGAGAGAGAGAGAGAGGGAGAGAGAGAGAAAGGCCGGATCAGGTCCGGACCGAGCGAAAATACGGATTTTTTTTTTTGCTTTTTTTTAAAACAACTAATAAAAAAGGTATAATATTTTATGGAACTGGAAATTTTTCATAATACAGTGTTTTGGGTGTGATTTGGATACATATAACAAAACAGGTCTGTACATATATATATATATATATATATATATATATATATATATATATATATATATATAAAATTCCGTATTTTAAGAAAATCCGAGAGTCCGGACTTGATCATTTTTCTATATATATATATATATATATATATATATATATATATATATATATATGTGTGTGTGTGTGTGTGTGTGTGTGTGTGTAAAATAAGGGCTGATTGGCACTTCTGTCCCTTCAAGTTGCCACCCACTTTTAAAGTCGTCCCTAAAGTTCTATTTTCGTCAGTTAGGTCCTTAAAGTGACACTTTATTGGCGTTTCTGTTCCTCCAACCCATTTTGGCCCCAACCCGACCCATTTTAACCCAACCCGACCCAGTTTGACCCAACCCAAATTTTTAATATTTTAAAATATAATATTATTTTTAAAATAAGTTTAAAATAATAATTATATTTAACATTTTAAAAAATAATATTTAATATTTTAAAATAATAATTATTTTAAAAATAGTTATTTTTAATATTTAAAAAAAATAATTATTTTAAAAAGAATTAAATAATAATTGTATTTAATATTTTAAAATAAAAAATATTTTGTGAATAATTATTATTTTTAAATTTTTAAAAGAAAATATTATTTTTAAAATATTAATTATATATATAATATTTTAAAATAATATATATTTTTATTTAAAATAAAATATTATTTTTAAAAATTTATAAAGATAATTATTATTCTAAGGAAAAAATATTAGAAACTTTTATTTTTTTTAAAAATGAGTAAAGTTTCATAAAATATAGATTCAAAAAAATACATAGAAATAAATTTTTTTTTTTAAAAATAAAGTATATTTTTTCATTTTTTATGTAAAAATTTATTTTCAGAAAAAAAGTTAATATTTCTTTTTTTATTATATGTATTCTTAATATTAGAATTTTTAAAAATAAAAACTAAAAATAGAAATTAAAATACAAAAAAAGTTAAAATTTTTAAAAAATGATACAATATTTTTTTAAATAAATAAATATTTTTTAAAAAAAAATAATTAAAATTTTCAAGAAAAAAAATTAGAAAAAATTAAAAACTTTAGGGATTCAATCTTAATTATTTCTAAAACAAAATTCCAGAAAATAATAATTATTTTTTTTAAAAAAAATTGAATCACCTTTTTTATTTATCTTTTACTGTTTTTAGAATACATATAATAAAAAAAGAGATATTAATTTTTTTTTCTAAAAATAATTTTTTACATAAAAATGAAAAAATATACTTTATTTTTTTAATTTTTTTTTAATTTCTATGTATTTTTTTGAATCTATATTTTATGAAACTTTACTCATTTTAAAAAAAAATAAAAGTTTCTAATATTTTTTTCTTAGAATAATAATTATCTTTATAAATTTTTAAAAATAATATTTTATTTTAAATAAAAATATATATTATTTTAAAATATTATATATATAATTAATATTTTAAAAATAATATTTTCTTTTAAAAATTTAAAAATAATAATTATTCACAAAATATTTTTTATTTTAAAATATTAAATACAATTATTATTTAATTTTTTTTAAATATTAAAAATAACTATTTTTAAAATAATTATTATTTTAAAATATTAAATATTATTTTTTAAAATGTTAAATATAATTATTATTTTAAACTTATTTTAAAAATAATATTATATTTTAAAATATTAAAAATTTGGGTTGGGTCAAACTGGGTCGGGTTGGGTTAAAATGGGTCGGATTGGGGCCAAAATGGGTTGGAGGAACGGAAACGCCAATAAAGTGTCACTTTAAGGACCTAACTGACGAAAATAGAACTTTAGGGACGACTTTGAAAGTGGGTGGCAACTTGAAGGGACAGAAGTGTCAATCAGCCGTAAAATAAGTATTGTAAATAATTTCTCACTTTATCGGTGTAGTCGTCCGACTAATTAGCTGGTCTCTTAAGCAGTCGGCCACCAACTTGCTTAGACTTAACGACTTGACAACTATGACTAATGGACAGTTCTTAGTTAAGCCAATTCCAGTTTAGGATAGGAAAATGGTTACAAAAATAATGTTGCGGCAGTGGAGATTTTGGTGCAAAGGTCTAATACATTGCCAACTGAGGATACATATTTCCACACTTTCTAAACCTTGAGGACAAAGTTTTTTGTAAGAGACAAGGAATGAAAGGTATGACCAAGTTGGTTAGAAAGTTGGTTATATCAAGGTGCATGTTGGTCATTTCACCATTTGTTGGGGAGAATCAGGGGCCTGTATCATGCTTGTGTGTACACAAGGCACTAATTATACATGTTTGGAACCCAATTTGACCCAAAAGCTCAAGTTATTAGGCCTTGAGCCCATTCATGTATATAAGTCCTTCACTCTTTAATTATTTCTCTAGTGTGAGGCACCAACTCACTTGTAATATCCTAACACGTACGTTTTTCTGTTATTTAGTTGGTTTAGACGGAAAATGGTGTTAGGAGTGGTTTGTTATTAAATACATTTTTCCAGTTTCAATAGTGGTTATGTTGAATGATAAGAATTCAGTTTCACTCTATTATTTTCTCAAATTTATCGCTCCACTCCAATCAATTCAAGAACACGAGGACAAACTAATGTCATCTTCGGGTATTCATTTGAAATACCCAGAAATGGTATTTCCCGTAAAAAAAAATTCTGAACTAATTATTATTTTCAATATGAAAAGGGAAGTAATTTTGATATTACAAATAATTCAAATTAAAAATGATTAATTTTTATTTTTTTAAAAAAGAACGTTAAGGGTCTAATTTGAGTATCAAATACTTGTCTTTCTATCTCTCTTTTTTTTTTGAAAAACCTATAATATTACATCTTAATCTCATGATTAGCCTGAGGGGGAAAATTGTATGGAAGGGAACCAGGGAAAAGCTTACCTTTGCTATGTAGCGCATTGTGAAGTAACTAAGAAAACATCAAGGAAAAACTTGCCTATGCTATGTTGTGCTTTGAATATATTACCTTGATTAGCTAACATTTTTATTCTAAAATTAAGAAATTAATGTAATAATAATATGTATATTTAAGACCTCGAATATCTGAACCTAATAGTGTTATTTATAAATGAGAGAATTATTTAATTTTAGACAAAGGGAATATCATGATAGTCATTTGACGGAGTAATGTATGAAACTTTTTTTTTTTTTGCATATAGTTTCTATTATTATTTAGTCTACGAGTGCCTAATATATGCTCCGTGAATAAAAAGTGAACAAAAAGTGTATGTGAAAATCGGTACAGTGAATAAAAAGTGAACAAATCCAAAAGTTAGACGATTTGTACTTGCTGGGGATAACTATGATGTGAGAATCGGTACAAACCAAAAGTGTCAACAACTGACATATAAAACTGCACTAGTGTATGAATATAATAATTGTGTGTATGTATGTGTACCTTGACCTAGTATGTCGCTGTAGTTGTAATCCCCACACCACCTTGCCATTACTTTCCTGAGACCGACTAAGAATAGGAGTTCTGATTTAGAATTTTCAAAGGAATTAAAACACTATAATATGTCGACGCCGTGGCGGGGGATTCGATTTCCTAAGGGTTAATTGCATATTAAATCTCGAAGTATACATTCTTTTACCATTCGTACTTCGATATTTAAACGCTCTCATCCCGCTATTCAAAGTATCATATTTTAACATAACTGACTCTTTTGTAATTTCTGGGCAATATTTTATGCTGAAAAATGGCCACGTGTCATAATTTTATTGGCTGAAAAATAAAAAAGGGTTAGTTATGTTAAAATATGGAATTTTGGGTAGCGGGATGAGAGCGTTTAAATTTCAGGCTACGAATGGCAAAAGGGTGTATACCTCGGGGTATAATATGTAATTAACCCATTTCCTAAATTAAATACGCCGCTTCTGGCAGCTGCCCTTTTGTATTGATTTTATTTATTTATTTCGCTCAAAAGGTGAGTTTTACAAAAAAAAAACCCGACATAAGTGTCGACGACTTTGAAAAAAATTGATTTTAATAATTGAGACGAATTAGACAGAGTCGCTAGTTGGTATAGTTTCCTATAGATATATCAACTCATCCAGATTTTGAAGGTTTTCGCAATATGACCCAATATGTGACTCCGTAAAATTGGTCTGGAACCCGAGATTTATGGAATTTGGGGCTTGCTCACTACAAAAAAAAGGGTCATTGCCGACGGGCCTTGTCGTCGCCAATGACTCCTCTGTCGTCGGCAATGAGATCATTAGCGACAGCAATACCCGTCGCTATTCCCGTCGCCTCACAAGTCGTCGTCGCTGTCTCCTGTCGATCGCCGTCGGCAAAATGGTCATTGGCGACGGCAGACCGTCGGCCATGACTCATTGCGACGGCTGTGATGACGGACTGTCCGTCGCCAATGACCATTATAAATTATTTATTGAAATGTCATTAGTGACGGCCAAGCCGTCGCCAATGACTAATTGTCCGTCAGTAATGAGTTATTATATTATTATTTAAAGGATCAACTGTCTGTCGCCAAAACCGTCGTTGTAGGTCAGTAATGAGTTATTATATGTAACAACCCGGGTTAAATCCCGAGTCCGGAACAAATCTCGGGTCAAATTCCAAGTCCGAATCGAATCAAATCCATCCAAAATAAGGCCTTAAACCACTGGCCCAATAGTATCTTCTTGGGTCATCTTATCCCACCACAGGCTCACCTAAAAGTCATGACTGAATGTACTATTGGTAGTAACTTATTTTCTTATATACAAACAAATTTTTTCCTTATCTTTCGATGTGGGACTGGGGTGTTACAAACTCCCCCACTTAAATTTCTGACGTCCCTGTCAGAACCGATCACACACGGTCCAAAGATCTTTGGACCGTGTGTGATCGATTCTGACGAGGATGTCAGAAATTTAAGTGGGGGAAACCCCAGACCCACATCGAAAGATATGGGAAAAGTTTATTTATGTATAAGGAATTAAGTTACTATCAATAGTGCCTTCAGTCATGACTTTTGGGTGAGCCTGTGGTGGGCTAAGATGACCCAAGAAGATACTATTGGGCCAGTAGTTTAAGGCCTTATTTTGGATGGATTTGATTCAATTCGAATTTGGGATTTGACCCGAGATTTGTTACGGACTCGAGATTTGACCCGGGTTGTTACATATGGTATCAAAGCCGACTCTCGAAAGCTCGGGTCGGGTCATCCGATCTGGTTGTCGGAGGTGGAGACACGAAGGCTGGTGGTATTATCCCACAATAGAGAGAAGAAGGTCTGGAGGTGGGGACACGAAGCCAGCCGGTATTATCCCACAATGGCTAGAGAGGCAAAGATCTTTGGACTGTGTGTGATCGATTCTGACGGGGACGTCAGAAATTTAAGTGGGAGAGTTTGTAACACCTCAGTCCCACATCGAAAGATATGGGAAAAGTTTGTTTGTGTATAAGAAATTAAGTTACTACAAATAGTACCTTCAGTTATGACTTTTGGGTGAGCCTGTGGTGGGCTAAGATGACTCAAGAAGATACTATTGGGCTAGTGGTTTAAGGCCTTATTTTGGATGGATTTGATTCGATTCGAACTTGGAATTTGACCCGAGATTTATTTCGGACTCGGGATTTGACCCGGATTGTTACAGGGAGCCCCTTGGCGCCTAAGTTCGCTTCAGCGCCAACCTTATACGACATAATAGTGTTTACTTTCGACAAAATATCAGTCGAAGATAAGTTAATTACGACGGATTTAAGTTCGACAGAAATTCTGTTGAAAATAAGTTTTAAAACCTAATCAGATCGTTTTCTCCCAGCCGCCTCTGCTAAGTCTCTCATTCTCTCATTTTACTTTCTCTCACTCTCACTGCTCTCATTTCTCTCTCACTGCTCTCATCTCCACCACCACTAGACGCCACCACCATCGCCGCCACCAGACGCCACCACCACCAACAGCCACCACCACCACCGCCACCACCAGACGCCACCACCACTGCCGTTCCAGCAGCCACCACCACCACCGGTCTGCACCACCAGGAGGTTCTGTGTTCCTCATTTCTTCTCCTTTAGTTTGCACATTAATTCAAGGTTAGTTTTATGAATTTAGGTTTTTAGGGTTAATTTGTTGCAAATAGTTAAATAATAAATTTTTTTGAATGTCTGAAATTTATAATATTTTTGAAATTTGTATGATATTTTTGAAATTTGTGGTTTAATTTGTTTTAGGTTTAGTATGAGTTTGAATATGAGATTAACCCAATTTGGATAATATGTTGTTGCTGTGAATTTGTGGGTCAAAAATTTGGGTCCTGTTGTTGAAATTGGGAGGCTGAAATCTGAAATTTGGGTCTTATTCTTCTTGTTTATATTGCTGAAATTGGAATTTGGATTTTGGAATGTGGACTGCATATTAATTGTAATTTGAAAATTGCAGAATATTGATATTATGAAGTGTATAACATAGGATAATTATGAATGTCTTGCTTTTCTTTATGCAATTGCAGTTTATATATATGTTAGTGTACTGAATCTTAAATTTGGGTTCCTTATTACAGTGTTGTTTATGAATGAATGTGATATTTGATATTTTCGACGGAATTCTCGACGAAATTTCTGTCAGAATTCTTCAATTGCAAAATTTGTGGGCCCTACAAATATATATATTTATTATTTAATTAGTTTTTCAATATTAAAATAAACTAAGTAGCATTTACTTAGTTTCTTACTACTAAAATAAAATTAATTTAATTTATTAAATAAAATAAATTTAAAAAATTAGATAATATAATAATAAAATATAATAAAATAAAAAACAATAATAAATTAAATTAATTTGAATAAAATAAAATTAAATAAATTTAAATTAAAATAAAATAAAATAAAATAAGTTTAAAATAAAATACATAAAATTAATTTAAAATAAAATTTTAAAAATAAAATTAATTTAAATTTAATTAAATTAAAATTAAATTAAATTAAATTAAATACAATACAATGAAATAAAATAAAATAAAATAAATTAAATTAATTAGAAACCCAACAGACAAGTAGGAGTTCAAACAGTAGTCCATATATATTCCAAATAATAGTTCTCATAAATTAAGTAGCACTTACTTAGTTTTTCATTAGCAAAATAAACTAAGTAGCATTTTCTTAGTTTGCCGCAATATTCAATAAATTCAATAAGTACTATATATATATATATATATATATATATATATATATATATATATATATATGTACTATACATTGAAACTTAGAAACTTGTTTGACGCATATGAGTGAATGTCGAATAGTAGTCCCCATATATATTCCAAATAACAATTCTCATAAACTAAGTAGCATTTACTTAGTTTTGCATTGGTAAAATGAACTAAGTAACATTTGCTTAGTTTGCCGCAATATTCAATAAATTCAATAAGTACTATATGTATATATATGCATATATGTACTATACTTTGAAACTTAGAAACTCGTTTGACGCATAGGAGTGAATGTCGAATAGTAGTCCCCATATATATTCTAAATAACAGTTCTCATAAACTAAGTAGTATTTACTTAGTTTTGCATTGGTAAAATGAACTAAGTAGCATTTGCTTAGTTTGTCGCAATATTCAATAAACTCAATATGAATCTCTCTTCGATCTTCAATACACTCAATTACAACTATACATTTTATAGTACAAATATCATTCCATTAACCATTAAATATGTAGATTGCCTTAATTGAACTGGCTAGGGGTATGCTGATGACAATAGCTGCAAGGTGTAGGAACAACATAAGATGGCATCAGCATGGTATCATGCAACATTAACACTCAAAGTCATTGTGAATAAATCATTGCGATGTGTTGGCTTTCGTCATAATCCGTCCCCGCAACCATATTTTGGGACATTTATAAGTTTTTCTTCCCCACTTAAACTTCCTACTTAATAGTATTACATCTCTTTTCCTTTTAAAATAGAAAATGCATAAATTGCAATGAACTTTATAGGAATGAACAAAGCAGAACAACTAATTAACCGATCAGTTGTAGAATTTACGATTAGTATTTTAGGAAGTTTCTGAGGTCTTTAGTGGACCATGAATACTGCAACGAGTGCAGCAAAAGTAAGGTGGAAAATACTCTAACCCGTCACCACATTTTATGGGTACAAGGCAACTCTTTATGTGATGCGACGGCTTAGAGAATTCTCCACCTTCCATTTGTTGCCCCCGTTGCGGTATTAGTTGTCCCCTCAAGACATTTGGAACTTCTAACAATCTTAATCTCATGTTCTAGAATTGACCGTTTAGTTAGTTGCTTAACTTTTCTCATTCGTATATAGTTCATTGTAATTTATGCATTTTCTGTTTTAAAAGGAGAACATTTGTAATACGTTTAAGTCAGAAGATTAAGTGGATAAAGAGAAGTTATAAATGTCCCAACAAGCGGTTGCAGAGACGGATTGTGAAGAAAGCCAACACAGCGCAATGATTTATTCACATTGACTTTGAGTATTAATGTTGCATGGTACCATGCAGATGCCAACTTAAGTTGTTTATGCGCTTTATAACTATTTGTCTAACTTAACTCTTTGCCAGCTCAAATAAGGCGGTTAACATATTTTATGGTTAATGAAAGGATTATTTATGAACTATACTTTGGAACTTAGAAACCCGTTTGACATTCACTCAATAGGAGTGAATGTCGAATAGTCCCCAGTTTGGGACTGTTACTGGATGTTATGTCTTTCACTTAGGCCGATGCCAATACGAAATGACACGTTTTTGTTGTTTTGAGGATTTTTCGACTGTTATCTCTACATGTTCTTCGAGTACATACTTAGATTAAGTTATCTTAATCTATTTCGTGTACTTGGAGACCATGGGGAGGTGCTACTGAAATTTTCTTAAAATAGTAGAAACGTGCTTAACGTGTTGGCACTAGTGAAGAGATGCATCCAAGAACGAGATAGAAGCCTGAATTACCCCTGTCCTATAGAGTGGAGATACTAGGAAATTTAATATAATTATACATGTACCATATGCATGAACATCCCTGTACTGAAACCTGTTTGACATTCATTTATGCATGGACCACATACATGAACATCCCTATACTGAATGCATGGTCTGTGTAGTTAAAGATTTCAGCCGACCGGAGTTGGATGTACCGTAGGATACCCAGTGATGGGAGGGGATTAGTCTCAGCTTATTGTGATGGGGTGTCAGATTTCTTGAACAAAGCAATAGAGCATGTTGATGATCCGAACGGAAAGATGTGATGCTCGTGTGTCAAGTGTAAAAACCTGATCTGGAAGAAAGTCGACGAGATTAAATTCGACTTATTTTCCCGTGGATTTGAGGATGGGTACTTCGTATGGACTCATCACGGGGAATCAGCTGAGCTGAGAGAAGTGATCGACAGTACTGTAGAGGATGATATTCTACAGGATTCATACGCCGAAAACTATGATCCGGTAGAGATATTGGTCGATGCTTATGGCCCTACTAATATTGACCGGGCTAAAAATGAGCCTTCTTCAAGCAGCGCTAAGCAAGTGCCAAATGATACAGCTGCTGCCTTTTACAAGTTGCTATCTGAATCTGGGGTCTCGTTGTCTCCGAGAAATGATACAGACACCAAGCTTTCTGCAGTGACGATGCTCTTACACTTCAAGAGTGAGCACGACTGTAGTGAGAGAGGTTTCAACGATTTGCTTGCTATAGTTGGACAGTTCTTACCCAAGGATCATACTCTTCCTGCGAATTATTACGAAGTGAAGAAGATGGTCAAGGGATTAAATATGGGGTATCAGAAAATTGATGCTTGTAAGCAGGATTGCGTGTTATACTATGGGGAGGACAGAGATAAGGGACAGTGTGATATATGCAGCTTACCGTGCTACAAGTTGACAAAACGTGGGGGGGGAAGGAGAAACATGTTCCCAGGAAGATCTTATGGTACTTTTCTCTTGCGTCGAGGCTTCAGCGGCTATTCATATCATCTCATACGGCTTAACATATGAGTTGGCATCGAACAAGGGATGTTGTGCCTGGTCAGCTGACTCACCCAGCGAATGGAGATGAATGGAAGAGATTTAATGCAAATTATCCTGAGTTTGCGAAAGAAGTCAGGAATGTTAGGCTTGGCATGGCTACTGATGGCTTTTGCGCTTTTAATAATTTTAGCCAGCCGTACTCAGTTTAGCCAGTCATTATTGTCGCTTATCCACCATCAATGTGCATGAGGGATCCGTATTTGTTATTGACTTTACTCATACCGGGGGATAAAAGGCCTACAAAAGACATTAACGTGTACCTTCGACCGTTAGTAGATGAACTAAAGATGTTGTGGGAGACAGGGGTCCAGACATATGATAAATCAATATGCGAGAATTTTGTGATGAAGGCAGCCCTGTTATGGACTATCACTGACTTTTCGGCTCATGGGATGGTTAGTGGTTTGTCAACTCACGGGAAGCTGTGTTGTCCAGTGTGTATGGGGGATGTGCAAGGCAATCAGTTGCGGCATGGGCGAAAATATAGTTTCTTTGGAACTACTCGTAGATTCTTGCCTCTTGCTCATAATTACAGAAAGATGTCTGCACAGTTCAACAGAAAGACAAAAAAGAAGGGGTTGTTGGTCGACTATCGGGCATTGAGGTCTTGGACTAGTCCTTTGCCGGGGACGGAGCAAAGTAAATTGAGAGCAGCCGGGTACGGGAAAACTCATAAATGGACACACTCGCCCATATGGTTTGAGTTTCCGTATTGGGGCACACTTTCAGTTCGTCATTGTATAGATGTCATGCATACCAAAAAGAATGTTTTATGAATATTTTTATTATGCCTTGAGGAGGACCTTGGGCCGAGATCCCACCATTTTAGAGTTTTGGGATAGAGCCCACATGCCTAAGGACGAGCGTGCTTTGTCTGAGGCAGCTTTAGCTATACGGGTAAAACTCATCTTACTATTTAAGTTTTAGTAATATTCAATCGTAAATAAAATGATATAATTAACACACGTATACAAAATAAATTACAGGACCGATTTCAAAGGCTTCGGGACCAGCGTATAGCTGAGTTGGAGCTTATTAGGAGGGGTTCTGAGCCATTAGATTCTGCCACCCCCCTTCCCGATATTATATTAGATCGGGATGAGAAGCTGAGACTATGGGTCGCATCTCAGGATCCCGCTACTAGCAGTACCGGCATATATCGAGTGTTGGGTCTGCCGAGGATACCCGCATATACACTTCTTGGAGGTAATATTTTTTTTGTTTAACTAAATTATCAGAATTTATCACATTATATAAATTATTATTAGTAATAGAATTTGTCTCTTTTTGTAGGCTCCAGCCAGCGCCAGCGTCCGGGAGCACATGTCGGACCATCTCATACGGGCGCTGACTTAGATGACGAGATCTTCCAGAGGCTGATAGGGGCCGTGTCGGATAGGTTCCATACTGATTCGATCTTTCGCCGTCAGCAGTTGCCTAACAGTTCTCGTCTTGACCAGGTTGCTCAGGATTTTATTACCCTCTTGGAGGAGGCTTTTGGTCCGCCCCCGCCTACTCAGGTATTCTTATTGTTTATGTTATTTTCAATTAAGGCTAGCTTATTAATTCTCACATATATACGGACTAATGATTTTTATTTATAATTCTTTCAACAGGGTGGCGATGACGAGCGGACTGGCGATGACGAGCGGACAGACGATGACGACCAGGAGGACGGCCGAGATTTTCAGACATCAGATGGGCGTCGTCCACCTCTGCCCGATGATGATACTATTACTAGATTATAGTTCATTAGTATTTATGTTATTCATTCTAGTTCATTAGTACGTATTTATGTTATTCATTTGTAGAACATTTGTACAGATTGTAGTTTATATAGTTGCGTCTGTATAATGAGATTACGTTGTATTCATTCATTTGTAGAACATTTGTAAATATCGTTGTTGATGTGATGATACATTAGCTTATATTTGTTATCGTTGTTGATGTTATTTGTTATCAGTTAGTCGATTACGTTGTTGTTGCGACATGGTACAGGTTTTTAGCACTACGTTGAATCTTTGAATGTGAAATATATTATTGTCTGTCTGTATTGGGATAAAACAGGTTACAGGTACTTAAATGGGTTTAAATACATGGAAATTGCATTTTCAAAAAATTTATTAAAAATAAATTCCTTAATTTCGACGGAATAAGCTATTTCCGACTAATATTCCATCGGATTTATGAGCCCATATTAATTTCTAAATAAATTATTATTTTTATTTTTTCGTCTGAAATACCTTAGTTTCGAGGGAATATTCCGTCGAGAATGGAGGTTAAATATATTTCTTGTAATTTATTTTTTTGTCGAAGATAAGCTATGACCAAGAGATAATTCCGTCGGAAATAATTTGGTATTATCCTCGACGGAAGTGGTCCCTCGTAATTAAGCAGTCGAAGATAGAGTACTTGCGACGAAGTAGTTCCCTCGAAATAAGTTCGTCGAAGATATGATATATCCGACGAAAATCCGTCAGCAATATGTCAATCGAAGATAAGATAAGTTCGACAGAATGTACGACGGACTTTATCTCTGACGTGTATATATACGACCGAATTCTCGACGGAATATTCCCTCAGAAATAAGCTAGTTCGACGAAATAGTCTTATATTCGAGGGAATATTCTGTCGAAATTAGGGCTTTTTCTTGTAGTGTTATTCATATCCAAATAAATATTCAACTTTTATTAATATAATTATTAATATTATTAAGAAAATTCTTGGGTATTACATACGTACGATGTAGATACAAAATGTAATCAGCATGAAACTTTCATCAGTGAAATTAGATATATAAACCATCAACCTAACTAGATACAAAACCCTAGTTTGTACAACTCAAAAAACTGTATAAGTACATATATGAAAGTCAAAATATAAACATAAACTAACTACAACCCCAAATTAGGAGTGTCAGTACCATCATCGCCGGTCCTATCGCCTGTCCCATTCTGTAGAGTCTGCTCGCCATCAACTCGGCGGTCATCACCATCACCTCCACGGTCATCGCCTGTGCTGCTGCCTCCACCTCAACGAGTCTCGTCAACAAGACCCTACAAAATTAAAATATTAATAACAAAGTCAAAAAGAGAACATATTTAAATTATTTTAGTTTGTGTTCTTCAAG
The DNA here is from genome assembly GCA_020205555.1 of Panax stipuleanatus. Lineage (NCBI taxonomy): Eukaryota > Viridiplantae > Streptophyta > Magnoliopsida > Apiales > Araliaceae > Panax > Panax stipuleanatus. The sequence goes on along the minus strand of CM035119.1, from coordinate 6,544,641 downwards.
TTTTAACAAAGTAGGCAAACAGGCTGATAACTCGACCTCCGTATATCGAAATCGAGTCTCGTAAGTTGTAACGCGTGCCTAATATCTATGCGGTGCTATGTTTGTGTTTGCGTGTTGTTTCGATGCCCGAGGCGGGTTTTGATCTATTTTTTGACTATTTTTCGTAAGTTTTCGTAAGTTAGGCAAACGGGCTGATAACTCGGCCTCCGTATATCAGAATTGAGTCCCGTAAGTTGTAACGCGTGCCTAATATCTATGCGGTGCTATGTTTGTGTTTGTGTGTCGTTTTAACGACTGAGGTGGGTTTTGGTCTCTTTTTCGACTATTATTCTAAGTTTTTATAAGCTAGGCAAACGGGCTGATAACTCAGCCTCCGTATATCGGAATCGAGTCCCGTAAGTTGCAACGCGTGCCTAATATCTATACGGTGCTATGTCTGTGTTTGTGTGTCATTTCGATGTCCGAGGCGGGTTTTGGTCTCTTTTTTTACTATTGTTCTAAGTTTTCGTAAGTTAGGTAATCAGGCTGATAACTCAGCCTTCGTATATCGGAATCGAGTCCCGTAAGTTGTAACACGTGCCTAATATCTATGCAGTGCTATGTCTGTGTTTGCGTGCCATTTTGACGCCCGAGGTAGATTTTGGTCTCTTTTTTTTTTACTATTATTCTAAATTTTTATAAGTTATGCAAAAGGGCTGATAACTCGGCCTCCGTATATCGAAATTGAGTCCCATAAGTTGTGATACGTGCCTAATATCTATGCGGTGCTATGTCTGTGTTTGCGTGTCATTTCAACGCCGGAGGTAGGTTTTGGTCTCTTTTTCGACTATTATTCTATGTTTTTATAAGTTAGGCAAACGGGCTGATAACTCGACCTCCATATATCAGAATCGAGTCCCGTAAGTTGTAACGCGTGCTTAATATCTATGCGGTGCTATGTTTGTGTTTGCTTATCGTTTCAATGCCCGAGGAGGATTTTTGTCTCTTTTTCGACTATTGTTCTAAGTTTTCGTAAGTTAAGCAAATGTGCTGATAACTCGGTCTCTGTATATCGTAATCGAGTCTCGTAAGTTGTAACGCGTGCCTAATATATATGCATTGCTATGTCTGTGTGTACGTGTTATTTTGACACTCGAGGTGGGTTTTAGTCTCTTTTTTGACTATTATTCTAAATTTTCGTAAGTTAGGCAAACGTCTGCCTAATATCTATACGGTGCTATGTCTATGTTTACGTGTCGTTTCAATGCCTAAGGCTGGTTTTGGTATCTTTTTCAACTATTATTCGTAAGTTTTCATAAGTTTTAACAAGTTAGGCAATAACTCGACAATAAGTCGGATAACTATTTGTTTGACAGTTTATATAAGCAATATAATTACAAATTACATGAATTAAATAAGAAAATACATCACTAATTGTTTTTACCTGTCGAATATGTGGAGGAAAGATGTTGGCCAAGACAACCGCACATACACGGATGGCCTCCTCACGGACTATACCCATGAGGTCGTCAGCGTAAGTTGTAGGATCTATGGAGCCGTAGACAACCTCCTGAGCAAGCTGGTAGATCCGCTAGCGTGATGGTGCACCTGACTGCACAACACTACTCGCCATACACCCCTCTATGATTCGCCGAAAGAAATCGTCAGATAATGAAGGGTTGGCGCCCAATCCACTCGCACCACTAGCTCCGATGGGTGGGCGACGCCGAGATCTCGCAGTAGGGAGTAAAGTGTAGGCTGGGACCCGGGAAATGCTCATAACTCTACCCTTCTTCGGTCCCCCTGTATCCTGTAACCAGTCCTCTATCTCCTCATTTGCACGCGTCGAATCATCTACTGGAGTGTCACCTCTCTGGCTGCTCCGGGCCACAGCATGGTCCTCAAATCGTAGCTGAAAAAAACACATAAATAGATGAAAAGAACAACATGTTAAAAGAATACAAAAGAATTTTAAGATTTTAAATACATAATAAATAAAATAAATAAATTACTTACAGTAATGCGCTCTGCCTCAGGTGAAATATAACCACCTTCACCTTTCTTCTGGTGGGCGTGCCACCAAAATATCTAGCAATCGTGCATACCAGTCATCCCAAAAATTATCGTAGCAGCTATCTTTAACCACAACACCATAATCAGATGAAGCGACTTCCCCAATATCGCAACACTTAAATCTGTAACCGTTGACAATACAACATGTATAAGTATCTACATATCTTTCAGGGCCGTCGGCTATAAACTTTAGCCAAATGTCAGCTTTATCATCTGTGAGGACCTAATGTACATTAACACAACATATTCTAAAGTTAATTACACCATAATATTATGTATATGATGGTAGATTCATTGAGCTGTTAGTTAGACTTACATGATCTTTAAACCATTGCACAAATTCTTTATTTCTCAAAATTTTCAAATCCCCGTCCGATATACTCGGATTCGCTTCACGTACTCCAGCATCATATTGACTACAGTACAGTTATATACTTAATGTGTATACAAGGAAATTATAACAGTTACACCAGATATATATAGTTACGACTACATACTTAATGTACGTCGCTACTTCATTCATGTTGACAAGTGCGTATAATGTGGCAGCTGCATACTCACTATCTGTCAAGAATCGCCTTTTTTTACCGCCGAATGGTTGTACAGGATGACTAAAGGCCGTTAATTCTGCATTTTCCTCGTGCGCAACAGCCTCATTTTGACGTAAGCAATTGTGCCTCGTCTGAACATTCGGCTCAAAGTACAACGAGCAGAAATTAACAAGTTCCTCCATAACATAACTTTCAGCAATTGACCCCTCCACACGGGCTCTATTCTTCACCTTTTACTTTAGATGTCGCATATACGTACGTGATATATATGCATGTATATATTAGCAAACAAGAATGAACATTTTAGCTTATTAAAAACATTAATGTCATTACCTCTCGAATGGATACATCCATCTATATTGCACGGGACCGCCAAACTTAGCTTCGTATGGAAAGTGAATAAGCAAATGCTCCATTGAATCAAAAAATGATAGAGGGAAGATCTTTTCTAACTTGCACATTATTTCCACTATATGCATCTCCATTTTATCTATATCTTTGAGCTGGAGCTCCGTCAAGCATAGATCTCTGAAGAAATTAGAAAGCTCTGTCAGTGCTTCAACCACACGTTTTGGTAACAAGTTGATAAATGCCATGGGGATCAACTTCTGCATGAATATATGACAATCATAACTTTTGAGACCTCGAAACTTTAGCTCTTCAACTTTACAACACCTTGCTATATTCAAAGAATGTCCATCTGGGAGCTTCAGTCCACTGATCTAATTACATATCAATATCAACTGTTCCCTGATCAAAGTATAATCAGCTTTAGGCATTACCGTCTTACTACCCTCCTAATACAGACACAAATGTTCCTTAATGTTAATTTCTACCAAATCAAGCATCGACTTGTTGTTGTCCTTTGTTCTACCACTGACATCTAGGACTGTATAAAAATGTTATCAAATACGTTCTTCTCAATATGCATCAGATCTAAACAATGACGGATGCAGAGTGTAGCCCAATAAGGCAAGTCAAAGAACATGGATCTGTGTGTTCAGTTGTAAACCTTGTCGTAACCATAAGCTCGTTCTAATCTGTGATTCTTCCCTAGAGGTAGAAAATTCAAGTGACTAATCTAACTCAACACTACTGTCCCAGAAAAAAAAGTCAAGTACTTGACGTTTCTTTGTTTTTTGATTGAATTTTCTACTCATCCGTCAATAACGATGTTTAATTGGCAAAAATTGTCTGGATGTTGCAAAAAAACTCATTTTTCCCCCATGTTTTAGCCGCATAACTTTAATTGACCCCATGCACACGGGACATAACAAGCCCCTGTGAGTCGACCATTCACTGATCATTCCTAACGTCGGTGTCGACGTTGGAAAATTTAAGAAATATCGCGGGTCGATTGATAACCCGATTTTCCTCAAATCGATCTTCCTAAGTTATCTCTACCCTTATTCTTTTTATTGCAAAAAAGGTTTTGAAGGGTTTTTTAGGAAAGAGGCCAACATGTGTATATGTCGACGATTTGATTTAAATAGAGTCGCCAGTTGGTAGTTTTAAAAATGGTTGTTCCAAATCAACCGAATTTGATTTGAAAAAAGGCCCAATTGTTGGACATTGTTGAAACTTGATCTTTGAAATCGGAGTTTTGAGTTCGGGGGCTTGGTTAAGTGTGGGGAAGGTGTTAGGCATCCCACGACTCCCGTATAAACACGGTACCGCAATCTTTTCAATATTTTCCTTAAAACTGGAATGCGTGAGTGAATGCTGTTTTGAAAATTTGGGCCTTTTGATTAATTGAAAGCTTTGACAGGCTTCGTTGAGCCTATATACGAAGGGTTTGATTTGATTTGAAAATCAGTCTTTGATTTGATTTGCAAAAAGCTTTTAATTTGATTTGCAAAAGCTTTTGAATTGAATTGGCAGTGATGTTTTGAAAGCTGGTTTTATCAAACCCTTACGCTGACATAGGAATTGAAGCATATCGTTACTCTCAATTTTATCTTTATAGCCTTAAGGTTGCATGCAAATGGTGATTTGTCGGACTGCGAAGCATCCTCGACCATAGAAATATAAAGTGTCGGTCTTCTCATGGGTATGAAAACCATTGGAGGGACGCTGACACGACAATCCATATTTTCACTATGTTGAGTCTTTAAATCTGGATAACCATTTTAAGGTCTATGCATGTACATTTTATAGAAAAACTGGCAAGGTACATCTGTAAATCGAAGTTTGTCCATCATGGAAATCTGATTCTGATCGTTTTGATCACGAATCCCACGATTTTTAGGCTCACATGTGAGTGGCTAGAAAATCTGCACAGTTTAAATTTGTACAAAAATAAATGTATGTATCATCACGTCGCAATGGAACCAAGGATTCATCAGTAAATCCTGGCTGCGTGTGGCCAAAGCGTCTCGTTCCCACTAGATAGCGATCTAAGGGATGCGAGGTTGCTTTTGAAGCTAAAACTATAAAAATAACTAGATTTAAAGAAATCTCAGCCATTATAGTTTCCAGGTTCTGTCGGGACCTGTTTGAACCGTTGAAAGCTAGAATTGGCGAGATTTGGATAAATCTAGTCCGCCCGCAGGTATGTCAATGCAAATTTATATACAAATGAATGTTAAATGCAGCAGTTGAATAAATTGAATAAAGCAATATATATAGTTAAATATATATAAAAGCTGTAAAGGGCGATGGATTTTCACTCGCAAGCCCGGACTGGAATTGAAATATATATATAAAAAACTGTATATAGCCACGAAATAATCCAGGCTGTGACAGAAATAATATATATATATATATATATATATATATATATATATATATATATATATATATATATAAACAGTAAAAGGGCGATGGGTTTTCACGCCTGTGCCCGTATTGGAATTGAAATTGATAGAAAAATAGTCACCCAGTGACTGGGGAGAGCACCCAGTATGGGAAAGTGTGCAAAAATAGTAAAATGGCCACAAAATAGTCCAGGCCGAATGAAAATATATAAATATATATATATATATATATATTAATAGAAATGTAGTCAACTAGGACTGATAGGAGTACCAGTGATGGTGAAAGTTGCTTATATATGCGTAAATATATATAAAAGTGGTAAACTACCTCGGATTTGACATCCGAGCTTGACAGAATTGAAATATTAGTACATTTACAATTAAATATGTACAAAAAAAGGCCAAACCCGGACTGGGAAGATAACCCAATCCGGCGAAGTTGCCAGAATGTGCGTGCTAGTGCATTGAAGCTACTGGAGCTGACGGATCGTCAATCCGAGTTGTTGAAATGTTGAAAACGGAGTTTATGTACAAAAATGTATCAATTTTTAATGAAAACAGCCACAAAACTATGTTCCAGGCATATTTAGAAGATGAAACTTTGTGTGCAAGTGTAAAGTAGTGCAAAGTAGTAGTATTGACTAGCTGATCGTAAAAATACTTATAATGGACCGTAATGCGGGCTTTTTGCCGAATCGTAGGCTTTAAATGCCCAAATCTACCAGTGGTTTTTTTATATGTGGTAGTATATGGGTATATCTACGTGTTGGAGTGAAAATATTTGGGTTTGGAAGAGGTGTAAAAGTCAGAAAATCAAACTGACAGGCCTTCGCTGCGTTTTGGCTTTATTTTCAAATGAGCGGGGGGCACGTTTATTTATAGGCCAGGGAGCCTCCACTCTACCTACGGCAGCCACAGGTAGAACTGCGGCTCCCCTAGGTGGGGCTCACGTTCCCGGCTTGGTTATCTCGAAGTACGTGCACTCTGAGCAATGCGTTGTCCGGTCGAAAACTTTCTAACTTTTGATCGGAGCGTCCGTTTGAGGCGTGCGATACCTTTTCGAAAAGCTCTCACTGAGAGTGTTGCAATGACATGGGAAAAAACATTTTCAGGGTCCAAGAAGACGGGTTAATAACCAGGTCTTCGTTTCCCCACAGTTTGTCTGTTGAGCTGTCTTGCGTAATTGCCACTCAGGATCGTCGTTAGGGTTCATTCTGACTTTGTCGGCATCGATTTGGCTTGAGTTTTACCAAGTCGGTTGAGAGTTAATGAAATGACCATTGTACCCCTCCCGAGGTTGCCTGTAGTGTCGGCATGGTCGCTGGTTGACTTCCGGGAACTGATTCCAAGACTTAGATCCCAGTCGAGTCTTTTGACCTCAGGGTTGTCTTTGAGGCTGACGTGGTCATTCTAGGTTTTGCTCTGGAGTTGTTGTGATGCTTCTGGTTGATGTCTAAAGTTGACCTGACGTCTCGGGTTGAGACCGGGGATGACCTGCACTTCCCGGGTTAAGACCGGGGTTGAGTTTAACCTCCCGGGTTGCTGCCGGGGATGAACTGTGTTTCACAGATTGAGACCAGAGATGGCTTGACATGTCCTCGGTTGATGTCGAGGTTGCCTTGACTTCTCGGATTGAGACCAGAGTTGACTTTACGGCCCGATATTGAGGTCGGGGTTGATTGGTACCTCCCAGGTTGAGACAGGGGTTGATCTTGACTTCCCAGGTTGAGACCAGGGTTGATTAATACCTCCCGGGTTGCTACCACGGTTTAATTAACTTCCTGGGTTGAGACCAGGATTGATTTTAACTTTTTGGGTTGAGACCGGGGTTGAGCTTGAGGATTCGATTGACTGTCGGAACTTGATTGATGGTCTAATTGACTGTCGGAGCTTGATTGATGGTCCGATTAACTGTCAGAGCTTGATTGATGGTCCGATTGACTGTCGGAGCTTCAATGATGGTCCAATTGACTGTCGGAGCTTGATTGATGGTCTGATTGACTGTCGGAGCTTGATTAATGGTCCGATTGACTGTCAAAACTTGATTGATGGTTCGATTGACTGTCGGAGCTTGATTGATGGTCCGATTGACTGTCGAAACTTGATTGATGGTCCGATTGACTGTCAGAGCTTAATTGATGGTCCGATTGACTGTTGGAACTTGATTGATGGTCCGATTGACTGTCGAAACTTGATTGATGGTTCGATTGACTGTCAGAAATTGATTGATGGTCCGATTGACTGTCGAAACTTGACTGATGATCCGATTGACTGTCGGAGCTTGATTACCGATATTGGGCATCAGATTTAGGTTGAAGGACCGGCATTGGTGGCCTGATTTGGATTGATTGATGGTCTTACCCTCTTACCGGGTTAGTATTGGGGCAAGAAAAATTTTGAGTGTCTACAGATGCCCCTCTTTATCATGTCCATGTAACGTGTAATACCCGAGAATTTCCATATATTATTAAATAAATATATTAATGGAAATGAGAATTTATTTGAATATAAATGATTTTGTGTTATGAGATGAATTAATTCAATTATATATAATTGAATAATTATAATAATTGAGAAATTGGTGGAGTTTGTGATAAACTCGTTGATTGCCTTGTGTGGCACAGTGACGTAATATAAGAATGATTATATTAATTTAAGCGAACAATTAATCTATATTAATTGTTAATCGAAGAATATTAATTAACTGTTATAAAATACTAATGAGGATTGATTAATAATATGTGATTATTATTGCAAGAAACATAATAATAATGAGCAACGTGTTTATAAATATAATAAGATTTATATCAAAGTGATAGTTAATCATATAAAGGTTAATTAAATTGTTATGGAGGTTAACAATTATATTGATTGATGTAGGATATGTGTATATTATTAATTAATATTCAATTTATAAGATGAGAAATTATATGTGCAAGCATGCGAATTAAATGTATAGTAACTATATGTTATGATATGTGTAGGTGACAAATGATGTGTGGATATACATTAAAATAATGTATCATGGATCTATTATAAATAATTGTTGAGTAATACAATTTAATAATATATGATATAATGTAATGTGGTAGTATCCGATTGTATTATATCGGTAAGATAAAATGTACATAGATTATATGTATTCAAATTGCATTTATTACATTATGGGGAGAACATTGTAATTATAACCTAAGAGTACATATAATATATAACATAAGTGTAGCATATAGTCCATTTGTAAGAATGCTGAGATTTGCTTGGCTTGTCCCAATATAATAGTCACTCTCCTTTCCCTCATTCACGTGCACAGCCATTATGGCCTAAGCCTATTGCTTCTCCTTAAACTCAGTAAATTTCCATAGCCTTGTAGCAATGATGAGCAAGGGAGTGGTTTTAATGATGGATTCTAACAACTAAATACCTACCATTCTATAACCTTCATGCAATTTGACAATCCGTTAGTTTGATTTGGGAGTTAGAAGCTTGGACTGTGTATTCATTCTTCTATATAAAGGAACTCCCTGCACCTTCATTTCATTGCTGAAATATTTCTAAAAGAAGAGAGTATACTGTGATTGTCTATTTAGTTCAGAAGGAATTTCTATAGTAGCATCAGCAAGCTTACTCCATAACAGAGGTATAAATCCTCTTCGTGTCTTCATTTTCATTTTCTGTCAAAAGAACTCCATTGTTGTTCTCTGAGTTTTGTTGAAATTCTTGATTATGCCAAATTGGTTCATGATTGGTTTGTAGAACCCTTATATTGTTGTTATATGAACATACACACATGATGGAACCACTGAATAGTCTTTCATTTCCATTGTTCCTCTTCAATTTCTGTAAATACATGAAATTCGTAAATTAGTTAGAGTTCATGAAATTGGGAATTGATAATTGATATTGACTGTTATATAAGCATATATGTATGTGTTAGTAAGTTAAACAAGTCTAATATCTGGGTATGTTGAAATCGATGAAATGGGAGGTTTTGGGTCGGTTTTCGCTGCAGTCTGAACCGCAGAAAACTGCCTCGACGCCGCAGCGCCGCAGCCCGCGCCGCAGCGCCGCACGCAGCACCACTCGCGCCGCAGCGCCAGTATTAAGCTACTGTTGCCGCGCCGCAGCGCCAGCCTCTGTGTTCAGTTTTCTGCATTCTGCAACAAAACTGTTATGTACCAATTGTTTGATTTTTGTTTAAACAAGCACGGGAGCATAATTAATACATATATATAAACCTAATGAGGCAATGTAAGCATGTTTTAGTATATTAGCATGCATGGTTAACCAAACGACACATAGTTTGGAAACGAATTTAAAGTTTCATAAACGACGTTAACATATATGAAGCATGTATACATTCTGACTTTTCGAGCATGTTTATAGGGCCTTGAAATACATGAAAAGCATGTTAACTTACATATGTAGGTTTCATAAGGAAGCATGAACATGATAGACCTTATTAATGAACTATACTAACAAAGTATAAGCTTTGAACGTGAACGTTGGTATGTTATGACGAGAATTAGAATTTGACATTTATGGACACATGTGATAGTACTCTTAGACTCATTCATGTGTCATGCATGTATATATACCATGATTAGTTGCCGTGATTAAAGTTTAGCATGAACAAAGCATGTTTTCAAGATAATAACAATGCTAGCTACATATATGCAATACGAGTACTCATGAGCATGACTAATACAAGTTATATGAATATCTTATGTGTTTAAAAGCAATCATGTTAGACCATATGAGTTCGTGTCCTTGAATGGCTTTAAGTATTAACTTAAGAACCTATACCATGTACGATTGGATTTGGAAAAGTTATACAAGCATGAAAGTATCCTTTAAATATGAATACATGCTACGCGATATTATATGATGTTACTTGAACCCGATTTTGACGGTTAACTTAAGGAGATGCCGTAACTTGCTAAAATGAAATATATTTAGTATTGATTGTGGTCTTATGTGATATTAATAATATGCAAGCATGTTTGCTAATTGTTGAGATCTTATATAATATGAGAATGCATTTAAACTCTAAAGAAGGAACGTTAAGGATAGAAATTATATTCTATATAACTGTGTAGCTAGGTAAAACTTAGCTTATGTGTTGATCGTATATTCAAAGAGAAAATGTGAAGTTAAATTATATGACTAATGAATATCATATATATACGTAACTGTATTACGATAGGAATTCGAAAGTGTTGATTGCTTTTCGTGGATAAACTACGCTAAAGGCAAGTTCTCTTACTTACACTCTTTTAAAGTGCAAGTATCCTAACCGACGCATTTACTTTATGCAAGGAAATCTATGATTGTGAAAGTTTCCTAACTTATACTCTTTTACTATGCAAGTATCCTATCTTGTGTATTGCGAACTAGTTTCCTATTTAATCGGTTGAATCGAATTAGCACACTTGAACTCTTATTTCATTAAAGCTATTATTCATGTTGAACTTAGTATTGTTCTTGAATATTGTGAAAGTGTCTATGCCATTTGATTCGGCTGGACTTATGTTATTGAAAAGCAACCCAAACTAATTGATTGGTGCGGGATCTTGTATTTGACTGAGAAGAACAACCTTCTTTGAAGGGAATATATAATTGTCGGAGAACCGACGTGCACACTTGAGTATGGTTGATTGTTATGCATAACAAGGGTACTTTAGGCTGATCACCTGTTGTACCTGTTTTTGTTGGATTTTCAGTTTATTACTGTCAATTCTAGTAGAAGTTCATAGTCCGTAGTGACTACTCAGTATTCAATTATTTGAGATCTTGAATTGACTTATTATTGAATCATATTGATATTATCCTGTCCTTAGCGACTGATATTGAGAACTGTTGATATTCTTGTTATTCTTGAACTATCAAATCTTGTTATACCCTTTCGAGAATTGAGAATCTTATTACTCACCCTTATTGTATATTACTTGCTGGGCAATTTGTGCTCATTCTTGCTTTCCCTAAAACATTTCAGTTAAGGCAGAGCATGGTGAACCTTCGGGCGTTGATAAGGGCAAGAGCAAAGCTACCAACTAGCTTATGTCTGTTATGTTTTAAATATATTAATATTGTATGAAGATGATGTAGGAAGACTGGATTTGATTATGTTTAAGCTTAAGTTAGATTATGTAATAAGTCGTTAACTGATATTATTATGTAATCTATTAAGTACTGTAGGTTGCGAGACTTGGGGGAATAATTATAATAAATCATTGTAAATTATTCTAGAATAGATTTTCCGCTGTGATCGTATGATATTTAATTATTATTATTGTAATGTATTACCATGAGCACGTGATGAACCGAATTCGAGAGACCAAGTGGCGGTCCTGGAATTTGGGGGCGTCACAGGTTGGTATCAGAGCCGTAGTTATAAACCTTAGGAACGAGTGTCCTTAGACTATAACTTAGGTGAACTTAGAAGTTAGGAAGGAGATAAAACTCATGTAGAGTTTTCCTTGAGAGACTTAGTCTGTTATGAAATGTAACTTCATTCTATACAATGAACTTATATTTTATTTAACATTCTAATGGAGATGCTATTTCGTGTCTTGTGTTTGTGATTATAGGATGGCAGACACAGGTGTACCTAGTAGAGTGGCCGAGGAGGAGCCCAGGGATATACATGTAGTGTACGAGGCACCTCTAGAGGCTACACCAGTGCAGGCTGTTGCACCGATCGAGTCCGTCGACGAGGACGAGATTGAGATAGAGACTGATCCAGAGGAGGAGCCAATGGAGGATGAGCCAGTAGAGGACTCTGATGAGGCTACTATAGAGGAGCAGATGCTAGGAGAGTATGAGGAGCGGATCCTAGAGTTAGACTGTAGAGTTCAGGAGCTGGAGGCAGAGGCCCACGAGAGAGAGTCTGAGTTCCAGAAGCTGAGGGACGAGGACCACCAGAGGAAGCTGGCTATGCAAGAGTTAGAGGTGGAGATTGCCTACCGTAGGGAGGCAGGGATCCAGATGGGGACTCTGTTTCACAGGTCAGTGGCTAGGAATGCAGATTTGGCAGAGAAGCTAGAAGAGGTTGAGCAGAGGGAACTGAGTGAGAAGACTGAGAAAGAGGCACTCCGTACTCAGCTAGAGTTGGAGGTGATGGATAGGTTACACTTCGAGGAGAAGTGGGAAGCGTCCAATGAGAGAGCTGACGACCTTGAGGATGAGGTCAGGTGCAAAAAGAGAAAGATGAACAAGATGGGGTATGTGTTCCGTTCAGCTTTTGAAAGGGTGATTGATGGTGTGTACCACTACCCGGCAGAACAGGGACAGACTCTACATACCTTGAGCCGAGAGCTGTTTGCGTATATAGCACAGTTGGAGTACAAGAGCGCGGTGGAACGCGGGATGATGGGATGAGATTTCCTTAGTCAGTCTAGTGGTAGTACTAGTTGTGTCTTTATGTATTGTATATACTATGTTGTAATTCCGATCTTTTGTGTAAGATGTGGGATGATGATGTAAACCCCGAGTTAGCTTCTGTTAGAGGGGTAGTATGGTAGTAGGTTGGTATATTCCCCGTCTTTTGTGATATTAGGGGATATATGTGATGACATTTATAGCAGTATGCTAGGAAATCATGTAATGAAAATGAAATGGCATATGAATATAAATGGAGTTGATTTTAGAAACGTGTTATAAATTTATTCTTTTAGTATTAAAAGAAATACTTAAGTAATATACTTGAATAATAATAAAATGAAAAAAATTGTGATGCAGATAATGCCGCCCAGACGTAGATTGACTGCACCCGAAGAATCCGTTAACAACGAGAGAGAACAAGTAGACCCGATCCAGAAACTGGTAGACTTGTTAGGAGAAGCCTTAAGGGGAAGGAACAATGAACCCGTTCGCCCGAACCCTCAAACTGTGTCAGTAACAACCTTTAAAGACTTTAAGAGTGTAGGACCCCCGGAGTTCGAGGGAACTACCGACCCAATCGTCGCACAAACGTGGATCAAAGAGATCGAAAAAGCTTTCACTATAGCTAGCGTAGGCAAAGATCAGAAGACGGTGTTTGCCACGTACATGATGAGGGGAGAAGCGAACTACTGGTGGGAGGCTAATCAACAAAGAGCTGGAGAAGGGATAATAGCTTGGGATAAGTTTAAGACACTGTTCTTCGAGAATTACTTTCCGAAAAGTATGAAGAATAGGATGGAGGTGAAATTCCTAGAGTTGACGGTGGCGCAATACGCGGCTAGGTTTAACGAACTAGCGCGATTTGCGGAGCACCAAGTTGGTGATGAAGAGAGGAAGGCTAGACGCTTTGAACAAGGGTTGAAGCCATGGCTGTTCAATAAGGTATCAGTTCTTCAAATTGATTCCTTTGCAGCATTACTGGAGAAGGCAATCATTGCGGAAAGTGGCAGTGAGGCCTTAAGTCTGTATAACAAAGAAAAGAAAGGAAAGAATACTGGAGGAGAGAATCGTACGGGAGGAAGCAGTAGCGGAGGAAGAAACTTGGGAAAGAGAAAGTGGGAGAACAACAACAACAACAAAAACAACAATAATAATCAATCAGGGAATTTTCGTGGAGGTTTCAAGAAGAGGGCTGAAGGATGCCCGAAGTGTGGGAAGAATCACCAGGGCGAGTGCTGGAAGGGACGTGGCACTTGCTACGACTGCGGACAGGAAGGGCACATCTCGCCCAACTGTTTGAAACCGAAAAAGATACAAGGATGCTTTGCTTGTGGCTCGACGGAGCACCGAATTAAGGACTGCCCAAAGAAGGGAAGTGGCGGGGGTAGTAATCAGCAAGGAGGCAACAAGCTGATGATCGGTGGACCGACACAATCCAACCGCCCAACCGCCAGAACCTTTAACATGACCGTCCAAGACGCAGTGGCTGCGAAGGATGTGGTGTCAGGTATAATCCCAATCAATGATATAAATGCTTATGTATTATTTGATTCGGGTGCCACCTGTTCTTTTGTATCTGAAGAATTTGCTAGTAGACTTAGTACACCTCGAGAACTATTAGAAAATCCTTTGATCATAGAAGTTGCTAATAAGGAAGTGATCCCTGTAGAATACGTTTATCAAAATTGTCGCGCAAATATTAGTAAACATGAACTGAGCGTAGACTTGATTCCTATTAGACTGGGAGAATTTGACGTAATACTGGGAATGGATTGGTTGTATAACCATGCTGCGATAATTGACTGTCAGAACAAATGTGTGAACCTTCAGACTCCGAGTAAGTCTAAGGTAGTGTTTTATGGTAGCTCATCGCTTAAGCAATCGTGTTGCGTTACGATGATGCAGGCCAAGAAATTGTTAAGGAAAGGATGTGGAGGATATTTAGCTTACATCGTTGATACTCGGAAGAAGGGAGTAGAAATTAAGGATATATCCGTAGTTAATGAATTTCAAGACGTGTTTCCGGACGATCTGCCTGGTCTTCCGCCAGACAGAGAAATCGAATTCGTAATAGACTTAGCACCGGGAACGGCACCGATTTCGAAAGCTCCATATCGTATGGCGCCAGTAGAAATGAAGGAATTGATGATACAATTGCAAGAATTATTGGATAAGGGTTACATTCGACCGAGTGTTTCTCCTTGGGGAGCACCAGTACTATTCGTTAAGAAGAAGGACGGATCGATGAGGCTCTGTATCGATTATCGAGAATTGAATAGAGTAACGATCAAGAACCGGTATCCGCTACCGAGGATAGACGACTTATTTGATCAACTGAAGGGAGCAAAGTGTTTCTCAAAGATCGACCTACGAACAGGATATCATCAACTGAAGGTACGGGATGAGGACATACCAAAGACTGCGTTTCGAACCCGTTATGGACACTACGAGTTTTTGGTAATGTCATTCGGATTGACTAATGCTCCGGCAGCATTTATGGACTTGATGAACCGAGTTTTCAAGCCATACTTGGATAAATTTGTAGTGGTTTTTATCGACGACATTTTGATCTACTCAAAGACAGAGGAAGAACACGCCGAACATCTAAAGATTATTTTGGAGGCACTAAGGAAGGAGAAGATGTATGCAAAATTTTCTAAGTGCGAATTTTGGATGGAGAAGGTTCAATTCTTAGGCCACGTGGTGGATAAGAATGGAATCTCTGTAGACCCTGCGAAGGTTAAAGCAGTAAGTAATTGGGAACAACCGAGAACACTGACGGAGGTGAGAAGCTTTCTAGGGTTAGCTGGGTACTATCGAAGATTCATCCAAGATTTTTCTAAGATAGCAACCCCGTTGACCAATTTGACTAGAAAGACGGTGAAATTTGTATGGACCGACAAATGCGAAGAAAGTTTTCAAGAACTGAAAAGGAGATTGAGCGAAACACCTGTGTTATCATTACCAGATGATGCGGGAAATTTTGTGGTGTATAGTGATGCATCGCACAAGGGGCTTGGCTGTGTGCTCATGCAACATGGCAAGGTTATTGCATATGCGTCACGACAATTGAAGGATTACGAAAAACGATACACTACTCATGACTTAGAGTTAGCGGCAGTAGTTTTTGCGTTAAAGATATGGAGACATTATCTATACGGAGAAAAATGTGAGATATACACGGACCACAAAAGTCTGAAATATATCTTCACACAGAAGGAGTTAAACATGTGGCAGAGAAGGTGGTTAGAATTAATCAAAGACTATGACTGCGATATTCTTTATCACCCGGGAAAGGCAAATGTGGTTGCCGACGCTCTGAGCAGGAAAGGAAGGGAGAAGTTGTTTAATTTAACAACTCAGGAAGAGTTGATAAGAGAGATGGAGAAATTGGAGATAGAAGTAAAAGGACCAGAAAAGTCTGGTGAGAAGTTAATTGTAATGGAAGCTTGTCCGACGTTGTTGAATAGAGTAAAGGAAGCTCAGGAAAAGGATGAAGAGTGTGAGAAAATCCGAAAGAGGATCACAGAAAGTGAGGAAGAAAAATTTCGAATGGATAAAGATGGTATTTTGAGATTTGAAGGGAGAGTGTGGGTACCAGCGGTAACCGAGTTGAGGGAAGAGATTTTGCACGAGGCACACAATACGACATATTTCGTTCATCCGGGAGGCACAAAGATGTACCGAGATCTAAGGCAACATTTTTGGTGGCCTAATTTGAAACGGAAAGTCGCAGAGTGCGTCAGTAAATGCTTGACTTGCCAACGCGTTAAAGCAGAGCATCAGCGGCCAAGTGGTTTACTACAACCGTTAGAAATACCAGAGTGGAAATGGGAGCATATTACCATGGACTTCGTGGTAGGACTTCCAGTTACACAGAAAGGTTATGATGCTATTTGGGTTATCTTGGATCGACTAACGAAGACCGCACACTTTCTACCAATCAAGATCCGCTACAGTTTGAACCAATTAGCAAGCCTATATGTAAAAGAAATTATTTCACGACATGGAGTGCCGGTGTCAATTGTCTCTGATCGAGATCCGCGCTTCACGTCCAATTTTTGGAAGAGTTTGCAGGAAAGAATGGGAACGCAGTTGAGGTTGAGTACAGCTTATCATCCTCAAATAGAAGGACAAAGTGAGCGAACAATACAAACGCTAGAAGACATGCTTAGGACTTGCGTGATGGATTTTAAGGGAAATTAGGACGACCACCTACCCTTAGTAGAATTCGCATATAATAATAGCTACCATGCGAGTATTGGCATGCCACCGTACGAAGCTCTTTACGGGAGAAAGTGCAGAACGTCGTTATGTTGGGACGAAGTCGGAGAACGACGAATACTCGGACCAGAGTTAGTTCAACAAACCGCAGACGTGGTGACAGTGATAAGAGCCAGACTTGTAGCAGCTCAAGATCGCCAGAAGAAATACGCAGATTTGCATCGGCAGGACCGAGACTTCAAAGTCGGCAGTTTCGTATTCTTGAAGGTATCTCCATGGAAGGGAAAAATCCGTTTCGGCAAGAAAGGAAAATTGAGTCCAAGATTCATAGGACCGTTCGAGATACTGAAGCGAGTGGGCGAAGTGGCATGCAAAGTTGCGTTACCACCCGAGTTGGAGCATATCCACAACGTGTTCCACATTTCCGTGTTGCGACCGTACAAGGCCGACTACAAGCACGTGATTTCTTACGAGCCCATTCAAGTGGAGAAGAACTTGGCGTATGAAGAAATTCCTGTCCAAATATTAGATAGGAAAGAACAAACTTTGAGAAATAAAGTTATTTCATCTGTAAAAGTACTTTGGCGTAACCACGATGTCGAGGAGGCAACGTGGGAGTTAGAAGATAGGATGATGAGGGACTATCCCCATCTATTTGTGTAACCTTGTAGCAATTCCGGGACGGAATTTTTATAAGGGGGGGAGGATGTAATACCCGAGAATTTCTATATATTATTAAATAAATATATTAATGGAAATGAGAATTTATTTGAATATAAATGATTTTGTGTTATGAGATGAATTAATTCAATTATATATAATTGAATAATTATAATAATTGAGAAATTGGTGGAGTTTGTGATAAACTCGTTGATTGCCTTGTGTGGCACAGTGACGTAATATAAGAATGATTATATTAATTTAAGCGAACAATTAATCTATATTAATTGTTAATCGAAGAATATTAATTAACTGTTATAAAATACTAATGAGGATTGATTAATAATATGTGATTATTATTGCAAGAAACATAATAATAATGAGCAACGTGTTTATAAATATAATAAGATTTATATCAAAGTGATAGTTAATCATATAAAGGTTAATTAAATTGTTATGGAGGTTAACAATTATATTGATTGATGTAGGATATGTGTATATTATTAATTAATATTCAATTTATAAGATGAGAAATTATATGTGCAAGCATGCGAATTAAATGTATAGTAACTATATGTTATGATATGTGTAGGTGACAAATGATGTGTGGATATACATTAAAATAATGTATCATGGATCTATTATAAATAATTGTTGAGTAATACAATTTAATAATATATGATATAATGTAATGTGGTAGTATCCGATTGTATTATATCGGTAAGATAAAATGTACATAGATTATATGTATTCAAATTGCATTTATTACATTATGGGGAGAACATTGTAATTATAACCTAAGAGTACATATAATATATAACATAAGTGTAGCATATAGTCCATTTGTAAGAATGCTGAGATTTGCTTGGCTTGTCCCAATATAATAGTCACTCTCCTTTCCCTCATTCACGTGCACAGCCATTATGGCCTAAGCCTATTGCTTCTCCTTAAACTCAGTAAATTTCCATAGCCTTGTAGCAATGATGAGCAAGGGAGTGGTTTTAATAATGGATTCTAACAACTAAATACCTACCATTCTATAACCTTCATGCAATTTGACAATCCGTTAGTTTGATTTGGGAGTTAGAAGCTTGGACTGTGTATTCATTCTTCTATATAAAGGAACTCCCTGCACCTTCATTTCATTGCTGAAATATTTTTAAGAGAAGAGAGTATACTGTGATTGTCTATTTAGTTCAGAAGGAATTTCTATAGTAGCATCAGCAAGCTTACTCCATAACAGAGGTATAAATCCTCTTCGTGTCTTCATTTTCATTTTCTGTCAAAAGAACTCCATTGTTGTTCTCTGAGTTTTGTTGAAATTCTTGATTATGCCAAATTGGTTCATGATTAGTTTGTAGAACCCTTATATTGTTGTTATATGAACATACACACATGATGGAACCACTGAATAGTCTTTCATTTCCATTGTTCCTCTTCAATTTCTGTAAATACATGAAATTCGTAAATTAGTTAGAGTTCATGAAATTGGGAATTGATAATTGCTATTGACTGTTATATAAGCATATATGTATGTGTTAGTAAGTTAAACAAGTCTAATATCTGGGTATGTTGAAATCGATGAAATGGGAGGTTTTGGGTCGGTTTTCGCTGCAGTCTGAACCGCAGAAAATTGCCTCGACGCCGCAGCGCCGCAGCCCACGCCGCAGCCCGCGCCGCAGCGCCGCACGCAGCACCACTCGCGCCGCAGCGCCAGTATTAAGCTACTGTTGCCGCGCCGCAACGCCAGCCTCTGTGTTCAGTTTTCTGCATTCTGCAACAAAACTGTTATGTACCAATTGTTTGATTTTTGTTTAAACAAGCACGAGAGCATGATTAATACATATATATAAACCTAATGAGGTAATGTAAGCATGTTTTAGTATATTAGCATGCATGGTTAACCAAACGACACATAGTTTGGAAACGAATTTAAAGTTTCATAAACGACGTTAACATATATGAAGCATGTATACATTCTGACTTTTCGAGCATGTTTATAGGGCCTTGAAATACATGAAAAGCATGTTAACTTACATATGTAGGTTTCATAAGGAAGCATGAACATGATAGACCTTATTAATGAACTATACTAACAAAGTATAAGCTTTGAACGTGAACGTTGGTATGTTATGACGAGAATTAGAATTTGACATTTATGGACACATGTGATAGTACTCTTAGACTCATTCATGTGTCATGCATGTATATATACCATGATTAGTTGCCGTGATTAAAGTTTAGCATGAACAAAACATGTTTTCAAGATAATAACAATGCTAGCTACATATATGTAATACGAGTACTCATGAGCATGACTAATACAAGTTATATGAATATCTTATGTGTTTAAAAGCAATCATGTTAGACCATATAAGTTCGTGTCCTTGAATGGCTTTAAGTATTAACTTAAGAACCTATACCATGTACGATTGGATTTGGAAAAGTTATACAAGCATGAAAGTATCCTTTAAATATGAATACATGCTACGCGATATTATATGATGTTACTTGAACCCGATTTTGACGGTTAACTTAAGGAGATGCCGTAACTTGCTAAAATGAAATATATTTAGTATTGATTGTGGTCTTATGTGATATTAATAATATGCAAGCATGTTTGCTAATTGTTGAGATCTTATATAATATGAGAATGCGTTTAAACTCTAAAGAAGGAACGTTAAGGATAGAAATTATATTCTATATAACTGTGTAGCTAGGTAAAACTTAGCTTATGTGTTGATCGTATATTCAAAGAGAAAATGTGAAGTTAAATTATATGACTAATGAATATCATATATATACGTAACTGTATTACGATAGGAATTCGAAAGTGTTGATTGCTTTTCGTGGATAAACTACGCTAAAGGTAAGTTCTCTTACTTACACTCTTTTAAAGTGCAAGTATCCTAACCGACGCATTTACTTTATGCAAGGAAATCTATGATTGTGAAAGTTTCCTAACTTATACTCTTTTACTATGCAAGTATCCTATCTTGTGTATTGCGAACTAGTTTCCTATTTAATCGGTTGAATCGAATTAGCACACTTGAACTCTTATTTCATTAAAGCTATTATTCATGTTGAACTTAGTATTGTTCTTGAATATTGTGAAAGTGTCTATGCCATTTGATTCGGCTGGACTTATGTTATTGAAAAGCAACCCAAACTAATTGATTGGTGCGGGATCTTGTATTTGACTGAGAAGAACAACCTTCTTTGAAGGGAATATATAATTGTCGGAGAACCGACGTGCACACTTGAGTATGGTTGATTGTTATGCATAACAAGGGTACTTTAGGCTGATCACCTGTTGTACCTGTTTTTGTTGGATTTTCAGTTTATTACTGTCAATTCTAGTAGAAGTTCATAGTCCGTAGTGACTACTCAGTATTCAATTATTTGAGATCTTGAATTGACTTATTATTGAATCATATTGATATTATCCTGTCCTTAGCGACTGATATTGAGAACTGTTGATATTCTTGTTATTCTTGAACTATCAAATCTTGTTATACCCTTTCGAGAATTGAGAATCTTATTACTCACCCTTATTGTATATTACTTGCTGGGCAATTTGTGCTCATTCTTGCTTTCCCTAAAACATTTCAGTTAAGGCAGAGCATGGTGAACCTTCGGGCGTTGATAAGGGCAAGGGCAAAGCTACCAACTAGCTTATGTCTGTTATGTTTTAAATATATTAATATTGTATGAAGATGATGTAGGAAGACTGGATTTGATTATGTTTAAGCTTAAGTTAGATTATGTAATAAGTCGTTAACTGATATTATTATGTAATCTATTAAGTACTGTAGGTTGCGAGACTTGGGAGAATAATTATAATAAATCATTGTAAATTATTCTAGAATAGATTTTCCGCTGTGATCGTATGATATTTAATTATTATTATTGTGATGTATTACCATGAGCACGTGATGAACCGAATTCGAGAGACCAAGTGGCGGTCCTGGAATTTGGGGGCGTCACATAACGTGGTGGAATGGACAGGATAAAGATTAGTAGACACTGGAAATAAAAAGTGCCAGCGCCATTTTGAAGTTGGGCATCTTAGTGTAGAATGGGGCTACTTTTGGCTGTGTGCGTTATCACTTTGCTGGGGATGACGCTATCCAGTATAGCCATTGATGGTATTAGGAAGTTATTGCGAGCCAGTTTTGTCATTCTCGGCGGTGGATGACATCACTCATGATAATTTGATTGACTCTGATGAGTTCGTTGAAGATGATTTATCACAGATTTTCCCGTCTTGACCTGCTGGGGATGACGTCCTCTGCAATAGCTTCGTAGATTCTGAGGGGTGAACTATCACAAATTTTCCCATCTTAATCTGCTGGGGATGACGTCCTTTGCGATAGTTTTATAGGTATTGAGGAAGTGGCCAGGATTGATACTACCTCAATGATCTTCTTTGAGGATGTGTATAACAGATTCCATCATCCGTCCTTTGTGAAGATGGATTATTATATGACTCTCAATCGTAGATTGTCTCTCGATATCTCATGGGACTAGTCTGAAGGATGAAATTGACTTCAGTCGGCACCTGAACTTTGCTGGGGTGGCACCAACGGATGAGTTATCATCGGTCAGTACCCGATGCTTCGCTGGACTGGAGCCAACGACTGAATTATCACCGGTCAGTACCCGATGCTTCGCTGGATTGGAACTAACGGCTGAGTTGTCACCGGTCAGTACCCGATGCTTCGCTGGACTGGAACCAATGGCTGAGTTGTCACTGGTCAGAACCCGAACTTCGATGGGGCTGAGCCAACGGCTGAAACTTCTTCGGTCAGAACCTGAACTTCGCTGGGGCTGAGCCAACGGCTGAAACTGCTTCGGTCGGAACCCGAACTTCGCTGGGACTGAGCCAACAGCTGAAACTACTTCGGTAAAAACTCGAACTTTGCTGGGGTTGAGCCAACGATTGAAACTGCTTCGGTCAGAACCCGAACATCGTTGGGGCTGAGCCAACGGCTGAAACTGCTTGGGTAATGGCAGTTTTTGGCAATTTTTGCTCAATTCTTTCGTAGTTTGATTTGTTGATCCCCGAACATGGCTCTGAGATGAATGTCAAGGGTCTCTAGGGATTTTCCCTTTTTGTTAGGATTGCACTGCTTGAACGCAGGATTTCAGGACAAACCGCTCAATCGCGTAGCAATTTTTCTTCAGATTTGATTCGGCGGCCCGTTTAAACTCTGTTTCGACTCGAACTGAACTGGGCCCGGGGTAGGTTGGACCCACCTGGGCTTCCGCAGGTGGAGGTGCGGCAGCCGCAGGTGGAGGTGCGGCAGCCGCAGGTGGAGGTGCGACAGCCGCAGGTGGAGCTGCGGCCACCTGGGCTACTTAATGTGCTGCGGGATTTTCATTTTGCAAGTTTTTCGTTTGAGCAGCGAAAGGATTTTCGATCTTCTTTTTTAGATCTATGAAGTTCTGGTAGTCAGATTCTGAATTCGTCAGTTCCTACGCGTTCAGAGCAATGCAGGTAACGTTTTCCATCCTTCTTTCGCAGTTTTTGACCATTAAAAGCATGTGAACTGCCTAGGGTGCTTTTAAACGTAATGTATAAAAAATGTATGTCTATATGACTTGTGAAAAATTTTCTGTCTACATATGTATGCATATCTTATTGTAATGCATGTTTGGATGTAAGAAAATTCAGGTTCTGAGACAGTTAATTTTTCCTCTTTTTGATCAGTTTAGTCATCCTTTTTGAGGCCTAGTGAGCCTGGACTTTCAACTAAAAATGCCTATGGTATTTTGGAGACCATGTGAGGCTGGTTTTTGATTTTTTTAGTAAATATGAACTGTTTCTATTTTTTGATAGGTGTGCTACTGAATGGCCACCTAGGCATGCCTGTGTGCATGTGGACAGTCCATTTTACGAAGGAGACTCTGGCGAAATTTTTCCAAAATCTTAGGTTTTGAAAAGCATGCATTTTTGACTCTGTGGGGAGTTTTGTTTGGCTATTCTCGGGGCACAGGTTTTTGATATGGGTTAATTTTTGATGCAGGTCCCTGGCTTGACATAGCCTCGAGGGAACTGGTTTAGTGTGCACTCCCTCTATCAGGCTCTGCATGAGGATTATAGGGAGATCGTGGATGGATGGGGATTTCAGGCCTTCTTCTCGATCCTGCCCCGTCGTTGCCCTTGGGGGTATATGAGGGCTTTGTCTGAGCACTGGTTCCATCAGACTCAGTCCCTTCATCTACTGATTGCGAGGTAATGATGAATCCTATGGACTGGTGACCTTTGAGAGAGATTTAGCTAGAGCGCAGATGTTGGCTGCCCTGTCTGGCAGGGATTTAGCTTTTGCTGAGAGGGATGGTCTCAAGACCGCTTTGGATACTGGATTGATTAAGCGGGAGGAGCTTCGCTCTACTTTAGATACTGCCATTGTGGAGTGAGACGAGGTTCGCTCTGCCAAAGATGCAGCATATATTGAGATTGAGGAGACTTTGATTTCTCGGGATACAACTTTTGCAGAGAGGGATGAGGCTATCGCTTCCCATGATTTCTACATTGCTGATAGTATTGCTCTTCGATCTTACACCCATGGTTTGGTTACCGAGATGAGTGCTTACATTGATGACCACAGTGCCACCTTATAGATGACTGTGGATGTTTTGAGCCGTATGGAGGCTTGGTAGACTACTCTTACAGATGCTCCTCCATCTTCAGAGAGAGATGCCATGCTTGCATTGCTGACCCGCTTGTCCTTGGGTCCATAAACTAGCTTTATTTTTCCTTCACAGACTAGATCAGCCATTTTTGTCATGTACAGGGCACTATGTATATAAAGTAGTTTATATATCAGGGAAATATATTTTTGAGATACGTCACTGCTTAGATATGTATTATCATTGCTGAGTGATTACCACTTTCGTCATGACTCGTAGTTGTTGATGCATTTTGAGCTTCTCCTTGATGGACTGACAGTTGAGGTGTCAAAGGAGTTCCTCAAATGGGTCTGGTAGCTAGACAGCTTGACAGCATTATAGCTTTTATTTGTCTTCGGTGTCTTGGAACTGGTCTTCCATTTTTTTTGTTTTTTTTAGGGTCAAACCGCGCCGTAGAGGCTGCCTACGTACTCCCGGGTTGAGGGAGATCAAGTCATGCGTAGTTCTGGTTGAAGAAGCTTGAAAAGAGTTTATCTGGGGTTTGAATTTGGTTCGATGAGCTTTGGAATTTGATTCTGGAATTTGCAAGTTCTTTGGATTTTTGCTTGATTTGACCGCGCCATAGAGGATTGCCTACGTACTCCTGGGTTGAGGGAGATCAGGTCATTCGTAGTTCATGCTTCTCTAGTGAAAAGTCAAACCTGATTCGATTTGTAGGACCCAGATGCGGGTATGCATGTTCTTCAGACGTAGTACTTTTTCACGGTGTCTGAATTGAGTAGTTGGGGGAATTCGTTCTCGTCCATTTCTTGTAGCCTGATGGCTCCCCCTGTCAGCACTTCCTTGACAATGAAAGGGACTTTCCAGTTTGGGGCAAATTTTCCTTTGGCTTCATCCTAATTGGTCAGGATTTTCTTTAACACCAAATCATTTTCTTTGAATTGCCGGACTCGGACTTTCTTGTTGTAGGACCTGGCGATCCTTTGTTGGTATAACCATCCGTGGAAAATGGATGTGGCCCTCTTTTCGTCTATTAGGGACAGTTGATGATATCGGTCTTGCAACTATTAATCTTCGTCCATCTGAGCATCTATTAACACTCGTAAAGACTCCATCTCTACTTCTATGGGGAGGACTGCTTCCATGCCATAGACCAGTGAATAGGGGGTAGCCCCAGTAGAGGTGCGCATTGACGTCCTGTAGGCTAACAGGGTGAGAGGTAGCAGGTCCGGCCAGTCTTTGTGATTGGCGGACATTTTCTACATGATCTTCTTAATGTTTTTGTTGGCCACTTCGACAACACCGTTCATCTTGGGCCGATAGATAACGGAGTTGAGATGTTTGATGTGGAACTTGCCGCACAGTTCTACCATCATTCGATTGTTCAGGTTTTTGGCGTTGTCTGATACGATCACCTCCGGTTGTCCATATCGACAAATGATATTATTTCTGATGAAACTGATGATGACCGCTTTTGTGACTTTAGAAAAAGAGGCTGCTTCAACCCATTTGGTGAAGTAGTCGATCATGGTGAAGATGAACCGATGACCGCTGCTGGCTTTGGGTTTGACTGGACCTATCACATCCATTCCCCACATAGAAAAAGGCCATGGTGCACTCATGTTGTGCAGCTCATTTGGAGGAGCGTGGATGGCATTTCCATGTATTTGGCATTGAAAGCATCTCTTGATGTGATCATCGCAATCAGCTTTGAGCGAGATCCAGTAATGTCCTGTTCTGATTATCTTCTTGGCCAACAGATGGTCGCTCATGTGTGGACCATAGACTCCGTCATGGACTTCATCCATTAGTCTTTGGGCTTGCTCCTTGCCGAGGCATTTTAACAGGCCTATTCTAGCATCCCTTTTATAAAGTGCATCTCCACTCAGATAAAACTTCATGGCCATTCTGAGAATCTGTTTCCGCTCTGATTGGCTTACACCAGCGGGTGTAGATCCATCACGGAGATATTCCTTGATGTATTGAAACCAAGGTTGCTTGACAGGAGGTATTTCATTTGATACTTCTCCAATGTAATTCCCGTACGTTGGGGCTTTTTGATTTTGGAATTGGATGTTGGGAAACCCGCTCCTATTGGATATACGAATTAATGAAGCCAACGTTGCCAGTGCATCGGCAAAGTCATTTCGACCCCGAGGAATGTGGACGAAGGTTATTGCTTCGAACTCCTGGGACATTTTGAGGACTTGCCGATGATAAGGCAGCAGATGCAGTTCTTTTGTGAGATACTTGCCGATGGTTTGTCTGATGACCAACTCAGAATCTCCAAAGGACAATAAGTGTTTGATACCCATGGATTGGGCTAGTTTCAACCCCAGTATACAGCCTTCGTACTCGGTCGTGTTGTTGGTGTTGCCAAATTGAAGTTTGATAGCCACAGGATATTGATCACCTGTACCAGAGATAAGGACTGCCCCAGCTCCAGAACCTTCCATGCTTACCGCTCCGTCGAAATACATTTTCCATGGTTGGACTGTATTCTCTGACTAGAGTTGTTGAATTGTCATAATCCCTTCATCTGGAAAATATGTCTTTAGGGGCTTGAACCCTCATGAAGGTGCTTCTGCTAATTGATCTGCAATGCCTTGGCCTTTGATAGACTTCTGAGTCACGTAGACAATGTCGAACTGCTGTAGAATCAACTGCCATTTGGACAGTCGGCAATTTAACATTGGTTTGTTGAAAATGTATTTGAGTGGATCCATACAGGATATGAGATACGTCGTGTGCCCATACAAATAGTGTTGCAACCTCATGGCGACCCATGCTAATGCACAGCATGTCTTCTCGATCACAGTGTATTTTTGTTCCCCACTGCTGAACCTTTTGCTGATGTAGTAGATAGATCTTTCTTTACTACTGTCATCCTTCTGTCCTAGCATACAGCCCATGGCATTGGCATTGATGGACAGGTACATGAATAAGGGGACTCCATCCCTCGGAGGTACCAAAATAGGTGCTTCGACAAGCTGCTTTTTGATGGCAAGGAACGCTTATTGACAATCCTCATTCCATTTGATGGAGGAATTCTTCCTTAACAGCTTGAAGATGGGCTCACAGGTTGCTGTGAGCTAGGAAATGAACCTACTTATGAAGTTAATCCTTCCTAGGAATCCTCGTATCTCTTTCTCTGTACGAGGCACGGGCATTTTAGAAATGGCTTTGATCTTGGCAGGGTCTAACTCAATGCCCCGATTGCTCACCAGGAATCCTAGCAGTTTGCATGCCTTGACGCCAAAAGCGCATTTAGCGGGATTTAGCTTGAGGTTGTACTTGCGCAACCTATTGAACAGCTTCCTGAGATGGTCTATGTGATCATCCTCCCTCCGGGATTTGATGATGATGTCGTCAACATAGACTTCTATTTCTTTGTGCATCATATCATAAAAGAGGGCCATTATGGCTCGCTGATACGTTACTCCAGCATTGATAAGGCTGAAGGATAGTCGTCAGTAGCAAAAAGTTCCCCAGGGAGTGATAAAAGCTATTTTCTCCCGATCTTCTTCAGCAACCATGATTTGATGGTAACCAGCAAAGAAGTCTACGAAGGAATACATGCCATACTGCGCAGTATTGTCAATCAGGATGTGGATAAAAGATACCGGGAAATTGTCTCCTGGTTTAGGCACGGGGACTTGATCCCGGTAATCCACGCAGACTCGTACCTTCTCTCCTGGTTTAGGCATGGGGACTATATTTGATAGCCATTCGGGATATGTTGATACCATAATTATCCCGGCTTTAAATTGGTTAACGATTTCTTCTTTGACTTTGAGACTCCACTCAGGTTTTAATCGTCTGAGCTTTTGTTTGACTGGTTTGAACCTTCTTTGATGGGCATTCGATGGATGACAATGTCTGTGGCGAGACCGATCATGTCTTCATGCGACCATGCAAATACATCCTGGTACTGTTTTAGGAGTTTGATCAGGTCGGCTTTTTGATCTGAGATGAGGTCTAAACCTATTTGGATTTCTTTGATGGTTTTGGAGGTTCCTATGTTGATGGTGGAGGTTTGGTCGAGGTTTGGTTTGGTTTTGTCTTTGACCCATTCCTTGATCTCCTCTGGCACCTCATAGTCATCTTCCTCCTCTTGATCAAGATCCGTCAAGTCGAAGCTCAATCTTGCATCATGGTTGGAGTTATGTTGACAGGTTGACATCTCATCAGCAGAGACACACATATCCAATGCTTGGGTCCTGAAAACAAAAATGCTTTCATTAATATATACAACTGCTTAAATACACATAGCATTTGTAAAGCATGACAAAAGTTACTGCTCTAGTTGTGCAATCAAAAGTAAGCAGTAAATGAAAGCATGATTAAGGGCAGATTGACTGTCTAGCCCTTTACCCTTTTCGACTGAGGCAAGGGACACTGCTCCAATTATCCAGGGTTAGATCCTCATGGATAGGGAGGATGCTGGAAGTGTGCTCGTCTGTCTCGTCTTGAATGACAACTGAGACATCCTTTAGGATATGGCCGAGGCTTTTCTGGGGATTGTTCCTCTGTTTGCAGCGAGGAAAGTGAGCACAATCCTCGTCGTCACTATCTGGGAGTTCATCATTCATCCCCTCGTAGTTGATAATGACTTTTATATTAGCAAATGGGTCTCGTCCTTCGTACAGGATCTTTTCTTTTCCCTTTTCGCTATATGCCTCAGGCTTGAGGGCTTTCCTTTTATGGACAGATATGACCGGAGGAAACAGTATGGCCGATACTGCAATCGGGATTTTTCTCACAGGTTTCATCCATCCGACATTTATGAGGTCTGGGAGCAGAATTATGGAGGCATGAGCCTTGGGATGTTTGTGTGGATTCCGGTGGTTTGACCCGGAAGAAAATCCCAGTCCTGTTCTTCCCATCTGACTTGGGATTTAGATTGGCATCTTAATATCGTGCTTGTTTTTTCCTAACCCTTCTCCAGGCTGGAAACCCGTAGCTACCATTTCTTGGTCCACTGCCATTACTTCAGTGGAAATTTTAGGCTTCAGGGCTGGTGCTCCAATCGGTAGATATTGAATATCACTTACCTCGAGAGCTTGAAAACTTGCAGGCTCAACCCCGGCGTCCAGGCTAATCACTGGCATGTCCCCATGTATGTGGGTAGGGTATTCCGGTTCGGCATTCACTATAATGAGACTGCCATTGATAATGTACTTGAGTTCCTGATGGAGGGTGGATGGAACAGCCCCGGTCATATGGATCCATGGCCTGCCCAACAACAAATTATATCTGGTAGCTATGTTAAGCACCTGGAAAGATACATAGAAGGTGTGTGGACCAATTTTTAGAGGAAGCTCGATTTCCCCCATATCCTGGCGGCGAGATCCATCGAAAGCTCGGATAACCATGTGACTGGCTTTGATCCAGTTTGGATTAATCTTCATTCTTTCCAACGTGTCGTATGGACAAATATTGAGGGAAGATCCTCCATCAATAAGCACTCCTCCGATCACGTATCCGGAGGACATAACGGCTATATGCAGGGACTTGTGGTGGCCTCTTCCCTCAGCCAGGATATCATCGTCTATAAAGGAAATCACATTATTGTTGAAAATGTGTTCTATCACGTGACAGAATTTCTCTGTGTCTACCGTGTAGGGCAGATGAGCTTCTTCTAGTACCTTCACTAGGATATTGCGGTGATCCTCTGATGATAGGACCAAGTCCAGGATTGATATTTGCTTTGGTGCGTCTTTCAAGCTTTGCACTATCTTGATTTCATTGTGTCCCATCTTTTTGAGGAACTCTTGTATCTTTTCTTCAGACACTCTTTCTTATGCTTTGGTAACTAGTTTAATCACCCGCTGAGGCAGGTACAATGGATTCTTTGACAGGATGGAAATGTTGTTTGAAGTAGAGCTTTCAATGTCCCCGTAATTCCATGGGACCTTCTTCAGACTGAGGATTGGATACTGAGGCCTAAAGGGCAAAATTAAAGGCTGAGGTGCAGCTACCTTCACAGGATTTTGTTTGTCTTGGACCCCTTTACCTGTCAGTACCAGGGGTGTGATGATTGATTCTTTATCGCAGGATATGACAACCACTGTGTCCTGATACCATGCATCGGGGATCCAGAGGCTATCTTTATCTGTCAAGTCGAGGACTTGATTTCCTTTGATTAGGTCACCTTTCTCAATCAGGTATTGAATTAGGTTGCAAAGTGCCCAGCATTCTTCTGTATCATGGCCGGGAGAGTTGGAATGGTACTGACATATTTGGTCAGGTTTGAATTTTCTGGATTGAGGGTTCAGCGGATGTAGCAAGTTTTCAACCATTCCTTCGTTGATCATCATTTGCAGGATTTATTCCATTGACTGGTTTAAATGGGTGAAATTCCTTTGAAATAGGAACTTCCTACCTGCTTG
Source organism: Panax stipuleanatus (assembly GCA_020205555.1). Taxonomy (NCBI): domain Eukaryota; kingdom Viridiplantae; phylum Streptophyta; class Magnoliopsida; order Apiales; family Araliaceae; genus Panax; species Panax stipuleanatus. The sequence continues at coordinate 6,513,990 of CM035119.1, read as the reverse complement.
GACACTTGCTTCTTCGATCCCCTTGTTATTCCAGGGTGTAAGCTCACAAGTCCGGCTATGATCTTGATTAGAATGAACTTTCGCTGGAGGAGAGCGAATGACAATAGATTGATGGATTTGCTTCAACATCTTTCTGGTGAGTTGATGTTGGTAGACGACCAGTTCAGCCAACTGCTCGATTTGTTCCTTGATAGACTTTATTTCTTGCTCTATCAGGAATTATTTTTCAAAAGCTTCCCAACTCATTGGGCTGAGGTTATTGGATTGAGTTGATTCTTCAACATAGCGGAGGTATTTGGATCCTTCTCCACTTGAAGTGTTGATCATGTTGACACTCTCCTCCTTGTGTTGTGGGAGAGGGTTGTCTTGGACATGCGGTTGATCGGGCTTTGTGACCACAATTTCTCCATTATCAATCAAATCTTAGATTTTGTGCTTGAGGGACCAACAGTCTTGGGTGTCATGTCCCGGTGATCAGGAATGAAAAGCACATTTCTTGCTAGGGTCGAAGTTCCTTGCATTAGTGTTAGTTGGCGGAAGGAGTTGACCAATCTTCTTCTGAGCTGTTAAAAGTTTGAAGACGTTCTCGAGTGAATCCCCTAGTGGGGTGAAAGTCCTTCTGCGTCTGACCTCCATGTTTTTCTGGAACGAAGGATTTGAAGGCTGTGTTGCAGCTTGGAAAGGGGTATAGTTCCTCCTTTGAATGGGGGTATTGTTTGAATTACCGCTTGAATTTTGTCCTTGTAACACTAAGGAAACTTCTTCATCTTTCTTTTTATAATCCCTCCGGGGATTATTCCCGTAATTTCTGAATTGGATATGCTTAGCAACGGCTTCGAGTGCCGTTAGGTCTTTTATTTTCCCGGACTTGAGTCTCATTTCGGCTATTTCGCCGTGTTTGATTATTTCAGAGAAAGGTTTTCCTATGCCTGCCAGGACCCTTTCATAATAAGGAGCTTCTTGAATATCGATGAAAGTCATGACTATTTCAGATTCTGTTATGGTAGGGGTGACTTGTGCTACGACCCGTCTCCATCGCTGGGCATATTCTCTGAATGATTCAGTGTTATTCTTCTTGATTTTGGTAATTTGATACCGATCTGAAGCTAGTTTAGATTGGAAACTGTACTGGCTGAGGAAGGCATGAGCCAATTCTTCCCAACTATGGATTTTGGAGTTGTCCAGACGGGCATACCAGGCTTTGGCTTCTCCAGTTAAACTCTTCTGAAATAGCTGCATTCGAAGTTTCTCATCCTCAGCATAGGATCCGAGTTCTCTGATGAAAACTTTCAGATGTGCGTACGGGTCTCCCAACCCATCATATTTCTCGAACTCGAGGGTTCTGAATTTCTCAGGATAACGAGCCCTGGGGAATATACAGAGGTCTGAGTAGTTGACACTGCCAAATGCCCCAGTTCCTTTGATGGACTAGAGAGTTTCTTCCATTTGTTGCATTTTCTTGAGAATGTCACCAGCTTCTTGTTCTTTGTTTAGGATGGTGATTTCTGGAGTTTTTTTGATTGTATCCTGGTTCTGGGGTCCAGGGATATGAGTTTTGGCCTTTTCTGTATCTTTACCGCCAGCACCACTACCAGATGCTCCTGGTTCTGGATGAGTTTGAGATTATTTTTCTTTGAAGGCCTTGCTTTGCTCTCGAAGGAAACCGGCTAGCTCGGCTATCTAATTTTTCAATCCTTCGAACTCTTCCCTAGACACAGGGGTGGATTTTGGTGAAGCACTTGAAGCCATGTCCGTAGATGGACTGGGTGCTTTTCTGGCCTTTGATCTGGTGATAGGACCACTTTTTCCCTACCTACACCAAAACGTAGGATTGTCAGTTCCCTGTGGTAGGTAATGACTGGATGCATTTATGATGTGTGTTTTTTTAAGTTTATCCTGCAAAACCGAGGTTAGTTGTTTTGATGGCAGGATAACAGGATATTTGACAGGAAAGTAAATCTTTCATTATTGTTATTTACATTGTGCTCCTCAGTAATTGGAGACTTGACATGGAATTGAAAGAGGAAGGCATGAAGAAGCATCCCGTCGGATTCGGTTGATCAGAAGCTGACCTATCCTAGGTTACTCTCGCGGCTTTTGTTTCGGCATGAAGGCTCCCAGATCATCGCAATCTACTAGAAGGGAAGTTACTCCGATCGTTCAACTGGAGCGAATCTGGGTGGTGCATTTTCAGGAGGCAGCCCCGAAGACTTAGTCATCCCCAGAGTCCTTACTTATCACCGAACGGGTTGGCATCCTAGTGGAGGGACTCACAGCATACATTCACATACATCAGCCACACCGCTTATGCATGCAATGACAGTTTGTGCGAAGCACTAATATGGGTGTGAAGCACTAAAACATTCATTCTCATACATTCAATGTAAAGGCATAACATTCATACATTCAATGAAAGACGCAACATTCACTCATCCATTGACTGTGGAGACGCAAGATTTTACGCATTCAATAGTTTTGAGAGGGAAATGTTTGAAAAGATTGAAAGTGGCCTAAGCCCTCTACTGTCCCCAGCAGAGTCGCCACCTGTCGACGTTGGAAAATTTAAGAAATACCTCGGGTCGATTGATAACCCGGTTTTCCTCAAATCGATCTTCCTAAGTTATCTCTACCCATATTCTTTTTATTGCAAAAAAGGTTTTGAAGGGTTTTTTAGGAAAGAGGCCAACATGTGTATATGTCGACGATTTGATTTAAACAGAGTCGCCAGTTGGTAGTTTTGAAAATGGTTGTTCCAAATCAACCGAATTTTATTTGAAAAAAGGCCCAATTGTTGGACATTGTTGAAACTTGATCTTTGAAATCGGAGTTTTGAGTTAGGGGGCTTGGTTAAGTGTGGGGAAGGTGTTAGGCACCCCACGACTCCTGTGTAAAAACGGTACCGCAATCTTTTCAATATTTTCCTTAAAATTAGAATGCGTGAGTGAATGTTGTTTTGAAATTTTGGGCCTTTTGATTGATTGAAAGCTTTGACAGGCTTCGTTGAGCCTATATACGAAGGGTTTGATTTGATTTAAAAATCAGTCTTTGATTTGATTTGCAAAAAGCTTTTAATTTGATTTGCAAAAGCTTTTGAATTGAATTGACAGTGATGTTTTGAAAGCTGGTTTTATCAAACCCTTACGCTGACATAGGAATTGAAGCATATCGTTACTCTCAATTATGTCTTTATAGCTTTAAGGCTGCATGCAAATGGTGATTTGTCGGACTGCGAAGCATCCTCGACCATAGAAATATAAAGTGTCGGTCTTCTCATGGGTATGAAAACCATTGGAGGGATGCTGACACGACAATCCATATTTTCACTATGTTGAGACTTTAAATCCAGATAACCATTTTAAGGTCTGTGCATGTACATTTTATAAAAAAACTGGCAGGGTACATCTGTAAATCAGAGTTTGTCCATCATGGAAATCTGATTCTGATCGTTTTGATCACGAATCCCACGATTCCTAGGCTCACATGTGAGTGGCTAGAAAACCTGCACAGTTTAAATTTGTACAAAAATAAATGTATGTATTATCACGTCGTAATAGAACCAAAGATTCATCAGTAAATCCTAGCTGCGCGTGGCCAAAGCGTCTCGTTCCCACTAGATAGCGATCTAAGGGATACGAGGTTGCTTTTGAAGCTGAAACTATAAAAATAACTAGATTTAAAGAAATCTCAGCCATTATAGCTTCCAGGTTCTGTCGGGACCTTTTTGAACCGTTGAAAGCTAGAATTGGCGAGATTTTGATAAATCTAGTTCGCTCGCAGGTATGTCAATGCAAATTTATATACAACTAAATGTTAAATGCAGCAGTTGAATAAATTGAATAAAGCAATATATATAGTTAAATATATATAAAAGCTGTAAAGGGCGATGGGTTTTCACTCGCAAGCCCGGACTGGAATTGAAATATATATATAAAAAATGTAAATAGCCACGAAATAATCCAGGCTGTGACAGAAATAAAATATATATATATATATATATATATATAAACAGTAAAAAGGGCAATGGGTTTTCACGCCTGTGCCCGTATTGGAATTGAAATTGACAGAAAAATAGTTACCCAGTGACTGGGAAGAGCACCCAGTATGGGGATGTGTGCAAAAGCAATAAAATGGCCACGAAATAGTCCAGGCCGACTAAAAATATATATATATTGACAGAAATATAGTCAACCAGGACTGAAAGGAGTACCAGTGATGGTGAAAGTAGCTTATATATGCGTATATATATATATATAAGCGGTAAACCACCTCGGATTTGACATCCGGGCTTGACAGAATTTAAATGTTAGTACATTTACAATTAAATATGTACAGAAAAAGGCCAAAATCAGACTGAGAAGATAACCTAGTCCGGCAAAGTTTCCAGAATGTGCGTGCTAGTGCATTGAAGCTACTGGAGCTGATGGATCGTCAATCCGAGTTGTAGAAATATTGAAAACGGAGTTTATGTACAAAAATGTATCAATTTTTGACGAAAATGGCCACGAAACTAAGTTTCGGGCATATTCAGAAGATGAAACTTTGTGTGCAAGTGTAAAGCAGTGCAAAGTAGAAGTATTGACTAGCTGATTGTAAAAATACTTATAATGGACCGCAATGCGTGCTTTTTGCCGAATCGTAGGCTTTAAACGCCCAAATCTGCCGGTGGTTTTTTGATATGTGGTAGTATATGGGTATATCTTCGTGTTGGAGTAAAAATATTTGGGTTTTGAAGAGGTGTAAAAGTTGACAAATCAAACTGACAGGGCTTCGCTGCGTTTCGGCTTTTTTTCAAATGAGCGTGGGGGCACGTTTATTTATAGGCCAGGGAGCCTCCACTCTACCTGCGGCAGTCACAGGTAGAGCTGTGGCTCCCCTAGGTGGGGCCCACGTGCCCGGCTTGGTCGTCTCTAAGTACGTGCACTCCGAGCAATGCGATGTCCGGTCGAAAACTTTCTAACTTTTGATCGGAGCGTCCGTTTGAGGCGTGCAATACCTTTTCAGAAAGCTCTCACCGAGAGTGTAGCAATGACATGGGAAAATACATTTTCAGGGTCCAGGAAGACGGGTTCTTTGACGCCCCCAAAATAGGTTCAATACCAACTCATTCTGAGTCCCCAAATACATGGTACATAATACAATCTTTTATAACATAAGGTTGTGCAAAATACAACCACGCAACTGTGAGTGTCAATACAGATATATAAAAAATTTAAACATTAAAACTAAGTCCTCATTACATTTATTATCATAATATTTTATAAAAAAAATAGTGAGGACTTTTACAGCTCTAACTCGGACAATCACTCCATTCCCCGACTAGTACCCGCGATATTCTCATTACCTGAAGAAAACAATGGAAGAAAAGGGTGAGCTCAACTAGCCCAGTAAAGAATATTATGACTAAGATAATAAAAAACAAATTATCGTTAGCCTTCAATAAATCAGATAAAATATTATGGACAACAAGTTTTAGATCAATATTCGCAGCGAAAATAACAATTTATTAGAAGAGTTAAGTAGAGAATGATGCCTACTATCTTCTTTGATTTAAAAGTCCATTATCAATATTTTATCCCTGTAACAACAATCAATATACATTTCGAATCAAATATTCATCTTTGCACTACGGGCCAAAGATATTCATCAGGTAATCATTCATCTTTGCACTACAGGCCAAAGATATTCATCACGTAATTATTCATCTTTGTACTACAGGCCAAAGATATTCAGTTATATCACCATTTAGAACTGAGGATGATGAAAAATAATACGAATAACGGATCCAGTGAGATAAAGGACAAATATTAGAGAATTTATCCAGAGTTCAAGAATGAGAATCAAAACCTGGATCCAATCAAAAATGATTTGGAAGAAAAAAAAAATTTACCGTGAATAGTAATTAGACATGAAAAGATAAAAATTTCACAAGAAAGTTCAGACCAATATTCTAGTGAAATAATATTAGATGAAGCTCAAAACTCAAGGAATTTCTGATCATTTTAGGAATTATAGAAGCAATACTTACCGTAGTAAGTTTAGAGTTAGGAATCTGAAATGAAACAACAAACGAAACTGCAATTGGATTTTCACCCATTAGGCGGTAGTCCGCTCAGACAGATTATTTCTACAATTTAATAACAACTGAATACAAAGGGTTATTCACCAGGTATGCGATAGTCCGCGTAGACAGGTTATTCCCACAAAATAATAAAGAATAGAATAACAACAGGATTTCACCATGCATGCGGTAGTCCGCGTAGACAGGTTATTCCAACAGAATAATAAGAACTGGAATAACAACCCTTATGAGTATTGAAAGAAAATAACTCTCTTTATGAATACGAAAGAAATAATACCCCTTACCTTAAAATTTTGAAGACTGCACTAGTGTAATAGCAGAATACTCTTCTTCTTTCTCTCTTATTCTCTCTATACTTTCTCTCTGTATAGCTTTAGTGAATTGGTGAGAAATAATAAAGAAATGAGCTTCTATTTATAGGCTCGGCAGAGTAAAGGTAAAATAGTCTTTTATCATAATTTATTACATCATCGCTTAAATCATCGATCCTATGACATCATTGCTTACCTCATCGCTCCGATGACATCCTTGCTTACCTCATCGCTCCGATGACATCATTATTTGCATCATAAGAGTTCAAATTCAATTTGCACTCTTCCACCTCATTTAACTTTTATACCATGAATTTACTATAATAATGTTACCATTCTAATTATAAAAATTATACTATTATATAATCACATCATACTACTATAATGTAATATTATAATAACATATTTGAATGAATTATTTTATCAGAAAAGATAAAATACCAACTTTCAACCAATGTCACATGCTAAAAATTCCTCCGTTAAAAATTCACATTGAATAAATATTTCCTTATCATATATATCAAAAATTAATTATTCACAAATAATATTAAAGAACTACAATATTGACAACCAGGTCGTTCCCAGAAAAGAGGGGTCTTCCGATAAGGATTTCTCCTTACTGGCGCGCAATTAATCAACCCCTTTCCCAGACATAACTTCCTTAGACATTGTCAATAATGCTATCTAATAATATTATTCAAATAATATGAATTATTGATTTGATAATTTGAAATACTGTGCAATGACAATTATTGAACCACTAATATAAAATAGCAACGTAGCACTTATTGATATAAAATATCAACGTAGCAAATATTGAACCAATAAAATATTATGCAATTATTGAATCAATAATATAAAATATTGAACAGTAATTACTATAACAATAATGAGTAAGTGCCTTCCTACGTAAGAATCAATAATTCAAAAAACTGTGCAATACCGTGTGCTACTATGCAACACCGCGTATTACTATATTTTAACCACGGTGTATTTTAACAGTACTAACGGTAACAACTACGCCGTTATTTTATAAAAAGGTTATTTCTGTCGTTTTCTATATCCGACATTCATTCCGTTGTGGGGTCCACCAATGACTGCGCCGTCGTACGAATATTCTCCGACAAAAAGAATATTTCTCGACCCAACGAATATTCTCTGACACAACGAATATTTTATAACCACTTGCTTACTTTTGAACTTTTCACATCTCACCCATAACTTATCACATTTATCAAATCAACACCTTACTATTTCAAAATAATATATAAAAAAATTAAATCTTATTCATAAAATTTGGGGTCTTACAACCTCCCCTCCTTATAAAATTTCGTCCTCGAAATTGACGTACGTACATGGTATGTTGAAAAGGTGAGGATACCTCGCTTTTATTTTTGATTCCAACTCCCAGGTCATTTCCTCAATTTTATGGTTTCTCCATAAAACTTTGACTTAAGGTATAACCTTTGAGCGTAAAACATGTTCCTTCCTATCCAAGATCTTGACAGGTACCTCCTCGTATGTTAAATCTTTGGCTATCTCGTCTGGTTCTAACTCAATAATGTGGTTTGGGTCTTTCACATATTTACGTAGCATGGATATGTGAAAAACGTTATGAACACGAGACATGCTAGGTGGTAAAGCGAGTCTATAGGCCACATTTCCTACTCGGTCAAGAATCTCAAATGGACCAATAAATCATGGAATGAGCTTTCCTCTCTTCCCGAATCTTGTAACTCCTTTTCACGAAGCAACACGTAACAATACATGATCCCCAACTTTAAATTTCATGTCCTTTCGATGAAGATCCGCATAACTCTTTTGTCGATCCTGTGCCGTTTGTATACGTTGTCGGATCATTTGAATCTTTTTCGTAGTCATACGTATTAACTCCGGTCCCAACAATGTTGCTTCACCCACCTCATCCCAGCATACTGGAGAACGACATTTTCGTCCATACAACGCCTCGAATGGAGCCATGCCTATACTTGTTTGATAACTGTTGTTGTAGGAGAATTCTACCAATGGTAGGTACTTATCCCAACTCCCTTTGAAGTCTAGAACACAGAGTCTCAATAGATCTTCAAGTGTTTGGATAGTCCTTTTCGATTGCCCGTCCGTTTGTGGATGATATGCCGAACAGAATCGTAAATTCGTGCCCATAGCTTTCTGCATGCTGACCCAAAATCGGGAAGTAAATCTGGGGTCACGATCCGAAACTATGGATACTGGCATGCCATGCAATCTCACAATCTCATTTACGTACATACGAGCAAGATGTTTAAGGGAATAAGTCTCTCGTATAGGCAAGAAATGAGCAGACTTGGTTAATCTCTCGACAATAACCCAAATCACATCTATTCCTTGAGAAACCTTGGGAAGACCCGTAACGAAATCCATGATAATGTGTTCCCACTTCCACTTTGGAATCTCAAGTGGTAGCAATGGACCCTTTGGCACTTGATGCTCCGCCTTGACACATTGACATGTTAAACACCTCGAGACGAACCCCACGATCTCTTTCTTCATATTGCTCCACCAAAATATATGTCGAAGATCACGATACATTTTGGTACTTCCAGGATGGATTACAAACGGTGTGTTGTGTGCCTCCATTATGATTCTATACTTCAAATCAGAATTGTCAGGAACAAAAAGTCTGGAGTTGACTCGAAGTATTCCTTCTTCATCAATCCTTGCTTCTGGAATAACACATTCTTGCACCTTTTTTCTCACATTCATCAGCTCCGGGTCTGTAGCTTGAGCAGCTTTAACTTTATCAATCAAAGCTGGTTCTACGCGTATACTTGACATCATCGCATGGGTCCCCGGAGTCTTGAACTCTATCTCCATCCTTTGTAAATCACACAAAATAGGCCTTGAAAGCATCGCATTCATTCCCGCATATGATCTTCTACTCAACGCGTCAACTACCACGTTCGCTTTTTCAGGATGGTATTGGATGGTATGATCGTAATCTTTCAACAGCTCAAGCCAACGTCGTTGCTGCATGTTGAGTTTCTTCTGGGTGAAGAAATACTTGAGGCTCTTATGATCCGTATAGATCTCCACTTTCTCCCCATACAGGTAGTGTCTCCAGATCTTCAACGCAAAAATGACTGCTGCCAACTCTAGATCATGAGTAGGATAATTCCTCTCATATTCCTTGAGTTATCGCGAGGCATAGGCTATGACTTTCCCATGTTGCATGAGAACACATCCTAACCCTTTGCCCGAAGCATCGCTGTAAATGACAAATCCATCCAAACCAGATGGTATCGTCAAAACAGGTGCCGAAATGAGTCTCCTCTTGAGCTCTTAAAAGCTCTTCTCGCATTCCTCATTCCATACAAATTTTGTATCTTTCCGAGTCAGCTGAGTTAATGGAGTAGTGATTCGAGAAAATCCTTCCACGGATCTCCAATAATAACCAGCTAAGCCCAGAAAGCTACGTACTTCGGTCACTGACTTCGGTTGCTCCCAACTTTGTATTGCTTCAATCTTCGTCGGGTTAACAGATACTCCACATTTTGATACCACGTGCCCAAGGAATGCTACCTCCTCAAGCCAGAACTCGTATTTCTTCAGCTTGGCATATAACTTGTTTTAACGAAGCCTTTGAAGTAACAGCTTTAAGTGGTGCTCATGATCTTCATGGCTTTTGGAATAGATGAGGATGTCATCAATAAAGACAACCACGAATTGATCTAAATATTCCTTGAATACACAGTTCATCATATCCATAAAAGTAGAAGGAGCATTAGTCAATCCAAAAGACATGACTAAGAATTCATAATGCCCGTATCGAGTTCTGAAAGCAGTCTTTAGAATATCCTCAGTTTTAATCTTCAGCTGATGATATTCAGAACAAAGATCGATCTTTGAAAAAATTGTGCACCTTGCAACTGGTCGAACAGGTCATCAATACGAGGTAACAGATACCTATTCTTGATGGTGACATGGTTCAACTCCCGATAGTCAATACAAAGTCGCATACTCCCGTCTTTCGTCTTTACGAATAAAATAGGAGCACCCCAAGGAGATGTACTAGGATATATAAAACCGATGTCTAACAACTCCTGTAGTTGGACCTTTAACTCCTGAAGTTCAATAGGAGCCATTCGATATGGGATTTTAGAAATGGGTTTCGTACCGGGTTCAAGGTTAATAAAGAATTCAACTTCACGTTCCGGGGGTAGACCGGGAAGTTCTTCGGAAAATACATCAGGAAACTCATTAACAACAGAAATATCATTCAAACCTGACGTATTCTGGTATAGATCAGTGACATGGGCTAAGAAGCTTGACATCCATTTTTTAATAAACGAATAGCTTTATGACTTGAAATAACATTGATTGATTTTAGTGGTTTGGTTGTTTGAATTCGTACAATAGGTTGGTTAGAAATATGAAAACTAACAACCTTATGAAAATAATCAATTTTGGCTTGATAAGTGGTCAACCAGTCAATTCTTAAAATCACATCAAATACAAGTATTTTCAAAGATATAAGATTAACAGGTAGGGAGAGGGTACCAATTTGAATCAAGCAAGATTTGTAAACTGTATATGTAACAAAGGTTTCTCCCAACAGAGTTTCAACAGATAAGTCAAAGTTTAATTTCCCAGGTGTCAAGTTCAAACGTTGAGCACAAGCAGGTGAAATAAAAGAATGAGTAGCAACGGTATCTAATAAAGTGTAAACTTCGCAAGAGTTTATTATCAGCTTACCCGTAATAACCTCGTTCGGGTTCCTTGTTTGTTGGGCAGTCACGACAAAAGCTCTTCTAGGAACCACTGACTTTGACTTGTCAAGGATAGCCTTTGGAGTCACCATCCTTGCTGGACTTGGTTTCGCTACAGGACACACTCGAGCTATGTGCCCTTCCTTTCCACAGTTATAACACACCTTGGATTATTGTGTGCAGTTAGGGCTGATGTGTCCCTCTTGCCCGCATTTATAGTATATGACCGGCGGTCGTTCTCCTCCCCTAGAAATAGTTAATGTTGGTGCTGCTGTCAATGCTTTCACGTTCTCATTGTTGTCCTTCTCTTCTAGAAATTTCCCCCCGACTCACTTCTTCTATTATCATGGCCACGATTACCACCGGAGTGTTTACCTCTTCTGTTATGATACTTTCCTCCCTGCTGGTTGTCATTGTTTCGATGACTGCTGCCACCAGTACGACCTTGGTTGTTGTCCCTTGGTTGAACATAATCATTATCTCGTTCTAATAACTGGACCCTGTTCACTACATCCGAATATAGAGAAAATTTGTGAGAAATGAGGTATTGACGAATTTCTGGTTTCAAACCTCTCAGAAACATCCGCGTCATACGTTCCTCATTCTCCACCAAATGAGGTGCAAACCGGGATAACTCCGCGAACTTAGCCTCGTACTGGGACACAGTCATATTATTCTATTCTAGTCTAATAAACTCTACCTCTTTCATGTGATGAATACTTTCTGCAAAGTACTTGTCATTGAACAGTTTCTGGAATGCCCCCCAAGACATCTCGAGTGCGGTAGGCTGGGTACGCTTCACAGATTCCCACCACTAATCTGCCTTTCCACGGAACATAAAGGTGGCAAATAGAACCTTATGTTCCTCCGTGCATCCCAAGACATCAAATATCTTGGTAATTTGCTTAATCCAATTTTCTACCTTGATTGGATCTGGCTTTCCCTGAAACTCTGGTGGTCCTAACTCTTTAAACTTCTTGGCAGTGACAAGCCGCGAGTTGTTATTTCCACTTGTATTATGAACACGAGTCTCCCTAGTCTGGTTTTGCATGAACTGCAAAAAGCTTCTAAACATCCCGTCATTTATCATTTCTTCGATAGGGTTGTTTACAGGAGGAATATAGCCTACCTGTTGCACGTTTTCCTCGTTGGTGATTAAAGGTGTCTCAACGGTCTCATTCACTCCATTGTTTAGATTTTCAGCTGCCATTCTCAAATACTGCCACAAAACAAGGGTTAATCAAACAAATTAACATATCACATATTAACCCTATATTCCAACCGACCAATTAAATAACAATTAAGCTTAGGTAGGACACACTAGCGAAGGTTTTACTCATCTCTCCCCTCCTAGTTCTATTCCCAGATCTCTGCCAGAGATCATATCCCTAAGCTCTGATACCAACTGTGACGCCCCCAAAATAGGTTTAATACCAACCCATTTCGAGTCGCCAAATACATGGTACAGAATACAATCTTTTATAACATAAGGTTGTGCAAAATACGACCACGCAACTGTGAGTGTCAATACAGACATATAGAAAATATAAATATTCAAACTAAGTCCTCATTACATTTATTATCACACTATTTTACAAAAAAAATAGTAAGGACTTCTACAGCTCTAACTCGGACCATCACTCAATTTCCCGACTAGTACCCGTGATATTCTCATTTCCTGAAGAGAACAATGGAAGAAAAGAGTGAGCTCAACTAGCCCAGTAGAGAATATTATGACTAAGATAATGAAAAACAAATTATCGTTAGCCTTCAATAAATCAGATAAAATATTATGGACAACAAGTTTTAGATCAATATTCGCAGCAGAAATAACAATTCATTAAAAGAGTTAAGTAGAGAATGATGTCTACTATCTTCTTTGATTTAAAAGTCCATTATCAATATTTTATCCCTGTAACATCAATCAATATACATCTCGAATCAAATATTCATCTTTGCACTACGAGCCAAAGATATTCATTTGTATCATCAGTTGGTCATGTTCATCTCAACACCTGTCCATCTTTGCACTACGGGCCAAATATATTCATCAGGTAATCATTCATCTTTGCACTACAGGCCAAAGATATTCAGTTATATCACCATTTAGAATTGAGGATGATGAAAAATAATACGAATAACGGATCCAGTGAGATAAAGAACAAATATTAGAGAATTTATCCAAAGTTCAAGAATGAAGATCAAAACCTGGATCCAATCAAAAATGATTTGGAAGAAAAAAAATAAAAAAATTTTTACCGTGAATAGTATCCATTGAATAGTAACTCGACATGAAAAGATAAAAAATTCACAAGAAAGTTCAGACCAATATTCTAGTGAAATAATATTAGATGAAGTGCAAAACTCAAGGAATTTCTGATCATTTCAGGAATTATAGAAGCAATACTTACCGTAGTAAGTTTAGAGTTAGGAATCTGAAATGAAACAACATACAAAACTGCAATTGGATTTTCACCCGTCAGGCGGTAGTCCGCTCAGACAGATTATTTCCATAATTTAATAACAACTGAATACGAAGGGTTATTCACTAGGCATGCGGTAGTCCGCGTAGACAGGTTATTCCCACAGAATAATAAAGAATAGAATAATAACAGGATTTCACCATGCATGCGGTAGTCCGCGTAGACAGATTATTCCAACAGAATAATAAGGAATGGAATAACAACCCTTACGAGTATTAAAAGAAAATAGCTCTTTATGAATACGAAAGAAATAATACCCCTTACCTTAAAAATTTGGAGACTGCACTAGTGTAATAGCAGAATACTCTTCTTCTTTCTCTCTTATTCTCTCTATACTTTCTCTCTCTATAGCTTTAGTGAATTGGTGAGAAATAATGAAGAAATGAGCTTCTATTTATAGGCTCGGCAGAGAAAGGGTAAAATAGACTTTTTGCCATAATTTATGACATCATCGATCCTATGACATCATTGCTTACCTCATCGCTCCGATGACATCCTTGCTTATCTCATCGCTCTGATGACATCATTGTTTGCATCATAAGAGTTCAAATTCAATTTGCACTCTTCCACCTCGTTTAACTTTTATACCATGAATTTACTATAATAATGTTACCATTCTAATTATAAAAATCTTACTATTATATAATCACATCATACTACTATAATGTAATATTATAATAACATATTTGAATGAATTATTTTATTAGAAAAGATAAAATACCAACTTTCGACCAATGTCACATGCTAAAAATTCCTCCGTTAAAAATTCACATTGAATAAATATTTCCTTATTATATATATCAAAAATTAATTATTCACAAATAATATTAAAGAACTACAATATTGACAACCAGGTCGTTCCCAGAAAAGAGGGGTCTTCCGATAAGGATTTCTCCTTACTGGCGCGCAATTAATCAACCCCTTTCCTAGACAGAACTTTCTTAGACATTGCCAATAATGCTATCTAATAATATTATTCAAATAATATGAATTATTGATTTGATAATTTGAAATACTGTGCAATGACAATTATTGAATCACTAATATAAAATAGCAAAGTAGCACTTATTGTTATAAAATATCAACGTAGCAAATATTGAACCAATAAAATATTATGTAATTATTGAATCAATAATATAAAATATTGAACAGTAATTACTGTAACAATAATTGAGTAAGTGCCTTACTACGTAAGAATCAATAATTCGAAATACTATGCAATACCGTGTGCTACTGTGCAACACCGCGTATTACTGTATTTTAACCACCGTGTATTTCAACAGTACTAACGGTAACAACTACGCCGATATTTTATAAAAAGGTTATTTCTGCTTTCTATATCTGACATTCATTCCGTTGTTGGGTCCACCAATGACTGCACCGTCGTATGAATATTCTCCGACAAAAAGAATATTCCTCGACCAAACAAATATTCCCCGACACAACGAATATTTTATAACCACTTGCTTACTTTGTGAACTTTGCACATCTCACCCATAACTTATCACATTTATCCGGGTTAGTATTGGGGCAAGGAAAATTTTGAGTGTCTACAGTCGGGAAGTCATTTATGGTCCATAGTAAAGTTGCCCTCATGTCAAAGTTCTGTTTAAGAGATACATCATAAATTTGAACCCCTTTATCCCACAACATCTTCAACTCATCAACTAACGGTCTAAGGCATACATTGATGTCTTTACTTGGACTTTTATCACCCAGAATCAGTAAAGGCATGAACATGTAGGGATCTTTCATGCACATCAAAGGTGTACACAACAATAATCATCGGCCAAGTTGAGTAGGGCTTGGTGTAAGGCCCATTAAATGGATTAAAGCATCTGTAGCAAGTCTAAGCCTAACATTGCGAACCTCTTCAGCAAACGAGGGGTGATTTCTGTCAAAATTTTTCCACTCAAGCTCATCTGCCGGGTGCATCAGGTCACCTTCGACTATGTCCCATGTTGAGTGCCACCTCATATACTCAGCGGTATGTGTTGACATGAACTACCGTTGAAGCCTCGACACAATGGGAAAGTAACGTAAGATCTTTCTCGACACGTCTTTTCCCTTTTTCTTGCGCTGTTCACAGTATCTACTTGTACCGCAGATATCACATGACCCTTTATCTTTATTGACATCACCGTAATACAACATACAGTCATTCTCACAAGCATCAATCTTCTCATACCCTAGATTGAGCCTTTTGACCATTTTCTTCACATCATAGTATGACTCCGGTAACTTATTACCTGCAGGTAAGTACTCCTTCACAATGTTTAGCAGTTCATTAAACCTCTCTCGTTACAGTCATACTCGTTCTTGAAGTGTAAAAGTTTTGTCACTGCAGATAAGACGGTGTGCTTTTCGTGCCCGTCATACAGTGGCGTCACTGATTCATGCAATAACTCATAGAAACTTTTAGTCTCGTCATTTGGCTCTTGTTCGATGCTACCGTCATCTCTGTCTGTATTCCACTGGAAGTATGAACCAGCAGCTTCGACTATTATGTTAGTACAGTCAAAGGTTTCGTCACCTCTAGATTCCAGTTCTGATTCATGTTCATCCAACCAGGTTTTCCCATGATAGATCCATGTCGTATAACCCTGCTTGAACCCATACGCAAATAAGTCGCATATGACAACACTCCTTTCCTTCCACACCTCATTCACACACCTCTTACAAAGACATCTGATCTCATCGCCGCTGACTTGCTCAAACGCAAAATTAAGAAACTGTCCAACCCCACTATAATACTCAGAGCTAAGCCCACTCTTATCAGTGGCTACCCTACATTCCATCCAACTTCTATCAACAGACATCTTGGTCTATGAACTATAGGCTGCTATATTATATATGAGGAAAAACAAAACACAAATAGGAGGGTTAATGTCTATGCATACGACATATGAGTGTCTTAACTTCATATCCACTCTAATTGGTCAGACTTCTATCCCATTCCCGAATGTGTTTCCCCACCTGATGCCAACACCATGAACACATCTTTATATTTTAAGAAATTTTGGCAGCACCTCCCCATGGTCTTCAAGTACACGAAATAGACTACCAGGTCGTAGCCTAAATATGCACCCGAAGAACATCAAGAGATAATCATCGAAAATTCTCAAAATATAAAGACGTGCTCAAGTCGTTAACACGGACCTAAGTGGGATCGAAACATTCAGAAACAGTCCCAAAATAGGGACTATTCAAGATTCACTTCTATTAAGTGAATCTCGAACGAGTTTCTAAGCTTCCTAAACTATATAAAAAATGTGCAAATGCAATAATCACAATGATATGTTTGATTATTGAAACAATATTATCTTTGGAGTATTACAAAGAACGACAGTCCTTAAGTTAGATCAAGAAACATGTAATAGGTAGACATCATTAGGTTATTAAAATATAAAAGAACGACAGTCCTTAAGCTAGATCAAGAAACACGTAATAGGTAGACATCATTAGCTTATGAAACACGTAACAGGTAGACATCAAGTTAGGCAAGCTGGTTTTAACAATTGCTAATCCTAACAGAAATAGTAAATAAAATTAAAAACCATAAGTTATGACTCTAAATGACTAACCAGACTTACTTGTTGAGCAACACTAGTTTCCCTTTTTAATTGTCATTTAAGACAGGTATGTTATCAGAAATACTCCTACTCATTATCAAAAATACTCAAACCCGCCTTTTTTACAAAACTACTCCTACCCCTATTCACCTTCGGCTCGAAACTACTCCTACTCCTCTTACCATTCTCTTCATTTAAAACTTTAGATGTATACGGTCTTTGAACATCCACAAAGCTACTCTTCTTTGAAATTTTAGCACCTCCTCCCTTTTCTACACTAATTTCCATTAGAATTCCTCAATTCAAATACTCCCCACAAAACTCCCCATTTTCACATCCCATCAAACACACGCAACACTGTTTCACATCAGAAATTCACATAAAATCAGCAAACATCAAAGAAAACCCATACATTCAAACAATTAATCAATATTTAACCATAATTCAAACGAAAATCAACTCATTTCTAAATCTAGACTGATCAAATAAACCAAAATAATTAAAAAAGGAAATGACAAATGATTTTTGTTTTGTGTTTTGATCTGATGGAAAATGTTGTATCTCTATCACATATGAAAGCTTGCATTAGTTTATAATGTTTAATTTACAAGAGAGAGTGACCCCAATGTCGGACCCAGAAGGAGTTGGGGACAATATAGTCGATGTAAACATCTTCTCAATCAAAACTTTTTGTCAAAACTCAAACGAGTTCCTTTGTTTACATGATACTCGTTTTGTCCTAAAGTCATATAAAAATCATATTTATGTAGTAGATGAAACGGAAGCTACAATCTCGCTTTAAATAAATTTTTATGATTGTAAAACAATGTGACATTTAAATTTACATAGTTAAAAGGCAATTTGGAAACTCATTACAAAATAGTCCTCTTCCTAATTCTAATTTTCCAATAGGCACAAAATCTATCCAAGTTAATTCACTACTTGGCCACAACTGAATATTTTCTCTAATGTCAAATATTTTCATAAAACATACACAGAAGAAATAATTACTTACATGAACTGACATACATAATACATGAAAATATTTCAAATAAACATACATGAACTGACATACATAATACTCCAAAAAAAGATAAAAGAAAAACTTACACAGAAGAATAGAGAGATTAATGGCAGAGAACGTCAATGCCCGTTGCTATGTACTGCCCAAAATAAAATAATAGAAAATTAGAAGAAAAAAACTTAAATTAAACCCTAACATAACTAAATTGGAACTTATATACAAATTAAACCCTAAGAAGAAGAAAAAAATTGTAACTTACCAATTGAAGCCAACAATGAGAAATGTATAACCAGAGCTGAGAGGGGACAAAAAGAGGGGGAGATTGCTTGTAATAGAGTAGGAGGCCAAGGAAAGGAGATGAATAAAAGGGGAGGACAAACGGTGGAAGTTGGATGACGGATGGTGAGGAACGACGGCAAGGATCGACGGCGAGGACTGACGACACAGCAACGGCGAGAGGAAGAGAGGGAAAGAACAGAACGCGATGGAAAATAAAATAGAGAGGAAAAATGAAACTGAATTAGGGGGATTAAAAATAAGACCTCATCTCGATGGCGTTGCCGTCAATATTAAACCCGTCGAGAATAAGGTTAATATCGACGGCTCGTGCCGTCGCCAATGAAATTTTTCTGTCGACCTTTATTTTTGGCGTGAGCGCGAACTGAAAAAATAAATGCGGGAGGGGATGAAGGGTACATTAGCGACGTTATACATTAACGACGGCCACACCATCGCCAGTGAAGTCATTACCGATGGCTTATATGTTGTCGACAATAGGCCCGTCGGCATTGGCCTATTTTTTTTAGTGGCTTAAGTGAGGGGAAGATGTTAGGCACCCCTCGACTTCTGTGAAATCACGGTTATCACATCTTCTTGATTTCCTAAGCATGAAGTGTATATGTGTGTGTGTGTGTGTGTGTGTGTGTGATTTTAAAAATTTTTTTGATATTTATTTGAACTTGTGTTATGTGCCTTGATTTTAAGGGTTATTCAAAGCCATATTTTAACATATAAATGGCGTTATTTTGAAAGTAGTGTTGAACCTCTTTGGACCTATGCACGAAGAATTTGATTTAAAGAAAAGTTTATTTTTAGACAAAATATACTGAAATGATGTTTTGCAAAATAAGGTTTTCAAATATCTTTCGCCAAATAAGAATCAAGGTCATTTGATACTTCCAATTATTAACCCTAGATTTGTCTATCCCCGAAGCGCTTTATTTTTATGTAAGCTCTGTGTGGTTTTGGGTTTAAAAATTATTTTGAGTGATAATGCATGAAAGAAAGCATCAAAAAGGGTCGAACCATCTCCGGGCATGAAAGTCGTCTCGATAGACTCGAGCACCCATAATCATAACTTTTTATTATCACGGGTTCTTAAATTCGATCTCTTGGGACGAAGCCCTCGAACTCGTTTTAAGATCCAATATTACATATAAAATGGCTTTTCACAATTTAATATTACATTGTAAACAAAAAGTCCATCTTAAGAATCTAGTTGAGATCCGATTAGTGGATCTCAAACTCGGGATTCCTAGGCTCACATTAGCAAGCTTGGATTTATGTATAAAATATATCCAAAACCTCGTTATTAGGTGATTCATTGATTTGAATCCCTATTACAAATAGTTCGAACCCCCTCACCACTAGATATAGATCAAGGGCTCCACGGAGTGATCGGAATCGGTAGGAAATATTTAAAAATGACTAGATCTACCCTAGATCTAAGATGATCTAGCATGGAGGCTCGAGCTTAGAAGATCATGAACTCGAACCGATTAAGGGCAAAATCCGGCTAGATCTAGGTAGATCTAGTTAATGGACTTGATTTCTAACTATGTATATACAAAATAATCGGTAAAATATTTAGATCTACCACCCAATGCCTAATATATATACAAAACTACAAGTCTAACTATAAATAAACGCTATATGAAATAGATCTAGTATTTATAACAATATTTACAAAGGAAATGACCAAAGATTCGCTTTTTTCACCTTGGGGGATGTAGAAACAAGCCTCCCAGGACACAAGTCTATGTTATATCATTCTATACAGATGAGATCTATAATATATGTGATTAAAATAACTCAAATGCAGTTTTCTAGTGTTAGACCCAATGGTTTCTCTCTCTAGAATCTCTTTTTTTTCTAAATGAGCTGCTGATGGGCTATTATAGGCCTCGGGGCTAGCCGCAGGTACATCTGTGGCCAGTTGCTGGGCCCTGTGGGTCCTGATGTCTGGAAGTTTGTTCCTTCGATCGTTAATCCGAGAAAAGTTGAGATTTGTACCCAAAAATCCCAGAAAGTTTTTGCTAAAGGTTGCGAAATGAGTTCGAGTCTGACTAAATCGGAGTCCGGAAAGATGAAGCAATTAGCTTAAAGATATCTTTTGATTCCCGAGGGTAGTCAATTGGCTCGTCTTACGTAATTCGCAGTTCGAGGAGTGCTCTAATGACTTCTTATGGCATCATCCTCAACTTTACGATCCTCGTTCGGAGCATGTTGTGTTTGGGTGACGTAGCACTTTGGTTTCTCCACGGAGTTGTCTCAGGTGTGAAATCATGTCTTTGCCCTCCCGCGGGGTTGCCTCCGGGGTGAAATTATGCTTTTTCCCTCCTATAAGGTTAGTCCAACGAAAGTGAAATTTCGAGTGTTTACATAATCAATTAGGATCCTCCTTCCTTAAAAATAAGAAACCAAATAGGAAAGTGAATCATAAGTCAATTAGGACTTTGACCCTTTTAGAATACTAAGCCATCAAATAATTAATATGCCAAGTGGCACGAGCCCGAATTCTGGCATCAATTATAGGCCCGAAAAATCTCATTCCAACAAGGAGGATAGACAATAAGTCATTGAATTTTTTGAACTTATTTTTGTCTATATTATTGTGACATAATCATGTTAGTGGGATAAAAAGTGGAAAGCATTTTCTTTAATATTTGATCTGCGGAAACAGGCTCCCCATATAAGGCCAAAGTAAATGTTATTTTATATATAAACATTGGAACTATAATCCGTGATTGACTTATAATCTTGTAACCTTAAATTAAGTCATTCAAATTTTACATTAGGAAGGACATCCTTTTTTGTGGTCAAATCTTTAATTTAGTTGTGTCCATAAGGTTAAAGGATCTTTGATTATTAAGTACTCAGTTTTTAAGCACTCGTCAACGTGGTAACAAAGAAAAATAATGACTTCTGCATTTTGTACCATAGTTGTCATATTTTATGATTCAATGCTCTTTTTTAACCCATTTTTCCTTAGGTGTAATTCTTTATCAAGTGCCCAAGTCAAATAGTTCTCTAGAGATTTTCAAAATTAAAAATTCTATTTTGCCAAATTTGACATCTATTCTGATAAGTTAAAACATAATAACTTCTATTATTTATTAAAATAGGTAATAAATAATTGCATGCATAATAGAATAAAGATAGCTAGTTGCATGCGAGCAAAAAAAATTTAAAGGCCTCAGTGGTACTTTTATCGGCACTACTTAACTTTCTCTCGAACCCTCGTTTGTGAGGATTTATATGACACCCCCAAATCCGGTATCTTAATTTTCACAAGATTTGGTGTTCACTGTTCCAATATCATACAACTATCTACCCATAAATAATGAAATTCATTTATTAGATAAATAAATCATCATCTTACATCATCTGAAGTAATAATACATCATAAATCCCAGGTTAAACTTAACCTTAAATCTCTGTTGCGGAAACGTAAATAAATAAGTCTTAAGTCATCACACATAAATCTTGAACTTTAACATTCTTAACATCAACACAAGTCTTCAACACTTGTTAGCTTTTCCTTTGCCCTTGCTACTAGAAGGTACATCACTTCGTTCATTATTAGCTGCAATGTTATTATGCAAGAGTGAGCACGGAGGCCCGCAAGTATAAAAATATGACAGAATAATAACATGCGAGTGAAAGAATTCTGAATAATAGAAAGCTCAACATTTGAATCAAGAATATTAATCAAGAGTCAAATTACTTCTCAACTTTTGAATCAAGAATATTAATCGAGAGTCAAATTACTTCTGAGGGTCATTAAGACCTTGAACTGAGTCTTAGGTTGTCAAGTATATTAACCTTTCCAACCTTTAACAGTCATAAGACTATAGACTTTACTTCTCGTACTTAGGGAGATCAGCCCTTCGAACTGATACTGTGCACACTATCTTAACGCTTTAAGCATCTTCATTAATTCCCTATATTAGGGTTGTTCATCTCAGTTTGACATCAGAATCCGCACCAAATAAAGTTGGTTTGGTTAACTCAATAAATGATATTCAAATTGAATATTAACTTCTCAAGGTATACAATCGAATAAGTATTGTACACTTAAATGATACATTTAAAAGAATCATGGCATCTCATGTGAAATTCTAAACTTGGATATTCGAGAGTAAGAATTTGCTCAACAATAGTAATTAAGCATAGCAATTGCTTAATTTAAAGAGTTTAGTTTAGGAAACTTGCCCAACAATAATAGTAAGTTAGGGATAGAAAACTTGCCTCGTGCACAAGCTACAATTATTTCTCACTTCTTTAATTACTCTTACCTATCACACATTTACAATATCAATTAATCACAAGTTCGATATGATTATTGATTTACAATAGTATTCTTCAAACTCATTATTAAGTTTTCAAATAATGGTTTACGTTGTTTAATTAACTTGTTAATTAATCACGTAACTTAAGTTATTAACTTGTATTAATAACTCATTACATACATAACATGTCTTCATGTTAATTAAATTTAAAATAATGTCTTAATGTTTATAACACATTATTTAACCTTTACAAATAATAGTTTAAGTCACGTAATTAATTTATTAATTAATTACATAACATAAATTATTAAACTCATATTAATATTTTATTATATTTATACAACATGTGTTCATGTTCATTAGACTCAAAACACATTTCATAAATTTCCAACACTTAGCATTTTTTTTTAAAAATTTGGACAGGCGCGGCCGCGCGCCATTTTGCCTTGCAGCCGGCGCGGCCGCGCGGCTGCAGAATTTCAGAATCTAAAGTTTGCGAACGAACACAGATTTTCTCCCATTTTCTCCCAATTCACATCATTACACTGATTAATAACGTTACCCATGAAGTATAAATTTCACAGAAACATTATACAACACTTATATCATGTTCTTAACAATCATAATCACATAGTTACACAATCTAACACCATCAATTTCACTGTTCTTCATAAATTTTATAAACTTTAATGAAAAATATATAATCTAACATTACGGATTCGTTACTACATTGAATCCACTCATTCCAATTCCATTCTCTTTATTTTAACATACAAAATCATATTCATGTGTTAATTTAAATATAAACATATGATTACCATATCTATTTCACCCATATGGGTTATTCCCCATATTCAACACTCTGTCTTTTATAAAACCCATTTATTAACAAAATTACTTGATGTAATCACTGTGAATCATGAATGTATAGCACAAATTATATCATGGACATATGTTCATATATATATATATATATATATATATATATATATATCCATGAAATCATCAATTGTCAACTTTCTCCATTTACAAAGGACTTTAAAAAAAATACGAAAAATGAAAAACTCTGTAAATCTTTGAAAATCCAATTAAGGCCAAATTAAATAAAATTGATCCTTTAAAACATGATTATATGTTAGAAAAACACGTTATGATCCCATACCCATATAGATAAAGCCATATCGTAACCCAATTGGGAAACCCAATTTTCACAGAAAACTTTAAAGTACGTATTTAAGAAATCTTAATTTTGAAAACTTAAAACAAGAATTACCCTTTTGGTATGAAGATAACACAATCACAGACAATACTTAAGATTTCTCAAATTCCTTTCTCTCAATCTCTTCTTCTTCTTCTCTCTGAAACTTTCTACGTTTTTCTTTCTCTGACTTCTCTAATTTCTTCTGATAAAATAACTTAGGAAGATAACGTACACATATATATAAATATATAATATATCCGTTGTAATATAACTCCCACAAGGGCCTTGTTTGGCTTCTTCTTCTTTTATTTTTCCATTTATTTTAATAAACTAATTTACTATATAGTTAATTGTCACATCACTTATTAATTAATTAATTTTATTTAAATAAAATAAGATAATTCACATTAAATCATATTGTCACATAATTAATATTTTTATTTATTAATTATGTTAATTCACTAATTCTTTAATTAAATATTAAATTAATTAAAGTAACATATGCTTATTTAATTAATTCAACTAATCAAATAAACTCAATTAATTAAATATTTTGAACTATTAAATCACTACACATTAATTTAATTAATGTAACACATATAGTTAAATTAATCTACCACAAATTCATGACTTAATTATTTAACTCAATAATTAAATCATTAAAAATATTTATTTATTTCAATAAATATTCAAATATCTTTACAAAATTCTCGTTCGTCACATCTTTCCCCCCTTAAAAGGATTCTGTCCTCAGAATCGCGGTTCGATTAATAATTTCGTCCCATCACATTATCATAACCAAAACATTTATTTATTTCAATAAATATTCAAAACACTTTGCAAAATTCTCAATATTTATTTATTTCAATAAATATTCAAACAACTTTGCAAAACTCTCATTTGTCACATCTCTTTCCTCCCTTAAAAGGATTCTGTCCCCAGAATCACGTTCACCTATTCAAGAAAATAATTGTGGATAATTCTTCATCATATTCTCTTCGAGTTCCCACGTAGCTTCTTCAGCGTTGTGGTTCCTCCAAATTACCTTAACAGAAGGTATTACTTTGTTCCTGAGAACTTGCTCTTTCCTGTCAACAATCTGAACAGGAACTTCTTCGTATGATAAATCTTTCTCAAATTGTAGGGATTCATATTCTATCACATGTTTGTAATCGGGTTTATAACGTCGTAATACCGACATATGAAAAACGTTGTGGACATGCTCCAGTGCCGGAGGTAAAGCTACCTCATAGGCTACTTCTCCAATTCTTCGGAGTACCTCAAAGGGTCCAATGAACCTCGGGCTCAATTTTCCCTTCTTACCAAATCTGATCTTTCCCTTCTTACCAAATCTGATCTTTCCCTTCCAAGGAGAGACCTTCAAAAATACAAAACTACCCGATTCAAACTCTACATTCTTGCGTTGTGGATCGGCGTATTTCTTCTGCCTATCCTGAGCCGCTACTAATCTTGTCCGAATCACTTTAACTATTTCTGCCGTTTGTTGGACTAACTCTGGTCCTAGCAATTGCCTTTCACCAACTTCATCCCAGTACAGTGGAGTTCTGCACTTTCTACCGTACAACGCTTCGTAAGGCGGCATACCAATACTAGCGTGGTAACTATTATTATAACCAAACTCTACAAGCGGCAAATGATCATCCCAATTGCCTTTAAAATACATTATGCATGCTCTAAGCATATCCTCTAATGTTTGGATCGTTCTTTCACTTTGCCCATCAGTCTGAGGGTGATAAGCGGTGCTCATCCTCAACTGTGTTCCTATGCATTCTTGCAGTCGCTTCCAGAAATTCGATGTGAAGCGCGAATCACGGTCAAAAATAATTGACACTGGCACCCTGTGCCTCGAAACAATCTCTTTTACATATAACTTCGCCAATTGTTCTAGGTTAAATCTGATTTTGATCGGAAGAAAGTGTGCGGATTTCGTTAATCGGTCGATGATAACCCATACTGCGTCATAGCCTTTCTGGGTCGTCGGAAGGCCAACAACAAAATCCATTGTAATATGTTCCCATTTCCATTCTGGGATTTCTAAAGGTTGTAACAAACCACTTGGTCTTTGGTGTTCTGCCTTGACCCTTTGGCAAGTCAGACACCTGGCAACACAATCGGCAACGTCTTTCTTCATTTTTGGCCACCAAAAGTGTTGTCGTAAATCCTAATACATCTTGATACTTCCGGGGTGAATGGAATACCTCAAACTATGAGCCTCGCTCAGAATGTCCTCCTTGATTTCTGGTATTGGCGGTACCCAAACCCTATTTCAAATCTCAACAATCCTTCACTGTCTATTTTAAATCTAAGTTCAGTCCCTTCAGATATCTTTTTCTTTACTTCCTCACATTTGTTATCCAGGATTTGTGCTTCCTTAATCTTATCCAATAAAGTTGTACCAGCTTGCATCTGGAACAGTTTCTCGTCAGTCTCCATTGGACATCCTACTTCCAATTCCAGCTTTTCCATTGCTGAAATCAATTCTTCCTGTGCTGTCAGCATCATCAACTTTTCTCAACCCTTTCTGCTTAAAGCGTCGGCTACAACATTCGCTTTTCCTGGGTGGTATAAGATATCACAATCATAATCCTTTATTAACTCCAGCCACCTTCTTTGGTTCATATTCAAGTCTTTCTGTGTGAAAATATACTTCAGACTCTTATGGCCTGTATATATTTCACACTTCTCACCATAGAGATAGTGTCTCCAAATCTTTAAAGCGAATACCACCGCAGCCAATTCCAAATCATGGGTTGGATATCCCTTCTCGTAATCTTTTAGTTGTCGTGACGCATACGCAATGACTTTGCCATTTTGCATAAGCACACAGCCTAGCCCTTTATGCGACGCATCACTATATACCACAAAATTTCCTGTATCATCCGAAAGGGACAACACAGGTGCTGTACTTAACCTTCTCTTAAGTTCTTGAAAACTTTCCTCACATTTCTCCGTCCAAACGAATTTCACAACTTTCCTAGTCAAATTCGTTAATGGAGTGGCGATCTTGGAAAAATCCTGAATAAATCTTCTATAGTAACCAGCTAATCCAAGAAAACTTCTTACTTCCGACAGTATTTTTGGCTGATCCCAATTCATCACCGCTTCGACTTTGGAGGGATCCACCGAAATTCCGTCCTTATCAATCACATGTCCGAGAAATTGCACCCTTTCAATCCAGAATTCACACTTTGAGAATTTGGCATACAACTTCTCTCTTCTTAATACTTCTAACGTCAACTTCAAATGCTCAACATGTTCTTCCTTGGTCTTAGAATAGACCAATATATCATCAATAAAAACCACTACGAATTTGTCTAGAAACGGCTTGAACACTCCATTCATTAGGCCCATAAATGCTGCAGGCGCATTTGTTAGACCAAATGACATAACCAAAAATTCGTAGTGACCATATCGTGTCCTAAACGCTGTCTTTAGGACATCTTCTGGTCTTACCTTCAACTGATGATAACCACTTCTCAGGTCTATCTTCGAGAAATATCTCGCTCCTTTTAATTGATCAAACAGATCATCAATCCTTGGCAACGGATACCTATTCTTAATGGTAACCTTGTTCAATTCTCTATAGTCAATGCAGAGTCGCATTGTACCATCCTTCTTCTTAACAAATAATATCGGCGCTCCCCACGGTGATACGCTCGGTTGAATATATTTCTTATCCAACAGCTCTTGTAGCTGTACCATCAATTCCTTCATTTCTACCGGAGCCATCCGGTATGGTGCTTTCGATATTGGAGCCGTTCCTGGCACCAAATCGATAACAAAATCTACTTCCCTGTCAGGCGGAAGTCCTGGCAGATCATCCGGGAAAACATCCACGAAGTCTCTTACTACTGGTATTTCTTCTAATTTTGGATTCTCTTTACGACTATCGACTATGTAGGCTAAATACCCCACACAGCCTTGTCTTAATAACTTCCTAGCCTGCATCATCGTCAGACAACTCGCTTGTCTAGGCGACTTGCTGCCATAAAACACAACCTTTGACGGAGTCATAAGGTTAATACATTTCTTCTAGCAATCAATTACTGCTTCATAATTGAATAACCAATCCATTCCCAAGATAACGTCAAATTCCTCAAGTTTAATCGGGATAAGATCTACATTCATAACGTTACCCTTAATATCCACTCTACAGTTCTTATGTATATACTTAACAGGAATTACTTCCTTGTTCGCAATCTCTATGTTCATAGGGATTTCTAATTCGTCTTTAAGCAATTCTAAATTCTTTGCAAAGTCATCGGATATAAATGAACAAGTAGCACCCGAATCAAATAAAATATAAGCATTGGCTTTATTGATCGGAATGATACCTGACACCACATCACGAGACTGCACAGCGTCTTGTACGGTCATGTTAAATGTCCTTGCAGTTGGTCAGTTTATCGAAGTCGATTCGGTAATGGTAAGAGGATTTCCACTATTATTTCCCTTATGTCCACCTGACCCTGCCCCTCCAGATGCCTTCTTTGGACAGTCTCTCGCCAAGTGATCCTTTGACATGTGTAGCAGGCGCCCTTCTTAGGGTTAGGGCAGTTAGGTGCTATGTGGCCTTCCTGACCACAATTGTAGCAAACTCTTTTTCCTTTCATGCAGACTCCCAAGTGAGTCTTCCCACAGGTTGGGCATGGTTCTAACTTTTTCTTCTGACTACCTTGCTGACTTACAGACGACGGGTTGTCATTCCATTTTCGTTTATGATTATTAGTTCCCCCTGTGTGACTGCCACTAGCCTTATTGTTTCCTTCACTATCATTCTTCTTCTTCTTTTGATCCTGATTGTACTTAGACACCTCTTCGCTTCCACCTTCAGCGAGAATTGCCTTCTCCAGAACTCCAGCAAAAGTGTTCAATTGAAACATTGACACCTTGCTATACAACCAGGGTTTCAGTCCCTGTTCAAAACGCCTAGCCTTTCTTTCGTCAGTATGCACCTGATATTGGGCAAACCTAGACAATTCGTTAAACTTTGCCGCGTAGTCGGGCACAGACATATTCCCCTTCTTTAACTCCAGAAACTGCACCTCCATTTGATTCTGGGAGCTGGTCGGGAAATACATCTCGAAAAACATTTCTTTAAACCTTTCCCAGGTTATTACACCTTCTCCTCCCCTGATTTTATTTGTCTGCCACCAGTAGCTGGCTTCTGATTTTAACATAAATGTCGCGTAGGCGGTCTTCTGGTCCTCCCTAACTCGGGCGACCTCAAAAATTTTCTCCATTTCCATAACCCAAGTTTGAGCTTCTATCGGGTTCGTGGAACCCTTAAAATCTGGCGGTCCCACTGCCTTAAAGTCTTTAAATGAGGTGTTCGGTGGAGCTTGAGGCTGATTGTTCATCGCTCCAGCTAACACATTTACCAACTGCTGAACGGGGTTCGCATTGGCATCATTGTTGTTATTGGTTAACCCTTCTTGGGCTTGTCGACGATTTTGTCTCCTTCTTAGCGGCAAATTTCTGTTAAGAATATATGGTCACTAGATCTTTATTCAATCTCTTAAATATTTAAGACTTAACTCAAATATTTAACATAACCACTTTAACTCTTTTCTTTTCAAATAACCTTTGATATTTTATTTAAATCAAAAGTTTTAAACATAGTACTATAGCATCTCTGCCATTTACTTCAACTATCCCAAGATAAAGAATCTTCAGGATCTAGTTTCTCAAAATATTCCTTTGTTTTTAATCACATCGAAATTTACATTAACTACTCCAAAGAGTATTACATAATGTTAAATACTTTAACATACTCACTTAACCCCTACCATTTTGAACAACTTTATTATTTTATTAAAACCAAAAGCTTTTAATACAATACGATAACATTTCTGTAATTTACATCAACTATCCTGAAATAAAGTTTCTACAGGATTTACATTATCACAATATTCCTTTATTTATAATCACATCGGAATTTATATTATTTACGATTATTTAAACATTAACAATATCATATTGTTCTATCACGGCCTACTAAGGCGTCGGACAGCTTCACTACGTTCCTCCTCTATAATGCGGGACATAGTCCTGCGATCTAACATATACCCAGGCAGTCCCTCGAACTGAATTGGATATCTCATAACTCGGTCCTGGGCCTCATCCATTGCCCTCAGAAACGTGTAGCATGTCTCTGCAACCTTAACTCTCTTCGCACGCGCATCATCCTCTGCCAGATCTGCACGTCGTGCATTTCTCACCCAAGCTTCTTCCACTATGGCGAGTCTTTCAGATTTCTCTTTCAACTCATTCTTTAACTTGTCTATCTCCTCTGTCTTCTGCTCAGTTTGGCCCTTCTCATGAACCAAATCCCACTCCACATTGCCAAGACGGGTGTGAAGTGTCTCGATCTCACCACCCTGAGCAACTGACTGCTCCCTCAACTCCTGAATTGTATCTCGTAACTCTACATTGCGATCATATAATAAATCATACATATCAGCACTGACAGAGTTCAGTGGGAAGTCCTCAAGGTCTTCCTCCTCCTCTTCCTCTTCAGGGTCTTCCTCCTCCTCGGCTGCCTCAGCCGGGATCTCAACCTCCTCAGGGTCCTCCTCTAAGTCAATCTCTGGCTTATGCTCCTGACCAAAATCTGGAATCACAGGAGATGGCTCTGGCTGTACTAACTGCTCCCAGACAGTATGTATGTCCCGCGGCTCCTCATCTCTAGTCTCTAGGGGTACAACATCCCTGGGTTGAGTAGCTCCTCCAGTATCTGACATCCTGACAAAATAAGTTTTAAGTCTTAGTTTTTACGTGATGTTAATCAATACTCTAACAAGTATGAACACATAAGCACATAGCACATAAGGTAATTTTATTATCTTTCTTAGAACTCAATCAGAGTTGTCATTACTATCTTCACGAAGGCTACTATCCTAAGGTTTTTCCCCCCACCTAAGGTTCATAACCTACGGCTTTGATACCAACTTGTGACACCCCCAAATCCGGTATCTTAATTTTCACAGAATTTGGTGTTCACTGTTCCAATATCATACAACTATCTACCCATAAATAATGAAATTCATTTATTAGATAAATAAATCATCATCTTACATCATCTGAAGTAATAATACATCATAAATCCCAGGTTAAACTTAACCTTAAATCTCTGTTGCGGAAATGTAAATAAATAAGTCTTAAGTCATCACACATAAATCTTGAACTTTAACATTCTTAACATCAACACAAGTCTTCAACACTTGTTAGCTTTTCCTTTGCCCTTGCTACTAGAAGGTACATCACTTCGTTCATTATTAGCTGCAATGTTATTATGCAAGAGTGAGCACGGAGGCCCGCAAGTATAAAAATATAACAGAATAATAACATGCGAGTGAAAGAATTCTGAATAATAGAAAGCTCAACATTTGAATCAAGAATATTAATTAAGAGTCAAATTACTTCTCAACTTTTGAATCAAGAATATTAATCGAGAGTCAAATTACTTCTGAGGGTCATTAAGACCTTGAACCGAGTCTTAGGTTGTCAAGTATATTAACCTTTCCAACCTTTAACAGTCATAAGACTATAGACTTTACTTCTCGTACTTAGGGAGATCAGCCCTTCGTACTGATACTGTGCACACTATCTTAACGCTTTAAGCATCTTCATTAATTCCCTATATTAGGATTGTTCATCTCAGTTTGACATCAGAATCCGCACCAAATAAAGTTAGTTTGGATGACTCAATAAATGATATTCAAATTGAATATTAACTTCTCAAGGTATACAATCGAATAAGTATTGTACACTTAAATGATACTTTTAAAAGAATTATGGCATCTTATGTGAAATTCTAAACTTGGATATTCAAGAGTAAGAATTTGCTCAATAATAGTAATTAAGCATAGCAATTGCTTAATTTAAAGAGTTTAGTTTAGGAAACTTGCCCAACAATAATAGTAAGTTAGGGATAGAAAACTTGCCTCGTGCACAAGCTACAATTATTTCTCACTTCTTTAATTACTCTTACCTATCACACATTTACAATATCAATTAATCACAAGTTCGATATGATTATTGATTTAAAATAGTATTCTTCAAACTCATTATTAAGTTTTCAAATAATGGTTTACGTTGATTAATTAACTTGTTAATTAATCACGTAACTTAAGTTATTAACTTGTATTAATAACTCATTACATACATAACATGTCTTCATGTTAATTAGATTTAAAATAATGTCTTAATGTTTATAACACATTATTTAACCTTTACAAATAATAGTTTAAGTCACGTAATTAATTTATTAATTAATTACATAACATAAATTATTAAACTCATATCAATATTTTATTATATTTATACAACATGTGTTCATGTTCATTAGACTCAAAACACATTTCACAAATTTCCAACACTTAGCATTTTTTTCAAAATTTTTGGACAGGCGTGGCCGCGCGCCATTTTGCCTTGCAGCCGGCACAGCCGCGCGGCTGCGGAATTTCAGAATCTAAAGTTCGCGAACGAACACAAATTTTCTCCCATTTTCTCCCAATTCACGTCATTACACTGATTAATAACGTTACCCATGAAGTATAAACTTCACAGAAATATTATACAACACTTATATCATGTTCTTAACAATTATAATCACATAGTTACACAATCTAACACCATCAATTTCACTGTTCTTCATAAATTTTATAAACTTTAATGAAAAATATATAATCTAACATTACGGATTCGTTACTACATCGAATCCACTCATTCCAATTCCATTCTCTTTATTTTAACATACAAAATCATATTCATGTGTTAATTTAAATATAAACATATGATTACCACATCTATTTCACCCATATGGGTTATTCCCCGTATTCAACACTCTGTCTTTTATAAAACTCATTTATTAACAAATTTCCTTGATGTAATCACTGTGAATCATGAATGTATAGCATAAATTATATCATGGACATATGTTCATATATATATATATATCCATGAAATCATCAATTGTCAACTTTCTCCATTTACAAAGGACTTTAAAAAAAACACGAAAAATGAAAAACTCTGTAAATCTTTGAAAATCCAATTAAGGCCAAATTAAATAAAATTGATCCTTTAAAACATGATTATATGTTAGAAAAACACGTTATGATCCCATACCCATATAGATAAAGCCATATCGTAACCCAATTGGGAAACCCAATTTTCACAGAAAACTTTAAAGTACGTATTTAAGAAATCTTAATTTTGAAAACTTAAAACAAGAATTACCCTTTTGGTATGAAGATAACACAATCACAGACAATACTTAAGATTTCTCAAATTCCTTTCTCTCAATCTCTTCTTCTTCTTCTCTCTGAAACTTTCTACGTTTTTCTTTCTCTGACTTCTCTAATTTCTTCTGATAAAATAACTTAGGAAGATAACGTACACATATATATAAATATATAATATATCCGTTGTAATATAACTCCCACAAGGGCCTTGTTTGGCTTCTTCTTCTTTTATTTTTCCATTTATTTTAATAAACTAATTTACTATATAGTTAATTGTCACATCACTTATTAATTAATTAATTTTATTTAAATCAATTAAATAAGATAAGATAATTCACATTAAATCATATTGTCACATAATTAATATTTTTATTTATTAATTATGTTAATTCACTAATTCTTTAATTAAATATTAAATTAATTAAAGTAACATATGCTTATTTAATTAATTCAACTAATCAAATAAACTCAATTAATTAAATACTTTGAACTATTAAATCACTACACATTAATTTAATTAATGTAACACATATAGTTAAATTAATCTACCACAAATTCATGACTTAATTATTTAACTCAATAATTAAATTATTAAAAATATTTATTTATTTCAATAAATATTCAAATATCTTTACAAAATTCTCATTCGTCACAATTTATGTCCATCATCCCACCACGAAGTCGCCATCTCAAGCGGTAATAAAATACAACATGAATATATAAAAGTTTATATTATTAGCATATCCTTTTAGTTAAAAGGTATGGAATCACTAATGTATAATACACATAATAAAAAAATACATGTACAAAATTACAAATGAATAACAAAACATGAATATAATTTAAGAGTTAAAGAACATGATCAACGACAAGTCAAGCCTGTTATAAGAATAAAATTATATTATTCACGGTAAAGCTAAGCCAGTAGTATAATAATTAGTTGCAAGAATTTAGATTTTACTGGCTTAGTTAGTTAGAGTTTGTTGCTGATAACGTATTATAGAACTGAAGCAATTAAAAGGATGCAAGAGAGTTTTTACTGAATTTTTTGGTCTCATTTTCATCCGACAAGGGTGCCTCTTATAGGAAAAGTGGGAAACAAGGATCCAAATGGACCCTTATTTTAAGCTTACAAAAATTCAAAAACGACTATTAAAATAAAGCATAGGCCAATGGCCTACTCTCTAGCTTCTTTAACCTAGGATCCTTAAAAATCATATATTACAACAGTCTAACTACTTTTATAAATAATGATGAAAAATGAAAATAACATTAATAGTCACTGTTATAGAATTTATAACTATTACTCACTCTATTTTAAAATTATAAATAATTTTTTTTAGTCTGACCCATAATTAAATATACATTTTTATTTTGAATATATATATGTGCGCACAAAAAGTGTACATCTAATGACACCCCAATTTATAATAGCAGTAAAATATTTCTCTCTCCTCTCTACAGCACACTTTCTCCCTTCTTTTACTACTATTTTACATTGGGGTGTCTTTGGATGTACACATTAGGTGTGCATATAGATATATTCTTTTATTTTATGACTATAAAATAACGATGATCTTAATTTGGCATTTTAGATTTTATAGCATCACACTAACATTAGCTAATATAAAGGTACATTTGATAATATAAATTAATCAAAGATAACATATAATTGTAAATCCTGTGTTTGACACGTACGGAACCGAACTTTCTTAGTTAAATTATGTATATTTCCTTCAAGTTGTCATTTATTTTCAAACTACCCATTGCAAATATTTTCAAAGTACCCCTCTAAATTATGTATATTCCCTTCAAGTTGTCATTTATTTTGAAGTTGTCATTGCATACTTAGTGTGCCATCTAATGAAAACAGTACCCCTTGTAGGCATTTTTAGATTTTCCTACTATTTATAATTAAAAATTAATATTTTTACAAGTAAAATTATTACTTCCATAAGGTACTCATTCACATAGGAGTGGACCCCACTTACTATTTTATTCAGAGAGGAGCTTGTGGGATAATCATTTTTACCCTTGGAAATATCAATTTCAATAATTAAAATCCCGAGCCGAATCGTAGGATCGTATAGATCGATCGCGATCCCACGAAAAGAAAATAATCAAGATTGGAGAAGGATTGCAAATATGCATAGGATCGCGTAGAATCGTAGGATTGCATAGGATTGCGTAGAATCGTAGGATCGATGTGGAATCGTACGATCCTATCTGTAATACCCGAGAATTTCCATCTATTATTAAATGAAAATATTAATTGAAATGAGAATTTATTTAATATAAATGAGTTTGTGTTATGAGAAGGATTAATTCAATTCTATTAAATTGAATAATTATAATAATTGAGAAATTGATGGAGTTTGCGATAAACTCATTGATAGCCTTGTGTGGCACAGTGACGTAATATGAGAATGATTATATTAATTTAAGCAAACAGTTAATCTATATTAATTGTAGAATATTAATTAATTATTGTGGAATATTAACTGTGATTGATTAATAATATGTGATTATTATTATTGCAAGAAATATAATAATAATAATAATAATAATAATAATAAAACACTTGGTTATAAATATGCTGGGAATTATATTTGTTAATGTGATAATTAATCCTATTATTATTAATTAGGTGTTATTAATAATCTATGATGAATGGATTAATTAATATTATTGTTAATTAATCAATAAGATGAATAATTTATTTATTTGACATTATGAATAATAAAACAAATAAGTAAGTTATGAATAAAATGAGGTTGTATTAATTGTTACATGCAAGCATGCGAATTAAATGTATAAGGTACGACAGCTACCTATATGTTGTATGAAGTAGTGCAATGTGGTTATACAATTATACGTAAACTATATAGTAAAGATATTGAATTGAGAAAGCTACATGATAATGCTTAGGTGACAATTGTGTATGAGTATACATTAAAATAATATGTTATGGATATATTATAATCAATTGTTGATTGTAGAATTTAATAATAAATGTGATAGTATCCGATTAAATTATACCGGTGTAATAAAATGTACATAGATTATATGTGTGTAAATTACATTTACTACATTGTATGAATTACATAGTAGTATTATTGGGATTACATTGTAATTTTAATTGTAATCTAAATATACAGTATGTATATATATGAGCTAACCTAAGTGTATAATATATGTTATAACATTGCATTGTACAAATTGATAGAGTGCTGAGAGTGATATTGCCTTGTCCCATATTAATAAACACAAACCTTGTACACGTGAAATGCATCATGAAGCTAGCCTACTCTCTTCTCTCAAACTCAGTATTCTAGCAAATCATGATATGGGGAGTTGGCACAACAGTGTTCTTCAACCACTCTACCAACTTTTCCTTAGCTGATATACAAAGCTTCAATCTATTGGTTCAATTTAATGGACAATTGCATTGTCTGTGTAAGGATTTCTCTATAAATAAAACCCATCTCTTTCATATTTTCAATTGGTGAGATTTTCTAAGTGTTAAAAGGGAGAGCATATACATATATCAGTGATAGCATTCTCTGAGGCTGAGAGAGTTCTTATTAGCAAGTTCGATTTCATTTATAGAGGTATAATCCTTCTTCCTTGCTTATCATTTTCATCCTCTGACAAAAACTCCAATTCTTATTTCTGTCAAAAATCCAAATTCTCGATCATATGAAATTGAAGTATAATTGAATTGTAGAAAGCTTGTGTAGTGTATTGTGGACTTACATACATGTTGGAACTACAATATAGCTCACAAGCTCATCGTTCTTTATTTTTGTTTTCTGTTCTGAGATTTCTGTTTCAATTCCTGAATTTAGTTGGAGTTCATGAAATTGGGAATTGATAAATGACGATTGACTGTTATATAAGCATATATATATATATATATATATATATGTGTGTGTGTGTGTGTGTGTGTGTTAGTAAGTTAAAGAAGTCTAATAGCATCTGGGTATGTTAAAATCGATGAAATGGAAGGTTTTAGGTCGGTTTTGGCAGTGTGCAGAAATGTCCCCATGCCGCAGCGCCATTGTCCGCGCCACTAGCGCCGCAGCGTCAGCTTGATGCTGATGTTGCCGCGTCGTAGCGCCACCAGCGCCGCAGCGCCAGCTTGCTGCTGTTGTTGCCGCGCTGCAGCGCCGCTATGCAGGCAAGCCAGAAATAACTATCTTGACTATCTGTTTGTCCAGTCCGAGAGCAGTGAAATTATAATTCATACTAAGTAAATGTAACATGATTTATGGAGTCCCTCTTATGCAATATATGTTTCCATAGTTTACTTAACATAAAAAGAGAACCCATGATTTTGAAAACACAAGCGTTTACATGGACTCTAACATGTTATATTAGGATTCTAGGTTCTGATTTTTTGAGCATGTTTATATAACCTTGAAATGCGTGTCAGACCTATTGACTTATGTATACGGATTTCATGATGTAACACGAACATGTTAATAAGACTTACTGATAAAATAGAAGCTTTGATGGTGAACCTTAACATGTTATTACAAGATTCGTATTCTGAAAGTTGTGATCATACTTGATAATACTTTTAGACTTGTTAAAGTCTCATTCATGATTGCCTACTATGTTACATGTCGTGAAACCAAGTTTAGCGTAAACGAAACATGTTTTCAAACTAATAACTACGATAGTTACATGAATACTCATAAGCATGCCTGGAATGAGTTATATAATCGCCTCATATGTTTAAAATAAACATGATAGATAAGGTGATATCACATGTTAATGATTGAATCCAATTTTTGATGGTTAACTTATAGGTAATGCTATAACTCGCTAATTTGAATATAATTGCTATTTGTGGTAGTCTCACATGATAGTAATGATGTATGAAGATGATTAACTTAAGAAAAGTAATTCCATAGCTAAAGAAAGCCTACTCGATTAAAAATAACATAATGCTATACAAATGTTATTTGAATTCATAATTTGATTTCATACCGAATGTGTATAAGTATGTAATGACGTGTGACTAGGAAAAACAATGTGTGTATATTTGAGTAACAAGCTTATGTACCGAATGAGTTAGCTAATGAATATCCTATACTTATAATACACTATAAATAGGATTCGAAAGTGTTGATTTACTTAACGTGGATAAACTACGCTAAAGGCAAGTATCCTAACCGACGCATTTACTTTATGCAAGGAAATCTATGATTGTGCAAGTTTCTTAACTTACACTCTTTTACTGTACAAGTATTCTATCTTTGTATATTGCGAACTAGTTTCCTACTTAATCGTTTGAATTGAATTAGCATACTTGAACTCTTATTTCATTAAAGCTATTATTCATGTTGAACTTATTATTGTTCTTGAATATTGTGAAAGTGTCTATGCCATTTGATTCGGCTAGACTTATGCTATTGAAAAGCGACCCAAACTAATTGATTGGGGCGGGATCTTGTATTTGACTGAGAAGAACAACCTTCTTTGAAGGGAATATATAATTGTTGGAGAACCGACGTGCACACTTGAGTATGATTGATTGTTATGCATAACGATGGTGCTTTAGGTTGATCACCTGTTGTACCTGTTTTTGTTGGATTTTTAGTTTATTACTTTTAATTCTAGTAGAAGTTCATAGTCCTTAGTGACTGCTCAGTATTCAGTTATCTTGAAATCTTGAATTGATTTGTTATTGAATTACATTGATATTATTCTGTCCTTAGCGACTATTATTCAAACTGTTGATATTCTTGTTATCATTGAACTATTAAACTTTGTTATACCCTTTCGAGAATTAAAAATTATATCACTTACCCTTGTTGTATATTACTTGCTGGGCAATTTGTGCTCATTCTTGCTTTCCCTAAAACATTTCAGTTAAGGCAGAGCATGGTGAATCTTCAGGCATTTATAAGGGCAAGGGCAAGGCTACCAACTAGCTTGTCTCTTCTATGTTTTTAAATATTTTGATATTGTATTAAGATGATGTAGTAAGACTGGATTTGATTATGTTTAAGCTTAAGTTAGATTATGTAATAAGTCGTTAATTGATATTATTATGTAATCTATTAAGTACTGTAGGTTACGAGACTTGGGGGAATAATTATAATAAATCATTATAAATTATTCTAGAATAGATTTTTCGCTGTGATTGTGTGATATTTAGTTATTATTATTGTGATGTATTACCATGAGCACGTGACAAACCGAATTCGAGCGACCCCGTGACGGTCCTGGAATTTGGGGGCGTCACACTATCAAAGTGAACTAAAAACATATATTTTGGCTCTTTTTGACTTGCACAAATGGTTTAACTAAATCAAAAAAATTAAACTCCTAATTTTTAAAGCCCCAAACCTCATAGGAAATGCATTTGATCTTTGAATATTGCTACTACGTACTCCTTTCATAGTTGAATTACTTTATAGTGCATGTTGGGCCCTGGGTATATGTTGGGTTATAACCCTCTTGGGCATACTTAGGTCCAAATAGAGGATGTTTGGGGATGAAGGAATATTTCGGAGGTTCCTATTTCCATGCGGATTCTAAATATGGAAAGAAGAGTTGGGGTTTGAACCAACGTCCTTATTTCTAGGAGATTTTGTGCAATCCTATTAGGGAATGATATATGGGAGAACCCTAATCCAATATGGGAAAGGATTCTAGGGAGATGGTGAGAACGCTATAAATACTAGGCTTTACTCTAATTCTAAGGCACACATTCACTATTATTTTCCAACACTAGAGCATTACGCCTCCATTGTTAACCTTATTCAGCCTGTACTTATTCTCATACCGGAGCTATCCCCTAGCGGCCCAAGCCATCAAGCTTTTGGTGTTTACGCGTTTTTGTGTAGGATTGGACGCGCTTTGGTGATTGGAGCGTGTGGACGGATCTTGGTGTTAACATTGGCGCTAGGAGGGTTTTCTAGTGTTTTTGGATTTTCAATCACAAGCATCAACTTCCTGTGCCTGAAATCTTGGTGAACAATAGAACGGTTTCGGGCATGGAATAATCAACGGCAGGAGGTTCTTCCCAACAGAGGGGGTCCGTTAAAGACAGATTCGGACCATCGAAGAGCATCCATGAACTGCTCGGGCCTCAGAGTGTTTCGATAGGATCCAAAGGACATGATCGGGAAGACGTCAGTAGGAGGCTGTTCTCGATAGCCAGTAAAGAGACTAAAGATCAGAGGCGGATAGGAGGCACACCGCCTCGAACTCGACTCCGGGATGATCAGGAGGAGAAAAAATTTGTTTTAGCCAAAAAAGGCGCAAGAGACCGAGGAGGAGCTGAGAGTAATGCTGCTGCAGAAAGAAGAAATCGCTAAGCAGATGGTATGTATGGCAGAACAGAAGAACCCGAAGGTGGGGGAGGTCACCAGACAGACAATCCAGGACACGGTGTCCAGAGGTTACAAGGCGAACTGAGAGCAGGCTTTGGAACTGCTCTCGAGACAGGAACAGATCTCGTGGTCGCACATCGGGGAACCGATCGAGGGCACATCGTCTTGACAGTTCCTGATACAGCGAAAGCAGAGGCCGAACCCTTTCCAGGGCCAATAGCTCTGATGAAAAGGGACGAGCAGACCAAAGAAAGAAGGATTCCCCAAAGAAAGAAGTGCCTCCGAAGCCGGAGGGAATAGAGGCATTGGCCAAGAAATTGGAGGAAATTTAGAAGGAACTGGCCGAAGTCATACAGGTAAAAGTGAGTTCGGCTAAGAAATCTTCTCCATTCTCTCCTGAGATTATTTGGGAAAAAGAAAACCCCAGCAAAAACTCCTATATATAGAAAGCTATGATGGTTCGGGTGATCCATATAAACACAGTCAGGCATACGACAGGTTGATGGGCTACTATGACTATTCAGATGCGGCCAAGTGTCATACTTTTATGATAACTTTAAGGAAAGATGCCAGACAATGGATGATGACCTTGGCTCCGAACTCAGTTTCGTCGTGGGAAGAGCTGTGTGATAAATTTCATACTCGGTTCGGGAGTAACAAGAGAAGGGTAAAGCCAACCGAGTCATTATCAAAGATCAAACAACATTCTAATGAAACGATGGGCCAGTATGTGAAAAGGTTCCAGGAAGCAGTGGGTCAAGTGACAGATCTCAATGACCTCCAGGCAGTAGGGCTTTTTCATAACGGGTTGGATCTGGTAAAGTCAAAGAAGCTGGTGAAGAAGCGGATGTTTAATCACCCGAAAAGCTTGGCCAAAGCGTTCGAGAAAGCCGAAGGCTTTATAGTAGTAGAGGAAGCCATGAACAGTTTGAAACAGAGTACAATTGAAAAGTCGAAGGACAAAGATAAGAACAATAAGACGGATAGGAACAATAAGATAGATGGGAACCAGAAGAGGTATGGGAGTAAGAACAACAGATATGACGGTTATCAGAAGAGGTACAATAGTGACACAGGTGGTTCAGGAGGAGGATTCCCGCCTTTCCCAAGTTAGAAGGTAAACAAAGTCTACACAAAGATAAACACCGATCAGACCACAATACTTGAGCAGCTTAAAGGGCAAGCTTACTTCGAGCCACCTAGGGATAACATAAAGGGAAGCAAAGGAAACATGAGCAAGTATTGTGACTACCATGAAGCGGCAGGGCATGCTACGGAGGCTTGTTGGAACTTAATAGACCTGATAGAAAAGAATATGCAGAACAGGGCGTTGGTTAAGTATATCGCGGGGCAGGAAGCTTCGGGGACACAACAGACGAATAATGCCCCCATCCAGACTAATTAGCCCCAGCA
Source organism: Panax stipuleanatus (assembly GCA_020205555.1). Classification (NCBI taxonomy): domain Eukaryota; kingdom Viridiplantae; phylum Streptophyta; class Magnoliopsida; order Apiales; family Araliaceae; genus Panax; species Panax stipuleanatus. The sequence goes on along the minus strand of CM035119.1, from coordinate 6,471,976 downwards.
GCAAAATCAGACCCAGGTCACACGCCAGGTTGTGGATGTAATCACGGGGGCAGAACTATGGGGAAGGTTACAGGGAAGAAGCGACGAGAATACTTAGACACATTATTATCAATGGCCAACCAACCTGCAAGGCATGAAAGATCATACCCTGGTTCGGTGATATCATTCACTGATGAAGATTTCCCCGCAGAGCCAATCGAACCACACGAGAGAGCACTAGTAATTACTGCACAGGTGGGTTTGGAGGATATGAAGCAGATGATGATAGAGAATGGGTCTTCGGTGGATATTTTGTATGCACACGCCTACCAGAGGATGAACTTGGATGGGAGAAAGGTGGAGATCGGACAGGAGTCTCCATTATATGGATTCAGCAATGAGCCGGTTAGATTTGCCAGAACCATTGACTTGCCAATTATTTTTGGAATGGCGCCTCAACAAGTGGAAATCACGTGCAAATTCTTTGTGGTACATGTGGATTCGTCGTACAATACAATTCTGGGAAGACCTACTTTAACAGCCCTCCAGGCGATGACTTCGATTCCTCACTTCAAAATTAAGTTCCTTACGCCACATGGAGTTAGGGAAGTAGTTGGGGATCTTGATTTAGCGAAGAGATGCTACCAAAATGCTTTGATCACTTTGGGAGTAGGGGTCTGCAAACAAAAACAAATCATGGCAATAGAGATCGAACCATTTACGGAAAGCAGCATTGAACCCCTAGTCATGCCTGTAGGAGAGACCGAAGAAGTAAAGTTGATCCCAGGGAAGAAGGACAAAACTGTAAGGATCGGGTCAGGATTGCCGGAGCCTTTTCGGATGAACTTGGTGGAGTTGCTTCAGTGCTATGCAGATATCTTCTCATGGGCTCCTAGTGACATTCCTGGGGTGGATCTAAAGGTTGTTAAACACAGGCTGCATGTAGACCAGACGAAGAAACTGGTTCAGCAGAAAAGGAGGATCTTTGCCCCAGAAAGGCAGAAGATAATTGATGAGGAGATCGCAAAACTTTTGGCAGCAGACTTTATATTTGAAATTGACTACCCAGAGTGGATGGCGAACGTTGTGTTGGTACAGAAGCAGAATGGGAAATGGTAGGTTTGTATAGACTACACCAATCTGAACAAAGCATGCCCGAAGGACTTCTATCCCCTACCACACATCGACCAACTTATTAATGCAACTTCGGGGTACGCTTTGCTTAGCTTTATGGATGCTTTCTCAGGATACCACCAGATTTTGATGTGCAAGGAGGACATCCCGAAGACAGCCTTCATCACCTATCGGTCGGTTTATACATATAAAAAGATGACTTTTGGCTTACTAAACGCAGAGGCCACCTATCAAAGGATGATGAACTACGTATTCTAGAAAGCAGCAGGGGCGGAGCATGGAGGTTTACGTGGGTGACATGATCTTCAAAAGCATGATAGTTCAGGGTCATTTAGACGATTTGGAGGGTTGTTTTCAGACTATTAGGCACTACAACTTGAGGTTGAATCCGACTAAGCGCACCTTCGATCGGGGGGCAGGAAAGTTCCTAGGTTATCTGGTCATCAAGAGAGGGATATAGGTAAATCCTGAGAAGATACAAGTTATTCTGGATATGAAGTCCCCACAATCATATAAGGATGTTGAGCGTTTGATGGGTCGGATAACATCTTTGAGGAGATTCATGTCTAAGTCAGCAGAAAGATGTTTACCGTTCTTTGATATGTTAAAAGGGCAGAAGAATGCGAAGAGCTTCCAGTGGAATAAAGAGGTATTTGTCGTTGGCTCCTTTGTTGGTGAAGCAAGCTCCTGCTGAGCCTTTGTATTTGTATTTGGCTGCATGTTCGTTGGTCGTGGGAGCAGTGTTGGTGTAGAAGATTGGGGGTAAGCAGCACCCGATTTACTATATGAACCATGCCCTTAGGGACGCAGAAATAAGGTATCTGAACCTTGAGAAGTTTGCTTACGCTCTGATAATAGCCTGTCTTCGACAATACTTCCAAGGTCGATTAATTATTGTATAGACTGATCAACCTTTGAAGAAGGTATTAGGAAGGCCAGAGGTTTCGGGGAGACTTACAGCATGGGCTACGGAGCTATCATAATTTATATTGGAGTATCACCCTCGGACAGCGATTAAAGGGCAGGCATTGGCTGATTTTGTGGTAAAGTGCTCGTTCTCCTAGGATGACGGTAGCTTAGATCAAACCGAGGTGACCAAACGGTCAGTTGTGGTAGTTCAGCCGGTGCAGAACTCGTGGACATTGTATGCGGATGAGTCGACTACTTTGGATGTCAGTGGTGCCGGTATCATTTTGATCAGTCCAGAGGGCTTTAAGGTGCAACAGGTAATCAGATTTGGGTTTAAAGCAACGAATAACGAGGCCGAGTATGAGACAGTATTAGCAGGGCTACGGCTATCGAAGAGTCTCAAGGTGCAAAAGTTAATTATCTTCAGTGATTCTCAGCTAGTCGTCAAGAAAGTTTCAGGGTAATATGAAGCTCGGGGGGCGAGAATGGTGAAGTATTTGGTAGAAGTGAAGGATCGACTGCAATACTTTGATTCGTATGCTTTTTAAGGAATAGACAGATCCGATAATACTATAGCTGACACCCTGACGAGATTAGCCACTACCGAGGCAAGTATGTTCAGTGGATCGGTTTACTTGGAAGTTTTGAATCAATCGAGCGTTCAAAATGTAAAGGTAATGAGCGTGGAACGGTCAAATTGTTGGATGACTTCCTACCTCGATTATTTGGCTAATGGCATTCTGCCTTCAGATCGGCTGTTAGCGAAGAAAGTCAAACACAGGAGTTCAAATTTTGTACTTATAGATAGGTATCTATATCGAAGGGCCTACTCTTCCCCTTTGCTGAAGTGTTTGGTTCCGTCCGAAATGGAGTATTGGCCCACAATTATCAAGGAAGCAACTGAATATGTGAAGAAGTGTTCAAAATGTCAGTTAAACAGCCTGATCCCTCATCAGTCGCCAGAGGAGTTGTATTCAGTTTTATCCCCAATTCCCTTTGCTTTTTGGGGAGTGGATATTTTGGGACCATTGCCAAAAGCTAAGGGGCAGGTTAGTTTCGTCATAGTAGCTATTGACTATATGACTTAGTGGGTGGAGGCCAAACCTCTTCGGCAAATCACGGAGCAAGAATGTTTGAAGTTTTTGAAAGAGTGTGTCTTATTTCGGTTTGGCATTCCCATGGTGGTGGTTTCGGATAATGGCCGGTAATTTTTGGGTTCCAAATTTGAGGCATTCTTAAAGGAGTTGGGTATTCAGCATTGGAAGACTTCGGTGGCTCATCCTCAGTCGAATGGTCAGGTGGAAATAACCAATAGGACTCTGTTAAATAGAATAAAAAGAAGACTTGATGAGGCGAAAGAAAGATGGCCTGAAGAGTTGCTCAGCGTATTATGGGTCTATCGAACCACTCCGCGGTCCACCATGGGAGACTCACCGTTCAGATTGGCTTATGGTACGGTTGTTTTATTCCCAGTGGAGATTGGTTCTACGTCTCTTCGGTTCAGTCAATTCAAAGAAGTATACAATTAGGATGGACTTCGTGCTAATTTGGATTTGTTGGAGGAAGTCAGAGAAGCGACCTTGGTAAAACTTGCAGCATATCAGCGTAGGGTGGCCAAGTATTATAACAAAGGGTGAAGCTTAGAAGATTTAAGATAGGGGATTTAGTTCTTCGGGAGGTGGAAGATTCTATGCCTTAAAATCTGGGAAAGTTGATGCCAAATTGGGAGGGTACCTATGAATTTGTTGGAGTGCCAAAGCCAGGAACCTATCGGCTAAGAGCACTAGATGGAACTGAGATCAAGAACACATGGCATGCGGGTAGGCTTCGAAAATATTTTTAGTAGGACAGAAGTCAGAGTCTCTGGTCTGTAATTCTTCAAAAGATTATCAATAAAAGAAGCATTTTTCTCACTAGCGTTGTTCCATGTGATTGATTATTTGTTCGACTACTGGGAGCGAACAAGATTTTTTTTTGGTGTTCGGAGAAATCTGTTCGACTCCTGGGAGCGAACGAGACTTTTTTTGGTGTTCGGTGGAATCTGTTCGACTCCTGGGAGCGAACAAGATTTTTTGGTGTTCGGTGGAATCTATTCGACTCTTGGGAGCGAACGAGATTTGTTTTTGGTGTTCGGTGGAATCTGTTCGACTCCTGAGAGCGAACGAGATTTTTTGGTGTTCGGTGGGATCTGTTCAACTCCTGGGAGCGAACGAGATTTATGTTAATTTTTTGAGAATGATTGGAATTTATTGTACTCATTTTTATGGATGTTATGGTAAAATTCTCAATTATTTTATGTTTGGTACGTAAGGAAAGTTCTGTAAATCCTGAAAAAGATAGATATTTTCATTGATAAATATGACATGTACATAAAGAGTTCTGAGTTACAAGTCAGTTCCTAATTTGATAAGGAGTCTTCCTCGTTTTTCGGTTCGGATTCCGAAGAGTCAAGAATAGAAGGGTTCACAAAGACTTCAACTAGTTTAGCTTTGCCTTTCCTTTGGCAAGCTTCATACCCTTCGACGAACATTTGTGATATCTCTTCACCCAGCTCGGAAGATTTGCGATATTATTGGATGATCCGAAGCCTCATCTCGTTAGTCTGGATCGGTCCCAGTGCTTTGTACTCTGAAAATTATTTCTCTAGAGCAGTGCACATCTGGCGGGATTTCTCTTCCTGTTTCTTCAAATCAGCATTCTGGCAAAGAAGCACTAGGTTTTTTTACTTTAGCTTTTCACTCTCAGCTCGGTTCGTTTCGGATTCTTCAAGAAATGTTTTACACCAGGCTTCTTTCTCGGCTACCTCGTCCTTCAGAATAGAGACCTCACTCTGAAGGGTGTCATAGGCAAAAGTGGTGGCGGCATGTTTGTTTCGTTCGCCGGTAAGAGTAGCCTGCAAAACTTCGTTGTCTTGCTTGAGTTGGTTTTCTTCGGTCTCGCGTTTTTTCCATCTCTTTATAACACTACCCTAGATACCGTTGGCCTGAAATACAAACATATAAAGATGAGATGAAGTAAAGACATGGTTATGGGAACAAGTGGTTGGAATAATTGGGATTACCCTGCCCTGTTACATGATGTCGGTGAGTACGAGGTCACTGGCGGAAAAGTCTTTGAATCTCTCCTCATCGGCTGTGTTCGGCTTTTTGTGAGGAGGTTCGGCAATGGGGTTCTCTATTTCTTTTTGTTTTTGTCCTTGGTTTGTTGTTGTTTGGTTGGAATGAGGAGGGATGGTTTCAGAGTTGGGGCTGCCCTCGGTTGTAGGAGTTGGAGTTTCCATAGATGGGACCCTTAGCTCCTCGGTGGTCAGGGGAATGATTTTGGCGCGCTTCTTCTTGATACGAAGGATTTTGGTTCGTTCGGTAGTTGGCATATCCAGAAGGCTTTCGGTGATGATAGGGAGTTGGGCTATTTTTGGTTGAGATACCTTCTTGACAGCCCTCTTTTCTTGCGTGTGGAGGTTGTTGGTTCGACCGAAGTGGATTCATTAGGGGTGGCTTCAGAGGGTTGTGCTGCGGCAGCTTGAGATTATCCAGCTGGAGCTTTGGCGGCTTCGGCTTCAGTAAATTTTTCAGAGGGTTTACCGATTAGGAAATCTTTCAGGTCTCTTCGGTCAATTATTGTGGGTTCGATAAGGGATACTGCCAAAATAATGGGAATAATAAAGCAATTGATATAATAGTAATATTTGGCAATTAATGATAGAGTTTGACGACTTACGTTTTTGATCATAGAGCCAGGCTTGTTTGGTCAAAAGAACGTAGCTCCATTCTTTCATCAGCAGCTTCTTGATCAGCTTGGTCATCTCTATCACTTGTTCAAGAGTGGTATCGCCAATGGGACTGTTCGCTCGTTTATGTGAAGCCCAGTTCGGATGTTTGTGTGTTTCTGGTCCTCGAATATAAAACCAGACTTTGTGCCATCCTTTGTTGCTGGAGGGGGTATCTATCAATAAACGCTTTTTGATCTTTGCATTGGGTTTTGGGGGCTATTTGCAGGACTTTGAAGCCGGGTTTGCGAGTGCCCTATAGCATAAACAGGGACATGAATAAATCTATAGAGGGAGGCAAATTGACCTCGTGGCAGAAGGCAATGAAGGCGATGATGTTGATGTAGGAGTTCAACACTAATTGGGAGAAGTCGATACCAATAAACCCTAGGAGGGTCAAGATGAAGGCGTGAAGGGGCAGCCGAATGCCTTTTTCCAATAATGTCAGGGGCATGGCCGTCTAGCCGTCCGTTCGGTGATACATTCGGTCGGTGGCGACTGGAGCTCTCATTTGATGGGTATCGGGGATCTGGTAGTGATCTCGAATAACAGCCAGGTTTGCTTCAGTAATTCGAGACAGAGTGTTGGCTTGGGGGAATCGGGACCTATCCGAATATTCTCTCATGGCTTTTTGGAAATCAATTTCAGTTGGTTCAGTTGCTTATGCAGGAACTTGACTGATGGTGGTCACGGTGATGGAATCGGTGGACACCGCGCTGAGGCTAGGGGTGTGAGGGGTGGATGAAGAAGTCTCGGTGGTTATAGGTGGAGCCGAAATGGTGGAAAGGGGAGTAGCACTAATGAGTTCCATGGAAGTGGGAGAGTAATCATTGGAGTTCTATGAAGCTGCCATTGCTGAGGGGATAGGGAGAGAGTTGCCGAGATGACGACTTTGCAGGAGGAGAGAGGAGAAGGCTGAGACTTCGATATGAATGGCCGGAATTGTTGAAATGGGTAAATGGTGGGGTTTATAGTGAGTTTTTTCAATTTTTCCAAAATATCAAGGGACGACTCATTAATGAGGGTCATGAGAAGGCACGTGGGGAAGCTGAAGGGGTGTTTTGATGTGGGCTGCGTGTGCCCAGGTTTATTGGGGAATGGGATGTCTTTGTTAATCATTGGGCTTTGTTTTATAAACTCTTCTAATAAATATTATATTTTAATGGAAGACTGGGGGGCAATGTTGGGCTATGAATATTTGGGCCTAGGGTATATGTTGGGTTATAACCCTCTTGGGCATACTTGGGTTCAAATAGAGGATGTTTGGGGATGAAGGAATATTCTGGAGGTTCCTATTTACATGTGGATTCTAAATATGGAAAGAAGAGTTGGGGTTTGAACCAACTTCCTTATTTCTAGGAGATTTGGTGCAATCCTATTAGGGAATGATATATGGGGTGAAAGTCAAATAATAATCTAGAAGGGGGGTTGAATAGATTATTACAAATTAAAAAATTATCTTAGGCCTTTTTGAATTTTTAGATAATTAATTTGCAATGTTAGAAATTAATATGCAAGACAGTAAAAATTCAATCACACAATGCATAGAGATTTGTCTGGTTCACAACATACATCTAGGGTATGCTGCTACGTCCAGTCTCAAGCTCCTCTCCAGGACTTGATATCCTATTACTATCAGTAATAAATACTCCTTCAACAGGAGAAGAAGCCTTTACAAAGTTTTATAGACAAACTTTCAACTATTCACAACTACCTATATTGGACAGCAAGCTCTCAGCTCCCTCCTCAAGCTTAGTTGTATTTCTTTTGAGTTCAGTTCTATTCTATGATCTGGTCTTGAAACAACAGCCTCTTCCTCACCTCACAAGTTCACTAGAGACCCAACTCCCAGCTGACCTCTCTAAGACTCTGGTTTTGGTCGAAGAATTACTCATCTTTCTCACAGGTACATAAAATAAACTAACTCTACCTTTTTCCTTTCTACAAAAGATTTTACAATAATTTGCTTTTAAAAATAAGCAGATAAAATTTAGTACAGATTGATGCTTCTCAAATAAGCAGATAAAATTAAAGAGCAAATATTTTTATAAAAGTTCAAAGACTTTTATACTTGAGGAAATATGCTTCTTTGTAAGCAGATAATAATTTATGCTTAGATCAAATAAATTCTTCTATGTAAGCAAATATGTAAATTTATGCACTGTTATAAAGTTTAAATTACTTTTATATTTTGTGTGAAAAATGCTTCTTGAATAAGCAAATATGTCAATTTTAGCTTTAGCTCAAAAATGCTTCTGTATAAGCAAATATGTAAATTATGCACTGTTATAAAAGTTTAAATAACTTTTATATTTTGTGTGAAAAATGCTTCTTGAATAAGCAAATATGTCAATTTTAGCTTTAGCTCAAAAATGCTTCTGTATAAGCAGATATATAGTTTAATGCAAATATATAAAGAATTATTTATTCTTTATGGATTAAAGAAATGAAACTTTAAGTTCAAATATAAAAGTTTAAATTACTTTTATATTTAGAGTGAAAAAGCTTCCGAATAAGCAGATAAGTTGTTTTACGCTTTGAATCAAATATGCTTCTATTTAAGCAGATATATTCACTTAAGTTTATGATATAAAAGTTTAAATAACTTTTATAACATGCAACAAGTATTTTATGAATAAATGAATTTATGATCAAATACTTATGATGACAGATATCAAGTATAATAAATAAATTAGTTAAGCACAACTTGATATAACAAATATATTTGTTTAACTCATATAATATATATTTTATATTTTATCTATTATGTGACAGATTATAAACAAAGTCACTTAGTACTATAAGGAATCGTACGGTGTGAATCCCTCATTAAGAGGAATATCTCCTGTAGCCTTGCGACGTCTAAGTATGAAAATATTTATAATTTTCACAATTGATATTTATATAAATACTTTCAATAGATCACTACGATTTTCAAATCCGGTTCGGATAGTTCACTCTTTTTGGAGGAATATCACAGTGTCGTTTTGAACTATCATGTGTCGTATCTATTTACGATATTTATATAAATAATATCAATAAAAAGTTACTTAAGACTATAAGGAATTGTACGGTTCAAATTCCTCTCCGTAGAGGTGTATCTCCGTAGCCTTGCGGCGTCAGATTAAGTAAACTTTTTATTTGATAAATAGATGAAATATAGATATATAAAATTGTGTATAACAATTTGTATTTGTATATCTATAAATATAAATAAGCAAGAGATAACTTAAATAAAGTAAATCAAATAACTTATCTCAAATGCTTAGACCAATTTTTCCTTCTCAAATAATTAGAACTTTGATAAGAATAGAGAAAGCTTCTTAGAGAGAGAGAGAGTATGTAGGAGGAGTATAAGTTTTTCTTTGATAGTGAATTGGCAAAATAAAATGAATGAATGCACCTCCTATTTATAGAATTTTGAAGTCAGGGGCAAAATGGTCATTTTGTAAAATCAATGGATGAAAATCATTTGGTTAAAATGTAAGGTTCAGATTAATTTGAAGCACACGGATTGATGACTTGGCTATTCATCAAGATTTTGTATTTTTGTAATCAGTGGCTAGGATTGCTTCAATTTAAATTTAATGGTCTAGATGGAAAAAAGATCACACGGATTGCCAAATGGACAGCCCATCAAAAATTTCATCTTCCAAAATGGAATTAAATTCGATCAAGGCACATTAACTATCCACATGGCCAATTAATTTGTCCCAAAGATGGTCACTCCATGTTACTCACACGGTTATGTATATTGTCCCAAAAGCTTTGTCATTTTTCATTTAACACACCCACATTCATTTATCATATACACATTTAATACACATATATATACACACACACACACATAATTTTTACACACACACACACACATATATATATATATATATATATCATATTTAATGCACTATATATATACACATTTAATACACACACACACACACACACACATATATATATATATATAGTCCCCTTCAGTTGAGAGATCCCTCAAATAGTGTTATTTGAGGGATGGGTCAACAACCGTTGGATCTGTTTGTGGTGGGAGTAAAACAATCTCAGACACTCCTGGTCCACCACAAACAGATCCAACGGTTGTTGATCCATCCCTCAAATAACACTATTTGAGGGATCCCTCAACTGAAGGGGACTGAATATTATATATATATATATACACACACACACACATACACACGATTTTTACACACATACATATATATATATATATCATATTTAATGCACTATATATATATATATATATATATATATACACACACATTCACATTTAATGCTCACATGCTAAATGATTTAATCAAAATCTCCATCTTCTTTCTTACCAAATTTGGTAACACAAGCTTTCAATGCTCAGCAATTGGAATCAATAAAATGTCCCAAAATGCATGTCTCATTTTATTTCCAGCATATTAGCAAGCATTGTCCCAATATAAGTTTCATTTCTTTTGGTCAAATATTACAATTCATATAATACACAAATATTTTAATGCTCCAAGCATTCATTCGGTCAATGCTCCTTTTTGTAAAAATAATTTTGAAAACTTGAATATAATGAAAGAAAATAGGAATCCTTGAAAATATTTTTGGTCAAAATAAATAAGATAATTAAAACAATTATAATATAAATCCTATGGAGAGGATTCTACCCTTTTAATTAATTTATTTACTAATTATTGTTATCATCAAAATAAATCTAAAAGTTGGAGACCCAACATAGGGAACCCTAATCCAATATGGGGAAGGATTCTAGGGAGATGGTGAGAACACTATAAATGCAAGCCTTTACTCTGATTTTAAGGTACACATTCACTATTATTTTCCAACACTAGAGCATTACGCCTCCATTGTTAACCTTATTCAGCCTATACTTATTCTCACACCAGAGCTATCCCCCGACGACCCAAACCGTCAAGCTTTTGGTGTTTACCCATTTCTGTGTAGGATTGGATGCGCTTTGGTGATTGGAGCGCGTGGACGGATCTTGGCGTTAACAGTACGTAATTGTGTTCAAGTTGATTGATTGACACTTGCCACTTAATATATGTGAAAGTAGTAATTGATTTTTACAAGTATTAAGTTTATTGACTATATATATTCGCAAATGTAATAAAAACTCTATTTTATGTGAAGGTTGTGGTTGAATTCTATTAAAAATGTAATAATCAAAGTGAGAATTTATACTTTAATTTTCTTAAACAATTTAAATATGAGATGAGAAAGATAAAACATCATCACGGTAAATGTTACGTATTTGAGCTACATTCTTATATTAAAATAATTCATATTTTATTGATCCTACTAGCCGATTCTACGATCCGGTCTTGTGAACGCCAAAACAATCCTACATAAAATCTCACTTTTAACAACATTTTTTTACCATGATAGGTATCGATGTTGATTCGTAAAAGATATATACAATTGTGAAATCTTAAATGTTATGGATTTAATTTAATTTTTGAATAATAAAATTTTGATAATTAATTAATCAGACTGCATGGTTTTAGATTTTGTGGGCCTAAGGGTCTCTTCAAACCAACTTATAAATTATTTTTTACTGTTCAAGTATTCAAGTGTTTAGATGTGACTTATAAGTCATCTCAAACATGCCCTAAGGCGGTTACATGTATTCTATAAAAAGGAATGAGACATTTAAATGTTTAGACACGACTTATAAATCATCCCCGACATGCCCTAAGGCGGTTACGTGCCTTCTATAAAAAGGAATGGGACATGTTGATTTTTTGAGTAATTTGTTGATTTCAGAATGAAAAGCTCTTCTTCAATCAAAATCTTAGAGAATGGAAATTAGTCATGTATCTTCCTCTGAATCCAATAAGAATAACCATATACTTCCAGAAGAAATCATAATTGAGATCCTGTTGAGGCTTCCGGTGAAATCTCTGCTCCGATTCCGGTCTGTTTGCAAAGCCTGGTTATTCAAAATCTCAAACCCTAATTTCACCCAATTGCACCTCAGTCACAGCTGCTCCGGCCTCATCATTCGCAATCACCTTAAACTTAGCCAAATTTATGAGTTCCACCTGCATTCTTTTTTACAAAAAATAGCGTCAAGCTCGATCCACATCCACCGCTTCTTCCAAGTTGTATTATTATGGGATCAGGATCCTCTCCATTTCAATTTGAAATGGAGAGTCTTCATTTAAAAGTCTAAATTTAAAATTATTATATATAAGGTCTACAAGTTGCCACCCCATTTAAAAGTCACAAACTTAACTCTAACAACCTCATTTAAAAACCACCAACCTAACTCTAGTCATCTCATTTAAAAGTCACTAACATAACTCTAGTCATTAATTTAATATAACACTAATATATTATTATTATTATTATTATTATTATTATTATTATTATTATTATTGTGTTATGTCCCTCATTGGTTTTTTTAATAATTATTTTATTATTATTATTATTAATTTGTATTTTGTTTTTTTGGATCAAAATTCTAGTTTATTTATTTACTAATTTGTGATAAATTTATCCATTAAATAAATATTTTAAATGAGTCAAATCATAAATCTGATTTGACTTGAGCCTATTGAAAAGAAAATGGGCACCAGTAATTGTCTGGGGGTAGTGGTGCACAACAGACCAGTCTGGTCTGGTCCGTCCTGGGCCTGCCAAGCTTTGGTCGTTGACCAGGCCAGGCCTTGACTTTTGGGCCTTCAGGCCAGGCCAGGCCTTGACCCCTAAACCATGGCCTGATGAGGCCTGTAGGTCAGGCCAGGCCAAGCTGGTCTAGTTCAGCACTTATAAAAAAAAATGCATTTGGGCTTGTGGCTTGGGGGTGGTCCGGTCTGGGGGCTGGGGAGTGAGGGCGGAGAGGCCTGGGGCCTATTAGGCTGTTAATAACATATATTATTATGCTATAATACTAAAAGTAAATACTAACTAACTAACATATATTATTATGCTATAATTAATGCTATAATAACTAACTATAATAATATGCTATAATATTAATAACTAACTAACTTAATAATATTAATATTATGAATAAACTAACTAACTAATAATAAATAACTAACTAACTTATATTAATAATATTAATAATAACATTAATAATAACTATTAATAATGTTATATTATTAATAACTATTAATAATATTAATATTATGTACTTGTTATATTAATAATATGCTATGCAATATTAACTAACTTATGAATATTAAATAAACTAAGTAGTATATTAATATTAAAATTTAATCAACTAACTTATTAATATTAATAAACTAACTCATATATTAATATATGAATTATTAAATGTATTAATTAAATGTACTTGCAATAAAATTTTGTAAAAATGATGCAAGATTTTTGAGATTTATTTTATTTTAACATTCTATTACACACCAATATAAGTTGAATGATTAGAATAAAAATAAATATATTTCTCTTAAATTAAAAGAAAATGTAATTTAGATGTAACTGAATATAAAATAAATTAATTTCCTAAATATATGTATAGTTATTTACTATGCACTTCGTAGAAAATACTGTAGATTACACTTTTATTTTTTGAATATAAAGTTTGTTTCATTGAAGTAACTAACAACTAAGTAACTAACTTATTATTAATATTAACTATCAACTATGTATAGTTGTTTACTATCAACTAAGTAACTAACTTATTATTAATATTAAATATACTAACTAGTTATATTCATTGAAGATGTATATTAATTAAATGTATCTACAAGAAATCAAGAATGAATAATTAAAATTTTAAACTTTATTGATGTATTAATTAAAACTAATGTATTATAATTTATAAACTTTGAACTAACTTAAATGCAATTAACATGCAATTAACATATTAAATAAATATGCATATTAACTAAATAAACATATTAATATGCTTATTAACATATTAAATAAATAAATATGCAATATTAAATAAATATGCAATAAACATATTAATATGCAATAAACATGAATATTAAATAAATAAATAACATATTAAACATTAAACATTTAATATTTAATATTTAATATGCATATTAAATATTAAATATTTAATATGCATATTAAATATTAAATATTAAAATATGCAATATTTACATTAACGTATTAATATTAATATTTAATATGCAATATTTAAGATTAATATTAATTATTAAATAAATAAATATGCAATAAACATGCTATTAACATATTAAATAAATATGCATATTAACATATTAGCATGTTAAATGCAATTAACATGCTATGCAATATTAACTAACTTATGAATATTAACTAACTTATGAATATTAAATAAACTAAGTAGTATATTAATATTAAAATTTAATCAACTAACTTATTAATATTAATCAACTAACTCATATATTAATATTAAAATTTAATCAACTAACTTATTAATATTAATCAACTAACTCATATATTAATATTAAAATTTAATCAACTAACTTATTGATATTAAATAAATTAGCTAATATATTAATTAAATGTACTTTCAAGAAATCAAGAATGAATAATTAAAATTTTAAACTTTATTGATGTATTAATTAAAACTAATGTATTATAATTTATAAATTACAATAATGAATAAGTTAAAATTTATTATTTATTGATAAATAATTATAAATTTAAAGTTCAAAAATTATAAATAATTAATTGGATAAAAAATCATGTAAGGCCTCAGTTCAGGCCAGGCCAGGCCCCAGGTCAGGCCAGGCCCAAGGCCAGGCCCAAGGACAGGCCAGACTTTTTTGCAGGCCAGGTCAGGCCAGATTTTTGCTTAAAAATACCGGCTTTTTCAAGCCTTCCAGGCCAGGCCTGATCGGGCCAGGCCTTGACTAGGCCTGATCGAGCCAAGCCTTGACTAGGCCGAGCTTTGACCAGGCCGGACCAAGGCCAGGCCTTAGGCCTTGGGCCTTTTGTGCACCACTATCTGGGGGACATGATTTTGTATTTTTTTGGTTATCCTTGAGCATTTCATTATATGGCTGAATTTTTTTAAATTAAACTCCCCAACGCATGCAAACTTATAGACTTATTTTTAGTACATTCGTAAAATTTTAAAAAATTTAGGACAGCCTTTGTTTGATCAGGGATAGCCTCGTTGTTTGTCTTATTTTTTTTACCATGAGAGAAAAGAGATAGCCTTATTTATTTTCCTCAAAAATGATGAAAAGGTTGACTATAGATTAAGAGAATTATTTTTAGTAGGCGAATGCAGTCAAAATAATTATTAAAAAAAATCAATGAAGGACATAATAATAATAATAATAATAATAATAACATATTAGTGTTATATTAAATTAATGTCTAAAGTTAAGTTAGTGACTTTTAAATGAGGTGACTAGAGTTAGGTTAGTGACTTTTAAATAAGATGATTAAAAAGTTAAGTTAGTGACTTTTAAATGAAATGACAACTTTTAGATTTTAAATTTAATAATTTTAAATCTAGACTTTTAAATGGAAATTCTATTTGAAATGGAGAAGATCTGATCTATTATTATGAGTCCGACTAATGGCATTGTGTGCCTTGGTGGGTCTGCGGATGGTCAATTGGGGTAATGCAGCTATTCCGATCTACTTTTGGAATCCCGCAACCAAACAATGCAAGCAGCTCCGCCCCCCTAAGCACTTGTATGTTCACGCTTCGCTAGGTTTGGTTTTGATTCCCTTTCGAGTGATTATAAGGTTCTTAGGATGGCACTGAGAGGTACTACACCTAAGGTGGAGGTTTACTCCTCAAACTCCGATTCTTGGAGAGAGATTAAGATTCGGGTTCTACTTCAGTGCAGAGGACATGCTGGGTATTATGGAGGACAACCATTTTGTTGTGCTACCGTGAAGGGAGTTCAGTATTGGGATGGTTTTGATGAGCCAAAGGGTGTGTTAACATTTGATAGGCATAATGAGGTGTTTGAGCAAATGTCTAAGTTTCCCAATATTTGAAGGGGAATTGTGGAGTTCAGGGACTCTGTTGCTTTTATAGTGCAAGAATTGGATAGGCCGGGCATTAGTTTTTGGACAATGGATGATGATGACAAGAGATCTTGGAAGAAGAAGTATAATTTTTAGACATTCCCACGAGACATGTCATTCTTGTGGTTTTTGGAGAATGGTGAGAAGATTTTAGCAACTAGATTTTGTGAAGGCCTTAGGGAAGTGCTCTTGTATGACCCTCAAACCCAAGAGAGTAAGATTATTGACAAACTACGGTGGTTCTTCACTGGGGGTTTTGGTGTTTTTGCCTACACAGAGAGTTTTGTTTCATTCCAAGGATTCAAACAATTATTTTCTAGACGCATTTTGGATTGTTGTTCTAGCTAGCTGTCCTTAATTCATTCTTGGAGTTAATTCATTGACATTTTAGCTGTTTTAAGTATTTATGTAATGAAATAACAATAAATTTTTTATTTTTAAAGATTTTTTATTTTGTGAATCTTTAATTAAATTAAAAGTATGTGATTGAAAAAGTTTTGTTTCGGCCTAGAAGCTGGTTATACTAGCAGGGTAGGGGTTCTAGTTAACTTGTTTTTGAGATTGCTATTCTTTTAGAAAAATGAGGTCTATGTGGACTGTAATGTGTCTTTTGTTCATTGTTTGGGAGTGTTAGACAAGGGGACTAGGGGAGTATTCCAACTGCACGCTTGGAATTTGGACTATTCGTCTAAATTTAACCGTACTTAAGACTATTTAATCTTTGGATGAGGGATTATTTTTTGATAGCTTAAAACGGAGGACTATTAATCCCAAATTCATTATGGATTATATAATCTCTCATAAATAGTCTTAGGAATGACAAAAAATAATTCATAGGACTATTTAAAGGACTACTAATCCCCTATCATGGGGATAAAGTAGTCTATAATAGTGCTACAGGAATTGCACCCTCTTTTGCATCCTTTCTGATGAAGTTTTTTTCTAACTTAATACTATTTGAATAAATAAAAAATAAGTATTTACATGGGGTTAGACTCGGATTGCATTTTGTGGATCATTCCAACTACTGGGTTCCCTCCTTGTACATGATTTTGGGTGTTCTGTTTTAGACGCAGATTGCATTTGTGGGTCTTCTTTCCTTTATTTAAATATTGTTGGTGTGTAACAAAGTAGCTGCCGAATTGGTGCTTCAATAGTTGAAGTAGTAATCCAATTTTCTTTAATTCTTGCTTTTGCCAAATTTCACAGACCACGTCTGTAAGTGGGGTTTGATGCACTTCTTTTTACAAACATAGCCAAAAAATGTTGGAGCAGGATACTTGAGTTTGGCAGATTTATTATTGTTTCACAGTATTTATTACGGGCATAGCGAATCATTTCTAGTCAACTCTCAAGTGACAGGTCTCTCTAAGCTAGGTTCTTTAGCCACTAGCTTGTTACCAGCTGAGTTTAATTAATTCCATATATCTGTAGGCTGAACTTATTGCCTTGAGGACTGAAAACAGCTTTTTAAACCAATTTTAGCTCGCTCAACTAGATATTTTGCAGCAGTGGTTTGTTCATGGTATCACGTAACTTTTGTGCATTGGTCACTTGATCCTATTATTAGTTTGGCTATCTGCTTTTGGTTTTGTACTATTTGTTTGGCATTTAGCGTGTTTTGTTTTCATTTTGATATTGTACATAACTAGTGTTATGTATATATATATATATATATATATGAGGTTAATGGAACTGCACAGCTGTGCATACTTCCAAATGTACACAATTTATGATCGTAAAATTAAGTCACTCTACGATCATAGAGTAGTCATTGTACGATCTGAGGATACGATCGTAGACTGATAGTCAACTTTTCCTTAGGTTCCCATTACCTGCTTTATGATTCTACTCTATCAACTGGGATTCAGACAATACTTGGACATTGTTTGGAGTTGCCTTTTAACTGTTTCAAGTAAAACTGTGATGAAATTAATATAAATGTTGTTGCTTGAGATGTAATTCTGCCTTTAATTAAGTTAAAGGTATTGATTTATTAGTTAATATAAACCAAATACTTAATTTGCTGTCCACAAGCAAGTTGTACTAATAAAAGGGTTATTTTCAGGGTTTTGTTTCTCTCTAATTAGCGAGGTAATCCCACAAGTTAGAAGAAACTATACCCTGCGCCTGTAGTTTCTTTTGTTAACTTTTGGAGGGAGTTCAATTCAAATTTGGAACTTCTAAAGTGGCTATGCGCTAATTTGTATGTAGTCTATTTGCTTATGTATACTTATCGTGAGAATTGAGAATCGATGATCCTTCTACTAGATATTGTAGCTTTTAAGATGCAACTTGACGGCAACTTAATTAGTCTAGAATCAAACTATATACAAATAAAAACACAAGTGAGAGATCTTTTGGTGGGGGATATGGTCTATTGAATTACGAGTCGCCCGTCTGGTCGTTGCTAGAAGTGCAAGTCGACAGCTCGACTTGGTTGATATCACTAAGTCGTGCGACTTGAGCAATTAGACGTCACCAATTCAGTTCAAGTCAACGATTTGTCCGACTTGGTATCTAGTCGGACAACTTGGGAACAAACCCAAATTTTAATTTACCCAACTCAATTCTAAATTCCAATTGACCCGTAACCAAGTAAGCCACCCAATTAAAGATTCAAACAAATATACTCAAATAAGTATGCGACCAAGGGATTACTGAACAAAGTTTTTGAAAAAATGTACCCAAATAAGTATGACAAAGTTTTTAATGAGAGAGAAGGAATGAAGGGTATGACCCTTCAGTTCAAAGTTCGTTAGAAAGTTAATTACAGCAAGGGGCATGTTCGTAATTTCACCATTATGTTGGGAGGAGAACCCGAAAAACGCGTACACAAGACATTAACATATATGTTTGGAACTCAATCTGACCAAAATCTTAAGTCATTAGATCTTGGGCCTATTTATGTATATAAGTCGTTCACTCTTTAATTATTTCCCCGGCGTGAGACTCTAACTCACTTGTATTCTAGTAGGTTTTTTTTGTTATTTAGTTGGTTTAGGCAGAAATAATTATTTTTAAATGATTATTTTTACTTTTAAAAAAAGAATGTTGAGGGTCTAATTTGAGTATCAAATACTTATCTCTTTTTAATTTTTTTGAAAAACCTATACTAATCACATCTTAATCCCAAGAGCCTGAGGGAACTTTGGAAAATTGTCAGAAAGGGAACTAGGAAAAAGCTTACCTTTGCTATGTAGCGAGCGCATTGTTATTGTGTTTTACTCTTATCCTTTTAAAGTCTTAATTGAACATTCATTTATTTTGCATTCAATTAATTATAGAGCCGAATAATTAAGCAAATAAACCTTCATACATGCAGCTCGTGTGACTTTTGGCATTGAATCGGTGAACTTGTAATAAGTTGAATAATTTATCCATTGCGGAAAGGGGACGAGGGTGTGGATACTTAAAATACAAAAGAATATAGTCTAGTGCTCCCTTCGTTTCACATAAATAATTTTATTTGTCAATTTTTTGTTTCAAAAATAGAGTTTAAATTTTAAATGATAGTAATATAAAAAGCCAAAATATTTATAACTTTATTTTCTAAATTTTAGCATCACTACTAAATTCAAGAATAAATAAATTTTAAAATTAAAATAGAATAAAAAATATACCCTGAAAATTTATAAATTTTCGAAAATTCCCTAATAACAAATGTGGTAAATTGGTTTGGTAATGCCTATTTTGACGGAAGAAACCTAAAAGAAAAAGGTGCCCTGTGCTTAATAGGCAATATTAAAAAATAATTTTGAGAATGTTTCTTTATTTCACTTCAATCTTCTCTTCAAATTTTAGAAAATGAGGGTCTTCCAAATCCATAAAATTTGATAATGCTGTGTTGCATAAATGAGAATGCCCGACAACTGTTTGATTAAATGCCAAGAAGAGATCTCTTCTCATGTTATTTTATGACAAACCAGTTATTCATGAACTGGGGAATCTCATCAGTGGAGCAGGAAATAATTCAGGTAATTGCTTTGTATTTTAGATTACTGAATGCAGCTGATAGTTATTCACAATATGATGAAGATTTTATTTGTTCAGATTAGCAAGTTTTGGGTGTTTTCACCTTTGGTATTAAGGATGATACAGTTTGAATAAACTTCTTAACACTTTGTTTTTTGGCTTTTTTTGGGGGTTCATTTTTACCCAAAATAGTCGGTAGCATGAAACTCGAAAAATTAATATCATAATAAACGATAGCTTTCCCTTATTTATTGTAATCTACTTTCAATTATGAAAGCTAACTTGAATATTATGAGATGGTAGAGGTTAATACCCTCCAGTGGAAGGTTAAAATGGAGCAAATTTTGCTCAACAGTGGAGTGCAAATGGTGAAATATGGAGTGCGTTTATTAATTTCTTTATTGGGTGATCTTTTTTTTGGGACATCCAAAAAAGATATATGAAACGTTAATTTTGAGGGAGAGAGTATTAAAATTTGCTTTTTGCATTCCGGAAGCTAGATATCTCTACTTTTACATCTATTGAAAGTTTGTAACTCTATCTAAGTCTTTGCATTTTTTATTGAGATCTTGGACATTGAAACGCAACTAATATTAGTTTCATGCGTCATAACGGAATGAACTCTAGAATCCTGCTTTTCAACACATGAGCTGTTAAGTTTTTTAGGCGAGAAGGATTTGTGGAGGATAAATAAGATGTGAGCATAGGTTATGAAGATATTTCGGACTAGGTTTGAAACTATTTCAACTAGTAGGCTTTCATCAATTAGTTTTTGTTGTTAATTTAACTCACCTCAAGAATCATAGACTTCAATTTTTATTCACCCTTGTATACTGGCTATAAACCAGAAATTGTTCTACTTCAGAAGTTCTTATACAAGATGAATTATTATGGATAGACAACTTACGAAATATAATAGTATTAAAATAGAAAAAACCAAGAGTGCTTCATTATACTTACTTGATTTGTTCGGCTAATTGTCATTGGTCCCCATGCTGAAGAAAAGCCCTTTCCCTATCTAGCCTATGCCTATGCTTCAAGTAAATAAATAAGCTAATAGCTACCCTGCGTTGGAAAAATTAGGATGACAACCGGTGACTGATTATAGTCTCAACTCTCAAGGGAATTTAAAATAAGATAGAGGAGTAGAGCATGCACTTGTGTTTATTTTGAGTATTTAGGGCATCACTATTTTCTAGATAGCAGAGGCTCTACAGCAACTGATAAACTATTATTTGCAGAGGAGTCCATTGAAGTTGATGTTGTGTCCCAAGACCCATTTAGTTCAGCTACTGCATACTCAACCTCTTCGTAGTGTTGTTGAAAAGTAGGTGCTCCATGTGACAATCGAATTCCTTCCAACTCCGCTGCAACTTGTTTCATTGTAGGCCTATTTCTCCCGTTCAAGTTCAAGCATCCGTTTGCAAGGTTAGCAAACCTCATAATCTCTTCTTTCGGACCCTCTTTCATTACTTGAGCATCAAGAATATCAAACAGACGATTCTCTTCCATTGCCATTATGAAAAGTGTTGCTAAACTTCGTCCTTCATCATCAGATTTGGGTGATAGGATTGGTTTTTGTCCAGTTAAGAGCTCAACAAGAACTACCCCAAAGCTATAGACATCACTTTTCTCTGTAAATTGGCTTGATTGGAAGTATTCAGGGTCCAAGTACCCAAAGGTACCCTGTACTCGTGTGGTCAAGTGAGTTTGATCCACAGCAATCGATCTCGAAGTCCCAAAGTCTGCCACTTTTGCTCTGTACTTATCATCCAAAAGTATGTTTGTAGACTTGATATCTCGATGATAAATTGGTATGGAAGCTGCCGAGTGCAAATAGAAGAGAGCTCCTGCAGCTTCTGTAGCCACGCGTACACGAACATCCCAAGAAAGTGGGAACTCGTCGTTATGGTTATGAATATACTGAAAAAGTGTTCCGTTAGGGATGAATTCATAAACTAGCAAAGGAACTTCTGTCTCCAAGCAACACCCATGTAGCTTGACTATATTCCTATGGTTGATCTGGGATAAAATGACCACCTCATTAATAAAGTGTTCAAGTTTATTTTCATCCTCTATTTTGGACTTTTTCACTGCTACTATTCTTCCATCTGTCAACATTCCCTTATAAACAGTGCCTTGGCCTCCTTGACCAAGGATTCGATCCACATTGTAGTGGTCGGTTGCCTTCTCTAACTCCTTTGATGTAAACAATTTTGTTTTCTCAACACTACCTTCACCTGAAGACACCTGTTGTTGTAATAGCAAACCGCCGTTTCTCTTGAAAAACTTCTCCTTGAGCTTCGCTTTCTTTCTTCGTTGTATTACTTTATACAACCACAATGCAGCCGCTAATAAAATTAGCACCCCGAAACTAGTGGAAGTGGCTACAAAACACATTGGTTAAACAGGTCAGTTAGTCAGCATAAGCAAAAGAATTTGATATTTATCTTATTTGTTTGAAGTTTTTATCCCATTAGTACAATGACTGAGTCAAACTCGGTCTAGCAGTCAAATGACTCAAATCAAATGATGCAAAAATATATGGACATTCACCAAGTAATCTGTTATAGGGATCAACTATAGAGGGAACAGTTAGCAAGAGACCTACAGTTAGCCTTAATGCAGTAGAACACCTTATTTCAATTGGAGAAGCAGGATAGGGCTATGTTTGACTATAAAACCGAAATTAGAGTTTGGATTGACAACTTCCCTGCACTAAACAATCGGTCTGAGAAAGAAACAAATGAAGTTTTTGTGTTTGGGAAATCATGGGCAAATGTGAACTGGCTTCATCTTTAGAGTTTTTATAATGCGGACAACAAGACCACTGTGCTAGACATTGATCGCTGGTCTTTTGGGCCAGGAAACCCTTCAACACATTAGAGATAACTCTTTCCAGATAAGAATTAGGAACTCAGCCTTCAGTTACTTGTGTAGCTGTCTATGGTTTATAGCTAGAGAGGAACAGTAGAATAAAAGACAAAAGGAATTGAAGTGATGTGGAGAAGTTATGAGGATATAGTATAGGTTAGATCCGGTGGTTTTATATTGTTCTGTGGCATACCCTGTACTGTTGTATTTTATTGATTTTCAACATACTTATATTTACCAAAATAAAAAAGCTAGTATTTTAAGCTTAAAACTTCTCTACATTTTTCTTTTGTATTTGCTTAATCTTGGGTGAAATGATTTTTATACAAGGAATTCAACAGTTGTAGGTGATATTGGATGAAGTGAATTTATGAGTTTGCTTCTAGTATGAGGAGAGTAAGCAGGCTTATTTTTGGTTGCTAATGGCAAAATAATTCCAGTTAATTGCAACTCTTTTATTTGAACAGGAGTCAGTGTTTGAGTGATTTGGGGCAAACTCAAAGTTAACCCAGTTGGATTTATTTGAAGTTAATTACATAAAATATAACCACCACCAATTTTTCATTGTACACTATATTTTATCTCTGTGCTACATGAACTATTTCTAGTTTATATACTACTTGCAGAGAATGAAGGGTCATACCTATAATGGCCACCCGAGCTCCCTTGCCATGGTCTACCTTCAGAGTGTAGCAACTATATCCGAGAGATTGCCACCCATCCATGCAAGAGCAACGGTAGCTTCCTGGCGTATTGGTACAGATCTGTTGACATCTTTTGGTTGCACACTCGTCAATATCTGACATACAAAAATCCAACATAAGCAAAAAAGTTACACACACACATAGATTGGTTGAGGCTTCCTGCATAAGAGAATAAGTGAATTACCTATTATCTTCAATAGAACAAGCAAAAATATTGAAATGCTTTTGTTTTTGCAGGGATGTGAAGTATTTGATATTTACTGATTTGCAGAATCTTACCTCGACATCCATCAGGCAAATATGGGTTTCCTTCATAGCCTTGAAGACACGAACACAAGCTATTCGAACAGAAAGCATTTTTTCCACATAATGAGGTGTTAGTAGATGGAAACGACCCAAATGTGCTGCATTTCCTATATGTCATCCAATCCAGCACCGCAGGAACTTGTTCCATAGATCGCACACTGTATGGATTTGTCAAGTTACCAAACCAATTTTGGTCTACAATGAATGCATACATGCAAGTTTTTTGATCATTGTTAGGATCAATGCTTCTCAAAGATGCGTTGACGTACTTCAAGAACGGAGGGATTCCTGTCTGGCAGCAGAATATACCGATGCAACTGTTTCCTATTGAGGAAACATTGCAAAATGACACGCACCCTGCAGTATTGAAATCTTGTCCGGTGATCAAGGCAAGGCTGTCACATCCCAGGGCAGTGAATCGATTTTGGGTGTCTGAGAATGTGAAGGGAGCTGATAAACTCACATCTAGACCATTAGTCCTATTTTCACAATTTGCAGTGATTACTGGATTGTTGACACGAATCGTGCCTGCTTCTAATGAAATTTCCAGTACCTGCAGATTGTTGCTGCTGAGGAAAGGTCTTGAATTGTTGCAGTTTATTTCAAATGTCTCGTCGGCGGAGCAATTGGTTCCAATTCCAAATGGGTATGGAATGGTAACTCTGCCGCATGTTTGTTGACATCCAGGCTTTGCTGGAGATTTTACTTGTGCAGATGCTTCTCGGATAATGAACAATACAAACATCATCTGAAGCACCAACTGTATAGCCATTTTTGCTTTTGCCTCTTAATGGTTTCTATGATACATGTTTATTAATTTATAAGTGGGAAAATGATGGAATATGGATTTTTTTTTTCCTTATCAGCAAACTTTGAATTGTCTCGAGTCAAACTTTGAAGTCTCGAGTCTTACTGTGTAAGATCCCATGGATATTTCTGTCATTTCCCTATCAGCAAAGACTTTGAATTTTCTCGAGTCTTATTGTGTAATAGCCGGGGTTAAATTCCGGGTTCGAATCAAATCATAGCATAATAAGGCCGAATGCGTTTTCTTAATATTATCCTCTTAGGTTATCCTAGTCCACCACAGACTCACCTAAAAGGTCATGACTGAAAGTATTAATGATAGCAGTTCGAGTATTTATATACACATCCAAATATCCCACATGTTACGATGTAGAACTAGAGTGCTACATATTATATCTAAAAAGGTAGTCTACCATTGTTTAGGGTCCGTTTATAAATCTTTGTGATTGGAAAAGTATTATGTTAGGTTTTTTTTTCTTCATTTGAAATGCTCGTATTTGTTTGGCCACTGGCGTTTGTGGCGGTAGTTTTTGATATGTGTTTGGACCTCCAAATGCATTGTGCTTAAACTCACTCCAAGCACTGCGTTGATGAATTAAATAAGCTGCATTTGAAATAAAAATAAGCTGTTTCTAGACGAACAAAATATTCAACTACAAACGCACTAAATGCTCCAAATGTTGTGTAACCAACTATGCACTACTTTATTATTAATTGTTTTTTCATCTGCAGTCTGTTTTCATGAATTATGCAGCAGTTTGAAGATTACCCACGTACATATAGTTTTGTGGCTTAGACCAAGTCAACCGTCATTTTCATAAGGAAATACAGGTAGCGTTGTTCCACAAGCTGATAACGATTGTAAACTTACAGATTAGCAGTGTTTACCAAGTTTTTAATAAGTTTTTAATGCTTTACATCTACAATCACAATTGAATATGGTACTTTACCTGATGTAGTTAAAACTCTTAAAAAAATCTGAAGAAGTAATTTATACAAAAAGTCTTGCTACCTATAATAAAGAATAAATTGTAGATACATTGGATAGGAGAACAAAGAATAAATCCAAACAAAGACTGTCCTCCCTCGGAATTTGTCTCCAAGGTGAAATTACGTTTTTACCCTTCTGTCGGGTTAGTCCAAGTAAAGCGAAATTTCGAGTGTTAACACTGATGTAATTAAAACTCTTTCAAAAATCTGAAGAAGTAATTTATACAAAAAGTCTTGCTATATATAACGACAAATTTATGTTGATAATAAATATCGAAGTATATTGTAGATACATTTGATAGGACAACTAAGACTAAACCCAAACAAAGATTGTGAAAATAGTATATCTGAACTTTTGTATTATATTGACACTCTTTATTTTATTAGAATTTCAAGCATTACGTAGTTCAAATCCGGAAGTACACATTAGTTTTTGCATTATGGAAGTAGATTTGCATATCTATACTAGTACCTCTTTTGCAAGTCTTTATGGTCTCTGCATTACTCTTGAGCTCTTGGGACTATTTGATGCAACTACATAGAGTGCCAAATAGTCCATTAATCATAATGCTCTGGTTTATGCTTTCAACACAGTTGATGAGATATAAGTAGATCTTAGTTTTGTTAGCAAGAAGGATTTGTGGAGGACAAATGAGGCGTGTGAGGGTATGAAGATATTTCATGAGTAAAATTCGTGGCGAGGAGTTCCTTGCAAACAACACCATGTTATTAATCTATGAAATCAAGGCAAGTCATTTAATTATATTGGATCTTGAAAATTTTTTAAGTAGCCATTTACAGTTTTGTAATACATGAATATCTCCTCTTTCTTTTCGTGTTAGATGTTTGTTTATTGATATTTTACAAATTTTACTTATCGAGGGGTTATACATCGTTTTCTCTGTTTATGCATGTATATATATATATAGGGATATGATCCATAGCATCTAGCTGCTATGAATGAAAAACTGGCATACACCATCTTAACCGTCCGTTGCTAAATTGAAGGGCCGCGATTGAAATTAAGGATTCGTCATCCGCTAGTAGTACTAGCGAACGCTGTTAGTATAAAATCATGACCATTATGCCCCCACTTAGTCTCAGCCCCCCTTAGTCTCAGCCTTATTCAAAAAAGTTTAATAAATGGTCCGCTAGTAATACTAGCGGACGATATCCAGACACACGACTTGCACCAGCAAAGCAGGCAAGACAATCTCAATCTGCAGTAAGACAATCTCGAAACAACAGTAGTACAATAGAATAACAAAGGCAGTCCAATCTCAATACAACAAAGGCAGTCCAATCTCAATACAACAAAGACAGTCCAATCTGAATACAACAGCAGTACAATAGAATTACAACAACCCAACAACAGTAGAACTTCTGCCAAAACAAAATAGGCAATAAGAATCTTGCAGCAGTAGAACTTTTGCCAATTCCAAAAATAGCACAGCACAATAACAAAGCAACTATATCTCTTGCCAAATCAAACCTTAACCTACCAAGGTTATCAAAATATTATACTTATTAAATTTTTGACCTACCAAGGTTACAAAAATATTATAGCCGCCTTCAATTGACATCAAAGAAGAAAACTACAAATCCATTAATCAAGCAAGGCTTCACACCTCGAAATCGTCAAGGTAAGTTTTGAATTATGGCTGAAGATATGTTTAATTCTAGTTCTTCAAATTCTTCTCATGATAATATTGACATGGATCATAATATTGGTGTTCATAACATGAACCAATCGCATATTAACGATTCAAAAAGTCCATACGAGGGTTAGATTTTTTCTACTATCCAAGAGGCTGAAGAATTTTATAGAAGTTATGCACGAAGTACTGGATTTGAAATAAAAATTGGAAAAAGTCATAAATATGCCCGCTCAAACAACTTGTCAAACAGACTTTTTACACGTATCAAAGCTAGAAAACCAATTGAAAGAAAGGCACAAGAAGTTGATAACGTTGAGGGTAGTAAGGTCAAAAGAAAAAGGGATTCCATAGGTCGCACAATGTGCAAAGCTAGAATGTCTGTTGTTCATCTAAAGAAAGAAGATACATGGAAAGTTTCAATAATTGAGTTGACTCACAATCATGATTTGGTGACTCCGAGCAAGAAAAAGTTCATTCAGACACGGAAAAATATAACTCTTGTTGCTCGAACATTGATCGAAACTTTAAACAGTTCTGGAATTGGGCCAAGTAAAATGTTGAATGCTTTTAGTGAATTAGGAAGAGGGATGGAAAATGTCGGTTTCGGTGATAAAGATATTCGGAATGTTGTGCGAGATATAAGACGTGACACAATAGATTCAAATGATGGCCAAGCAGCGTTGCAGTATTTGAAAAAATTTTCGGCAGAAAGTCCTCTATTTTTTTTCGATATCAAACGAGACGAAGATAATCGTATCACATGCATTTTGTGGATAGATTACCGATCAATGATAGCTTACAAAAACTTTGGGGATGTAGTGACATTTGATACTACTTATCGGACGAACAAGTATTTCATGCCGTTTGTTCCATTCACGGGGGTAAATCATCATTATCATTCTGTCTTGTTTGGTTTTGCACTGATTAAAGATGAAACAGAGGATACTTTTGTATGGGTTTTTGAGACGTGGCTTCAAGCGAGGAACAATAAGGCACTGGTTACCATTATAACTGATCAGGATAAAGCTTTGAGCAATGTGATTGCTAGGGTTCTTCCTGAAACACACCATGCACTTTGCACATGGCATATTAGTAACAAATTTCCAGAAAAGTTACATACATTGTATGATGAGTACCCAACATTTAAACAAGATTTTAATTGGTGTGTGTATAAATCATTGACTTTTGCGAATTTTGAGGAGCGGTGGGAAAAGCTGATGATAGATTACGAACTACATGACCATGATTGGCTCCAATCACTTTATGAGGTTAAGCACAAATGGGTCATGGCGTACACAGAATTTTTTGCAGCGGGAATGATGACTACATCCAGGAGTGAGGGAATGAACAGTTTATTCGATGAGTATGTGAATGCGACAACGAGTATCAAGGAATTTATCGTAAACTCAGAAAAAGCCCTTGAGAAACAAGTTAAGAGGGAGAGACAAGCTAACTACGCAACTTGCCATCGGACGCGAAATATGACTATTGAATCACCGTTGGAAACTCATGGAGCAACTGTTTATACAAAAGAGATGTTTAGACGGTTTCAGATTGAGATTGTAAAATCTCATAAGTACATAATGAAGAAGCTTCAACATTAGATAACACCGGATACAAAGTCGTATGCATTGTACAAGTCAAACACCATCGAAGAATCAAAAAGGTACTTTACTGTTTTTGTTAATGTTCAAACTGGAGATCTAAATTGTAATTGTAAAAAATTTGAACATTCTGGTATGCTTTGTAGACACATTCTAAAACATATGATTGCCAAAAGTACTACAAAGATACCTGATAAATATATTTTGAGTCGGTGGTGTAGAGATGGTAATAAAGTAAACGCAGAATTACCAAAGATTTTGACGGAAATGTCCAATTACGAGGAATCTCAGGCGATGCGTTACAATTATTTGGTGACACTGCTCTTACGATTAGCTTCTACAGGATCATGCTCAATTAATGGTTTTAAGCATGTCGTACAGTTGTGCATTGAAAATCAACCCATAGTTGAAAATTTTGACCCTGATGAAATTAATGCAAAAGAGGTGACATAAATTCAATCAGATGATGATGAGCCCACTCAAGATGAGCCATTATTGGATCCTCTATGCTCTCAAACAAAGGGGTGCAAAAAAGCCACAACAATAAAGAGTGGGATCGAAGAGGCTGCGAGTCGTAAGCAACTGAGAAAGTGTGCAATATGCAATATGATGACCAATCACGATAAGCGGAACCACTACAAAGTTTTGGGAAAAGAAAAGTCGGGTGTTTGAAGTTTTCTTTATATGAGGTTGTATGATTATTAAATTGCGAAGTTATATCATTTTGGTCATACAATTTGATTTATCACAATGGCTTATATTTATTTTTGGTTGTATAATTTTTAGAGATTAGTTTATGTTTATGTTAGAGATTAGTTTATGTTTATGTTATGATTAGTTTTAGTACTGGTGAAGTAATTCTGGCACACAAAAAAAATATATACAGCCGTGACATACATACCAGTGATGCTTGCACTTTTAAATCCTCAACATCAAAGTTCTAGGCAAGAGTGTCAGAATCTAAACCAGGAGTTAATTAGTTAATCACCAACAGATTGCCTCATTGAGCATGAAAAAATGAATTTCATCTAAAGTATTTACATCAAATCATGCTTCACACGAAATTGTAAGTCAAGTGAATACAAGAAACCATATTACTATACCTGGAGGGCTTTCACACGATCCCACATTGGTGGCAAGCCAGTAATAAATTTGTTAAGCCAAGTTTAGTAATCTCTGTAAAGAGCCGATAAGCAGTTAGTGTTGTGGTTTTTCCTTCCCTTTTTTTTTAAAAAAAGTCCAGAAGCACTCTTGAATGCTCCAGGGCATGATAAAACTTTGAAGCTCGTCTACGAAGTAATGGTTCTAGTCGGAAAGAGAGAACACCAGTTTGCCACTTTTTTGCTTCATACATTTCGTTCAATGCTTGTACTATCTCATCAATATTGAATCCCAAGCCTGCAATCACAATAAATAGCCAGAGATGTCAAGCATCTTAAATAAACTACCACTGCAGAAACTTATTTATTCGTAAACACAAAAAAGTTAATATCAATCAACATTTCCGGATCAGCATGAGCGTCAATACATAAATAGGAATCTGCATACATTGGCCACGACCATGTGCAGAAATTTAATAAACCAATTATTAAGAGCATAAGATTTATATACGCAAAATATCATGTCCACAGATGTCGAATGTGATATATGGCCCCAGAGACGAAAGAGTAAACATTGAGGGGGTGGGGGGGGAGGAATTATTTGCTGCCATACCTCTGACAAAAATCCATCAAGTGAAATCCCCCCAAGGCAGTTCTCTCTGCTGCATCCTCATATGGAGGTACATTCCAAGGACTGTAATTATGAATGATAACAACGATGTCAAGGACAGTACGTGAAAAGGCATTGTTGTAGTACTTAATGAAGCACAACAGGATACATGCCATTCAGATTTATAAAACCAATATGATCATGTCACAGAAACAATATGTACTTTGATATGCTCCACTGATGCTAACATTTCTTGTTCTTGGCTTTTTCTAAAACTAGTTGAATGACTGACATACTTTAAAGAAGATAAATATATACTCCCTCTATCCGTCCACCATATTTGCAAGATATTCCTTTTTGAGATGTCCGACATTGTTTGCAACAATCGTAGTCCATCTCTATTGAACCCATGAGTACTCATATCAATGCTTTCCATGTCAGAGATCTGAGAAAGAATATAAAATTAATTACATAAATTAGATAATGTCTGCAATTACTTGGTAGCAAAACTACACTGTAGATCTTAAGTAGTATGACATGGGGAATCCCAAGGAACCCTGCAGAAACTAATAAATTATGGCTATTGTTGAGACTAATCAACAATATTCCATGTTATTCAATCTAAAGTAGCCATAAAATTTAACAGCCATAACTACACGGTTGATGTCTATTACTAACAAATCAAATTTCATCAGATATGTCATTAAACCACAATACATCACCACTCTCAATGGCTTCATCATATAGAAACACACTTCCACCACCATATAGAAACACACTTTATACATAAATCACACAATAAATCAAGAAGAATAAATCCGAAATACTAACACATTTATACATAAATCACACACGATAACAAAAAGTTGATTCCATTTCACCATAAAAAAGTTGATTACATTCACTAGTCTTCATTTGAATCCGAATCTAAAGTTTGGTCGTTACAAACATATCTTTCAGGAATGTCCCTAGCTTTGCACATCCTAAGCTCGTGTACTATTCTAAATCTAAAGTTATAAGCCTCGTTTGGAGTCCACCTCGATTCCTTCATGATGTTTATCCGGTGCAAAAAGAAATCTACGTACTTTGCAACGTAAACGCCACAATCGTCTGAATTCCATTGTCTTGGCCTATTCACACAGACTTCAACTTTCGGCTTCGATCTTGGCCACTTTGCTTTAGGATTTGCCAGACGAAGCAACAAAGGAAGTAACTCCACCTATAAACCACAAAACAATCATTTAATTCCCAAAACCTAATATGTTTATGTGATGACATGAAAAACAAGTAATATATTAATGAACTCACCACAACCGCAAAGAAGTTTTGATATAATTGTGACAATGGCATTAAGGGTTTGTCATCATTAAGTGGGTCAAATAGCATTACTTTCCACTTGTTGACACTCCAAATGAATAGGCAGAAATGACTGTTGCTTTTGTTGATGAATGGAACAAATATGTATTCACACTCATGGACTGGGGGACCAACTTGAGGATTGATGTAACTTGTTAAAAATTTGCATGTGGTTGCATTGCTTACTCCGACACTTGGTAAGTTTTGGGTGCCCAAACCTGCAAAGTACGTTAGCATGAAATAAAAAAGAGCCCATCGTTGGATACCTTCACTCCTCATCTTAGCTTCTCTGTCTCTCAACAACAACAAATATGCATCCAATACATGCGCCCATAACCAACCATTGGGTCTTAGGCAATGCACATCCTTAAACTCTAAATTGTATAGACCGTCTGGATGGATATGAGGAAAGTATGATGGGTCGTGAGTTAGACTAAAGCAAATGTGATTTAACCAAGTGATTTTCTCAATCTTTAAATACTTAACAAGGTGAGTGTGCTTTGTTCCCTCTCTCCTTCTAACCGGCAATTTCCTACTATGTTGATTATAAGGACCAACGTTACCCTGAGTTTCTTGAACCGTAGGTTGGGGTCCCGTCATGTCAATCTCCATTTGTTCAACTTGAGGTTGTGTTGGAATTTGTTTGTTGGAACCCCTCTGTAATCATTCATGAACGGCTGGTACAGTGTATTGAACCATGACTCATACATGGTTCTTAACTCAGCTGGCAGTTCAATTGACATAAACTTGACAAATATAGCTTTTGCAGTCTCAATCTAGAATTAAAACAAAAACAAAAATTTTATTAGTAAAATAAGGTCATCAATTTATAACACAAAACAGTACATAAATATTATTTATTTAAAAACTTACAGTGTTTACAGCCACATATTGGTCAATGAATGCCCGTGGCTCATAATCTTCCCCTTGACGCCTAAAGGGTTGATGATGGTGTATCCGTCTCCGAGTAATTTCTCTATACCATGTCATATAATCCTCGGTAGATATCTGCTGCAAATCCTCCAACACTTGCCCTTCTAAACTCTCCATGTAGGCCTCCCACAATCCAATATAACTGGCCCTATGGTTTTCAAAATTAATCCTCTCAAACAATTTATGTTCCTTCCTCAATTCCACCATATTTTCAGCATTAGATGGATATGACTGCAAATATCCAAATTGCCTCATAAGTCTGTCAGGCATTTGAAGCTCAACAATGTCGTAATGTATCAAAGGTATACGAGCGGCTCCACCTAACCTTGCCTCAAAGAAATCCCAAGCCAAACGGCTATCAAATAAATGATATGGACGCCACACCAATCTGTTTCCAACATATTATCAAACTCTCCTCGGTAGAACACAAGATGGTGATGTGGATTTTTGCAGCGCTGATAATGTTTTGAATCAGGATCAAAAGAAGAGTATGCCCAAGATAATGCCCTAGGTATCAACTTCTGGGAGTTAGGCCTAGGGGTAGGACGACCAATGTTGAACCTTTCGTGAGCCCACATCATAAGCAGGGTTGCACATCCTACGAATTTTTTCGCTGTTTTGCGAGTAGCATCATGCAAACCCCTATACAAATGCCCTAAAACTGCTGCCCCCAAGCATATGTAATTATGTCTTCCAATCTTTCCAACAACAACAAATACCTAGGATGCACAATATTTTTACTCTTGGTTGGAAACAAAATAACGCCACACAAGTACAATAGATATGCTTTAGTGTGTTTTACCACATCATCTGAAGTGGCATCTTTAGGTACTTGTCCATATCTATCTCTTAATCAAGGTAAACTTATGCCCCCCCCCCTTTATAACATTGTTCCCAGTCCTCTATTGCAGCTTGTTGCCCAAAAACCCTTATAAAATAGCTTTTGGGATGTTCTAGTTCTCCGTAAGTCAAATGTTTTCCTAATATGGGCAACCCGAATATAAATCCCACATCCTCTAAAGTAATGCCAACCTCTCCACATTTTAAGTGAAACGTATTTGTTTCACTCCTCCAACGCTCAACAAAAGCAGATACAAGAGATGCATCAATCTTCGACACTACATCTTGATGACAAAATATACCGAAGCCTAACTGTTCCAGTAGATATTCTTGTTGTTCAGTTAGGTTCCATTCAATTAATTTTGCAGACATTTG
This sequence comes from Panax stipuleanatus, assembly GCA_020205555.1. NCBI lineage: Eukaryota > Viridiplantae > Streptophyta > Magnoliopsida > Apiales > Araliaceae > Panax > Panax stipuleanatus. Next base: position 6,438,084 of record CM035119.1, on the reverse strand, counting down.
ACAAATTTCTAACACACCCCTATCCTACAAGTCAAACAGAAGATACAAACATAAATTGTCACAACATGAAAGTTTCTAACAAAATTTGAAGATAAATTTGTTATACAGGACAATAAACTTACAATATTTTGCCATAAGTCTGAAGATACATGATTTTCTTGGTCCCATAAGACAATAGGATCAAAAGGTCATCCATATCTTACCTACAAATTCAACACAATGTCAAGTATTAAACAATTTATAAATAATTCCATAAAGAGGTAAAGGGAGAATGAACAAATCTTTGAGATTGTAACTCATTAGGATCAAAACAAGCATATAGTATAAGATGAATAACTCACATTTTTATCCTCAATTTGAACTTATTTTCTTATTAAAGACAGATATTTAGAAACAATTCTATCAAAACAGAATGAAAAAGGACTATTTTTAAATGGATAAAATAGTGATAGGATTACTAATCCATATACTTTAATCCATCACATTATCTCAGACTGAGTGACCATTTTTTACTAATCCATCAGTTCAGACTCGGCTAATGTAAACAGTGTGAACAGCCAATTCAACCCCGTATAGACACTGCTAAATCGACCAACAAACGGCCAGATATTGCAGATATAACCCAACTATCTATAATTACTTCAGCAAACAAAGTAAAACAGCTATAAACAAGCGTACCACTTATATTCTTACATATATTATGAGTTTATGGCGCCATGACCAACAAATACTACACATAGCGTATACATGGGATAAACCACAATGTACTCGTAACACCCCACAAACCATGCAGATCAGCTAATCAAATATTGAACTGTGTGGGTGATCCGAGTATACCAGTGTCATTGTAGAGTATTGAATTGCCCAAATAATATATAAACACATGGCCTATGTTTAGAAAACTACTTATCACTACTTGTTGCGATTTTGCAGATATATGTTAGAGGGGTGCAAAATCGAAGCAAACGCAAATTATTACTAAATTGGTACGAATATGGGAAGAATATCTGAAAAACTTACCAATCAGGTTCGTATTTGTCCACTACTTGTTGCGATTATTTAGAGATAGGCGAACTAGGGTTCAAGATTTCAGAGCAAGACGCTGCAGTGACGAAAGTGGAGTAGCGAACTAGGGTTCATGATATTCAGAGGAGGAAGAAGCAGCTTCGACGGTGCAGAAGTGGATGCTAGGGAATAGTGATATCAGAGGAAGATTGTGAGGAAGACACAGTGCAGAATTACCCCCAAAATGATTTCTGCGTCGGCCTGGAAGACACAGTGCATAATTAATTTACCCCCAAATCACTTGTGAGTCCGCCAGTAAGTCTAGCGGACTTCGTAATTTATTCTTGGTTGACCTGCTTTGAATAAGGCTGAGACTAAGGGGGCTGAGACTAAGTGGGGGCATAATGGTCATGATTTTATACTAACAGCGTCCGCTAGTACTGCTAGCGGATGACGAATCCTTAATTTCAATCACAGCCCTTCAATTTAGCAACGGATGGTTAAGATGGTGTATGCCAGTTTTTCATCCATAGCAACTAGTTGCTATGGATCATATCCCATATATATATATATATATATATATATATATGGATAAGACAATGATCCATAGCATCTATTTGTTATGGATCTAATAGTGGCATATAACATCTATACCGTCCATAGCATCTATCAAGGGCCCAGATTGAAAACATTAATTCGCTGTCCGCTAGAAGTTCTAGCGGACTGGTTTATTGAAATTGCCAGACGATTATGCCCCCCACACTTACACGAACCGGTAAAACAAGTTGGGGAAAAGGTTTTGGGTAACAAAACTCAGGATAGAAGCAATTTTTAGCTTCTGCTCACATGAACCCAAACAATTTGGGGAAAAGGGTTTGAATCTGAACTCAGGATAGCCACATCTATAGTTGCCACTCACATGAACCCAAACCCGCAATAACCCAGTCGGCAACTATTTTTTCATCTGAGACCTTATCGTCAAAAATTTGGGTTCTATAGTTATCAATTGAGTGCTGATCGGTAAGTTTTTAATATTTTTGTACTGAAGGTTTTGATAATAACAAAGGGAATCATCATTTTCTATCATTTTGATTTGCATGTAATTATCAATTTCTGTTGCATCTGATTATCTGTAACTCATAGACTACTACAGTATCTCTACGTCAAGGGATTGGACTGGACGAGTGAGGAGTTTCTAAGCAATAGGAAGCATAGGAGATGGTTTAAGGCCTATACTTCACAAATCTGCACCTCAAGTAGCATTTGTCATATCAGTTTGTTGCATGCTTTGATTTAAACATCATTAATAATTGGAATGCTTCACGTCTAAAAAAAATTCATTTTCAGAGATATTAATCATACACCAATTTTTTTTATAAATATTTTTGAGGATAATAAAGTTATCATGAATAGGATTCCTTTATATTTTTGGAATTCCTTTGTATTTGGATTTGTTTTATATTTGATTTGAAAAGGGTCTGTGATTTGGATTTCATGTGTATGGAACAGGACGGAACAGGATTTGGAATTGTGATGTATTTGGAACTATTTTGTATTTGATTTGAAAAGGGTCTGTGATTTGGATTTCATGTGTATGGAACAGGATAGAACAGTTTTGTATTTGATTTGGAGATCGTAAGTGAACAGGATTTGGAAACAGGATTTGCAATGATCCATAGCATCTATTTGCTATGGATCTAATAGTGGCATATAGCATCTATACCATCCATAGCATCTATCAAGGGCCCAGATTGAAAACATTAATTTGTTGTCCGCTAAAAATTCTATCGGACTGGTTTATTGAAATTGCCGGACGATTATGCCCCCATAAAACTGCCATAAAACTGATTCAACATTCCAAATCATGTTTCTACCTTTTAAGACAGGACCGAGTTTCCCCAACTCATCAACTCAGACACCATAAGAAGGTATTATGTCTGAAACACATGCATACCCGCATTCGGGTCCTACAAATCAAATCAGGTTCTGTTTTCACTAGAAGTCGGAACTACGAATGACCTGATCTCCCTCCACCTGGGAGTACGTAGGCAACCATTTCTGGTGCGGTCAAACCAAACATAAAATTCAAAAACTCATCAAACCAAACTCAAAACCCAAAATAAATAGTTTTCAAATCTCTCTCACACAAAAATTGAACTACGAATGACCTGATCTCCCTTCACCCGGGAGTATGTAGGCAGCCATTTACGGTGCGATTTGACCTTCAAGAAAAAAAATAACAAAAAAACAACTGAAAAGCCAGTCCCAAGACATCAAAACAATATAAAAACTAAGTCCTATCAAGCTGCCCTAGTCAACAGGCCCATTTGAGATACTCTCTGACATCTCAACTGTCAGTCCATCAAGAAGAAGCTCAAGATATATAAACAACAGCGAGTCATGAAAGAAGTGGTAATCACTCAGCAATGACAATACATATCCAAACAGGAAAGTGAATCAAAAATATATTTCTCTGATATATAACACTATTTGATATATACATAGTGTCCTGTACATGACAAAAATGGCTGATCTAGTATGTTCCAGGAAAAATAAAGCTAGTCTATGGACCCAAGGATAAGCGGGCCAACAATGCCACCATGGCATCCCTCTCTGAAGATGGAGGAGCAACTGCAAGTGCAATACCCTCAGCCTCCATACGACTCAAAATATCCACAGTCATCTGTAGTGTGGCACTATGATCATCAATATAGGCACTCATCTTCGTAACCAGACCATGAGTATAAGACCGAAGAGCAGTACTATCGGCAATGTGGAAATCTCGAGAAGCTATAGCCTCATCCCTCTCCACAAAAGCTGCATCCCTAGCAATCAAAGCCTCCTTGATCTCCACAAAAATTGCATCTCTAGCAGATCGGATCTCCTCTCGCTCAATTAATCTTGCATCCTAAGCGGCTCGAGCCGTGTCTCTCTCAGCCAAAGCTATATCTTTGCCAGACAAGGTGTTCAACATCAGAGCTCTAGCCTGATCCCTCTCAAAGGTCATCTGGGCTAGTGAGTCAGCCAAAGCCGGATCTGTCCCTGCAAGAATGAGCGGTGGATCACTAACTAGTGCTTCTGTCAAACCCATGAACAACTCATCCTTAGTGGGAGAATCAGGATCCTCCATAGGCTCCTCGTCTGAATCTACAATAGGAGCTGACTGGATGAATGTAGCTGATGCGATATCTGCCTCCAACCACGTCGAGTACTCTGGAGAACGGTCCGGATGGCTATTGAAGAAATCAGCCCTCTCCCTGTGAGTCCAACACTCATACACTCGAATCAAGTCAGCAGATGACATAGACGAAGCTGACATGCAGGCTTTGATACTAATCAAACTGGTCCATAACAGCCAGAGGATGGTAAGTGGTCACTCCCGTCAATCCCGCAAGGGGCAGATAGTCCATGCCAGATGCATGCGTAATAAAGCTATAGGGGGAGGCTAGCCCTGAGCATGGAAAAATCAAGAACAGATACTCAATATCCGACAGAAATGTCGACCATGTATCTGTATCAGTACACTCCGTAGGCTGAAAGGAGTAAGATGTGGCTACCTCGCGGGTGAAACAATACCCATGAGGTCTGAAAAATCCAATCGATCGAATATGGGACATAAGCCATACATACAACAAGACCGAACTGCCTCTGAAAAGAGGGGTGGGTACTGCAGTAGGTGACTGACCTTAGTGTCTCAACCAATATCATCGGGATGATGGTGCTACCCTGCCTAAGGGCCCTAACCACAACTATCAATCCCACATCCAGATGGTCCAAGAGCAGCGGCATGAAAATGTAGGATACGATGCACATCAGCAAAATGTCTATCCTGGCTAAATGTCATGCCTCTACTGACACAATAAAATCCCCGGCATGTCGATCATAGCTATCGAGCTCACCAAAGTGATCAATCAAGAAGTCAATAGAGATCACCTGTCCAGAGATGATCTTATCTCTCACCACGCTCTAGCGAAGACCTCACATCCATGTAAATGGTCTCCTCATATCGTTGATCGTTGTCCGAGCGCAGGGCAACTCTAAAGCTAAACCGGTAAATTGCTGGTACTCCTCAAGAGTAGGCGTCAGCTCATGCTGTCCAAAATGGAAAACCTGTCTCTTAGGTATCCAGAAGGTTAAAAGACCATCTACGAACCCGTATGGCACCTGAAAATCTACAAGGGCCAACGAATGTCCCAGCATCTGATCAATTGTCCCTCTGGCTAAGAAGGATAAACTGCTATACCACGATCTCAACAACAATGCCACCTCAGATGGTGGTAAATGCTCGATACGGCTAAAGATAGACGATGCCATCTGTATCACCGTATCACAAGACCATCCAAGGGTAAAATCTGAACTAATCTATCTAAATGCATACACATGACATAATACATACATAGTGACAATGATAAATATGTTGCGATAGATAGGAAATATCATGCATATCTACAACAAACTATCTACTACAAGCATCATCCCTGTCTGATAATACAAAGAAAAATAAAGAGTACAGGAAAATGGGGCACCATCACCCAACTACTAACAGTGGTCTATCAAAATGGGGCACAGCCACCCAAAAGCCAAAACAGTGGCTGACCAAAAGATATAGCTACAATAGCTATTCAAAAAGATCCAAAATATCTATGCTCAGGTGGTCAACCTGCCCCATGTCCTCCGTGGACACAAAATCGCTGTCATCAGGCATGTCTGGGTGGTACAAGGGAGGATCTGCCCTTGCAAAATTGCTGGAAAATGGACCTAAAAAGGGGCCCGCTCCTGAGCTGAAAGAGTCAAAAGAAGATGCCTCTGATGGATCTCGGCCAAGATGCCTGATAAAAAAGCGAGCTCTCTCCAACTCCCGGGTCAGCTCTGCTATCTGGTCTAAATGAGTGGGCTCCCTGAAGCAAGCTATCCAGTCTATCATCGTCACAGACCCAGGCACCATGTCTGCCATAAACTGGGTAGCCCGAGTCTGAGCTCCAATAGTGCGAGGACTCCACCAGCTGCTAAATGCGTCCTGGCTATAAGGGCCCTCTGATAGGGTAAAGCCATCTATGCCCTCCATAGGGATATCTGTCAGTGGCAAGAGCAATGGCCAATGATGCCAAGCATAAGGAACAATGGGAATGCGGATCTGCCTCGTAATGCTCCTGATAGCACGCTTTCCTAAATAGAGCTCCCAACCTCCCTCTGTCAAAAATGGGACTCTGCGGGTCGAAAATGCAAACTTTCGACCAATGGGGAAGCCTCCCTCAAATACAACGGTTAAAAACTCGGAGGTATACGACATCCAAAAGATCGATCTAGCCGTCAAAAGCTCCAACTATAGGCGGGCATGGGAGAATCCCTCAACAACAGGGACCTCCGCCAGAGTGGAGTGATGCCAACGCCGTCCTCGAGGATAGGTCTCCAGACCTAAACCAGTGGCAGGTCATAGGCAAGGAAGCCTCTCAAATGCCCAGAACTGGCCATGTGAATATCAAAAGTCCTCAGTGACCAAGACTGACAAATGTAAATGTAGAAATCAAAAAGGTACCAGAAAGATGTACTTACTAGTAGAAAAGGGTAAAACCCTAACCAAGACTCCGTCAAACCCTCCAAAAGTATACGCATGCCCCGAAGAAAATAGGCAAAGGTGTAGGAACCCCAATCAAAGTCACTGAGGCGCTCTATATGTCGGGTAGCACTGACCAGGGCGAGGACACTGTAGATAAGTTGTATGCCGCAAAATAACCCCTAATGATCACCAGGAACAATCGTTTCAAGATGCGATCCCTAACCCTCTGATCATCAGGCAGAGGCTCAAGCAAAGCCCCACTCTGGGCATCTATGCTCAAGGGACCAGATCGGACAGTCCGACCCTTGATTGCTGTGACACCCCCAAATCTGGGTACTTCGTTTCCACATAATTTGGTGTTCACTTTCTAACTATAACAAACATCTACCCAATATATCTCAAAATAAATTACAATCTTTATATAAAATCTTCCTTAAAACAAGGGTTACAACCTTAAAAAAAATAATCACAGGGTTACTCTAACCTTGACATAAACAATAAAGTGCGGAAATAAAAACATATCATTCAAGTCTAATTACAATACTTCTCAATTAAATAAAAACAATTCTTCACTTGCTTTGCTTTCTCTTGCCCTTACTCGTAGACGGAGCATCAGCGTTATCAACCTTAACTGAAATTGTTATTTAATGCAAGAGTGAGCAAACAACAGCTCATTGGAGTTTAACAATAATAAATACATGAAAGGATATCTTTAAAAAGATCTGAATAACTTAGTTTACTTCAACAATAAAGAATTGAATAATAATTCTCTATCAATATTAAAATTCAAATTTAGAATTTATTTGAGGGTAATAAGACCTTTGAACTCTTGTCCTAGGTTATAAATATTTCTATTTAAACATTTAATAGTCAATAAGACTATGGACCTTAACTCGTACTTATGGGGGATCAGCCCTTTGTACCATGTATTGTGCACAAACATCTTAACTCTATGCGTAGTAACCTCTCCTAATAATTGAGGTTGTTCAACTCAATAATTTGAATTCAAGTCCGCACCAAAGAAAGTTTGGTTTGGATAAGCTTACAAGGGTAATTTAGAATTCACGTTCATCAACTAAGAATTAGTTGAATCGACTTTCAATAATTCATAAATAAAAGAATAATGAATTAACATATGCTTTAGAAGTAAACTTAAAGCATTTAAAATAATAAACTAGATTTTACTTGAACAATAAGTCAAGATCTCTTAGGTTAAGTAAATAATTGTCCAGTACAGAAATGAAAAGGACATTCTCAACAATGAATATATGAACTCAAAGAACTTGCGTAGAAATAGCGAGTTTAGGGTTTATAAGATTTGCCTTACGTACAAGCTACTTAACTCAACCACGTACTTAAACACGTCCTACATACATACATATTCAATCACAATAACCTAAATTAGTTAACACGTAATTAATTCACATAAGTGGTTAACCCTCATGGTTAACTCACTTTAACTAAATAAATAATAATAATCAACCATCATATAGTTAATTATATCACTTACATATTCACATAATTAAATTAATTAAACACTTAATCTAATTATAATTACTCAATTATAATTACCTCTTAAATTATCACCAATTCATAATTAATAATTAATTAAACTATATCATGAATTATCATTACACAAATCATAATTAATCATGCAAATTTATAAATTTTAAATCTATAATTAAACATGCATTAAATTATAATTACATAAATTATAATTTAATTTAACATCTAATTGATTAAAACAAATCAACTAATATCATGCTTTAAACTAAACACTTACTTTTAATTATAAATAATCAATTTACAATTTTAAAAGTAACTCATAGACAATTATAATTTAACAATTCAAATATTATTTTAAGATTTACAACTTCATTTTCTATATTTTTCTTTTTAAATACGACATTGTCAAACTCATGTTAACATGTTATAGTAATACATGATTATTCATAAAATAATTAAATTAGGCTCCAAAATAACTCTGCACAAGTAAGCTAGCATCACTGCCTCTGCACTGAACATGGCACAGCTGCGCAGCCAGCTGCCTTAAAATCGGCCCAGTTACATAGGGGATGAATCAGGGAAGGGCAAGCGGCGTAGCTGCGCTGCTCCTGGCCTTGCTTTCGGCGCAGCTGCGCAGCAACGCGGACAGAAGCAAACAGTTTCGACCCTCTGCTTCACTGCTTCATCCCATAAGCCAACCAACGAAAATTTCAAGCAACATAGACATTGAAAATCATACATATACCATAACATATCTATATAACATGCTTCTAAAACACAATAATCATCTAAACTACAGGAATCAAGAGTTTTAAAATTCAAATTTGGCTATTATCACAAAACTCATATTTCCTCTAAACAATTCACTGTAATAAAATTTTCTTACCAATTTAACTTATAAAACATGCATTATATTTGAAATTAAAGATAGCATCAAATAAATTCCTAATAAACATATTAACATATATCAATTTCATCAATTTCTTCAAACTAAAATCAATTATAATATCTAAAACTCATATGAACTCATATGAACATAACTTTTCTATTAAAACATGTTTCTACAATCAATTTGATTTCTGAAAATCATTGTTTATGGCATCTAATTAAATTTATAAACAGTATATCAACAAAATTCCAACATATGTTCAACAAAATTACTAACTTTCATGAAAAACGTTTTTACAAAGAAGTTCCACAACATAAAACACATTATTAAAACTAAATTTAGAAGTTATACCCGTTGATTAGGCTTAGGAGAAGAAGATGATGACTTAGCGAGAATTCTTTCAAGGTCTCTTTCCCCTTTCTTTCTTTTCTTCTTCCCTTCTTCTCTGTTCTTCTTTTTCCTCTGCTCTTTTCTTTCTTTGTTTTTCTTAGTTTGTAAAACTAACGTAGTTGTAGTATATACAATATACATATAATACATATATTACATAAAACATGTAACTCCTAATAATAATTATATATACTAACTCTTATTAATTAGGTAAGTTACAAAATTCAAAAGCCAACTTGGCTTGTTTGGCTACAAAAAAATTAGAACTAGCTTTATTAAATCCAAACATAGTTTAGGTAATTTAGGGTTAGGCTAGTGTAAGGGTCGTGTTTGGCAGCAGTCCTTTAAAACAAAAGCAAAGGCCTTGTTTGGTATAAATTATTTTTTAAAAATTCTTTTCCTTTTATTTTAAATAATCCATTTACACATATTTTAAATGTCACATTTTAATCAATTAAACATAGAACATTCTTATTTAATCAATTAAAATCAATTAACCACATAAAATAATTTGTCACATAATTATAATTACTCGCTAATTATAATTCATGTAACACTTAACACACAATTCTTCTAATTTAATTCTCTCAATTAAATTAGAACTACAATATAAAATTAATATATACACATCAATTAAATAACATTCATTAAATTAATATGTAACACTTAATTAAATCACTCTTATAATTCACATAATTTATTTATTTAACTCCATAAATAAATCACATAAAATATTTATTTAACTCAATAAATATTTAAAATTAAATATAAAAATCTCAATCATTACAATTGCAGTCGCAGGAACTCCCAGCAGGGACCGAACGACAGTAGGCGTGATGTCAGCCACGACAGGCACTGGCTCACCCTCAAACTCAATGCCGGTGATGAATCTCCAATCCATAGGGGTCATCATCACCTCACAGTCTTACAAATGAAGGGACTGAGTCTGGTGGAACCAGCGCTTAGACAAAGCCCTCATATACTCCCAGGGGCAACGACGGGGAAGAATAGAAAAGAACGCCTGAAACCCCCAGCCATCAGCTGTGACGCCCCCAAATTCGGACCGCCACTAGTCTCTCGAATTCGGTTCGTCACTTTCTCACGATAATACAATAATAACTAAAATCATACAATCACAGCGAAAAATCTAGAATAATATACAATGATTTATTATAATTATTCCCCAAGTCTCGCAACCTACAATACTTAATAGATTACATAATAATATCAAATAAAGACTTATTACATAACCCTACTTAAGCTTAAACATAGTTCTGAAATAGTCTTAATACAACACCAGAGATTTTAAAATATAAAAGGGATAAGCTAGTCGGTAGCCTTGCCCTTGCCCTTATTGACGCCCGAAGGTCTGCCCTGCTCTGCCTTAATTGAAATATTTTAGGGAAAGCAAGAATGAGCAACAAGTTTGCTCAGCAAGTAATATAACAATAAGGGTGAATGATATAGTTTTCGAATCCCAAAAAGGTATAACAGGATATGATAGTTCAAGAATAGCAAGAATATCAACAGTTCTCAATAACAGTCGCTAAGGACAGAAAGATATCAATATAATTCAATGCTAAATCAATTTAAGATTACAAGATAATTGAATACTGAGCAGTCACTAAGGACTATGAACTTCTACTAGAATTAACAGAAATATACTGATAATCTAATAAAAACAAGTACAACAGGTGATCAGCCTAAAGTACCCTACGGTATGCATATCGTTTAATCATACTCAAGTGCGCACGTCGGTCTCCCGACAAATATAATTTTCCCTTCAAAAGGGTTATTCATCTCAGTCAAATACAAGATTCTGCACCAACCAATTGGTTTGGATTGCCTTTCAAACAATATAAGTCTAGCCGAATCAAATGGCATAGATCGTAACAATTATAAGTCCAAAACTCAAGATTTAAAGTTTGAAAAATATAAATTGACTTTATCTTGTCCACGAAGTATTTAAATTATAACACATGAATCGCAATTCTAATAGTTTACTTGTACGACAATAATAGCATAAGCTTAATGCAATGCTTAATAAAGAGTAAGGTTAGGAACTTGCTTATAATATTCCTTAAATAAAATAAATACAAGGATTGGATACTTACCTTTCTCGTCGATTATCAACTTATAGTTTACTAGCACCCAACGACCTTATTTTATCCTATTCATGTATACACATTAGTCATATAAGTTCAATATGTACACCTACTATCTTGAGTTGCTATGATACATAAGTGTAATTCATCAATACCAAACATATAACGTTAGTCTTCTCTTAGTTGTATGATCTCATATGTATATCATCACATAACACAAAAAAAAATCAGTTTCTAGTGCACTATAACATTAAAGAACATAGTTTGTCATCACATTTTGACTTCAAGGTTATAAACACTTATCAAATTCATGGTTCTATGTTAGTATATTCATTGAAATTTGTTCTTAATCATGCTCAACTAATTTATCGTGCATAGGACTAGTTAGGCATACATGACAATCATGTTTAGAGGTATACGATAACTTATCACAATAGTCATAAATTTTAGAATACTTGAAATATAGTTATCAACAAAACTAGTTTTCAACTCTTTAAGGTTTTTCTTGAAAATCTTGTGTTAAACCTTTCCATATACAATGTAGCTTCATATATCATATGTTATGCTTTCATGTGCATATATAGATTACATAGGCATGCTTACAAGTCTATGACTCAAGTGTATATAATTTATTAAGCTTGTATGTGAAACTCTAAGTTTCTATTAGCATGTTATCAACATCATCTAAGCATGCGAAACTACTTCACTTATTATGCATCATGCTCGCATATACGCATAAATAGAATACGCAAGCTCGTGCATAAGTTCCTAGCTCAAAAGTGTACATGGTTTATAAAGTCCATATTGGAAACTCTAAGTAATTCCTTAGAGGGTTCTCAAAGCTACTCAAGCATGCAAAGTAAAGTCATATGTCTGATATCATGCCTTCATATACCCATAAATAGATCATATAGGCATGCTCACAAGTTCATGACTTAAGTGTATATAATTCATTAAGTTCGCTTTTGAAATTCTAAGTTTCTATTAGAATGCTATCAAACTTATTTAAGCATATAAGGTAAGTCCGCATATATCATAATTTCATGCTTTCACGTTTACATACAAATGTAATCAGACCATACTAGCATGTTCTCAAGTTAGAATTTAAAGAACACATGGTTTATTGAGTTTGCACAATGAAAACTCAATTTCTCTTTTAAAATCAAGCAATGGTGAGTGATTATATGAAAGATAATATAAACTAGCATGTCAGAGACTTGTATGGTCTTATTGAAGTTTAATTAGTATGCTCAATACATCAGAAGGCATGAAAAATCACCAACTGATTCTGCATAAGGGCGCGGCCGCGCCCTATTTGTACTAGGGAGTGGCACGGCCGCGCCACTCCGGTTCCATCCCAGAAAGCTCTCTGCACTAGAAGAGCTTCAGCCAACATGCAATTCCTTCATAAAACAGACTTGAGACCAACTACATTACATATATAGCATGTGTATGGACTCTACTAACATACTAACATGAAGAATTCATGAAATTTTTTATGAGTTGATAATTGCTAAATTTTAAAGTATGAACAAGTGTTATACCTTTGAGTTTTCAAATGGACAGAGTTTCCTCACAGTTCAGATTACTCTCCCTTAATACACTCTCTAGCAACTTAACAATAATCTCAGCAATAATCTCAGCAAAAATAAATGAGGAGAGGAGCTTGCTATTTATAGAAGAATGAATATCCATATAATTGCTTTGCACCATGAATCAAACTATTGGAGTGAAGGAGAATACACTGGGCAAAGAAGATTTGGTAGAACAGTGCCCAACCACCACATCAACCCACTCCCTCTCATCATTTGATTGAGCTAGCTAGGCAATTGAGTTTGGCAATGAAGAGTAGTATAGCCCATTGGCCATTCACGTGAAGAGAAATAAAGGGTGACTTTCATTTTGGGACAAGTTTTAAAACTCAGCATTTGGAAGTTGGAAATGAAATAACGTCATACAGTATAGGTTAAATGCACTTACATATATATATACACTTAGGTTTTAAATTCAATTGGGTACACATGGATTTTAATGATATAACAATATTACATGGTAGCAAATTGGGGTATATGTATACACATCAATATATAATCCATGCACATTTTGAAAAAGTCAAATTATGATTTAATTAGGTAGTGACACCTCACATTATCATAAACTTCATAATATCAATTATTCACATAGTCCAATTAAATATTTCATAAAGTATACATTAATGCTCTATACATATCACATGGTCACATAAGCATCATTTATGTAACTCATATAATTTATTAATCTTACTATATAGTTTTATATATTCCATAGTCACTTGTGGTGTCACACTACACTTTATATAATATAGTTTGTTTCAATATTGCACAATGTACACATAACATGTATTCACATGCGTTTATTTATGTAATTCATGTGACTTAATCCCTTTTATCATATAGTTCCTATATTACATAGTCACATCACAACATCACTCTATACTTTATATTATATAGATGTAGTTACTATACAATATGTGATTACATAACTATATACTAAGCAATTAATTTGAACCAACATTAATCCCATAGTATTAATTAACTATTTACTCATTAATATGCTATTACTCATAATAACCATTAATTAATAATATACTATTAATTAATCATCCACTTGTTAATTCTTCTTGAATTAATTTAAATCACCATAATTCTCACCACTGTACCACACAAGGCATTCTTCGAGCTTATCATAAACTCCACATTTTCTTCTCAATTATTATAAATTCAATTTGAAGTAATTGAGTTAACTCATCTCATAACACATAAATATTTATATTCAAATAAATATTCGACTTTCATTAATATATTTATTTAATAATATTCAGAAATTCTCGGGTATTACATCCCTCCTTATAAAAATTCCGTCCTCCGAATTGCTACAAGGTTACACAAATAAATGGGGATAATCCCTCATCATTCTATCTTCTAATTCCCACGTAGCCTCCTCGACATCGTGGTTACGCCAAAGTACTTTTACAGATGAAATAACCTTATTCCTTAATGTTTGTTCTTTCCTATCTAGTATTTGGACAGGAATTTTTTCATACGCTAAGTTCTTCTCTACTTGAATAGGTTCATAAGAAATCACGTGCTTGTAGTCGGCCTTGTACGAACGCAACACGGATATGTGAAACACATTGTGGATATGTTCCAACTCAGGGGGTAATGCAACTTTGTATGCCACTTTGCCCATTCGCTTCAGTATCTCGAACGGTCCTATGAATCTTGGACTCAATTTCCCTTTCTTGTCAAATCGGATTTTTCCCTTCCATGGAGATACCTTCAAGAATACGAAACTGTCGACTTTAAAGTCTCGGTCCTGCCGATGCAAATCTGCGTACTTTTTCTGGCGATCTTGAGCTGCTACCAATCTGGTTCTTATTACTGTCACCACATCTGTGGTTTGTTGTACTAACTCTGGTCTTAGCATTCGTCGCTCTCCGACTTCATCCCAACATAAGGGCGTTCTGCACTTTCTTCCTTAAAGAGCTTCGTACGGTGGCATGTCGATACTCGCATGGTAACTATTATTATATGCAAATTCTACTAATGGTAGGTGGTCGTCCCAATTTCCCTTAAAGTCCATTACGCAAGTCCAAAGCATGTCTTTCAGCGTTTATATTGTTCGCTCACTCTGTCCATCTGTCTGAGGATGATAAGCGGTACTCAACCTCAACTGTGTTCCCATTCTTTCTTGCAAACTTTTCCAAAAGTTTGACGTGAAGCACGGATCTTAATCAGAGACAATTGACACTGGCACTCCATGTCGTGAAATAATCTCCTTTACGTACAGACTCGCTAACTGATTCAAACTATAGCAAATCTTGATCGATAAGAAATGTACGATCTTCGTTAGTCGATCCACGATAACCCAAATGGCATCATAACCTTTCTGCGTGACTGGAAGTCCCACCACGAAGTCCATCATAATGTGTTCCCATTTCCACTCTGGTATTTCCAATGGTTGTAGTAAACCACTCGGCCGCTGGTGCTCTGCTTTAAGGCGTTGGCAAGTCAGACATCTACTAACGCACTCTGTGACTTCCCGTTTTAGATTGGGCCACCAAAAATGTTGCCTCAAATCTCGGTACATCTTTGTGCCTCCCGAATGAACGAAATACGTCGTATTATGTGCCTCGTGCAAAATCTCTTCTCTCAATTCGGTTACCGCTGGCACCCACACTCTCCCTTCAAATCTCAAGATACCGTCTTTATCCATTCTGAATCTTTCCTCTCCATTTTCTGCGATCCTCTTTCTAATTTTCTCGCACTCTTCATCTTTCTCTTGTGATTCCTTCACTCTATCCAACAATGTCGGACGAGCTTCCATTACGAATAACTTTTCTTCAGACCTCTTCGGTCCCTTCACCTCTATTTCCAATTTCTCCATCTCTCTTATCAACTCCTCTTGAGTCGTCAAGTGAAACAGTTTCTCCCTTCATTTTCTGCTCAGAGCGTCGGCAACCACGTTTGCCTTACCCGGTGATAAAGAATATCACAGTCATAGTCTTTGATCAATTCTAACCACCTTCTCTGACGCATATTTAACTCCTTCTGTGTGAAAATATATTTCAAACTTTTGTGGTCCGTGTATATCTCACATTTCTCTCCGTACAAATAATGTCTCTAAAACAATCTTCAGATGTTCGGCGTGTTCTTTCTCTGTCTTTGAGTAAATCAAGATGTCTCGATGAAAACTACTACGAATTATCAAAGTATGGCTTGAAATCTCGATTCATCAAGTCCATGAATGCTGCCGGAGCAATAGTCAATTCGAATGACATTACCAAAAACTCGTATTGTCCATAACGGGTTCGAAATGCAGTCTTTGGTATGTCTTCTTCCCGTACTTTCAGTTGGTAATAACTTGTCCGTAGGTCTATCTTTGAGAAACACTTTGCTCCTTTCAGTTGATCAAATAGGTCGTCTATCCTCGGTAACGGATATCTATTCTTGATCGTTACTCTATTCAATTCTCGATAATCGATACAGAGCCTCATCGATCCGTCCTTTTTCTTAACGAACAACACTGGTGCTCCCCAAGGAGACACACTTGGTCGTACGTAACCTTTATTCAATAACTCTTGCAATTGTATCATCAGTTCTTTCATTTTTACTGGCGCCATACGATATGGAGATTTCAAAATCGGTGCAGTTCCCGGTGCTAAGTCTATTACAAATTCGATTTCTCTGTCTGGCAGAAGACCAAGTAGATCGTCTGAAAATACATCTTGAAATTTATTCACTACGGATATATCTTTAATTTCTACTCCCTTTTTCCAAGTATCTACAATGTAAGCTAAGTAACCTACATATCCTTTCCTTAATAATTTCTTGGCCTGCATCATCGTAAGGCAACACGATTGCTTAAGCAATGAGCTACCATAAAACACTACCTTAGACTTACTCGGAGTCTGAAGGTTCACATATTTATTCTGACAGTCAATTATTGCTGCATGGTTATACAACCAATCCATTCCCAGTATTACGTCAAATTCTCCTAATTTAATAGGAATAAAGTCTACGCTCATTTCATGTTATCTAATGTTTGCGCGATAATTTCAATAAACGTATTCTACAGGGATTACTTCCTTATTCATAATTTCTATGTTCAAGGGATCTTCTAATCATTCTCGGGGTGTATTAAGTCTACTAGAAAATTCTTCAGATACAAAAGAACAGGTGGCACTCGAATTAAATAATACATATGCATTTATATCATTGATTGGGATTATACCTAATACCACGTCCTTCGCAGCCACTGCGTCCTGGACGGTCATGTTAAAGGTTTTGGCGGTTGGTGGGTTGGATTGTGCCGGCCCGCTGATTATCAGTTTGTTTCCCCCTTGTTGGTTGCTACCTCTGCCACTTCCCTTCTTTGGGCAGTTCTTAATTCGGTGCTCCGTCGAGCCACATGCAAAACATCCTTGTATCTTTTTCGGTTTCGGGCAGTTGGGCAAAATGTGCCCTTCCTGACCGCAGTTGTAGCAAGTGCCGTGTCCCTTCCAGCACTCGCCCTGGTGATTCTTCCCATATTTTGGGCATCCCTCAGTCCTCTTCTTGAAACCTCCACGAAAGTTTCCCGACTGATTGTTGTTGTTTTTGTTGTTGTTGTTGTTGTTGTTGTTGTTTTTCCACTTCCTTTTACCCAGATTGCTTCCTCTACTGCTGCTTCCTCCTCTACGGTTCTCTCCTCCGGTACTCTTTCCTTTCTTCTCCTTGTTGTACAGACTCAAGGCCTCACTGCCGCCTTCCGCAAGGATCGCCTTCTCCAGTAATGTTGTAAAGGAATCAATTTAAAGAACTGATACCTTGTTAAACAGCCATGGCTTTAGTCCTTGCTCGAAACGTCTCACCTTTCATTCTTCATCTCTAACTTGGTGTTCTGCAAATCGCGCTAGTTCATTGAACTTAGCCGCGTACTGCGCCACCATCATATCACCTTGCTTTAGTTCTAAGAACTTAACCTCCATCTTATTCTTCATACTTTTCGGGAAGTAGTTCTCGAAAAACAGCGTCTTGAATCTTTCCCATGCAATTATCCCTTCCCCCGCTCTTTGTTGATTAGCCTCCCACCAGTAGTTGGCTTCGCCCCTCATCATGTACGTAGCAAATACAGTCTTCTGGTCTTCCCCCACTCGAGCGATAATGAAAGCCTTCTCGATTTCCTTGATCTAGGTCTGTGCGATAATTGGGTCGGTAGTACCCTCGAGCTCTGGGGGTCCTACACTCCTAAAGTCCTTAAAACTTCTCACTGGAACATCTTGAGGGTTGGGGCGAACGGGTTCGTTGTTCCTTCCCCTAAGAGCCTCTCCTAACAGATCAACTAGCTTCTGGATCGGGTCTACTTGTTCCCTCTCATTATTTACTGACTCCTCAGGTGCAGTCAATCTACGTCTGGGCGGCATTTTTTGCATCATAAATTTTCATTTTATTATTACTCAATCATATCACTTAAGTATTTCTTTAATACCAAAAGAATAAAATTTATAACACGTTTCTGAAATAAACTTCATTTATATTCATATGCCAAATCGTTTCATTACATGATCATCCCTAGCATATTTTTATAAATGTTATCACATATATCCTTTAATATCATAAAAGACGGGGAATACTAACATACTACCCCTCTAACAAAATCTTACTCGGGGTTTACATATCTATCCCACACTTTACACAAAAAGTTAGGATTACAACACAGTATATACATCATATAAGGTAAATACTACAAATACTATGACTAGACTGACTAAGAAAATCTCATCCCATCATCCCACTCTCCACAGCGCTCTTGTACTCGATTTGCGCTATGTACGCCATCAGCTCTCGGCTCAAAGTATATAGGCTCTGTCCTTGCTCCGCTGGGTAGTGGTATACACCATTGATCACCCTTTTGAAAGCTGAACGGAACACATACCCCATCTTGTTCATCTTCCTCTTCTTGCATTTGACTTCATCCTCCAAGTCATCAGCTCTTTCGTTAGCCGCTTCCCACTTCTCCTCGAAGTGGATCCTATCCATAATCTCTAACTCTAGCTGAGTATGGAGGCTTCCTTCTCGGTCTTCTCACACAGCTCCCTCTGTTCGACTTCTTTTAACTTTCCTGCCAAGTCTACATTTCTGGATACCGACTTGTGGAATAAGGTTCCCATATGGATCCCTGCCTCTCTCCACCTCTAACTCCTGCATGGCCAGCTTCCTCTGATGGTCCTCGTCCCTCAGCTTCTGGAACTCAGACTCTCTCTCCTGGGCCTCAGCCTCCAGCTCTTGGACTCTGCAGTCCAACTCTAGAATACGCTCCTCGTACTCCCCCAGCATATGCTCCTCCAGGTTAGGCTCGTAAGAGTCCTCCATGGGCTCCTCCTCTGTAGGCTCGTCCTCAATAGGATCATCCTCCATAAGCTCCTCCTTTGGATCAAACTCCACCTCAATCTCATCCTTGTCGTCAGACTCAGATGGTGCAACTGCCTGCACTAGCACAGCCTCTAGAGGCGCCTCGTATACTACGTGTATATATCCGGGTTCCTCCTCGGCTACTCTACTAGGTACTCCTGTGTCTGCCATCCTACAATCACAAACACAAGACAAACAAACAACAACTCCATTAGAATGTTAAATAAAACATAAGTTCATTGTATAAAATAAAGTTATATTTCATAACATACTAAGTCTCTCAAGGAAAACTCTATATGAGTTTTATCTCCTCCTAACCTCTAAGTTCTCCTAAGTTATAATCTAAGCACACTCGTTCCTAAGGTTTATAACTATAGCTTTGATACCAACCTGTTACGCCCCCAAATTCGGACCGCCACTGGTCTCTCGAATTCGGTTCGTCACTTTCTCACGATAATACAATAATAACTAAAATCATACAATCACAGCGAAAAATCTAGAATAATATACAATGATTTATTATAATTATTCCCCCAAGTCTCGCAACCTACAGTACTTAATAGATTACATAATAATATCAAATAAAGACTTATTACATAACCCTACTTAAGCTTAAACATAGTTCTGAAATAGTTTTAATACAACACCAGAGATTTTAAAACATAAAAGGGATAAGCTAGTCGGTAGCCTTGCCCTTGCCCTTATCGATGCCCGAAGGTCCGCCCTGCTCTGCCTTAACTGAAATATTTTAGGGAAAGCAAGAATGAGCAACAAGTTTGCTCAGTAAGTAATATAACAATAAGGGTGAATGATATAGTTTTTGAATCCCAAAAGGGTATAACAGGATATGATAGTTCAAGGATAGCAAGAATATCAACAGTTCTCAATAACAGTCGCTAAGGACAGATATCAATATGATTCAATGCTAAATCAGTTTAAGATTTCAAGATAATTGAATACTGAGCAGTCACTAAGGACTATGAACTTCTACTAGAATTAACAGAAATATACTGATAATCCAATAAAAACAAGTACAACAGGTGATCAGCCTAAAGAACCCTACGGTATGCATATCGTTCAATCGTACTCAAGTGCGCACGTCGGTCTCCCGACAAATATAATTTTCCCTTCAAAAGGGTTATTCATCTCAGTCAAATACAAGATTCTGCACCAACCAATTGGTTTGGATTGCCTTTCAAACAATATAAGTCTAGCCGAATCAAATGGCATAGATCGTAACAATTATAAGTCCAAAACTCAAGATTTAAAGTTTGAAAAATATAAATTGACTTTATCTTGTCCACGAAGTATTTAAATTATAACACATGAATAGCAATTCTAATAGTTTACTTGTACGACAATAATAGCATAAGCTTAATGCAATGCTTAATAAAGAGTAAGGTTAGGAACTTGCTTACAATAATCCTTAAATAAAATAAATACAAGGATAGGATACTTGCCTTTCTCGTCGATTATCAACTTATAGTTTACTAGCACCCAACGACCTTATTTTATCCTATTCATGTATACACATTAGTCATATAAGTTCAATATGTACACCTACTATCTTGAGTTGCTATGATACATAAGTGTAATTCATCAATACCAAACATATAACGTTAGTCTTCTCTTAGTCGTATGATCTCATATGTATATCATCACGTAACACAAAAAAAAAAAAGTTTCTAATGCACTATAACATTAAAGAACATAGTTTGTCATCACATTTTGACTTCAAGGTTATAAACACTTATCGAATTCATGGTTCTATGTTAGCATATTCATTGAAATTTGTTCTTAATCATGCTCAACTAGTTTATCGTGCATAGGACTAGTTAGGCATACATGGCAATCATGTTTAGAGGTATACGATATCTTATCACAATGGTCATAAATTTCAGAATACTTGAAATATAGTTATGAACAAAACTAGTTTTCAACTCTTTAAGGTTTCTCTTGAAAATCTTGTGTTAATCCCTTCCACATACAATGTAGCTTCACATATCATATGTCATGCTTTCATGTGCATATATAGATTACATAGGCATGCTTACAAGTCTATGACTCAAGTGTATAAAATTTATTAAGCTTGTATGTGAAACTCTAAGTTTCCATTAGCATGTTATTAACATCATCTAAGCATGAGAAACTACTTCACTTATTATACATCATGCTCGCATATACACATAAATAGAATACGCAAGCTCGTGTATAAGTTCCTAGCTCAAAAGTGTATATGGTTTATCAAGTCCATATATGAAACTCAAAGTAATTCTTTAGAGGGTTCTCACAGCTACTCAAGCATGCAAAGTAAAGTCATATGTCTGATATCATGCCTTCATATACCCATAAATAGATCATATAGGCATGCTCACAAGTTCATGACTCAAGTGTATATAATTCATTAAGTTCTCTTTGGAAATTCTAAGTTTCTATTAGAATGCTATCAAACTTATTTAAGCATATAAGGTAAGTCCACATATATCATGCTTTCATGCTTTCACGCTTACATACAAATGTAATCAGACCATACTAGCGCGTTCTCAAGTTAGAATTTAAAGTACACATGGTTTATTGAGTTTGCACAATGAAAACTCAAGTTCTCTTTTGAAATCAAGCTATGGTGAGTGATTATATAAAAAGGCAATATAAACTAGCATGTCAGAGACTTGTATGGTCTTATTGAAGTTTAATTAGTATGCTCAATACATCAGAAGGTATGAAAAATCACCAACTGATTCTGCATAAGGGCGCGGCCGCACCCTATTTGTACTAGGGAGTGGCACGGCCGCGCCACTCCGGTTCCATCCCAGAAAGCTCTCTGCACTAGCAGAGCTTCAGCCAACATGCAATTCCTTCATAAAACAGACTTGAGACCAACTACATTACATATATAGCATGTGTATGGACTCTACTAACATACTAACATCAAGAATTCATGAAATTTTCTATGAGTTGATAATTGCTAAATTTCAAAGTATGAACAAGTGTTATACCTTTGAGCTTTCAAATGGACAGAGTTTCCTCACACTTCAGATTACTCTCCCTTAATACACTCTCTAAAAACTTAGCAATAATCTCAGCAAAAATAAATGAGAGGAGCTTGCTATTTATCGAAGAATGAATATCCATATAATTGCTTTGCACCATGAATCAAACTATTGGAATGAAGGAGAATACAATGGGCAAAGAAGATTTGGTAGAGTAGTGCCCAACCACCACATCAACCCACTCCCTCTCATCATTTGATTGAGCTAGCTAGGCAATTGAGTTTGGCAATGAAGAGTAGTATAGCCCATTGGCCATTCACGTGAAGAGAAATAAAGGGTGACTTTCATTTTGGGACAAGTTTTAAAACTCAGCATTTGGAAGTTGGAAATGAAATAAGGTCATACACTATAGGTTAAATGCACTTACACATATATATACACTTAGGTTTTAAATTCAGTTGGGTACACACATGGATTTTAATGATATAACAATATTACATGGTAGCAAATTGGGGTACATGTATACACATCAATATATAATCCATGTACATTTTGAAAAAGTCAAATTATAATTTAATTAGGTAGTGACACCTCACATTATCATAAACTTCATAATATCAATTATTCACATAGTCCAATTAAATGTTTCATAAAGTATACATTAATGCTCTATACATATCACATGGTCACATAAGCATCATTTATGTAACTCATATAATTTATTAATCTTACTATATAGTTTTATATATTCCATAGTCACTTGTGGTGTCACACTATACTTTATATAATATAGTTTGTTTAAATTTTGCACAATGTACACATAACATGTATTCACATGGGTTTATTTATGTAATTCATATGACTTAATCCCTTTCATCATATAGTTCCTATATTACATAGTCACATCACAACGTCACACTATACTTTATATTATATAGATGTAGTTACTATACAATATGTGATTACATAACTATATACTAAACAATTAATTTGAACCAACATTAATCCCATAGTATTAATTAACTATTTACTCATTAATATGCTATTACTTATAATAACCATTAATTAATCATCCACTTGTTAATTCTTCTTGAATTAATTTAAATCACCATAATTCTCACCACTGTGCCACACAAGGCATTCTTCGAGCTTATCATAAACTCTACAGTTTCTTCTCAATTATTTTAATTCATTTTGAAGTAATTGAGTTAACTCATTTCATAACACATAAATATTTATATTCAAAGAAATATTCGACTTTCATTAATTTATTTATTTAATAATATTCAAAAATTCTCGAGTATTACATCAACGATATCCCTGTACTCCTGGTGCAAAGTGTTGGGTTTGCTAGAAACATAAGCATGCAATCAAATTACATTAACACAGCGAAATGGATGAAAAATCAGATTTTAAAATTTCTTACAAACCCTTAACCATGATCTTTCTTTTTCATCAATTATCAGTCAATACATAAAAGGAGAAGACGGAATTATACCTTTGAAGATCCAAGCTTCCTCAGGTACAAGTTCTACTCTTTTGATTCCTTTGATTCCTCTGTAGTGGCTCCTTCTCTTGATCAATGTCAGCCACCCAAATGTTTGGCCTCTAACGGTGATCCACCAAGGAAGATGAAAAACTCAGGAAGATGGGTTATTGGCTTAACCCTTGTTTCTATCTCTATAGAATATGTGTACTCCCAACCCTTGAAAAAATTCACGTACCTTATTTCTGATATAAGACTCTCTTATATAGATATTAGGTTAACCCTTCTAATCCAATTAGAATAGAGTTTTATTTAATTAATTAATTAAACACTTTTAATTAATTTATATCCTAATCTTATAAGGATTGAGAGAGAGTACTGATATTATATTAATTCCTAAACTCCTTTAGAATTAAAATAATAATAATAATAATAATATTAATAAGACTCCTTTTATTAATTTATATTTAATATTTCTAAAATATTAAATAATAAATATTAAGCTATTTAATTTATTCTATCACCACAGATTAAATTAATTACACTTAATGAATTATTACTATCATGCCATTTTCTTCTTAAATAATTTTTCTTCATTTTATGGTGTGACCCTTTAGGTTCTCCATATTAAACCGGTTGTGAATAAATAAATTAGAATAATCCTAATCTTATTTAAATAAATAAATTAAACTAACAATCTATTTAAATAAATAATATTTATTCTACAATAGGGACAAGCCTCCCTAGCGATCAACGACTTTTCAGATAATATAGATTTTAACATTAATCATAAAAGAACCTGTGAGTTAATAGTTACCGTACAATTCAATCCTTCCACCATACAATGTCCCAATTAAATATAAGACATGGATTTACTGTCAAGTTTTATTTTATTTAATCATATGTATTTCGATTAGAAAATGCACGACTCCAAATAATGCAAATTAGAAACCTCTTTCTAATTTCATTCCACATTGGCCAAGGATTCCTGGGTTGTCATTTAACGAATCACATAGGACATATCTTCTCTTTTACTAGAGGTGGTAGATTCTTTATTGATCATACATTATCTCCATATGTAACTCATTATACCCAAGCATACCCTATATATACCTTAAAAGGCCTTAAGGAATAAGTCAAAGTATAATTTGTTACATACAAGATACTATGATGATCTCAAGTCCAAGGATCACTTGTACTACTATCACATTGGGAATTCCTATTGACCGGTGAGTAAAACTCCAATAGGTATTCCATAGCGAGTCCCGTTCAATGAACTTATTCTCCAATAAGCACCTACATACTTGCTTTAGTGTCTCCACACAAATGACCATGAGATCAGTCATCCTCATCTAATGAGCAAGCAACATATGTACCAATCTATCCGGATTTACTAATCCCCATTTTAGTAATCCCACGATTGGAAACTATTTTAGTTTTTAAGCTTTCTAAGAATTTAAATCTCATTAGCATGATCTCATCATGATTCTAAAATCTTTGCTTAAAACTATGGGTTATTTACATATTATAAAAACAGCACCATGTTAATAAATAAATGCCTTAAATAAATATTTTATTAATAAATAAATAAGATTGTTTACAAAGTATGTGCTTTATCATCATACATGATTGGCTTGTATGCACATTACTATCAATCTACCACTTGCACTAAAGCCAATTGCCATGGTATCACATACCCATCTTCTCTAAGTGACGATCAAACTGCTGTTGTGTTAGAGCTTTAGTAAATGGATCTGCATTATTTTCTTGAGAGTCCACACGCTCCAAGGTGACGTCTCCTCTTTCAATGATCTCCCTGATCAAGTGAAATCGTCGCAACACGTGTTTATATTTCTGATGAGACCTGGGTTCCTTAGCCCGTGCAACCGCTCCGGTGTTGTCACAATAAACGGGAACTGCTTCTCCAATGCTAGGAACCACACAAAGTTCAATTATGAACTTCTTCATCCAAATAACTTCTTTTGCAGCTTCACTTGTAGCTATATACTCTGTCTCTGTCACTGAATCAACAATTGTTTGCTGGTTGGAACTCTTCCAACTCACTGCGCCTCCGTTCAAGGTAAACACATACCCTGAAATAGATTTACTGTCATCTTGGTCTGTTTGAAAAACTTGAGTCTGTGAATCCCTCAAATTTTAATTCAGACCCACCGTAGACAAGAAAAATATCTTTAGTCCTTCTCAAGTACTTTAGGATATTCTTCACTGCCTTCCAGTGCTCTTCTCCAGGATTCGACTGGTATCTGCTTGTTACACTAAGTACATGAGCAACATCCGGTCTAGTACATATCATACTGTACATAATAGATCCTATTGTAAAAGCATAAGGGATCTTACTCATACAGTCTCTCTCCTTAGGTGTCTTTGGGGCCTGTTTCTTGGAGAGATGTATTCTATGGCTCATTGGCATAAGACCTCTTTTGGAATCTTCCATGCTAAACCTCTTTAGCATCGTATCAATATACGTTCCTTGGGATAAGCTGAGCATCCTTTTAGATCTATCTCTATAGATCTTTATCCCCAAAATATAGGATGCTTCACCCAAGTCCTTCATGGAGAAGTTTTTAGATAACCAGATTTTAATTGATTGTAACATAGGAATGTCATTTCCTATCAGTAATATATCATCAACATATAATACAAGGAATGATACTGCGCTCCCACTAACCTTCTTGTATACACATGGTTCATCCTCATTTTTGATAAAATCAAACTCTTTGATTTTCTCATCAAAATAAATGTTCCATCTACGAGAAGCTTTCTTTAACCCATAAATGGATCGTTGTAGCTTACAGACTTGATTTGTTCCAACCTTTGAAATTAATCCCTCTGGCTGTGTCATATACACATCCTCCTCAAGTTTCCCATTGAGGAAGACCATTTTCACGTCCATCTGCCAGATCTCATAGTCGTTATAAGCTGCAATCGCAAGCAAAATCCGAATGGACTTGAGCATAGCTACTGGTGAGAAGGTTTCATCATAGTCAACTCCTTGTCTTTGTTTGAAATCTTTTGCAACCAGTCGGGCCTTATAGGTCCCTACCTTCCCGTCTGCTCCGGTCTTTCTTTTAAAAATCAATTTACACCCAATAGGCTTAATGCCTTCAGGTGGTGAAACCAAAGTCTATACTTTATTTTCATACATGGAGTCCATTTTAGATTTCATGGCTTCAAGTCATTTCCCTGAGTCTTTATTACTCATAGTCTGTTCGTAATTCAATGGATCATCATCATTCATGATGTGTACCTCATCGTCATCCTCTATAACGAATCCATACCTCTTAGGTATCTTCGGTACTTTTCCAGATTTACGAACAGGGTGTGGTATAATAGGTTCTTCTACTTGGTCAGGTACCTGACTTTGATCCGTGGTAATTTGTGGTTCTTGAACTTCTTCAAGATATATCTTACTCCCACTGACCCCTTTATGGATAAACTTCTTTTTCAAGAAGGCAGCATGTTTCACAACAAACACCTTTTGATCAGTTGGATGATAAAAATAATACCCTAAAGTTTCTTTAGGTTATCCCACAAATCTACAATTATCGGATTTAGTCTATAGCTTATCATTTTCAAACTTTTTGACATAAGCTGGAAAACCCCAAGTCTTAACATGCTTAAGATTTGGTTTCCTCCCCTTCCACATCTCATATGGAGTCTTTGGGGCGGATTTGGTAGGTACCTTGTTAAGTAGCTATGCAGCCATTTCTAGGGTATATCCCTAGAAGGAAATTGGAAGGTCGGTAAAACTCATCATGGATCGAACCATGTCCAACAGTGTTCGATTTCTCCTTTCAGATACTCCATTTAACTGTGGTGTACCTGGAGGAGTTCATTGTGATATTATACCATTTTTTTGAGATAATTGAGAAACTCACCGCTTAAGTATGCTCCACCTCGATCTGATCGAAGTATCTTTATACTCTTGCCCGTTTGTTTCTCTACTTTACTTCTGAACTCTTTGAACTTTTCAAATGATTCTGACTTGTATTTCATTAAATACAAATATCCAAATCTTGAGTGATCATCAGTGAAAGTAATAAAATAAGAATATCCACCACGTGCACTTGTTGTCATAGGTCCACAAACGTATGTGTGAATCAATGCCAACAACTCTGTAACTCTATCTCCTTTTTCACTAAAAGGAGATTTAGTCATTTTACCCATGAGACAAGATTCACAAGTTAGATATGATTCATAATCGGATAGCTCTAAGAGCCCATCTTTATGCAACTTGGATAATCTTGTTTCATTGATATGGCCGAGTCTATAGTGCCACATGTAGGTATAATTAATATCATCTCTTTTCCTTTTCTTAGTTTGTTCAATTTGAAATATATTTTCTTGTAAATCAAGTGTATAAAGTCCATTTCGCAAATTTTCAATACCATATAAAACATCATTTTTATAAATAGAATAACCATTGTTCTTTATAACAAAGTTAAATCCTTCCATATCCAATACAGAAATTGAAATAATGTTTTTAATAATATTCAGAACATAATAACAATTATTAAGATAAATGGACTTGCCCGAAGGCATTGCTAAACAATAAGTTCCTACAGCTAATGCAGCAACCTTTGCTATATTCCCCACTCGTAGGATCACCTCATCATTGTTCAGCTTTCTACTTTTGACCAGTCCCTGCACAGTGTTACATATGTGAGAACCACATCCGGTATCCAATACCCAAGTAGAATTATGACTTTCAAAAAAATTAATATCAATCATAAATAAACCTTGATTGGAAGTCGAAGCTTCTCTAAGCTTCTTCTCTGCTAGAAACATCTTGCAGTTTCTCTTCCAATGTCCCGGCTCGTTGCAATGAAAGCACATTCCTTTAGCTGGTTCAGGTTTCTTTTGTTCCTTTTCTTTTCCCTTTCCCTTAGCCTTCTTGGATTTCTTCTTTTTAGGAGATACCTTGGGCCTCTTCCTTTTATTGGAAGAATATACCAACAAGACATAGTTCTTCTTAGATAGGAAGTGACTTCTGCAGTTTTCAGCATGTTAAGCAGCTCAGGCAAGCTGACATCTAGCTTATTCATGTGAAAATTAACCACAAACTGCTAGAAGGTCTCAGGGAGTGACTGCAAGACCAAGTCTTAACTCAACTCCCCATCCATGACAAACCCAAGCTGTCCAAGGCGCTCAATCAAATTGATCACTTTCAGGATATGAGTCTCGACGACAGTACCCTCGGTCATCCGAGATCGGAAGAGCTCCTTAGATATCTCATATCTAGCAGTCCTACTCTGTTCACCATACAACTCCTTGAGGTGAAGTAGCATAGCAGGAGCATCCATTGTTTTATGCTGACGCTGAAGCTCGTTATTCATGAATGCGAGCATGATGCATTGAGCAACAGATGCATCATCTTGCCACTTATTGAAAGTGGCAATCTCTTTCTCAGAGGCTGTTTTCGAAATAAATTCAAGAACAGTTGAATTTAGGACATAAGAAATCTTTTCAGCAATGAGAACAATTCTCAGATTTCTTAGCTAGTCCTCATAATTCGGCCCGGTAAGCTTATTTGCATCAAGTATGCTTCGTAGTGAGATTAGTGATTTTGACATTTTTAAAATTCTTCATGTGAAAAGACAATATTTTAGCAAACATTTATTTTATTAATTTTGCATACCAAAATAAATTAAGGTCTTTATTTGAAATTGGTATCTCCCAGTATTTTCATCAAACTATATTACCCTCACTTATATAGTTCGACAACATCTAATTAAAGATTTGCTAGTGAGATTAAGGATCCTATTTCAAATGTATATAATCTTGTGGATGACACAACAAGCGATATACAAATAAATAGGTAGACAACTCTTGTCAATTACATCACCATGTAATTCCTCTTAAATCATAATGGTCGTGTGTGTATATCCGAACTAAAATGATTTAAGTTAAGTCCAGCCTAGCACTTTCATAAATTTAAAAAAGAAAAATGTATGTCCTTGTGGATAGCACAACAAGACGAGATCGTTCAATTTTCTTAATAAGCATCAAATGTGATTAATTAACATCTTAAATACTCAATACTCGCCTTGTGGATAGCACAACAAACTCATATTAAATATTTAATACTCTATTAATTAATCATGCTAGAAGGCGACGTTCGATATTCCAAATATCTTTAAACGCTTTAGACTTAATCTTGTTTCTTTGAGGGGTTTGTTATTATTTTGTCTCATCTTGTTTAGCGCGCATGCACATATATATATAAAATACGCGTCATTTTATTAAACATGCGAAGCATGTTTGCATAAAACATAATATATATAATATTTAGCATGCTATATAGAATACTATATTCTACCCGGATTGATTATGGACTTTTATTCTAGTTTGGTTCACTAGAGCCACCAAGTGAACCAAAAGGTCAAACCTAGGAGTGAAAGAATTTAAATTTAAACGTAACTATTACATTTAAACCCGGACTCCATACAAACGGGTCTTCACTCGCTCCTTGCTCCTTGGTCTCCAATTTCTTCAAGATAATTCTAACTATCTCTATTACATAAACTACTTATAATTAAATAGAAACCTTGATCAACAGTCAAGTGGAAGTACATAGGAGGGAGATAGCATTTACATCGAGAATGAATCCAGAGAAGACAAGGTACGCAGACCCCATTTTATAAAACTCATTCATTCAAGCATTCATCCAAAATAAAATTCAATCACATTGGTCATAGTCCATAATCAATCCCTTTTATTATCATACATATCATCATACGTATCAACAAAACATCATTCATCTCATGAAATTAAAATCATTCCATATATGTATTAATATCAGTTAATGGGCAAAAGTTTGCTAAACTTTGTTTTTGGAAAAATAAACTCCTTTATTTCATTCAAAAAATAAATCCAAATTAAACTCTTTAATTTTAGCAATTCTGAAATCATATTTCATATAAAATAAACATCTTTATTTTAAACCTTTATTAATTAAATAAACCATTTATTTAATTAAAAAAAATTCTGTATCTGTCCAGGGGCGCAGCTGCGTCCGAAAAGCATAGGGAACCGGCGCAGCTGCGCAGCACAAAACACTGGGATTCGACACCGGCGCAGCTGCGCAGCATTACAGAAACAGAAATTTTCTGTTGCCCAAGAACTCGATCCAATCACATATTATACATGTATGGAATCACATAGACTGATAATTAGCACAAGATTGGTTTTGATACCACTGTTGGGTTTGCTAGAAACATAAGCATGCAATCAAATTACATTAACATAGCGGAAAGGATGAAAAATCAGATTTTAAAATTTCTTACAAACCCTTAACCATGATCTTTCTTGTGCATCAATTATCAGTCAATACATAGAAGGAGAAGACGGAATTATACCTTTGAAGATCCAAACTTCCTCAGGTACAAGTTCTACTCCTTTGATTCCTCTGTAGTGGCTCCTTCTCTTGATCAATGTCAGCCATCCAAATGTTTGGCCTCTAACGGTGATCTACCAAGGAAGATGAAGAACTCAGGCAGATGGGTTATTGGCTTAACCCTTGTTTCTATCTCTAAAGAATATGTGTATTCCCAACCTTTGAAAAAATTCACGTACCTTATTTCTGATATAAGACTCTCTTATATAGATATTAGGTTAACCCTTCTAATCCAATTAGAATAGGTTTTTATTTAATTAATTAATTAATTAATTACTTTTAATTAATTTATATCCTAATCTTATTAGGATTGAGAGAGAGTACTGATATTATATTAATTCCTAAACTCCTTTAGAATTAAAATAATAATAATAATAATTTTAATAAGACTCCTCTTATTAATTTATATTTAATATTTCTAAAATAATAAATAATAAATATTAAGCTATTTAATTTATTCTATCACCATAGATTAAATTAATTACACTTAATGAATTATTACTATCATGCCATTTTCTTTTTAAATAATTCTTCTTCCTTTTATGGTGTGACCCTTTAGGTGTTCCATATTAAACCGGTTGTGAATAAATCAATTAGAACAATTCTAATCTTATTTAAATAAATAAATTAAACTAATAATTTATTTAAATAAATAATATTTATTCTACAATAGGGATAAGCCTCCCTAGCGATCTATGACTTTCTAGATAATATAGATTTTAACATTAATCATAAAAGAACCTGTGAGTTAATAGTTACCGTACAATTCAATCCTTCCACCATACAATGTCCCAATTAAATATAAGACATGGATTTACTGTCAAGTTTTATTTTATTTAATCATATGTATTTCGATTAGAAAATGCACAACTCCAAATAATGCAAATTAGAAACCTCTTTCTAATTTCATTCCACCTTGGCCAAGGATTCCTGAGTTGTCATTTAACGAATCACATAGGACATATCTCCTCTTTTACTAGAGGTGGTAGATTCTTTATTGATCATACATTATCTCTATATATAACTCATTATCCCCAAGCATACCCTATATATACCTTAAAAGGCCTTAAGGAATAAGTCAAAATATAATTTGTTACATACAAGATACTATGATGATCTCAAGTCCAAGGATCACTTGTACTACTATCACATTAGGAATTTCTATTGACAGGCGAGTAAAACTCCATTAGGTATTCCATAGCGAGTCCCGTTCAGTGAACTTATTCTCCAATAAGCACCTATATACTTTCTTTAGTGTCTCCACACAAATGACCATGAGATCAGTCATC
Organism: Panax stipuleanatus; assembly: GCA_020205555.1. Classification (NCBI taxonomy): domain Eukaryota; kingdom Viridiplantae; phylum Streptophyta; class Magnoliopsida; order Apiales; family Araliaceae; genus Panax; species Panax stipuleanatus. The sequence continues at coordinate 6,405,519 of CM035119.1, read as the reverse complement.
CTCATCTAATGAGCAAGCAACATATGTACTAATCTATCCGGATTTAGTAATCCCTATTTTAGTAATCCCACGATTGGGAACTATTTTAGTTTTTAAGCTTTTTAAGAATTTAAATCTCATTTGCATGATCTCATCATGATTCTAAAATCATTGCTTAAAACTATGGGTTATTTACATATTATAAAAACAACACTATGTATATAAATAAATGCCTTAAATGAATATTTTATTAATAAATAAATAAGATTGTTTACAAAGTATGTGCTTTATCATCATACATGATTGGCTTGTATGCACACCACTATCACAAAGTGTGATACAGGGAATGCACGTTGAACCAGTTCCCTCGAGGCTGCGTAAAGCCGGGAACCTGCATCAAAAACCAACAGCTGCTAGGTCAGCACAACAAGTCACCTCGTTGGAGTGAAGAAATCTCAATGGATGGTGACTCAAGTCCCCCAACAGCTCCTAGGTCAGCACAACAATGCCCGGAATCTCCGCACGTGGAACCTGAGCTAGGGAAGGAGCAGTAAAATGAGTATGCTCATCATCAATATCAATCGGCTGCTCGTCCTGTGCTGGATGAATCACCGACTTTGCCAATCTGCGAGGCGGTCGAGCTCGACGTGGCTGAGGAACATCATAAGCCTTCCTATGTCTAACGTCTGAAATGACTCTGCTGGCACTGCCGGGTCTATCTCTGTCCATCACCTGGACGAAGTCTCCAAATCAACTCAGAAAGGGTGTGGTAAGCCTAAAACCTGTGGCTTATCATTTTAAGTACTCTTTCTAAGTCTCAAAATATGCATGGGTCAGTCAAAAATACCCAGTAAAGTTAAAACTGCATGGTTTTCAAAAGATAAATCCTAAAAACATACGTGGGTCAGTTAAAAATCCCCAGTAGAGTCAAAACTGTATGTTTTTTATTGGTCGGGCTTTTGAAATTTTTTTGCCAGAGTTTCCTTTGTAAAACGGACTGTCCCCATGCACATAAGCATGCCTAGGTCGCCATTCAGTAGCACACCTTCCCAAAAATAAGAACAATTCATATTTATGAAATAAAATCAAAAATAAACTTCGCATGGTATCCAAATTACCATGGGCATTTTTAGCTAAAAATCCAGGCTCACTAGGCCTCAAAAAGGATGAGTAAACTGATCAAAAAGAGCAAAATATGACTGTCTTAGAATCTAAATTTTCTTACATCCAAACGTGCATTAAAGTAAGATAAGCACACATATGTAGTCAGAAAATTTTTAGCAGGTCATATAAGCATACATTTTTCATACATTGCATCTAAAAGCCCCCTACGTGGTTCACACGCTTTTAACGGCATAGAACGTTACCTGCGATGCGTTGAACGTGTAAAAACTGATGGAATCAAAAAAAGGCTGCTTGCGCTCCGTAGATTTGAAAAAGAAGATCAGATTCTATTTGAAACTCGAAATGAAAACTTGGAAATATGAAATCCCGCGGTCCAATATAAAGCCACAGGTGGAAGCGGGCCCACCCGCAACAGCCGCACCTCTACCTGCGGCTCCCTAGGGTTGGTCCCATTCCCCCAGGCTCGGTTCGATTCAAGTTAAAACGGAGTTTATATGAGCTGCCAAGTCAAATCTGAAGAAAAATCGCTACGCGATTGAGTGGTTTGTCCTGAAATCCCGCGTTTAAGCAGCATAGTCCTAGCAGAAAGGGGAACATTCTGAAAACCCTTGGTATTTATCCCGAAGCAATGTCTGGGGATCAATGATGAAGAATGATGCAAAACTGCCAAAAAATTACGCAAAACTGCCGAGAATTGCCACTTTCGAAGTGTCGGGTACTGACCGATGATAGTTCAGCCGTTGGCACAACCCCAGCGAAGCGTCGGGTACTGACCGATGACAGTTCAGCCGTTAGCACAACCCCAGCAAAATGTTGGGTACAGACCGAGACAGTTCAGCCGTTGGCATAACCCCAGCAAAGCATCGGGTATAGACCGAGACAGTTCAGCCGTTGGCACAACCCCAGCGAAGTGTCGGGTACAAACCGATGACAGTTCAACTGTTGGCTCAACCCCAATGAAACATCAAAAGGGATCCGATGACGGAATCAATATTAATCCATCCTCAATGATGGAATCTGTTATACACATCCTCAAAAGGGAGCACCGAGAAGGATTGGTTATTCAAAACCACTGTTGCCAACTACAGGTGTAGCTAATCATCAAGATAAGCATCAGAAACGCCCACTGAGGTAAATCTGCAATAAAGATATATCCCCAGCGAAAGGCCTTCAAAAATATACAACGGCATCAACCGAAGGGAAATATGCCCCAACGAAGAATATCGACGAATGAGGGAAAACCCTTGGTCTAAAACCAAGAATTCACCTAGGCTATCATGGGTAACGTCATCCCCAACAGAAAGTGACGAAAACAGTTCCCGGTAGCCTATTAGTGACATCCTCAGCAGAACAAGACAGCAGTCTAAATCTGATAACCTGTCGGTGGTTATCCTCCAAGTACTTGTTGGACAGGGCATCCACGAGGGTTATCACATGTGACGTTATCCCCAACAGAAAATAACGTAATCAAATCAGTGATAACCCTACCCCCTCGAAGGTATCTAACATTCATTGCATATCATGCCATGTATTGCCTCCCCTTTGCTTGTGCATTTCCCGTGTCTACTAATCTTTATCCTGTCCGTTTCATTGCATTGCATGATAAAGAGGGGCATCTGTAGACACTTAAAATTTTCTTTCCCTGTTACTAACATTGTAGGAGGGAAAAATTATCTTTTCAAATCAACCCCAATTTCAATACCGAGCCCTCAAATCAACCCCGGTGTCAATACCGGGCAATCAGTTCAACCCCAGTCTCAATACCGGGCCGTTAATTCAACCCCGGTCTCAATATCGGGCCATCAAATCAATCACGGTCTCAATACCAAGCAATCAGTTCAACTCTGGTCTGAATATCGGGCCATCAGTTTAACCCCGATCTCAATACCGGGCCATCAATTCAACCCCGGTCTCAATACCGGGCCATCAAATCAATCCCGGTCTCAATACCGGGCAATCAGCTCAACCCCGATCTCAATATCGGGCCATCAAATCAATTCCGGCCTTAATACCGGGCAATCAGTTCAACCCCAACTCAATACCGGGCCATCAAATCAATCCCGATCTCAATAACGGGCAATCAATTCAACCCCGGTCTCAATGCTGGGCCATCAAATAAATCTCCGTCTCAATACCGGGCAATCAGTTTAACCCCGGTCTCAATACCGGGCCATTATATTAACCCCGATCTCAATACCGGGCCATCAAATCAATCCCGATCTCAATACCGGGCCATTAGGTCAGCCCCAGTCTTAACCCGAGAAGTACAGGTCAGCCCCGGTTTCAACCCGAGAGGTACATATCAGCCCCGGTCTCAACCCGGGAGGTACAGATCAGCCCCAGTCTCAACCCAGGAGGTACAGATCAACCCCGATCTCAACCCGGGAGGTACAGGTCAGCCCCGATCTCAACCTGGGAGGTATAGGTTAGCCCCGGTCTCAACCCGGGAGGTACAGGTCAGTCCCGGTCTCAATCCGGGAGGTACAGGTCAGCCTTGGTCTTAGCCTGGGAAGTACAGGTCAGCCCTGGTCTCAACCCGGGAGCTACAGAGTAGCCCCGGTCTCAACCTGGGAAGTATAGGTCAGCCCCGATCTCATTCCGGAAGGTACAGGTCAGCCCCGGTCTCAACCCGGGAGGTATAGGTTTGCCCCGATCTTAACCTGGGAGGTACAAATCAGCTCCGATCTCAACCTGGGAGGTACAAATCAGCTCCGATCTCAACCCGGGAGGTACAGATCAGCCCCGGTCTCAACCCGGGAAGTACAGGTCATCCCCGATCTCAACCTGGGAAGTCAGGTCAACTTTAAGAACAAACCTGAAGCATCAAAACATCTCCAGAGAAAAACATGGAATGACCAAGTCAACCTCAGAGATAACACTGAGGAAAAACAGACTCGAATGGGATCTAAATCTTAGAAACAGCCCCAGGAAGTTAATCGAAAGCCATGCCGACACTAAAGGCAACCTCGGGAAGGGAAAAATGGTCATTTTACCAACTCCAAGCAGATTTGGTCAAACTCAAGCCGAATTGATACCACCAAGGTCAAAACAAACCATAACAATGATCCCGAGTGCAAACAGCGCAAGACAGCTCAACGGACAAAATGCAAGAAATCGAAGACCTGGTTATGAACCCATCTTCTTGGACCCGAAAAATATTTTTTCCCATGTCATTGTGACACTCTCAATGAGGGCTTTCCAGAAAGGTATCGCATGCCTCAAAGGGACGCTCCGATCAAAAGTTAAAAAGTTTTGACTTCGACCTCGCATTGCTCAGAGTGCACGTACTTCGAGATGATGGATTGCGCCATGTGGGCCCAATACGTGGAGCTGCACCTCTACCTGAGGTAGCAGCAGGTAGGGTGGAGGCTCCCTGGCCTATATACATGAGGGCACCACCCCTCATTTTTATAATTCTGAAACGCTTCGAACCTCTGCCCGTTTATTTTTTTGTCTAATTTCTTGTCTTCCAAACCCAAATTTTTTTACTCTAACACGTAGATATACCCACATACTACCACATATCAGAAAATAACCGGTAGATTCGAACGTTTAAAGCCTACAATTTGGCAAAAAGTCCGTGTAGCAGTTCATTGTGAGTATTTTTACGATCAGAAAGTCAATACTACTACTTCGCACTTTTATACACTTGCATGTTAAGCTTCATTTTCTAAATATGCTCGGAACTCAGTTCTGTGGCCGTTTTCATCAGCTTTTGGTATATTTTTGTACGTAAACGCATTTTCTGGCATTTCTACAACTCGGATTGACAATCCGTCGCTTCTAACAGCTTGCACATACTTTCATCTTCATACTGAGCAACTTCGCCGGACTGGGTTATCTTCCCAGTCCGAGTTTGGCTTTTTTTATATATATTTAACTATACATATACTAACTTTTCAATTCTGTCAAGCCCGGATGTCAAATCCACGGTAGTTTACTGCTTTAATATATAAATATGCATATATAAGCAGCCTTCACCACCACTGGGTTATCTTTCCAGTCTTGGTTGACTATTTTTCCGTCTCTATATATATATATATTTATATTTCAGCTCGGCCTGGATTACTCTGTGATCTTTTTAATATTTTTATATATAAATATGCATATATAAGCAGCTTTCACCACCACTAGGGTATCTTACCAGTTTTGGTTGACTACTTTTCCACATATTTATATTTTAGTTCGGCCTGGATCCTTCTGTGGCCTTTTTACTGCTTTTATATATAAATATGCATATATAAGCAGCTTTCACCACACTAGGTTATCTTTTCAGTCTTGGGTGACTACATTTATGTATATTTCAATTTCAGTCCGGGCACATGAGTGAAAACCCATCGCCTTTTTTGTTGCTTTTTTTATATATATATATTTCAATTCTGTCCAGCCTGGATCATTCCGTGGCTTTTATACAGCTGTTATAAATATATATATTTTTTAATTCCAGTCCGGGCACCGGTGTGAAAACCCATCGCCTTTACAGCTTTTATATATAATTATATATATATTACTTTACTCGCTTTTATTAAATTGTTTTTTTAAATAATCATTTTATATGAATCGGCACTGACATATCTGCGGGCAAACTAGATTTATTTAAATCTCGCCAACTCTAGCTTTCAAACGGTTCAAAATAGGTACAGACGGAACTGAGAAGCTAGAATGGCTGAGATTTATTTAAATCTAGCACTTTTTCTAGTTTCAGTTGTAAAAGCAACCTCGCGGCCCTTAGATCGCTATCTAGTGGGAACGAGACGCTTTAGATTAGCGCTAGCCAGGATTTACTGATGGATCCTTGGCCATTATAGCATTTGGATATATTTCTGTACAAATTTGAGCTGTGCAGGTTTATTGGCCTCCCTATGTGAGCCTAGGAATCGTGGGATTCATGATCAAATAAATCAGAATCTGATTCCCACGATGGACAAACTCCACTTTACAAATGTACCCTGCCAGTTTTTCTGTAAAAATGTACATACAAAAGACCTTAAAACGGTTATCTGGATTTAAGGTCTTAAAATAATGAGAATCATGGTTTGTCGTGTCAGAGTCCCTCCGATGGCTATCATGCTCATGAGGAGACCGATATTTGTATATACATTATGGTCGAGGATGCTTCGCAGCCCGACAATCACCATTCAAATTGAGCTTTAAGGTTGAAAATATAATATTAAAGTATCAATATGCTTCAATTCCTATGTCAGCGTAAGGATTTGAAAACCTTCTTCCAAAACATCATTTTAAATCTTTTCGAAAAAGAAGCTTTTGCAAAATCAAATTAAACACTTTTGCAAATCAAATCAAAGACTTTTTGCAAAATCAAATCAAACCCTTCGTATATAGGTTTAACGATTCATAGACATACTTTCTATCAAACATAGGCCCAATTTTCAAACAGCATTCACACACACACATTTCAGTTTTTAAAGGAAAATATTGAAAAGATGCAGTACCTTGTTTTCACGAGAGTTGTGGGGTGTCTAACACCTTCCCCACACTTAACCAAGCCCCCGAACTCAAAACTTTGTTTTCGAAGATCAAGTTTCAACAGTGTCCCGAACTCAAAACTTTGTTTTCAAAGATCAAGTTTCAACAGTGTCCAGCAATTAGGCCTCTTTCAAACAAAACTCGGTTGAGTTGGTACAATCATTTTCAAATCTACCAACTGGAGACTCTGTAAAACGTTCAAATCGTCGACATGATATATGTTGGCCTTTTCCTAAAAAATCCTTCAAAAACTTTTTCACAAATAAAAAGAGTAAGGGTAGAGATAACTTAGGAAGAGAGAAAGATCCGGGTTGTGACCCGACCCGTGATTTTTTCCCGACGTCGACAGACAGTTTGCTTACAATGTAATATTAAATAGCGCAAATCATTGTATATGTAACCTTAGGCCTTAAAGAGAATCTGAGGGCTTTGTCCCCAGAGATCGAATTTAAGGCCTCATGATAATGAAAAATTATGATTATGGGTGCTCAGGTCTATCGAGACGGGTTTTGTGCCCGAAGATGGCTTGACCCTTTTTGAGGCTTTCTTTCATGCATTATCACCTAAATAATTTTCAAATAAAATAGCAAATAGCTTTTATAAAAATAACAAGGCGCTTCGGGGTTAGATAAATCTAATTTTAATAATTAGAAGTATCAAAGGACCTTGATTCCTATTTGGTGAAGGATTTGAAAACCTCATTTTTGAAAACATCATTTCAATACATTTTGTCTAAAATGAAATTTTCTTTAAATCAGATCCTTCGTGCATAGGCCCAAAGAGGTTCAGCACTACTTTCAAAATAATGTCGATAATAAATGAGGCTTACAGCAATTTTTAAAAGCAAAGCACTTAACACAAGTCAAATAAATACCACAAGCATTTACAAAATCACACACAAACACACACTTTATGCTTAGGAAAATCAATAAGATGCGTAACCGTGTTTTCACGGAAGTTGGGGGGTGCCTAACACCTTCCCTTCGCTTAAGCAAGCCCCCAAATTCCATAAATCTTTGGTTCCAGACCAATTAAACGGAGTCACATATTGGGCCATATTGCGAAAACCTTCCAAATTTGGATAAGTAGGTACATCCATTTGAAACTATACCGATTGACGACTGTCTAATTTGACCCAATCATTAAAATTAAATCTTTTCAAATAGTTGACACTTATATCGGTCATATTTTCCTAAAAAGATCTCACCCTTGAAATAAAATAATCAAACAAATGCAAAAGGGTAGAAAAGTGCGAAGAACGCAAATCCATTTCTCTCTTTAGGAAAAGAGGCATATAAGCTCTTTCCCGACGTCGACAGGTGGCGACTTTTCTAGGGATATAGAGGGCTTAAGTTGTGTTCAATCTTGTTGATTTTCATTTTGCATTTGCATATTGTGTTAATGATCTATGTGTGTGATGAATATCTTCATTTTTCAAGCGCTTTATATTAGTGTCTGACACAATGTCATCATTTGCATGCGGTAAGGCGTGATGAATGTATGTGAATGTATGTTGTGTGATTCCTCCACCAGGAGGTGAATCCGTCTATTGTTTATTACTGGACTCTAAAGGGCGTTCCCTTGCGAGGCTCAGGAAAAAGGAACCACTCAGGTACACTCTAATTGAAAAATAGGATGTTTCCATCAAGTAAATTGCGAAGATTTGGGAACCTTCATGCCAAAAAGCCCATGAGAGTAACCCTAAGATAGGTCAGCCTCTGAAAAACCCAACTTACATGATGTCTCTCCATGCTCTATTACTCTTTATTATTTATAAATGTCTTCCATGTTAAACTGTCATTTATATATTCTTATCTTGTCTTGTCATCAAAACGAACTGACTACGATTTTGCAGGAAAAGATTAAAAAACTACAAAACTAATGTATAACATACCATGAAATCATACCATCTACCAATATCAAGACTAAACTATATACCTTTTATGTGTAGATTGGTCCTATAACTCGATCCCAAGCCAAAAAGGCACGATCGCCACTGACTAAAATGGGTGAGAGTAGTGCATCAGAGCCCATCCCCGTGTCTCAGGAAGAGTTTGAGGATTTCAAGAAGTAGATTGCTAAAATGACTAGTCTGTTTAGAGGGCAGTGCAAAATAGCTCAAGAGCCCAAATTAAAAGTTCAAATCGAGTCTTCTGCACAGGGAAGCATCCACATGCCAGGAAAGGCCAATGATACTCAAATACCTACTCCAGTATTCTACGCTGACAATGGATTCGCCAAGGAGGCCGTGAGTAAAGGTCCGACTAAGAAAATTATAGATCTTAGAGAAGACCAGGAAACTGGGGACATCTGAAAGAAGGTCAGACTAATGGAGGAAGCCATCTGATCTATAAAGTGAACAAGGTTCCATGGCAGTGTCAATTACTCCGACCTATGTATTTTCCCAATGGCTAGATACCCGGATAAATTTCAAGTCCCATAATTTGAGAATTACAATGGATTATGCGACCCTTATACCCATCTGAAGGTTTATATTGGCGAGCTAAGATCTTATACCGAGTATGAAGGCCTCAGGATGCAACTTTTCCAAAAGACCCTTACCGGGGAAGCTCAAACTTGGTATGCCAGAATTGATAACTCTAAGATCCATAGCTGGGATGAATTATCCCATGCTTTCCTAAACAAATACAGCTTCCAATCCCAAATGGCCCTTGATCGATACCAATTGACAAAAGTCAAAAAGCAAAACAATGAATCATTCAGGGAGTATGCACAAAGGTGGAGGCGCCTGGTAGCCTAAGTTAACCCGCCAATGGATGAATCTGAAATGGTAATGACTTTCATAAGGACCTCACAGCTCTGGAAGCAGTGGCCGAACACATACATTCTGGTAACTATGTGAGCGCTCCCAAGAGGGTAAACAAGAGGAATGAAGAAGATGTATCTATGATCTTGCAAGGAAAATCCGCGCATAATAGTAGCAGTCCACCTTTTTAGAAGCAAGGCAATTACCCTCCATTTCTGGCACCTTCAAATCCCTAAAATCCCACTGTACCTAAGGTTGGTGAAAATAGGCAAAGAAGGACATTTACTCCTCTAGGAGACTCACTAGAGAATGTCTTGGCACTACTAGTTGTACAAAAGAAGATCACCGAGCTCGCTCCCCCAGTCGATCCTAAAGGAAGAATATATGACCCGAGCAAGAAGTATGTGTACCACTCTGGAGCCCCGGGACATGATACTCAAGATTGTTGGACATTAAAGCATAAAATTCAGAATATGATTGATAGTGGCGAGAATGTGGTCAAGACGCCAGAGCAGCCCAATGTTAACATCAACCCCTTACCTCAGCATAATGTAGAAGGAGTAAACATGATCAGTAAAGGAAATCGAGAAAGTCAAAAGTACCTAAGGAAGGTGAAGAAGCTTCATCCCCTATCAGGGTTAATTCCACAATATGGGGGTATCCGAAAGAAAGGTTTACATTAGAACAAGAGTTGGCCTTAATCAAGGTGAAAGTGGACCAGTTAGCTAAGCTAATTGTATACTAACATTAGGTGACGCGACAGTTGATCAACTAGGTCCTCCAGGGGAAAACAACTACTGCTTCCCCCAATATCATCCCGATTCTGAAAAGAGACCAGATTCGCCTTTGAGAACAGAACAAATGAATGAAAAAGATATAAAAGGAATCCAAATTTTAACTCCGTAGAGAATTTGCAGCCAAGCAAAAGTTTACCCATCTAGGCCAGTTTAGAGAAGAGATCATACACATGTTAATCAATAAAGGAAGGATCACGAAGTTCCTACCACCCACGGATCTTTGGTCAAAACGATTCGAGCCCACTAAAATATGTCTCTATCACTCAAGTACCCCTGGTCATGCCATAGAGGAACGTTGGGCCTTGCGACATCTAATCCAAAATTTGTTCGAATATGGGGATTTGGAGATGGTAAGTACTGGTGAGAGCCTCCTTGATGAAGAAATAATAAACCCTCCAAGGATAGGAAGATCTGAAGAGATGGTGGCAGTCATCACTTGCATAGAGGGAACCTCTGAGGTACCCATATCAATCCAAGGAGTAACCAACGAGAGGGATAAAGCTCTAGTGGAAATAGCTGCTTCGAAGCCGTTGATATTAACCCCTCGGCCACAACTCCCCATCTCTAGCTTGAAAAAGGTTTCTTGGAACTACGGAGAAAAGATGAGATCATCAACCGACTGTACGACTATCTTGTAGAAAGATAATCGATGTACCTTCCCCGGAAAATGATGAAGCAGACAACCAAAATTGTGGGAAAAGTACCAGAGGGAAAGATTGTGGAGTTCCTCACTAAGATGGGGTATAATGAGGCGAGGATGGTAAAGCAGCTGAAAGAGGTACCATCCCAAATCTCTATCCTAGACCTAGTACTAGCCTTTGAGGACCATCGCCAGATTCTGATTCGAGTGTTAGAAGAAGCACACTTGCCCAAAGAAATCGACACTGAGAAGTTCCAACACTTGATCGGTCACGTACTTGACAGCAACATGATATCATTTATCAATGATGATATACCAGTTGAAGGAACCGAGCACCTCAAACCATTGCACATTACGGTTATATTATCACTTAAGTACCCCTCATTATCACTTTGTGGGTTCGCCAACAGTAAAACACAATATATCTCTAGAGGTAATGATAGTCGGCCAAGAGATGCTCACCTGAGGATATCATATAGGTCGAGGGTTATGCAGAAGTGGTTAGGGAATCAAGAACCCAATCCATATACCAACACAGTTGGGGAAGGTCAGATTGAGATACTTAGGTGGTTTCAAACACCGTAATCCTCACAAGAAGGTTCCAGTCCACCTATTAAATTCCCTCATGCTGAACTTCACTGAAGCGGGTTTTAAAGAGCCAATGAGGAAGATTCCCGCCAGCATGTCCAACATCCTAGTACCTAAGGTCAATCTGATCAGAGATTGAGGAACCAATGAGGAAAAGACTATCGAAGATGTGGCAAGGAAGGCCCAAAATGAGAAGTTCCTAAAGGAGATCTAGCTGCGATTCATTAGCAATTTTTGCCTCTCTGAAAGTGCCATGGGGGATTCTGATGAGGCAGGCCCATCAAACAGTCAGCCTATCCTCCCCTTCATTAACTGGGCAAAAGTAGGCATTCCAAAGGAGGATCCCAATTCTGAATCCAAACCAGTTATGTTTATCATCAAGGATAGCAATGGCTCTAGCGACGCCTCCATCTCGGTCATCCTCGAGGATCTGACCACCAGCAACTGGACGATCACTCCTCACAATGTTCAAAAAGGGTAAAAATGGAATATGGTTTGATAGCTGGGAATGTAGCATTTCATTTCAGTCTACTTTACATTAGCTGCAACTTGCTATTTTCTTTTGACATATTAATTGTTAAAGATTTTGTAGTTGACAACTTTTTTATATATATTAAGCAATCAAGTTTTATTCTCAGGTCCCCAAATTTGAGTATTTCTAGCCCTATCAATAACTTGCCAAATTTGAACAGTGACTACGATTTCGATACAGAACTGGACTTCGATTTGATGGGAATTGAGCAGGATGAAGTGGAAGATAAAGAGGTACCTGAGAAAATCAAAGGATGGGTCAAAGACAAACCCAAACTCGATCAAACCATCACCATAAACATCGGACCCTCAAGCAACCCCAAAGAACTCCAGATTAGAACCAATCTCACCTCTGACCAAGGAAATAAAATCATCAAACTCCTAACCCAATTCAAGGATGTTTTTGCTTGTCACATAAGAACATAATAGGCCTATCCACAGACATATTCGTCCATTAATTACCAGTCAAAGAAGGGTTCAAGCTAGTTAAGTAGAAGCTAAGAAGGTTAAAACCAGAATGGAGCCTGAAAGTTAAAGAAGAAATTATTAAACAATTCAAGGCAGGTATCATCATGGTGTCAACCTATCCTGAATGGCTATCTAATGTGGTCCCAATGCCAAAACCTGGAGGGAAAGTACGAGTCTGCTTAGATTATCGAGATCTCAACAAAGCCAATCTCAAGGACGACTTCCCAATACCTTTCATCCATGTGTTGATAGATAATACGATACAGTATGAGATATACTCATTTGTCGATTATTTTATCAGATACTACCAAATCATGGTTGCTGAAGAAGACAAGGAAAATACTGTCTTCATCACCGTCTAGGGCACTTTCTGCTATAGAAGATTGACTTTTAGCCTTACCAATGCTATTGCTACCTATTAGAGGGCCATGATGGCATTATTCCATGATATGATGCATAAAGAGATTGAAGTCTATATGGATGATATCATCCTAAAGTCCAAAAAGGCGAATGACCACAGTACCCTTCTTCGAAAGTTGTTTGATCGCCTCCGCAAATATAACTTGAAACTGAATTCGACAAAGTGTGCTTTCGGCGTGAAATCTGGCAAACTATTGGGATTCCTTGTGAGCAACCGAGGCATCAAATTAGACCCAGCCAAGATAAAAGCCATCAATGAGATGCCCGAACAGCGAACTAAGAAGTAAATAAGAGGTTTATTGGGAAAGATAAACTTCATCAGCCGATTCATATAACAGTTGACAACAACATGTGAACCAATTTTCAAGTTATTAAGAAAGAACTCCTTTAGGCAATGGAATGAAGATTGTCAGAAGGCTTGTCGCAATATCCTAAAGAGGTTGATTGAAGCACCTGTCCTAGTACCCCCAAGGAACTAAGTTCCCCTTTTTATATACATATTTGTTAAATCCAACTCCATGGGTTGCCTGATGGGGCAGAAAGATAATATGGGCAATGAAAGGGCCATCTATTACTTCAGCAAGCGATTCAGTAGTGGCGAGCATAAATACACACTAATCGAAAGAACCTGTTGTGCACTAGCCTGGGCCGCCATGAGATTACAGCATTACCTGTATGGCCATACCACTTATCTCATTTCCCGCATGGACCCTTTGGAGTACATTTTTAGTAAACTTATGTTGAACTGCCGATTATCAAAGTGACAACTAATCCTTCAACAGTTCGACATAGTCTATGTGACCCAAAAAGCCATCAAAGGCCAGGGAATCGCAGACCAACTATCGGCAGCACCAACCGGAGGTTATAAGCCTTTGGAGACATACTTCCCTGATGATGATGTGATAACAATTCAGCTATCTAAAAGGGAAGATACATGTCTATTCTGAAAATTGTATTTTGACAGCGCAACAAACGCAGGAGGCGTTGGGGCAGGAAAAGTCCTTGTATCTATCACTGGGGAGCAGTATTGCAATTCAATAACTCCAAAAACAAGATAAAATGCCTTGTGGGGTTTAAATTAGCTCTGTCAATGGGAGTCAGATGGTTGGAAATATTCAGAAATTCAGAGCTGGTCATCAAACAAACCACCGGGGTATACGGTGCTAAAGAATTGCATCTATTGCCATACCATCGTCACGTTATCAAATTAGTAGGAGAGTTTGAACACATCGCCTTCATGCATATTCCTCAAAACAGAAATGATTTCGCAGATGCATTGGCCACACTAGCCTCCCTGGTCAACATATCCGCAAGGAAGGGTATGTCTGCTATCACATTCACAGCGTAGAATGCACCATCTTATGAAAATAGTATTGGGGAAATATCCAAGGAAATAGATCCTGTCGGACCACCTTGGTACCAAGACATCAAAAAGTATTTGCGAGATCAATCCATCCCCGAGGGAGCGAGTCAAATTAAAAAGAAGCGAATACAAAAGATGGCAATGAAATTCTACTTAAGTGAAGACGCTCTCTACAAAAGAGACGTCGACATAGGTCTTCTAAGGTGTCTAGAAAAGGATCAGGCACGGAGACTTGTGGATGAAGTGCACGGCGGGGTGTGCGGAGCACGTATTAGTGGACCCTGCTGGCTAAGAAGATATTAAGGTCGTGACACTATTGGCTATCCCTCAAAGATGATTGCAACGATCATGTCAAGCACTGTTATCAATGCCAAATCCATGCCAACATTATTCATGCACCTCCTAACCAGTTGCATTGCATGATATCACTGTGACCATTTGCTATGGGGGAGAATGGAAGTGATCGGACCAGTTGAGCCTAAAGCCAGTAATGGTCGCAAATTTATCTTTAATATGCTTGACTACTTTACCAAGTGGGTGGAAGCAACTACCTTTCCCAAGGTTACTAAGGAGGTCATCGTTAGTTTCATCAAGAACAACGTCAATTGTCGATATGGGTAACCAGAGGTTATCGTGTCTGACAACGCTAAGAATATGAATAACGAGATGATGAGGGAACTGTGCAGTATGTTTAATATCAAGCACCTTAACTCGATTATTTACCATCCAAAGATGAATAGCACGGTGGAAGCCACTAGTAATAACATCAAGAAGATAATGATGAAGATATCAGCAAACCACCCGGGGAGGCCTGATATGTAGCCTTTAACCCTGCTCGCTTACCGAACGTCAACTCAGACCTCGACTGGGGTAACACCCTATTCATTAGTATATGGCATGGAGGCAGTACTCCCCATAGAGGTTTAAATGGAATCACTAAGAGTGATACTGGACTCCCAGATAGAAGAGGGTCAGTAGCTTCAAGATTGATACGATCAGCTATCCCTAATAGATGAGCATAAGGTTGCTGCTATCTTTCATGGTCAGCTATACCAGCAACGAATGTCCCGATCCTACAATAAAAAGGTGCGACCCCAGCAGTTCAAGGAGCATGACTTGGTATTAAAGAAGATCATTCTGGGCAAGAATGCAGTCAAAGGAAAATTTACCCCGAACTGGGAAAAACCCTTCGTTGTCAAAGCGATCTTATTAGGCTGAGCCATAAAATTAGAAAAAATGGATGGTGAGGAATTCCTGCAGTTAATCAATTCCGATTCGGTGAAACGTTAATATGTTTGACAACCCTTTTCACAAGCATGAGCCCTTTAGTTAAAAAAAAGTCATGTCAATCAATCAATCCAAGTCTAAACTACGAAAGACTTTATCTCCCCCCATCCACGGGAGTACGTAGGCAGCCATCTATGGTGTGGCCTAACCCTCGAAAAATAATAACCAAACACATTTACCTCATATTCCCGATACTAACCCCAAAATTTTAACTCATCTATAAAACCAAAAAATATTCCTAAAAATCCTCTAAGTTAACGGCCCATGTTGAGAAAACCTGGCGACATCTCAACATCGTGTCATCAAATATGGCTCAAGTCTTGAAAATGACAAGGATAATTTTATATCGAGGTAATAAGTCATGGGAATAAAATGGCATTCCATATACAAGGTCAAGACATGCTCAAACAAGGGAAGTGAACTAAACATATTCCTTTTTATATATACAACTGTTTAAATATATAAAAGTGATCATAAACATATGGTAAAAGAGAATAACATTGTTTATGCAGGAAAATAAAGCAAGACTATAAATTTGAGGTAAGGCGGGATAACATCTCCAAGTACCCAGCTGTCTCGGCAGTTAGAGGAGCTATCCTGAGCTTTTGCTCCAACATCTCAACTCATCTTAATAGCTCTACTATTGACCTAAAGATTCCCTTCTGACTTCGAATGGCATATCAAGCATGATCAATAAGCCCATCCATAAAAGATCGGTCGACATCCATCTCGGCTACATCCTCATCTCTGACAGTGAGGGTTGCATCCCTCTCAGCACTAGCATCATCCCTACCTGCCAAGGTGGTCAACATCAAGGCCCAAGCCTAATCTAGCTCAAATGTCAGAAGATGAACCTGATGATCCAATGCCTCCTTAGATGTTGGAATGGAGCTCAGAGCTGTACTAACCAATGTCGCTCATAAACCAGTAAACAGCTCATCCTCGGTCAGAGATATAGGACCCTCCATCGGCTCCTCCTCATCAGTAGACCGAACCTCAGCCTCAGCTTGATCAAATACATCTGGAGTTAAGCCAGTCTCTAACCAGGCTAAATACTCTGCCAATTGGCCAGGGTGGCCATCTTTGAAATCTGTCATCTGTAGGTGAGACCAAAAGCTATAGACGCGAGCCAAGTCAGCCTCAATAGCTAAGCAAATGGGGAAACTATAATCCTCGGTCCCCTTAAATGAATGTACATCCTGGTGCTGATCAAACTATCCCATCACCGCCAGAGGATGATAGGTAGTCACACCCCTCAAACCGTCAAAAGGGATGAAGTCCAAATCAGCCACATGGGTGGAAAAACTCAGAAAGGAACAATATTTGGAGTACATGATAATCTTAAAAGAATCCTCCATGGTATCCAAAAACTCAACCCAAGAGGTGCATCTACACATGAAGATAGGCAGAGCGAATAAGTCAATAACATGCTGTAATTGAAGCATAACCCGTGCCGACGAAGCCGACCAATCGGCCTCAGATAGGTCATGAACCAAATATATAAAATAACGGGGCTACCTCTGAACTCCCAATCCCCAATAGTCTGGAAGAAGGATGCCGATATCAATATCTCTGCCAAAATAAGTGGAATAATGGTGAAGTCGTCCCTAAGGGCCCTAACGATCATCGACATCCCCATGTCTAGATGATCGGCATAAAAGGGCATATATAAATGTGCCAAGATGTATATAATCAGGGCATCTACCCGTGTTGTCTGCCACCTTTCCTCTGAAATGATAAAATCTTTCTGATGAATGACAAAGCTATCAACGGAAGCGAAACGGTCTATCAGAAAGTCCATCGATATAATGTGGCTACCGCCCACCTTTGCTAAGACAACCGACCTCTTCAAGAAGGTAGTGGTCATAAACTGGCTGCATGTGCCCCACCGCCACTCTAGCACAGGGATCGTCCATCGACAACCCTGAAAAATGGCTATACTCCTCCAAAGTAGGGGATAACTCATCAGATCCAAATATAAAAATATAGCACTCCGGGATCCAATAAGTAAGCAACCCATCAAAAAATCCCTTCAGCACCTGGAAGGATAACAAAGACATGGAGTGGCCCAGCATCCAACCCATAATAATACGGTTGGAATCAGACAAGCTATCATGCCAAACTCTCAAACTAGTAGCTATCTGACTTGGCAGAAGATGCTCTAGACGAGCAACCAATAAAGAAGTTATTTGTAAAAGTTGTATCACACATACTATACAGGGGTTAATTTCTATCCAATCATTTGTAAATATATAAAGCGTACAAATATATAAGCATGCATTATGATAAGCGATGAGTATAATATATGCGATGAATAAATGAAAAGACAACATCATATATACAACTCTATGGAATACATCAGTTTATATATACATCAATGTCATATCCATGTGGGAAAAAAATAAAAATAAAAAGTACAGGATAATGGGGCACAGACGCCTAATGACTAACAGAGGCCTATAAGACAAACTCTACGCTATCCATAAAGGTACTGGACTCATCAAACTGGTCAACCTGGGCCAAGTCCTTTTGAGTAGGCATGTCCTATATATCTGGGTAGTAGAAAAGGTGGTCTCCTCCGTTAGCAAAGCCACCAGTGCCAGATGGTTCGACCTCGAATCCATGAGGAACAAAAGTATCAGCCTCTGACAGATCCTTGCCCAAATAGCGAATGAAAATGGACATCTGATCAAGCCATTGTGTTAACTCCGCGATCTGAGACAGATTAGTTGGCTTCCGAACACATGCCACCCAGTAGGTTATAATAACAGACCCTGAAACCATATCCCCTAAGAACTGGGTAGCCCGGGTCTGAGCATTGATAGTACAAGGCGCCCACTAGAGGGAAAAAGTAGCTGAAGTGCTGGGGCCATCTGACAAAAGAAACCCATCATGACCTAACAAATGGATCACTGAAAGCGGCTGAGCTAGAGACCAAAATTACTGAGCCTGGGGAAGGAAAGGAATGCGGATCTCCCCTGTAATGCATCGGAAGACACGTTCCCTAAGGTAGAGCTCCCAACCTCCATCA
This sequence comes from Panax stipuleanatus, assembly GCA_020205555.1. Lineage (NCBI taxonomy): Eukaryota > Viridiplantae > Streptophyta > Magnoliopsida > Apiales > Araliaceae > Panax > Panax stipuleanatus. The sequence goes on along the minus strand of CM035119.1, from coordinate 6,387,036 downwards.
AATATCAGAGGAACCTAGCGTGTAGATAAAGCATACTCGGCCCTGTCGGGAAACCTCCCTCAAATCCCTTTGCCAGATGCTCCGCAGTGTTATGGACCCAAATTATGTCCACGACCGACAACAACTCTAACTGTAGACGATAGTGTGTAAAGCTCTCTGAAACTGGGACCTCCTCCATAGTGGAATAATGCCACTGACGGCCCCGAGGATATGTGTCCAAAACCATAATGGTGACAGGACGAAGGCAGGGAAACCTCTCGTAAGCCCAAAACTATCCATCCAAAGAACACGACATTAGTCTTGGGAAAATACGAATCAAAATTCGAAGAATTAAAATCAGTCGAGAAACTCACCAGCAGGAATGGGTAAAAGTCGAGCCAAACATCGGTCACCCCTTATGAGCGCAGTCGCATCCCTTGTAGAAAGTAAGCAAAGGTGAAACCCACATTCATAATCTTCGATACGATCTACATCACGGAGAGCCCTCACCAAGCTGAAAGGGATAGTGGAGGAGTTTTTTGCAAGAAATGCCTCATCATGGTCAAGAATAGATGCCTCAGAATGCGGTCATACTCCGCCAAAGCCTTTGGGAGCAGCTGCTGTAAAGTACCTTGGGCAACGTCAAGGCTCAAAGGTCCCGAACGAATACCACGGGCCTTAAAGGCCTGCTCCTGTGAAGAAAGTCCCAGAAGGGCACAAATAACTGATGAAGTAATATTAGCGTCCAAAGGCACTTTGGCTCCAGAGAAATCCATAGTAATGATATACCTCCAGTTTATCGGTGTCATCATCACCTCACAATCCAGTAAGTGTAGGGACTGACTCTGATGAAACCATCTCTCTGACAGAGCTCAGAGATAACCCCACGGATAATGGCGGGGAGCAATGGTAAGGAAGGACTCTAGTCCCAAAGAATGTACCGAGCCAGATAGTCGGTATGAAGGGACTCGTATAAAGCGAAGACGCTGAACTAGTTCCCCCTTGGCTGGTGAACTCGGGAACCTGCATGACATCAGGGTTAAAGACCGACCTTCTCCAAAATGGGACACTAAAATAACTCAATGAAAAAATTTCATGTACCTCGTTTGCATGTAAGTGAACGGATGGGTGACGGCTCAAATCAGTGCCTAACAGATCGAGAAGAGCCACCTGGATACCAGGGAGAAATCGATAAGCAGCATACTGAGAAGGACCTTAGGAATAGGAAGATCGTCCTCTTTATCAGGAAGACTAGTCCTATCAACCCCAATCGGACGAATCACCGACTCGGTGAGACGGAGAACCTGACAGGTCAACCGCAGAGCTGGAATATCAGAAGCGGGGCTACGAAGGCAAACCCTAGATCAAGCCCTATAGGAAGTAGAGCTGTTGGGTCTATCTGAATCCATGCCTAGACAACAAAATCAAGGTTATCACAATCAGACCAGATATTGTGACACCCTTAAATCTGGGTTTCCTAACGTCGAATTCGGTGTTCACGATACTCAACAACAAACATACTTTCTAACTAATACGGAAGAATAAATATACATTGTTTATCATAGTAGTAATAAAGTCTTACAATCATAGTCCCAAGGTTCTTTAACCTTAACTTAAAACGTACTCTTAATACTATAAAGAGTTTACATAACCAAATAGCATTTAAAATAAACTAGTACATAAGCCTTCTCAAACATCTACTCTTGAACCTTCCCTTTTCCTTTGTCCCCTTTGTACGTTTCTGCCTTAACTGAAATAAATGTCATGATATAGCAAGGGTAAGTAACTAATTTGCTTAGCAAGTTTATACACAAGGGAGATATATCATGATTAGAAAAAAGTTTCGCTATCAATATTCAACAACAGTATAAAATTGTGAAGGAACATGAATTAATAGTCAACAGTTGAATATTCGAATAATTGAATAACAGGTACTGAGTGGTTTGAAATAACAATGAAGATTTGCCAAGGTTTTCAGCATTTAAACTGGACCTTTTAATAAGTTTTGGTAATCAAGGGGATTAGCCTTTCATACCCCGTGATTTATGCACAAACACTTAATAATTCGGCATTGATATCATGCTTTAATCAAATTCGTCCTTTTCTCAGCCAAGAGTTCTTACCATATTAATTTAATAAGAACAGCTTTTAAAACACATTTGATTTAACAATTTTAGACATGCTTGATCTAGCTGATACAATTAACATAGATCTATCTCATAAACAGTTCATGAATGAAAGAACTTTAATTTAATTCACAGTTCAATAATAATAGAACATGAATTCAATTGCACAAAGTGCGAATCTCAATAATCAGTATAGATGTGAATAATCAACCATAATTATTCACTAACATGCTTCGAAATTAATAACTCGAGTTTGAGTTAGGGAACTTGCCTCGTTTGTAGGCTACTACTACGTAATTAAATTCTATCCGCTAGGCAGTTTAATTATCTTCCTTTAAGAGACCTATAGTTAATCTTTCAATTAGTCATAGCATAACATTCTATTATGTAATCACATAGATATTACATATTACATTTAGTTCTTAGAAATATTATCATGCCTCGATAATATTACTATTAAATAACAACTACCTTTAATTCCTTTACTAATGTTATTATATTTTTAATAATATTTTATTTAATTTCAAATATTATTATTTACTTAATAATGTTTTAATCATCTAATCATACTTTAATTTAATATTATTAATATTTTAATCTAATATTATTAATAATATTTTAATCTAATATTATTAGCCATTTAATAATATTGTAATCATTTATTAATGCTTAAATCAAATATTATTAACCATTCTATAATATTTTAATAAATTTTTAAATCTTAATATTTTTATTTACTTAAAAATATCAGATTCTTATATTACAAATATCATAGTAACATTTTAATAAGTTATTAGGCAAATAAACAATTTATTTTAATTGTTTTACCCTTTATTAAACAACTTATTTAATACCCATAAAAGGTCATAAATATTATTTATCATAATAGATTACCAAAATACCTCACATAGGTCAGATTACACTATAATAGGAGTACCTAAGCTTTAACATCCTATTTTTCTCATTTATGACATCATTTAACCATTTATTTTCTTTTAACCATAACTATAACATTATTATGAAAAATAGCAAACAGGTTCTAAAAATTATTATCTTCTGGATCTGGATAGTATATGATCCAACAATGATTCACAAATTTTCCTGAAATTTTTGAAAGTGATTTACTATATTTAAAAAACTCAAATCCTCTGAATCTTGTTATATTTTTCATAAATCGCATTTTGCTTAGAAAATTCTGAAATTTTAGGGTACACGCCCATAACATATATACACATACTGTATAAATTTCAAATGTTTACAAGGTATACACAGTGAGAAATCCGGGTAAGAATATTTAGGAGTCTTTCACGGTAAAAGCCATTACACACAAATTACATATCGAAACGTGTCCGTTCTTTTTCTTACATGTAGATAACTTCTTAAGGTACCTTTGTGATTTTTTCCAAATTTTTAAAAGATTCAGAACTAGCTAAAACAGCCTTAGGAAAAACGGGTTAGTGTACTTTTAGGGTTTTAAAGCTTTAAGTTCTATACTTGAACTGTTTCGGGAAAACAGCCCCCAAGGCTTCAAAAATTATTGGATTTGTGTTCTACCACTTGGGTTTACTAGCTAACTCATGTATCTAGTACCCCCCTTTGACGAATCACAAATCCAAGTTGTAAAACTTGGATTACACAAGATTTAGTGGAAGAAAAACTAGGGTTTCACCCCTAGGAGAACATATGCTCATTTTCTTCCTCTAAACCTTTGATCTAACACTCAAGATACTTAGTTTCATACATGATGATATGTAGAACTAGGGTATCTTGGGTATTAGTTCATAATCCCATCAAATCTTGCTATAACACCAAATAGAAGATGAAGATAAAGATTTAGGTTATACCTTGTTTTAGTAGCAACCTTCCTTTGATCTACCAAAGTAAGATATGAACTTAGGGTGCATTAATCAAGCTAGCACACTCCTCTCTTTCTCCTCAAAAATCCGAACCTCTCTCTCTCTTTTCTCTTTGTATTTTGCTAGCTTGGGAGAAAAAATAGAAGAAGAAGAATAGAAAATGAAATGTGGTGATTTAAAAATGTATCTTGCAATATAGTTAGATACAACTAGGATCATAACTAATATCCCCCATATCTTTGTTGTCCCTTGGATAAAAGGCTTTGCCTTATCTCTTCCAATTAAGAATAATCATGCCATTAAGGGTGCTAAGTAGATTTTCTACCAATGGGAGATGGACATACTTGTACTCGATGTAAGAGTTACTAATTAAGGAACTTGATTAGCATAATTTTGTTGCCTTAAAAGGCCTAAAAGGGGCGGTCACTCTTGCCCATTATCCCCTCCATTTTTCTTTTATTTTAATGTACAAATTTGATTAATCAAAAGTCTAAAATACCCTTAATCAAGTGGGCTAAGTATTGGTTTACATTTTATTTTTTTTAGGCTTCTCATTTAATTGTTTTGGGCTATGTAATAAACATAGTTTAACAATTTTAATATATGTTACCCTAATTGTTTATTTAGGATTTTTATTTCCAATCTTATGGAATTTAATTACTTACATATATTTCTTTAACTTGTAACCTAATTAGGTTTACTATAATTAGGTTTAAAATTATTAATCACTTGCAATAATAAAATTATCCACTTAAGTTAGTATAAATATTAAATACTAACTATTCATTATTACCATAACCTTTAGGTTATTTAATTATCTCACCTAATGTATAATTAGGTTATGAAACTTTCCTTTTTAATGAAATCTATATATATATATATATATATATATATATATATCCATAACTATAGTATATATATTTATTTAGTCATACACCACTTCACATATGTTATCACATATTAAATCACTATATAGCCCAAAGTTTTAAATATCAATAATGTATATACATATAAAGTAACTTGAAATTTCTAGTTATTACAGATATGCCCCTACCCTGTCCTATTTTAATCTGCATTGCAATAACCTAGAGATAATAGATTCCCAGGATTATAATTTTGAGTCATAGCATCATGCATGTCCTACATGCGCCCTATAGATGTCTACATTATTTTGGCGTATATCCTAGTATAACTAAACATGCATATATGATCCTGTCATTCAACTCTCGAAAAAATTTCGCCAGAGTTCCCTCTATAAATGGACTATCCACATGTACGTTGGCATGCATTAAACAACCATCTATAGGCATACAATCACAACCCAACAATCATATATTAAATTTAAATAATTTTCTAATGCATTATCAGGATCCATGCCTAGAATAACTATTAAAATAAAATTTCATGCATCTAAATGGTTCATACGGTGATACATAAGCATGCATTGCATTAAAACATCTTCATCAAGCTATTGATGCATACATTATCCATACATTGTGTTTAATGAAGAAAACACGGTAAAACATTGACAAAAACATAAAAGAAAGGAGTGTATACGTGTCCTCTAGTGCGTTAAACAAGTTTACGGTAACGGAATGCTCAAAATTAAACCCCAAGTGAGTAAATCTAAGACGGAAGCTTGGATATTGCAGAGAAAATGCAAGAAAACTTGGAAAGAATGAAGGAAAATGAGGATGCCTGAGGGGGTACGACCATCCACGGCCAGCCACAGATGTACACCTGCGGTTGAGCCAGGTGGGTCCTGCGCCTCCCTTTTTTGTTAAATTTAGGTCAAAATACGTCCTTTTGGGTCCGAAAAAGGGTGTTCACGTAGAAAGATGTTCGTTTGGATCATTTTAAGGCATTAAGTCCATGAAAAACCCTAAAAATGGTAAAAATAAGAGAAAACCAGGATCCTGACGTAAAAAGACAGGGAACTCAAGAGTTGTTGTCAAAATCACCTTTTCGGTAACCAATTATGTAATTCGTTGAAGTTTATCTTCAGCAAAGGCATCAGCAGTACTCGGTGGTGTAATCCGTTGAAGTCTATCTTTAGCGAAGGCATTGGCAGTACCCGATGATGTAATCCGTTGAAGTCTATCTTCAGCGAAGGCATCAGCAATACCCGATATTGTAATCTGTTGAAGTTTATCTTCAACGAAGGCATCGGTAGTACCCATGATATAATCTGTTGAAGTCTATCTTCAGCAAAGGCATCGACAATACCCAGTGGTGTAATCCGTTGGAGTCTATATCTAGTGAAGGTATCGGTAATACCCGATGGTGTAATCCGTTGAAGTCTATCTTCAGCGAAGGCATCGGCAATACCTGATGGTGTAATCCGTTGAAGTCTATCTTCAGCGAAGGCATCGACAGTACCTGGTGGTGTAATCCGTTGAAGTCTATCTTCAAGAAGGCATCGGAAATACACGATGGTGTAATCCATTGGAGTCAATCTCTAGCGAAGGCATCAGCAATACCCGATGGTGAAATTCGTTGAAGTGTATCTTCAGCGAAGGCATCGACAGTACTTGATAGTGTAATCCATTGAAGTCTATCTTCAGCGAAGGCATCGACAATACCCGATAGTGTAATCCGTTAGAGACAATACCCAATGAAGGCATCGTCAACAACCCCGATGGTTAATCAATCCACTAACAAATCATCCTCTCCAGCAGACGGGAGTAAACTTTTAAAACTCTAACACTTATATATCATTGTATACTTCATACATGATATTACATCATTAGATATACCTTGTCATGTATCAAGTGTTTATTAATCTTTGTCGTGTTCATTTCATTGCATTATGTAAACATAACAAAGAGGGGGCATCTGTAGACATCCAAACTTTTCCTTTCCTTTGACTAACCTTATAAGAGGTAAAAGCATAATTTCACCTCGGAGACAACCCCGAGGGAAGGCAAAGGCACCAGTTCACCTCATAGACAACCCCAAGGGAAGGCAAAGGCACCAGTTCACTCTGAAGATAACCCTGAGGGAAATCAAAGTGCAACAACACTCCAAACACAACGTGGTTCGAATAAGGATCGCAAAGCTAAGGAAGAGATCATAAGAAGCGACCACAGCAATCCCCGAGCTGCGAACTATCCAAGATGAGTCAGCTGACCACCATCAGAAATCGAAAGATACCTATCCACAATTTGCTTCATTTTCCCATATTCAGAATCAATCAAATTTGACTTCATTTCACAGCAATCAGCAGAAGCTTTCTGGGATATTTGGGCACAAAGCTCGACTTTTCTGGATTGACAAATAAAGGACCAAACTTAGATGTTGTGGGACCCATAGGGTCCAGCCACAGATGCAACTGCAGTTAGCCACAAGTACATCTGTGGGTGGCCCTGAGTTCTATATCCAGGGGTCAACAACTCATTTGAAGGGGTTGGAGAAAAAGTTAGTAATTTCTAGAAAATAAGAGCTCTAATCTAGAGAGAGAAAGGATAGGTTTTTACATTAAATCGTTTGATTTATGTTAAATCCATCCCATATATTGTAAATCTTGTGTATCTAGAGTGAGATAGTTTGAATCCAAGTTAAAAGAAGCTCGGTTCTTCGTTCCCCAAGGTGAAAAGCAAATCTTTGTACATCTATTATAAATATAGTTCAATATATTAGATCTATTTTAATGTAGTGTTTATATATAGCTAGACTTGTTGTTTTGTATATATATTACGCGTTGGTTAATATATCTATCTATTTTATAGATTAATTTGTACATATTTGGTTAGAAATCAAGTCTTGTTACTAGATCTACCCAGATCTAGCTAGATCTAGCCCTTAATCGGTTAATGAGCTTCAAAGCTCGAACCCCCATGCTAGATCAGCTTAGATCTAGGATAGATCTAGTCATTTTAATGCTTCAATCAATTTCAGTTACTCCGTAGAGCCCTAGATCTATATCTAGAGGTGAGGAGGTCCTAAATATCCGTAATAGGGATTTTAATCAATGAATCATCTAATAATGTGTTTAAGATACATTATATATATGTTAAACATACTCATGTGAGCCTAGGAATCCTAGGGTTGAGATCTAACAATCGGATCTTAACTAGATTCCCACGATGGACCATTTATTTACAATGTAATATTAAATCGCGCAAATCATTGTATATGTAACCTTAGGCCTTAAAGAGAATTCGAGGGATTTCTCTTGAGAGATCGAATTTCAGGCCTTATGATAATGAAAAATTATGATTGTGGGTGCTCGGGTCTATCGAGGTGTCTTTCATGCCGGGAGATGGCTCGACCCTTTTTTAGGCTTTCTTTCATTCATTATCACTAAATTTTTTTAAACAAAACAACAAAGAGCTTTCATAAAAATAACAAGGCGTTTCGAGGTTAGACAACTCTAATTTTAATAACTGGAAGTATCAAAGGACTTTGATTCCTATTTGGCGAAGGATTGAAAACCTTATTTTCCAAAACACCATTTCAATATATTTTGTCTAAAATGAGCTTTTTTTAAATCAAATCCTTCGTGCATAGGTCCAAAGAGGTTCAACACTACTTTCAAAACAACGCCGCTCACAAACAAGGCTTAGAGAAACTTTTAAAAGCAAAGCACTTAACAAAAGTCAAATAAATACAAAAAATATTTCCAAAATCACACACACACACACACACACACACACTTTATGCTTAGGAAAATCAACTAGATGCATTAACCGTGTTTTCACGCAAGTCGAGGGGTGACTAACACCTTCCCCTCGCTTAATCATGCCTCCCGAATTTCATGAATCTCGGGTTCTAGACCAATTAAACGGAGTCACATATTGGGCCATATTGCAAAAATCTTCCAAATCCGGATGAGTTGGTACATCCATTTGAAACTATACCGACTGGTGACTCTGTCTAATTCTGCCCAATCATTAAAATTGAATCTTTTAAAATAGCCGACACTTATGTCGGTCCTGTTTTCCTAAAAAGATCTCACCCTTGAAATAAAATATTCAAACAAATGTAAAAGGGTAAAAAAGAGCGAAGAACGCAAATCCATTTCTCTCTCTAGGAAAAGAGGCATATAACCTCTTTCCCGGCATCGACACAACCCTTGTAGGATTTCACTCATCCATATGCCTTATTGGCTCAATGATGTGGTTGTACAGTCTTAGGTATAGCTCTCTAGAATAGCAAGAATGAACAAACTTTGTTGGATCTTGGCAAACCTTATTTATCCCTGCATGTATACAAGGTATGCCTCTAAGATCCCATCTTCTATAACTACAAGTCGTCCTCACCAAATCCACAATGAATGAATAACCTCCAGAAGTCATGGTAACATAAATCCTATCACCTCCTGGCCATACAAAAAGACCACCCTTAGCTTATGATTTTTTTTCTAACTTCTTTACAATCCTAGGGCACACCAATCCTTCTCTCTTCAACATATTCTCCCTATTCCTTACAATCCTATTGAGATAATATTGTCTAACTCCTTCATGACACATAATAATTAGTTTCAATCTAGGCTTTAGAAATTTGCTATTAAATTCTTCACGGTGATTGTTTACATACATGTCACTTTTAAAAATATCCTTAAAATGACTGTTACTACATTTAGAAGGATCTTTACCTGCCAACCATTAGAATGCTTCTTTGTTTTCTTTTTTTAGAATAGTTATTGCCTTCTTAAACATATATGGATTAGTAGCTTTGGCTGCATTCAACAACAGCTTCCTCAAATAACGCCCTCTGAACTTTTGCTAGAAATTCTTATAAAGATGCATCACATATAGCCTGTGTTCAGCATTTGGCATAATAACCTCCACAACATTCATTAGTCCCTAATAAGACATAAACAACAAGAAGATAAATATTAGTAAAATAAAGGAAAAACATAAGTTAAATAATGACAAAGTTCATTTAAATAAGACATAAGTTGCATACCTTTTGTTTGTCAAAAATGAAACATCATCCCCCGTCATTTACTATTTCAAGATCTTCCACTAATAATCTGAGAAACCACAACTAAGTCAGTGTTCTCAGATTCCACTACAGCCCGTGTAATTAGCCACATACCATTATTAGGGTCAATCCCCACTGTAGTCAATAGTTGTCCCCCAAATGGTCCTTTCAAGAAGTAACCATCCAGCCCCACTAGTGGTGTACAATCCATCTTAAACCCTTGATTTAGAGGTTGTAAGAAAACATAAAACCTCATAAACTTCCTAACTACTGACCAGGTTTTGGTAAATCTCTCTTTATCACATAACTGGTCCCAAACATTTCTTTCTAAGTTCTTTAGCATAGTCCCAAACCTTAGCATCCCCTTTAATTTTGTTCAGTGCGTTCACATTTTCCCTATATACCAAACTTCTAGATACACCAATATTCAAATTTTTAATCACTGTAGTATGAAATGCATCAACACCCCATGTAGGATTCATTTTAATATCATCTTCATTTTTTTTGCAATCCAATCTGCATTAATGAAGTACTTTTCCAACTTTTTACTTCATGTGTGAACATTTACCAATCTTCTTCACTAAAACGTGGATTATTTCTGTACTTTTCCAATATAAAAGCACCAGGTACATGAGGGCACACACTTTGCCTATATTTTATCTAACAATTTTTTTGGTGAAGAAAACCTTTCTCCATGTTTTATTTCATGGTTCCAAATTTCATTCCTAACCATAATGTCATTACATAAGTCATCCCTAGCTCAAATGTTGGGTCCACCATATCTTTCTATCAAATTCTGGATAATATTTTACATCTTTCACTAAATCATCCTTTGGTATCCTCCCAACATCTAAATCATCATATTCAGTTGATAAATCCCTTTATTCATTGTGTGCAGGTGCAACCTCTTTATCCCTTGGTTGATTGTCACTTTTCAAGTCTTTTGCCCTTATCTATTTGAGTTGTTTTTCCTTATGCCTTATCAAATGTTTCTCTCTTTCCCCATGCCTTTTTAGTTTGAGATCTCTTTCATGTTGCCTTATCAGTTAGAGGCCTCTTTCATTTTGCCTTATCAGTAATGGACCTCTTTCTCGCTGCCTTGTCATTACCTTGAGCTGCATTGACATTAACCTCACATTCCTTGTCATTATCTTCACGTCCTTGGCAGGTTTTCAATTGTCTTAATTTTTGCTTTGTCTACCTCCAACCCCCTAGCTGACACTTTATGCCAGAGAATGACCTCTTCTTGAACCATGAAATGACATTTTTCCCAGCAAAGCACTAAGTTGGTATCCACACACTTTTCAGCACCAGAATCAGATTCTCCAAACAACTGTCAAACGAATCACCGAAAATTGAAAAGTCATCCATGAACACCTCAACATTACGTTCCACCATATCTGAGAAGATGACCATCATATACCTTTAAAAAGTTATCGGTGCGTTACACAGTCCAAAAGACATTCTCCTAAATGCAAACGTGTCATGCAGACAGGTGAACGTCGTCTTTTCTTGATCTTCAGGAGCAATAGCAATCTGATTATACCCCAAATATCCGTCTAAGAGACAGTAATACTCGTGCCCTACTAATCTATCTAACATCTAGTCAATGAATGGTAAGGGAAAATGATCCTTACAGGTTGCTTTGTTAAGTTTTCTATAATCTATACAAACCCTCCAGCTGGTCACTGTCCTTGTCAGTATCAATTCATTATTCTCATTTGCTACTACCATCATACCACCCTTCTTAGGGACACACTGTACTGGGCTCACCCATATGCTGTCAGAGATGGGATAAATAATTTCAGCGTCGAGCCATTTAAGGATTTCTTTTTTTGCCACTTCTTTCGTAATTGGGTTAAGCCTTCACTATTATTCTATTATCGGTTTCACATCATTTTCTAAGAGGATCTTATGCATACAGAATGACAGACTTATCCCTTTGATGTCTGCGATGGTCCATCCGATTGCAGTTTTATACTCGCGAAGGATTCTTAACAACTTACTTTCCTGCAATTCGTTAAGTGCAGATGAAATAATAACATGCAAACTAGAAGAACTACCCAAATATACATACTTGAGGTGGTTAGGTAGAGGTTTTAGTTCCAATGTGGGGGGCTTCTCTAAAGATGATTTCATCAGAACTGAAGATTTCTCTGCATACTCCAAAGGCTTGAAAGGAATTTTAAATTTACTCACCCTTGGCAGTGAATCCAAATCTGTAAATACTCTAACAATTTTGGATCATCTTCTTTGGTATCACCCAACAAAGTAGTTTCCAATGGATCGGGATTCAGCATCGCTAACAGCTCAATATCCACTGCTTCTTTGATCATACCCACACGATAACACTCCTCTTTGTCCTTAGGGAATTTCATGGCTTTAAACACATTGAATGTTCTCTCTTGGTCTTGAACACTCATTGTCAGTTCCTCTTTTTGCACATCGATGAGTGTTCTACCTGTAGCCAAAAATGGTTTCCTAAGTATGATTAGAATTTTGTGGTCCTCTTCATAGTCCAACATAATGAAGTTGGCTGGAAATATGAATTTATCAACCTTAACTAGGATGTCTTCCATAATGTCCCTCGAATATGTCACTGGCCTGTCTACGAGTTGTAAAGAGATATTTGTTGGCCTTGGTTCTAGTCATCCCAATTGAGTGTAAACTAAGAGTGCCATCAAATTAATACTCGCACCCAAATCACACAAGCAACGTTTGAAAAATTGGCTTCCTATAGTGCACAGAATAGTAAAGCTACCCAGATCTTTCAGCTTTGGAGGTAACTTCTTTTGCAATATAGCGTTGCACTCTTTGGTTAGAGCCATTATTTCAAAGTCACTTAACTTCTTCTTTTTTGGATAAGATATCTTTCATGAATTTCGCGTAGCTAGGCATATACTCAATTGCCTCTGCAAATGAGATGTTGATCTGTAACTTCTTAAACACCTTGAAGAATTTGGAAAACTGCTTGTCTAACTTCTGCTTTTGAAATATTTATGAAAACGGCACAGGTGGTATGACTGCGTTATGCTTTTCTTCCTTCTGCTTTTCAACAACTTTTTCCTTAGACTTACTTTCTGAATTTTCATCTTCTTTTTCACCATCCTTAGCATTATTTGCTTTCTTATGCTCATCAGAATCTATAGCCAACTCTTTTCCACTTCTGAGTGTAATTGCCTTATACTGTTCATTGCCATCTTTTCTCAGATTCTTCTAAATATCACTCGATAGAGAGCCTTAAGGTCGAGTGTTAAGAGCACTTGCTATCTATCCTATTTGATTTTCAAGATTCCTTATTGCAGATGATTGATTCTTTGTTGTTGCTTCGAATTGAGTTGCCAATCTTGCTTCATAGGACCTTTTATCTCATCTTGTGGAAATCTATACTAGCGTACCCTGCTGTGCAAAGGCTTTTATCTTGTCATGTGGAAATCTTTGACCTCTACCCACTTGGACACGTCATCCACTGCCAGCAAGATATATAGATTTCCACACGATGAGACAAAAGGTCCCATGAAGTCTATCCCCCAGACGTCAAAGATCTCGACCTCCAAGATCATATTCAACGGCATCTCATTTCGCTTGGATATATTGCCCACTCACTGACAACGGTCACATTTCTGGACAAAGTTATAAGCATCTTTAAACAATGTTGGCCAATAAAAGCCTGCCTGAAACTTTGGCGGCTGTCCTCTCACCCCCGTAGTGTCCTCCATAAACTGATGAGTGGCAATCCTGTAGTATGCTTTCCATCTCACTTTTTGGGATGCACCGTCTGATCATTCTGTCAGCGCACTGCCTAAACAAATACGGCTCATCCCAACTATACCATCTAGCATCATGTAGAAACTTCTTCTTCTTGGCTCTAGTGAAGTCAGAAGGGATAATATTGCTCACTAGGAAGTTCGCAAAGTCCGCAAACCAAGGCATTTCGCCTTGCACCACGAATAACTGTTCATCCGGGAAGGATTCATTAATCATCACTTTGTCGTTTGAGTTCATTCCCGGGTTCTCCAGTCCAGATAAGTGGTCAACCACTTGGTTTTCGGTCCCCTTTCTGTCCTTGGTTTCTTAATCGAATTCCTGTAGAAGAAGTATCCACCAGATGAGACGGGGCTTAGCATCTTTCTTACAAATCAAGTATCGATTTGCTACATAATTAGTGTATACGACTGCCCTTGTCCCAATCAAAAACTTGTTGCTCCGTTTCGGTGTTAACAAAACAGATACAAACGCGTACAAGTGTACACGGTCGACAAGTAATATATGATAAATCAAAATCGTTCCCACAGAGAAAAGTAATTATATTTAAACTATCATGCAACAATTCTATAGCTATTTTCGGCTGCTCAAACGAGTAATCAAAGTGTGAATGAATAACTAGAATGATTTTAAAGTAAAATTAACTAATTAATAGACGATATCATATAAAATCCACAAAAGAGATAGAATTCATATAAACATCAATAAAACCTAAATCACTATATGTCTATGTGACTTATAAGCCATATCGATTTAAGTGCAAACTCTCAATTGACTACATATGGTAAGTCGGTATATGCCTATCCAGATTACGAATCACAAAATTCATCGCATGCAAATTTTATGAACATATGCTAGCGTGGCCAAATCTAAGTTGGTACTTCCTCTTTCAATTCCATACAAACTATTACGGTAGATGGTGATTGGTGATCAAGCATCTAATCAATCAATACTGTGACGCCCCCAAATTCCAGGACCGCCACTTGGTCTCTCGAATTCGGTTCATCACGTGCTCATGGTAATTCATCACAATAATAATAATTAAATATCATACGATCACAGCGGAAAATCTATTCTAGAATAATTTACAACGATTTATTATAATTATTCTCCCAAGTCTCGCAACCTACAGTACTTAATAGATTTCATAATAATATCAGTTAACGACTTATTACATAATCTAACTTAAGCTTAAACATAATCAAATACAGTCTTACTACATCATCATCATACAATATTAATATATTTAAAACATAACAGACATAAGCTAGTTGGTAGCTTTGCCCTTGCCCTTATCAACGCCCGAAGGTTCACCATGCTCTGCCTTAACTGAAATGTTTTAGGGAAAGCAAGAATGAGCACAAATTGCCCAACAAGTAATATACAATAAGGGTGAGTAATAAGATTCTCAATTCTCGAAAGGGTATAACAAGATTTGATAGTTCAAGAATAACAAGAATATCAACAGTTCTCAGTCGCTAAGGACAGGATAATATCAATATGATTCAATAATAAGTCAATTCAAGATTTCAAATAATTGAATACTGAGTAGTCACTACGGACTATGAACTTCTACTAGAATTGACAGTAATAAACTGAAAATCCAACAAAAACAGGTACAACAGGTGATTAGCCTAAAGTACCCTTGTTATGCATAACAATCAACCATACTCAAGTGTGCACGTCGGTTCTCCGACAATTATATATTCCCTTCAAAGAAGGTTGTTCTTCTCAGTCAAATATAAGATCCCGCACCAATCAATTAGTTTGGGTTGCTTTTCAATAACATAAGTCCAGCCGAATCAAATGGCATAGACACTTTCACAATATTCAAGAACAATACTAAGTTCAACATGAATAATAGCTTTAATGAAATAAGAGTTCAAGTATGCTAATTCGATTCAACCGATTAAATAGGAAACTAGTTCGCAATACACAAGATAGGATACTTGCATAGTAAAAGAGTATAAGTTAGGAAACTTTCACAATCATAGATTTCCTTGCATAAGGTAAATGCGTCAGTTAGGATACTTGCACTTTAAAAGAGTGTAAGTAAGAGAACTTGCCTTTAGCGTAGTTTATCCACGAAAAGCAATCAACACTTTCGAATTCCTATTGTAATACAGTTACGTATATATATAATATTCATTAGTCATATAATTTAACTTCACATTTTCTCTTTGAATATACGATCAACACATAAGCTAAGTCTTACCTAGCTACACAGTTATATAGAATATAATTTCTATCCTTAACGTTCCTTCTTTAGAGTTTAAACGCATTCTCATATTATATAAGATCTCAACAATTAGCAAACATGCTTGCATATTATTAATATCACATAAGACCACAATCAATACTAAATATATTTCATTTTAGCAAGTTACGGCATCTCCTTAAGTTAACCGTCAAAATCGGGTTCAAGTAACATCATATAATATCGCGTAGCATGTATTCATATTTAAAGGATACTTTCATGCTTGTATAACTTTTCCAAATCCAATCGTACATGGTATAGGTTCTTAAGTTAATACTTAAAGCCATTCAAGGACACGAACTCATATGGTCTAACATGATTGCTTTTAAACACATAAGATATTCATATAACTTGTATTAGTCATGCTCATGAGTACTCGTATTGCATATATGTAGCTAGCATTGTTATTATCTTGAAAACATGCTTTGTTCATGCTAAACTTTAATCACGACAACTAATCATGGTATATATACATGCATGACACATGAATGAGTCTAAGAATACTATCACATGTGTCCATAAATGTCAAATTCTAATTCTCGTCATAACATACCAACGTTCACGTTCAAAGCTTATACTTTGTTAGTATAGTTCATTAATAAGGTCTATCATGTTCATGCTTCCTTATGACACCTACATATGTAAGTTAACATGCTTTTCATGTATTTCAAGGCCCTATAAACATGCTCGAAAAGTCAGAATGTGTACATGCTTCATATATGTTAACGTCGTTTATGAAACTTTAAATTCGTTTCCAAACTATGTGTCGTTTGGTTAACCATGCATGCTAATATACTAAAACATGCTTACATTTCCTCATTAGGTTTATATATATGTATTAATCATGCTCCCATGCTTGTTTAAACAAAAATCAAATAATTGGTACATAACAGTTTTGCTGCAGAATGCAGAAAACTGAACACAGAGGCTGGCGCTGCGGCGCGAGTGGCGCTGCGTGCGGCGCTGCGGCGCGTGTGGCGCTGCGGCGCGGGCTGCGGCGCTACGGCGTCGAGGCAGTTTTCTGGTTCAGACTGCAGCGAAAACCGACCCAAAACCTCCCATCTCATCGAATTTCAACATACCCAGACTTGTTTAACCTACTAACACATACATGTATGCTTATATAACAGTCAATAGCAATTATCAATTCCCAATTTCATGAACTCTAACTAATTTACGAATTTCATGTATTTACAGAAATTGAAGAGGAACAATGGAAATGAAAGACTATTCAGTGGTTCCATCATGTGGGTATGTTCATATAACAACAATATAAGGGTTCTACAAACCAATCATGAACCAATTTGGCATAATCAAGAATTTCAACAAAACTCAGAGAACAACAATGGAGTTCTGTTGACAGAAAATGAAAATGAAGACACGAAGAGGATTTATACCTCTGTTATGGAGTAAGCTTGCTGATGCTACTATAAAAATTCCTTCTGAACTAAATAGACAATCACAGTATACTCTCTTCTCTTAGAAATATTTCAGCAATGAAATGAAGGTGCAGGGAGTTCTTTATATAGAAGAATGAATACACAGTCCAAGTTTCTAACTCCCAAATCAAACTAACGGATTGTCAAATTGCATGAAGGTTATAGAATGGTAGGTATTTAGTTGTTAGAATCCATCATTAAAACCACTCCTCATATAATTATTGCTAGCTAAGCTTGGGAGAAGAATGGGAGAATAGGCCTTAGCCTTTTTGCCATACACGTGAAGGAGAAGGAGAGTGACTATTATATTGGGACAAGGCCATATATCAGCATTCTATAATTTGTATATATACACAACACTTATGCCAAAATATGTTACATGTATATATACTATATAATTAGGCCACAATTATAGTTACAATGTAATTCTAATGATACTAACATGGATTCACATAATGTAATAAGTGTGAATTGTGCACATATAATTCATGTACATTTTTATCATACTGGTATAATTTAATCGGATGTTATCACATTACATTATCTCATGTATTATTAAATTGTTCACCATATATTCATGATGTCTCACTTTATTAAAATTAATAGTTTACAATATGTTCATGATATATTATACAGTGTATTCTCACATATTTATTGTCACATCAGTATTATCATGCATTCATAACATATAGTTTTAACATAATCACATTATGCTTCATGTAATATATGGTTTCTATGTGTAATATATTCGCATTGCATTATATAACATAGTTTATGTATATGCATGCATGGTCACACTTAAGTGTCTCTCTACACTATATAATATAGTTGTATTCCATATACTTTATATATTCAAATATTGCACATTTGCACATATCAATTAATATAATCTTATTATATTTATAAACACGTTGCTCATTATTATTATGTTTCTTGCAATAATAATCACATATTATTAATCAATCCTCATTAGTATTTTATAACAGTTAATTAATATTCTTCGATTAACAATTAATATAGATTAATTGTTTGCTTAAATTAATATAATCATTCTTATATTACGTCACTGTGCCACACAAGGCAATCAACGAGTTTATCACAAACTCCACCAATTTCTCAATTATTATAATTATTCAATTATATATAATTGAATTAATTCATCTCATAACACAAAATCATTTATATTCAAATAAATTCTCATTTCCATTAATATATTTATTTAATAATATATGGAAATTCTCGGGTATTACATCCTCCCCCCCCCCCCTTATAAAAATTCCGTCCCGGAATTGCTACAAGGTTACACAAATAGATGGGGATAGTCCCTTAATATCCTATCTTCTAACTCCCACGTTGCCTCCTCGACATCGTGGTTACGCCAAAGTACTTTTACAGATGAAATAACTTTATTTCTCAAAGTTTGTTCTTTCCTATCTAATATTTGGACAGGAATTTCTTCATACGCCAAGTTCTTCTCCACTTGAATGGGCTCGTAAGAAATCACGTGCTTGTAGTCGGCCTTGTACGGTCGCAACACGGAAATGTGGAACACGTTGTGGATATGCTCCAACTCGGGTGGTAACGCAACTTTGTATGCCACTTCGCCCACTCGCTTCAGTATCTCGAACGGTCCTATGAATCTTGGACTCAATTTTCCTTTCTTGCCGAAACGGATTTTTCCCTTCCATGGAGATACCTTCAAGAATACGAAACTGCCGACTTTAAAGTCTCGGTCCTGCCGATGCAAATCTGCGTATTTCTTCTGGCGATCTTGAGCTGCTACAAGTCTGGCTCTTATCACTGTCACCACGTCTGCGGTTTGTTGAACTAACTCTGGTCCGAGTATTCGTCGTTCTCCGACTTCGTCCCAACATAACGGCGTTCTGCACTTTCTCCCATAAAGAGCTTCGTACGGTGGCATGCCAATACTCGCATGGTAGCTATTATTATATGCGAATTCTACTAAGGGTAGGTGGTCGTCCCAATTTCCCTTAAAATCCATCACGCAAGTCCTAAGCATGTCTTCTAGCGTTTGTATTGTTCGCTCACTTTGTCCGTCTGTTTGAGGATGATAAGCTGTACTCAACCTCAACTGCGTTCCCATTCTTTCCTACAAACTCTTCCAAAAATTGGACGTGAAGCGCGGATCTTGATCAGAGACAATCGATACCGGCACTCCATGTCGTGAAACAATCTCTTTTACATACAGACTCGCTAATTGGTTCAAACTGTAGCGGATCTTGATTGGTAGAAAATGTGCAGTCTTGGTAAGTCGATCCACAATAACCCAAATGGCATCATAACCTTTTTGCGTAACTGGAAGTCCTACCACGAAGTCCATCGTAATATGCTCCCATTTCCACTCTGGTATTTCCAACGGTTGTAGTAAACCACTCGGCCGCTGATGCTCTGCTTTAACGCGTTGGCAAGTCAAGCATTTACTGACGCACTCTGCGACTTCCCGTTTCAAATTAGGCCACCAAAAATGTTGCCTTAGATCTCGGTACATCTTGGTGCCTCCCGGATGAACGGAATATGTCGTATTATGTGCCTCGTGCAAAATCTCTTCCCTCAACTCGGTTACCGCTGGTACCCACACTCTTCCTTCAAATCTCAAAATACCATCTTTATCCATTCAAAATTTTTCTTCCTCATTTTCCGTGATCCTCTTTCGGATTTTCTCACACTCTTCATCCTTTTCTTGGGCTTCCTTTACTTTATCCAACAATATCGGATGAGCTTCCATTACAAACAACTTCTCACCAGACTTTTCTGGTCCTTTCACTTCTATCTCCAATTTCTCCATCTCTCTTATCAACTCTTCCTGAGTCGTCAATTTAAACAACTTCTCCCTTCCTTTCCTGCTCAGAGCGTCGGCAACCACATTTGCCTTTCCCGGGTGATAAAGAATATCGCAGTCATAGTCTTTGATTAATTCTAACCACCTTCTCTGCCGCATGTTTAACTCCTTCTGTGTGAAGATATATTTCAGACTTTTGTGGTCCGTGTATATCTCACATTTTTCTCCGTATAGATAATGCCTCCATATCTTTAACGCAAAAACTACTGCCGCTAACTCTAAGTCGTGAGTAGGGTATCGTTTTTCGTAATCCTTTAATTGTCGTGATGCATATGCAATGACCTTGCCGTGCTGCATAAGCACACAGCCAAGTCCCTTGTGCGATGCATCACTATACACCACAAAATTTCCCGCATCATCTGGTAATGATAATACAGGTGCTTCGCTCAATCTCTTCTTCAACTCCTGAAAACTCTCTTCACATTTGTCGGTCCATACAAATTTCACCGTCTTTCTAGTCAAATTGGTCAGCGGGGTTGCTATCTTAGAAAAATCTTGGATGAATCTTCGATAGTACCCAGCTAACCCTAAAAAACTTCTTACCTCCGTCGGTGTTCTCGGTTGTTCCCAATTACTTACTGCTTCAACCTTCGCAGGGTCTACAGAGATTCCATTCTTATCCACCACGTGGCCTAAGAATTGAACCTTCTCCATCCAAAATTCGCACTTAGAAAATTTTGCATACATATTCTCCTTCCTTAGTGCCTCCAAAATAATCTTTAGATGTTCGGCGTGTTCTTCCTCTGTCTTCGAGTAGATCAAAATGTCGTCGATAAAGACCACTACAAATTTATCCAAGTATGGCTTGAAAACTCGGTTCATCAAGTCCATAAATGCTGCCGGAGCATTAGTCAATCCGAATGACATTACCAAAAACTCGTAGTGTCCATAACGGGTTCGAAACGCAGTCTTTGGTATGTCCTCTTCCCGTACCTTCAGTTGATGATATCCTGTTCGTAGGTCGATCTTTGAGAAACACTTTGCTCCCTTCAGTTGATCAAATAAGTCGTCTATCCTCGGTAGCGGATACCGGTTCTTGATCGTTACTCTATTCAATTCTCGATAATCGATACAGAGCCTCATCGATCCGTCCTTCTTCTTAACGAATAGTACTGGTGCTCCCCAAGGAGAAACACTCGGTCGAATGTAACCCTTATCCAATAATTCTTGCAATTGTATCATCAATTCCTTCATTTCTACTGGCGCCATACGATATGGAGCTTTCGAAATCGGTGCCGTTCCCGGTGCTAAGTCTATTACGAATTCGATTTCTCTGTCTGGCGGAAGACCAGGCAGATCGTCCGGAAACACATCTTGGAATTCATTAACTACGTATATATCCTTAATTTCTACTCCCTTCTTCCGAGTATCAACGATGTAAGCTAAATATCCTACACATCCTTTCCTTAACAATTTCTTGGCCTGCATCATCGTAACGCAACACGATTGCTTAAGCGATGAGCTACCATAAAACACTACCTTAGACTTACTCGGAGTCTGAAGGTTCACACATTTGTTCTGACAGTCAATTATCGCAGCATGGTTATACAACCAATCCATTCCCAGTATTACGTCAAATTCTCCCAGTCTAATAGGAATCAAGTCTACGCTCAGTTCATGTTTACTAATACTTGCGCGATAATTTCGATAAACGTATTCTACAGGGATCACTTCCTTATTAGCAACTTCTATGATCAAAGGATTTTCTAAAAGTTCTCGGGGTGTACTAAGTCTACTAGCAAATTCTTCAGATACAAAAGAACAGGTGGCACCCGAATCAAATAATACATAAGCATTTATATCATTGATTGGGATTATACCTGACACCACATCCTTCGCAGCCGCTGCGTCTTGGACGGTCATGTTAAAGGTTCTGGAGGTTGGGCGGTTGGATTGTGCTGGTCCACCGATCATCAGCTTGTTGCCTCCTTGCTGATTACTACCCCCGCCACTTCCCTTCTTTGGGCAGTCCTTAATTCGGTGCTCCATCGAGCCACACGCAAAGCACCCTTGTATCTTTTTCGGTTTCAAACAGTTGGGCGAGATGTGCCCTTCCTGTCCGCAGTTGTAGCAAGTGCCACGTCCCTTCCAGCACTCGCCCTGGTGATTCTTCCCACACTTCGGGCATCCTTCAGCCCTCTTCTTGAAACCTCCACGAAAATTCCCTGATTGATTATTATTGTTGTTTTTGTTGTTGTTGTTGTTCTCCCACTTTCTCTTTCCCAAGTTGCTTCCTCCGCTACTGCTTCCTCCCGTACGATTCTCTCCTCCAGTATTCTTTCCTTTCTTCTCTTTGTTATACAGACTTAAGGCCTCACTGCCGCCTTCCGCAATGATTGCCTTCTCCAGTAATGTTGCAAAGGAATCAATTTGAAGAACTGATACCTTATTGAACAGCCATGGCTTCAACCCTTGTTCAAAGCGTCTAGCCTTCCTCTCTTCATCACTAACTTGGTGCTCCGCAAATCGCGCTAGTTCGTTAAACCTAGCCGCGTATTGCGCCACCGTCATCTCACCTTGTTTTAACTCTAGGAATTTCACCTCCATCCTATTCTTCATACTCTTCGGAAAGTAATTCTCGAAGAACAGTGTCTTAAACTTATCCCAAGCTATTATCCCTTCTCCAGCTCTTTGTTGATTAGCCTCCCACCAGTAGTTCGCTTCTCCCCTCATCATGTACGTGGCAAACACCGTCTTCTGATCTTCGCCTACGCTAGCTATAGTGAAAGCTTTTTCGATCTCTTTGATCCACGTTTGTGCGACGATTGGGTCGGTAGTTCCCTCGAACTCCGGGGGTCCTACACTCTTAAAGTCTTTAAAGGTTGTTACTGGCACAGTTTGAGGGTTCGGGCGAACGAGTTCATTGTTCCTTCCCCTTAAGGCTTCTCCTAACAAGTCTACCAGTTTCTGGATCGGGTCTACTTGTTCCCTCTCGTTGTTAACAGATTCTTCGGGTGCTGTCAATCTACGTCTGGGCGGCATTATCTGCATCACAAGTTTTCATTTTACTATTATTCAAGTATATTACTTAAGTATTTCTTTTAATACTAAAAGAATAAATTTATAACACGTTTTGAAAATCAACTCCATTTATATTCATATGCCATTTCATTTTCATTACATGATTTTCCTAGCATACTGCTATAAATGTCATCACATATATCCCCTAATATCACAAAAGACGGGGAATATACCATCCTACTACCATACTACCCCTCTAACAAAAGCTAACTCGGGGTTTACATCATCATCCCACATCTTACACAAAAGATCGGGATTGCAACATAGTATATACAATACATAACGACACAACTATTACTACCACTAGACTGACTAAGGAAATCTCATCCCATCATCCCGCGCTCCACTGCGCTCTTGTACTCCAACTGTGCTATATACGCAACCAGCTCTCGGCTCAAGGTATGTAGAGTCTGTCCCTGTTCTGCCGGGTAGTGGTACACACCATCAATCACCCTTTCAAAAGCTGAACGGAACACATACCCCATCTTGTTCATCTTTCTCTTCTTGCACCTGACCTCGTCCTCAAGGTCGTCAGCTCTCTCATTGGACGCTTCCCACTTCTCCTCGAAGTGTAACCTATCCATCACCTCCAACTCTAGCTGAGTACGGAGTGCCTCTTTCTCAGTCTTCTCACTCAGTTCCCTCTGCTCAACCTCTTCTAGCTTCTCTGCCAAATCTGCATTCCTAGCCACTGACCTGTGAAATAGAGTCCCCATCTGGATCCCTGCCTCCCTACGGTAGGCAATCTCCACCTCTAACTCTTGCATAGCCAGCTTCCTCTGGTGGTCCTCGTCCCTCAGCTTCTGGAACTCAGACTCTCTCTCGTGGGCCTCTGCCTCCAGCTCTTGGACTCTGCAGTCTAACTCTAGAATACGCTCCTCGTACTCGCCTAACATCTGTTCCTCTATAGTAGCCTCATCAGAGTCCTCTACTGGCTCATCCTCCATCGGCTCCTCCTCTGGATCAGACTCTATCTCAATCTCGTCCTCGTCGTCAGACTCGAATGGTGCAATAGCCTGCACTGGTGTAGCCTCTAGAGGTGCCTCGTATACTACGTGTATATCCCTGGGCTCCTCCTCTGCAACTCTACTAGGTACCCCTGTGTCTGTCATCCTACACTCACAAACACAAGACAAGAAATAGCATCTCCATTAGAATGTTAAGCAAAATATAAGTTCATTGTATAGAATGAAGTTACATTTCATAACAGACTAAGTCTCTCAAGGAAAACTCTACATGAGTTTTATCTCCCTCCTAACTTCTAAGTTCGCCTAAGTTATAGTCTAAGGACACTCGTTCCTAAGGTTTATAACTACGGCTCTGATACCAACCTGTGACGCCCCCAAATTCCAGGACCGCCACTTGGTCTCTCGAATTCGGTTCATCACGTGCTCATGGTAATTCATCACAATAATAATAATTAAATATCATACGATCACAGCGAAAAATCTATTCTAGAATAATTTACAACGATTTATTATAATTATTCCCCCAAGTCTCGCAACCTACAGTACTTAATAGATTTCATAATAATATCAGTTAACGACTTATTACATAATCTAACTTAAGCTTAAACATAATCAAATCCAGTCTTACTACATCATCATCATACAATATTAATATATTTAAAACATAACAGACATAAGCTAGTTGGTAGCTTTGCCCTTGCCCTTATCAACGCCCGAAGGTTCACCATGCTCTGCCTTAACTGAAATGTTTTAGGGAAAGCAAGAATGAGCACAAATTGCCCAGCAAGTAATATACAATAAGGGTGAGTAATAAGATTCTCAATTCTCGAAAGGGTATAACAAGATTTGATAGTTCAAGAATAACAAGAATATCAACAGTTCTCAGTCACTAAGGACATGATAATATCAATATGATTCAATAATAAGTCAATTCAAGATTTCAAATAATTGAATACTGAGTAGTCACTACGGACTATGAACTTCTACTAGAATTGACAGTAATAAACTGAAAATCCAACAAAAACAGGTACAACAGGTGATCAGCCTAAAGTACCCTTGTTATGCATAACAATCAACCATACTCAAGTGTGCACGTCGGTTCTCCGACAATTATATATTCCCTTCAAAGAAGGTTGTTCTTCTCAGTCAAATATAAGATCCCGCACCAATCAATTAGTTTGGGTTGCTTTTCAATAACATAAGTCCAGCCGAATCAAATGGCATAGACACTTTCACAATATTCAAGAACAATACTAAGTTCAACATGAATAATAGCTTTAATGAAATAAGAGTTCAAGTATGCTAATTCGATTCAACCGATTAAATAGGAAACTAGTTCGCAATACACAAGATAGGATACTTGCATAGTAAAAGAGTATAAGTTAGGAAACTTTCACAATCATAGATTTCCTTGCATAAGGTAAATGCGTCGGTTAGGATACTTGCACTTTAAAAGAGTGTAAGTAAGAGAACTTGCCTTTAGCGTAGTTTATCCACGAAAAGCAATCAACACTTTCGAATTCCTATTGTAATACAGTTACGTATATATATGATATTCATTAGTCATATAATTTAACTTCACATTTTCTCTTTGAATATACGATTAACACATAAGCTAAGTCTTACCTAGCTACACAGTTATATAGAATATAATTTCTATCCTTAACGTTCCTTCTTTAGAGTTTAAACGCATTCTCATATTATATAAGATCTCAACAATTAGCAAACATGCTTGCATATTATTAATATCACATAAGACCACAATCAATACTAAATATATTTCATTTTAGCAAGTTACGGCATCTCCTTAAGTTAACCGTCAAAATCGGGTTCAAGTAACATCATATAATATCGCGTAGCATGTATTCATATTTAAAGGATACTTTCATGCTTGTATAACTTTTCCAAATCCAATCGTACATGGTATAGGTTCTTAAGTTAATACTTAAAGCCATTCAAGGACACGAACTCATATGGTCTAACATGATTGCTTTTAAACACATAAGATATTCATATAACTTGTATTAGTCATGCTCATGAGTACTCGTATTGCATATATGTAGCTAGCATTGTTATTATCTTGAAAACATGCTTTGTTCATGCTAAACTTTAATCACGGCAACTAATCATGGTATATATACATGCATGACACATGAATGAGTCTAAGAATACTATCACATGTGTCCATAAATGTCAAATTCTAATTCTCGTCATAACATACCAACGTTCACGTTCAAAGCTTATACTTTGTTAGTATAGTTCATTAATAAGGTCTATCATGTTCATGCTTCCTTATGACACCTACATATGTAAGTTAACATGCTTTTCATGTATTTCAAGGCCCTATAAACATGCTCGAAAAGTCAGAATGTATACATGCTTCATATATGTTAACGCCGTTTATGAAACTTTAAATTCGTTTCCAAACTATGTGTCGTTTGGTTAACCATGCATGCTAATATACTAAAACATGCTTACATTGCCTCATTAGGTTTATATATATGTATTAATCATGCTCCCATGCTTGTTTAAACAAAAATCAAACAATTGGTACATAACAGTTTTGCTGCAGAATGCAGAAAACTGAACACAGAGGCTGGCGCTGCGGCGCGGCAATACTGGCGCTGCGGCGCGAGTGGCGCTGCGTGCAGCGCTGCGGCGCGGGCTGCGGCGCGTGTGGCGCTGCGGCGCGGGCTGCGGCGCTGCGGCGTCGAGGCAGTTTTCTGGTTCAGACTACAGCGAAAACCGACCCAAAACCTCCCATCTCATCGAATTTCAACATACCCAGACTTGTTTAACCTACTAACACATACATGTATGCTTATATAACAGTCAATAGCAATTATCAATTCCCAATTTCATGAACTCTAACTAATTTACGAATTTCATGTATTTACAGAAATTGAAGAGGAACAATGGAAATGAAAGACTATTCAGTGGTTCCATCATGTGGGTATGTTCATATAACAACAATATAAGGGTTCTACAAACCAATCATGAACCAATTTGGCATAATCAAGAATTTCAACAAAACTCAGAGAACAACAATGGAGTTCTGTTGACAGAAAATGAAAATGAAGACACGAAGAGGATTTATACCTCTGTTATGGAGTAAGCTTGCTGATGCTACTATAAAAATTCCTTCTGAACTAAATAGACAATCACAGTATACTCTCTTCTCTTAGAAATATTTCAGCAATGAAATGAAGGTGCAGGGAGTTCTTTATATAGAAGAATGAATACACAGTCCAAGTTTCTAACTCCCAAATCAAACTAACGGATTGTCAAATTGCATGAAGGTTATAGAATGGTAGGTATTTAGTTGTTAGAATCCATCATTAAAACCACTCCTCATATAATTATTGCTAGCTAAGCTTGGGAGAAGAATGGGAGAATAGGCCTTAGCCTTTTTGCCATACACGTGAAGGAGAAGGAGAGTGACTATTATATTGGGACAAGGCCATATATCAGCATTCTATAATTTGTATATATGCATAGCACTTATGCCAAAATATGTTACATGTATATATACTATATAATTAGGCCACAATTATAGTTACAATGTAATTCTAATGATACTAACATGGATTCACATAATGTAACAAGTGTGAATTGTGCACATATAATTCATGTACATTTTTATCATACTGGTATAATTTAATCGGATGTTATCACATTACATTATCTCATGTATTATTAAATTGTTCACCATATATTCATGATGTCTCACTTTATTAAAATTAATAGTTTACAATATGTTCATGATATATTATACAGTGTATTCTCACATATTTATTGTCACATCAGTATTATCATGCATTCATAACATATAGTTTTAACATAATCACATTATGCTTCATGTAATATATGGTTTCTATGTGTAATATATTCGCATTGCATTATATAACATAGTTTATGTATATACATGCATGGTCACACTTAAGTGTCTCTCTACACTATATAATATAGTTGTATTCCATATACTTTATATATTCAAATATTGCACATTTGCACATATCAATTAATATAATCTTATTATATTTATAAACACGTTGCTCATTATTATTATGTTTCTTGCAATAATAATCACATATTATTAATCAATCCTCATTAGTATTTTATAACAGTTAATTAATATTCTTCGATTAACAATTAATATAGATTAATTGTTTGCTTAAATTAATATAATCATTCTTATATTACGTCACTGTGCCACACAAGGCAATCAACGAGTTTATCACAAACTCCACCAGTTTCTCAATTATTATAATTATTCAATTATATATAATTGAATTAATTCATCTCATAACACAAAATCATTTATATTCAAATAAATTCTCATTTCCATTAATATATTTATTTAATAATATATGGAAATTCTCGGGTATTACAAATACAACCATGCTAGGCATTCAATACACAATCAATTACACATAACAAAGAGGTATATTGAACTAGATTAAACAATAAGATCCATTAGAATCCCATAATGGTGGTTAGTTCATCTCTGAACCAATAACCATTATGGGATTTGATCTAAACATTGAAAATATAAAATGAGAGCAAAGGAATAAAGAGATGATAAGAATGCAAATCTGATATTCCTCTGTCCAAAATAAGCTTCTAAGATCCAGTTCAGATCACAATCAATCCAAGTATAAACCCTAGAATGGAAATCTACTTAGAACTAGAAGAGAGAAGAAGTGAAGCTCCAAACCCTCTCTAGCTATCTAAACCCTAAAATAGTAAAATAAAACTGAATTATGAATACTGAATCGTCTTTTCCAAAATACACCCATATATGGAATACATGCTTAGCAGAAAAATTAAATGAAAAGGCAATTTTGTTCTCAGTCTTGACCGACGCGGTCTCGCGGCCCTGTAGTACATTTGGGGCTGGGGCGCAGGCTTGTCCAGAGTGCTCTCTGGATTCTGCAACTCGGCGCGGGTGCGCGTCTTCTCTTCTTTATTCCGGCGCGGCTGCGCGGCTCTGTGTTTTCTGCTGGCTGCTGCTGGTGCATTGTTGGTTCCCTCTGCGATCGCGAGGCCCTGTCGTACATTTGGGGCTGGGGCGCAGGCTTGTCCAGAGTGCTCTCTAGATTCTGCAACTCAGCGCGAGCGCGCGTTTTCTCTTCTTTAATCTGGCACGGCCGCGCGGCTCTATGTTTTTTGCTAGCTGCTGCTAGTGCATTGCTGGTTCCCTCTGCTGCTGCCTTAGACCTTCTTGCTTTTCTTTCTTCATATTTTGCCTACACTTGACTCTTGATTAAGGCCCTTTTTGCACAAGCCATATGCCATTTCCTTATGCCAAGCCCATTTTTAGACCACCAAACGTTCTCCACCTTGTCATTTTGCCAATTCCATGCCAAACCATGCTATTTCATGCCTTTTCATGCCATTCTTTTGCCAAATGAGTTTCCATAGTAAAACCTATAAAATGAAGACAAAATATATCAAAAGACACTAAAATACTTGAGATTAAGCCATAATCCTAGCAAGTTGATAGCCAATAAGTAGGTGTAAAACCTACTTATCAAATACCCCCAAACTTGAACTATTGATTGCCCTCAAGAAACAAACACAAATGCAACCTACATGCTATGTAACTATACTATCATGAAAATGAATCCCAAAATTCCAGCACGTTATGAATTCCAATAAGATGTGCCTCAGAGAAATAACAAGCTATGAACAGAGTATAGACTCAAGCTACAGTTATAAAGACATACAATCTGTAAATCACAATATGTTGCTAAGATATAGTGTGTGTGTGTGTGTGTGTGTGTGTGTGCTATATCACAAATAAGCTTGATAGAGGCAAAGATTCTACATGATATACTTCTAAAGAAGTAATACTGAGGTTTTAAGTCAAGAATTTTGCATATATAAAAAACAACGACCAATCTAACACATTGATACAAGCTAAGGTTCAACAAGGGTTTATTATGATTTTATTCACACACGAGGGTAATATTCACACTTTCCCGTGGTTACACCTGGCTGTGCAATGCTAAGCCCTCTTAGGCTTTTCAGTGATACCCATGTATCAAGCTTTCGACCAACGACTCCCAAACCATAAAGGCCTTAGGGTGCTGGGTGCAGAAACAATCCCCTAGGGCTTACTTGCTCGAGTATCAAAGGCCACAAGACTTAGCTAGCCAAGGTGTTTATTCTATTTTTTTTTCTTTTTCTCAATTTATTTTCTTTTTGGTCCCCTTTCTGTCCTTGATTTCTAAATCGAATTCCTATAGAAGAAGTATCCACCGGATGAGACGGGTCTTAGCATCTTTCTTACTAATCAAGTATTGGATTGCTGCATGATCAGTGTATACGACTACCCTTGTCCCAATCAAATAAGACCTGAATTTATCAAAAGCGTATACCACCGCTAGAAGTTCCTTCTCTGTGGTGGTGTAGTTCAGTTGGGCATCCGTCAGGATTTTGCTTGCATAGTATATCACATAAAAAACTTTATCTCTGCGTTGTCCCAAGACGACTCCCACAGCGAAGTCACTTGCATCGCACATCAATTCAAATGGAAGAGACCAGTCAAGAGCTATAATGATGGGTGCCGTAGTCAATTTCTTTTTCAATTGTTCAAAGGCCACCAGGCATTCTTCGTCGAATCTGAATGGAACATCCTTCTCAAGCAAACTGCACAGAGGCTTAGTGATCTTTGAGAAGTCTTTTATAAAGCAACGATAAAATCCTGCATGCCCGAGGAAACTACGAACCCCCTTTACTGAGGTTGGTGGTGGTAAACTTTCAATGGTCTCCAATTTCACTCTGTCCACCTCTAAACCTTTCCCAGAAACTTTGTGGGCCAAAATAATGCCTTCCTATACCATAAAATGGCACTTTTCCCAGTTCAATACTAAGTTTGTCTCAACACACCTCTTTAATACTAGTACTAGATTCTCCAAACAGATGTCGAAAGAGTCTCCAAAGACGGAGAAGTCCTCCATGAATACTTCTACATTTTGTTCGACCATATCAAAGAATATTGCCACCATGCATCTCTGGAAAGTGGCTGGAGCATTGCATAGCCCGAAAGACATCCTTCTAAATGCAAAAGTACCGTATGGGCACGTGAAGGTAGTCTTCTCTTGGTCCTTTGGGGCTATAAAGATCTAGTTATACCCTGAATAACCGTCTAGGAGGCAATAGTAATCGTGTCCTGCTAGCCTATCCAGCATCTAGTCAATGAACGGGAGAGGGAAATGGTCCTTCCTTGTAGCTTTATTCAGTCTGCGATAGTCCATGCAGACCCTCCACCCCGTAACTGTCCTGGTAGGTATAAGTTCATTCTTCTCATTTGACACAACTGTCATGCCTCCCTTCTTCGGGACACATTGCACCGGGCTCGTCCAAGAGCTGTCTGAGATTGGATAAATTATTCCAGCATCTAACCACTTGAGGATCTCCTTTTTGACAACCTCTTTTATAATCGAATTCAATCTCCGTTGTTGCTCTATCGATGGCTTGTTGTTATCCTCCAAGAGTATCTTGTGCATGCAGTATGAGGGGTTGATCCCCTTGATGTCAGCTACGGTCCACCCAATAGCTGATTTGAACTCTCTTAGAACCTTCAGCAACTTGCTCTCCTGACAGGATGATAGAGCAGACGCGATGATAATCGGTAGTGTGGAAGATTCTCCCAAATATGCATATCTCAAATGATCAGGAAGAGGTTTAAGGTCAAGTGTGGGAGCCACCTCAAGAGAAGGCTTTAGTCGCACTGATGACTCCCCGGTATGTCCGAGTGGTTCGATGGGAATCTTAAACTTTCTTATCTGAGGCACCGTATTCAGAATTTGGATGTACTCCACCACATCTGTCTCATCCATATGGGATTTTTCCAGTAGAGCACTCTCTAATGGATCCATACTCAGTAATTATTCAGTCTTTTCATGCAGGACCTTGTCGACAATATCAACTCTGAAGCATTTTTCTTCATCTGTGGGAAGCTTCATAGCCTTGAAGATATTAAACATGACCTCTTGGTCCTGAACCCTCATAGTCAGTTCTCCCTTCTGTACGTCTATGAGTGTTTACCCAATAGCTAAAAACGGTCTCCCAAGAATGATTGGTATGTTCTTATCCTCTTCGAAATCCAGAATGATAAAATCGGCAGGGAAGATAAACTTATCTACCTTCACCAACAAATCTTCTACGATACCTCTTGGGTAGGTGATGGACCTATCGGCTAGCTGCAATGATATGTTTGTCGGCTTAGGAGCTGGCAATCCCAACTGAGTGAACATCGATAGAGGCATCAAATTTATACTTGCCCCCAAGTCGCATAAGCACTTATTGAAGGACAACTTCCCAATAGAGCATGGTATCGTAAAACTCCCTGGATCCTTGAGCTTTGGAGGTAGTTTTCTTTGTAAGACTGTACTGCATTCCTCTGTCAAGGCCACTATTTCATAGTCCTTTAGCTTCTTCTTCCTCGACAAGATTCCCTTTATAAACTTTGCGTAGCTCGAAATTTGCTCCAAAGCTTCGGCGAAGGGTATGTTGATCTGCAATTTCTTGAATACCTCCAAAAATTTTATGAATTGTTTATCTAGTCTCTGCTTCTGAATCCTCTATGGGTATGGTGCAGGAGGGTAGATCACTTGTGGTGTAGCATTGATTTTCTAAGTGGGTACCTCCTTTTCTGACTCAACTGCATTTCCCCCATCTTTCCCATCATTCAAAACTGTCTCAGCATTTTCTACACATGGGCGCGCCCGCGCCAGGTTTTGTTCTTCTTGGGGCTCGGCCGCGCAAGCCTCCAGATTTTCCAGTTGCTTCCCTGATCTCAAAGTAATGGCTTGACATTGTTCCTTGCCGTCCTGTCTTTCTGGATTTGCTTCAGTACTTCTTGGTAGAGTCCCTTGCGGTCTGTTAAGAACTGCATTGGCAATATGGCCTATTTGAGTATCCAATGTTTTAAGAGACACCGCTTGGCTCTTAACCATCAACTTGAGTTCTTCTATCTCAGCTCTCTCCTCTGATTGTGGACTAGGAGCTAGATTGTGTTGATGTTGTTGTTGATGAAATCCGGGCGGATGTGACGGTCTAGGGGCATACTGTTGTTGAAACTGTTGTGGCTGAGCTTTTTGTTGTTGGTATGGTTAGTATTGAGACTGTTGAGCACTTTGGAATGGTTGTTGTTGAGGAGGTTGGTATTGAGATTGTTGAGACTGTTGAGCATTTTGGTTGTTACTCTAGCTGAAATTAGGATGGTTTCTATTGCTTGGATGGTAGGAGTTCGAAAATTGATTCTGAGGCTTTTGATAGTTGCTGACGAACTGAACCGACTCTGTAGTGATGGCACATTGTTCTGTCGGGTGTGACCCGGCACATAGCTCACATACAAAAGCAATTTGTTGAACTCTATTTTCAGCTATAGAGTCAATCTTCTTTGACATTGTCGCCATTTGAGCTGAAAGGGCTATGACGGCATCAACATCCAAGACTCCTGCCACTTTTGGTTGCGACATTCTAGAGGTCGAATTCTGATATTCATTAGCCGCCATGGTCTCAATTAAGTCATACGCTGTTTCATAGCTCTTGGCCCACAGAGCTCCTCCTGATGCGGCATCAATGATTGGCCTTGACTGCCATCCCAAACTATTATAAAACGAGCTGATTACCATCCATTCTGGAATTCCGTGGTGCGGACATTTCCTTAGCAGCTCTTTGTATCGTTCCCAAGCCTCATATAAAGATTCCCCCTATTGTTGTGTAAACTGAGATAGGGCAGTCCTCATCTGAGCAGTCTTAGCCATGGGAAAGAATTTGGCGAGAAACTTTTGTGCTAAGTCCTCCCACGTAGTGATTGAGCCTGAGGGTAGTGAATGCAACCAACTCTTCATTTTATCCCTCAAGGTGAATGGAAATAATCGAAGCTTTATCGCATCATCCGTCACATTGTTGTATTTAAATGTGTCGCAGATCTCGATAAAACTCAGGATATGCTCATTAGGATCTTCTGTAGCTGCATCCCCAAACTGGACTGTGTTCTGAACCATTTGAATTGTCCCTGGTTTGATCTCAAAAGTGTTTGCAACTATCGCTGGCCTGATTATGCTGGATTGTAAATCATTGATCTTTAGCATTGAGTACTCCCTCAACGCTCTATTTTCGGCTCTCTATTCCTTGGCTGCCATTTCTACCGGTTGTTCAGGTTCCTCTTGTGTGTTAGTAGTTCTTGTGTTCGCTCTCCAAGCTCTACTATTGATGTTTTCCTATAGAGGCACCAACGCAGAATTCGTGGATCGAGTGTGCATAAACTAACCACAAGTACGTAAAACACAAATAAAAGTAAAATATAAATGAGATAAGAAGTGAATTGTTCAAGTCAGACAAATCTAACAAAAATTGATGTCAATAGTACTAAAAATAACAACTAATCCCTGGCAATGGCGCCAAAAACTTGTTGCTCCGTTTCGGTGTTAACAAAACAGATACAAACGCGTGCAAGTATACACGGACGATAAGTAATATATGATAAATCAATATCGTTCCCATGGAGAAAAGCAATTATATTTAAACTATCATGCAACAATTCTATAGCTATTTTCGGCTGCTCAAACGAGTAATCAAAGTGTGAATGAATAACTAGAATGATTTTAAAGTACAATTAACTAATTAACAGATGATGGATTCAAAATGGAGAAATATGGGATCCTAATGTCACTTATTACGCCATCCAGTCTATACACCTCATGTTATGCTAATCAATTACTACAGAATGCTAGTTGAGAGCACGAATGTGAGAAATGGCTATCTTTCAATGTACCAATTCCATAACATATAAAATCCACAAAAGAGATAGAATTCATATAAACATCAATAAAACCTAAATCACTATATGTCTATGTGACTTATAAGCTATATCGATTTAACTGCAAACTCTCAATTGACTACATATGGTAAGCCGGTATATGCCTATCCGGATTACGAATCACAAAATTCATCGCATGCAAATTTTATGAACATATGCTAGCATGGCCAAATCTAAGTTGGTACTTCCTCATTCAATTCCATACAAACTATTACGGTAAATGGTGATCAAGCATCTAATCAATCAATACCACCATGCTAGGCATTCAATACATAATCAATTACACATAACAAAGAGGTATATCGAACTAGATTAAACAATAAGATCCATTAGAATCCCATAATGGTGGTTAGTTCATCTCTGAACCAATAACCATTATGGGATTTAATCTAAGCATTGAAAATATAAAATAAGAGCAAAGGGATAAAGATATGATGAGAATACAAATCTGATATTCCTCTATCCAAAATAAGCCTCCAAGCTCCAGTTCAGATCACAATCAATCCAAGTATAAACCCTAGAATGAAAATCTACTTAGAACTAGAAGAGAGAAGAAGTGAAGCTCCAAACCCTCTCTAGCTATCTAAACCCTAGAATAGTAAAATAAAATTAAATTATGAATACTGAATCGTCCTTTCCAAAATACACCCATATATGGAATACATACTCAGCAAAAAAATTAAATGAAAAGGCAATTTTGTTCTTAGTCTTGACCGGTGCGACCGCGCGGCCCCGTAGTACATTTGGGGCGCGGGCGCGCGCTTGTCCAGAGTGCTCTCTGGATTCTGCAACTCGGCTCGGGTGCGCGTCTTCTCTTCTTTATTCCGGCACGGCTGCGCCACTGCGAGGCTTCGCGACTGCGCGGCTCTGTGTTTTCTGCTGGCTGCTGCTGGTGCATTGTTGGTTCCCTCTGCGGTCGCGAGGCCCTGTCGTACATTTGGGGCTGGGGCACGGGCGCAGGCTTGTCCAGAGTGCTCTCTAGATTCTGCAACTCAGCGCGAGCGCGCGTTTTCTCTTCTTTAATCTGGCACGGTCGCGCGGCTCTATGTTTTTTGCTAGCTGCTGCTGGTGCATTGCTGGTTCCCTCTGCTGCTGCCTTAGACCTTCTTGCTTTTCTTTCTTCATATTTTGCCTACACTTGACTCTTGATTGAGGCCCTTTTTGCACAAGCCATATGCCATTTCCTTATGCCAAGCCCATCTTTAGACTACCAAACGTTCTCCACCTTGTCATTTTGCCAATTCCATGCCAAACCATGCTATTTCATGCCTTTTCATGCCATGCTTTTGCCAAATGAGTTTCCATAGTAAAACCTATAAAATGAAGACAAAATATATCAAAAGACACTAAAATACTTGAGATTAAGCCATAATCCTAGCAAGTTGATAGCCAATAAGTAGGTGTCAAACCTATTTATCAAATACCCCCAAACTTGAACTACTGCTTGCCCTCAAGCAATAAACACAAATGCAACCTACATGCTATGCAACTATACTATTATGAAAATGAATCCCAAAATTCTAACCACGTTATAAATTCCAATAAGATGTGCCTCAGAGAAATAACAAGCTATGAACAGAGTATCGACTCAAGCTACAGTCATAAAGACATACAATCTTTAAATCACAACATGTTGCTAAGTTGTAGTGTGTGTGCTATATCACAAATAAGCTTAATAGAGGCAAAGATTCCACATGCTATACTTCTAAGGAAGGAAAACTAAGGTCTTAAGTCAAGAATTTTGCATATATATAAAACAACGACCAATCTAACATATTGATACAAGCTAAGGTTCAACAAGGGTTTATTATGCTTTTATTCACACACGAGGGCGATATTCGCACTTTCCCGTTGTTACACCCGACTGTGCAATACTAAGCCCTCTTAGGCTTTTCAGTGATACCCATTTATCGAGCTTTCGACCAACGACTCCCAAACTATAAAGGCTTTAGGGCGCTGGGTGTAGAGACAATCCTCTAGGGATTACTTGCTCGAGTATTAAAGGCCACAAGACTTAGCTAGCCAAGGTGTTTATTCTATTTTTTTCTTTTTCTCAATTTCTTTTCTTTTCTTTTTAGCATGCATACCCTATGTTTTCCCCCAAACTTGCACCTCTATGTCATTAAGGCCATTATTCATTTTCTTACACAATTCTATCATTAAAAATAATTTTTTCCCCTCAGAAGACAAGCATGTACTAATCTAACCAACAAGCAGATAATAACAATACCGTGTTATCCGGTAACATCAAAGCAACAGGCATAGATTACATCATGTATAACGTTATAACTAAGCTTAAATTATCCATTGAGTTCAAAAATCTATCATATTTCAATGTCATCATTGGCCAGACTGAAATTCAACAGGCTAAAAACATGGGATTATGTTATGCAATGCAACTAAACACATACTAACTAAACAAAACAAAACAAAACAGAAAAATTTTTATGCAAAATTTAAATAACAAAATACTAAAATGCAGCTACTATGCAACCTAACATGCAATAAACTATATGCAACTACACTACTAACTACACCCAATACAAGCTATCCAGTCTATTATCATCACAGACCCCGGCACCATATCTGCCATGAATTGGGTGACACGAGTCTGAGCCTCAATAGTGCGAGGACTCCACCAGCTGCTGAATGCCTTCTGGCTGTATAGACCCTCTGACAGGGTAAAGCCATCTACGCCCTCCATCGAAATGTCTGTGAGTGGCTGAACTAGAGGCCAATGATGCCAAGCAGGAGGAACAAAAGGAATGCGGATCTGCCCCGTGATGCTCCTGATAGCACGCTCTCCTAAATAGAGCTCCCAACCTCCCTCTGTCAAAAATGGGACTCTGCGGGTAGATATTGCAAACTCCCAGCTAGTGGGGAAGCCTCCCTCAAACCCAACTATCAAAAAGTCTGAGGTATATGGGACCCACAAGATCCATTCGGCTGTCAAAAGCTCAAGCTGCAGGCGAGAATGGGTGAACCCCTCAACCACGGAGACCTCCGTCAGAGTGGAGTGGTGCCAACATCATCCCCAGGGATAAGTATCCAGGCCTAAAGTGGTAGCGAGACGAAGGCAAGGAAGCCTCTCATATGCCCAGAACTGGCCATGTAAATATCAAAAGTCCTCAGTGACCAAGACTGATAAATGTAAATACAAAAATCAAAATGGAACAAGAAAGATGTACTCACCAGTAGAAATGGGTAGAACCCTAACCAAGCCTCCGTCATACCTTCCGAGCGCATGGGCATACCTCGGAGAAAATAGGAAAAGGTGTAGGTACCCCAATCAAAGTCACTGAGGCGCTCTACATGTCGAGTGGCATTGACCAAGGCAAAGGACACCGTCGTAGAGTTGTCCGCCAGAAAACACCCCCTGATGATCACCAAAAATAATCGTCGCAGGATGCGATCCCTAACCCTCTAATCATCAGGTAGAGGCTTAGACAAAGCCCCACTTTGGGCATCTGCACTCAAGGGACCAGATCGGACTGTCCGACCCTTGATCGCCGTCACAGGGACTCCCAGCAGGGACCGAAAGGCAGTGGGTGTAATGTCAGCCACAACACGCACCGGCTCACCCTCAAACTCTATCCCGGTGATGAACCTCCAGTCCATTGGGGTCATCATCACCTCACAGTCTAACAAGTGGAGAGACTGAGTTTGGTGGAACCAGCGCTCAGATAAAGCCCTCATAAAACCCCAGGGGTAACGGCGGGGAAGAATAGAAAAGAACGCCTAAAACCCCCAGGTGTCAACAATGTCCCTATAGTCCTGGTGCAGAGTGTGATACAGAGAATGCACATTCAACCAGTTCCCTTGAGGCTGCGTAAAGCTAGGAACCTGCATCAAAAAACCAACCCATGTCAAAAACATGTGCCCCAAGAATGGCCAAACTCTATCCCGATGATGAACCTCCAGTCCATTGGGGTCATCATCACCTCACAGTCCAACAAGTGGAGAGACTGAGTCTGGTGGAACCAGCGCTCAGAAAAAGCCCTCATAAAACCCCAGGGGCAATAGCGGGGAAGAATAGAAAAGAACGCCTGAAACCCCCAGGTGTCAACAATGTCCCTATAGTCCTGGTGCAAAGTTTGATAAAGAGAATGCATATTCAACCAGTTCCCTCGAGGCTGCGTAAAGCCAGGAACCTGCATCAAAAAACCAACCCATGTCAAACATATGTGCCTCGAGAATGGCAAAAGGAAGAAAGGAAATCCAGGAATAGAAAAAGCTTCTTGCACCTTGTTGGCGTGGAGGAACCTCAAGGGATGACAACTCAAATCTCCTAGCAGATCCTGGGTTGCCACAATAATGCCTAGAAGCTCCACACGTGGGGCCTGGCCTGGAACGGGAGCAACAAATGAAGCATCCTCATCGACTATATCGACCAGCGGCTCATCCTGGGCCGGACGAATCACCGACTCTGCTAACCTACGAGGCGGCCGGGCTGGACGTGGCTGAGGAACATCAAAAGCTCTCCTCCGCCTAACTCTTGAAACGACCCTGCTGGCACTACCAGGTCTATCTTAGTCCATAGCCGGGACAAAGTCTCCAAATCACCTCAAAAAGGGTGTGGTAAGCCTAAAACCTGTGGCTTATTAATTTAAATTAGTACTTTATGCATTTCAAAGTCCTAAAACATGCATGGGTTAATTAAAAATCCCCAATAGAGTCAAAACTGCATGTTTTTCAAAAGCTAAATCCTAAAAACATGCGTGGGTCAGTCAACAATCCCCAGTAGAGTCAAAATTGCATGTTTATTGAATGCTCGGGCTTTTGAAATTTTTTTGCCAGAGTCTCCTTTGTAAAATGGACAGTCCGCATGCACACGGGCATGTCTAGGTGGCCATTCAGTAGCACACCTTACCAAAAGCAGGAACAATTCATATTTATAAAAAAAAATCAAAAATAAACTTCACATGGTAGCCAAATTACCATGGACATCTTTTAGTTGAAAATCCCTTCTCACCAGACATAAAAAACGATGAGTAAACTGATCAAAAAAGAGCAAAATTTGAATGTCTCAGAAAATGAATTTTCTTACATCAAAACGTGCATTGCAGTAAAATATGCATACTTATGTAATCAAAAAAAATTTAGTAGGTCATATAGGCATACATTTTTGATATATTGTGTTTAAAAGCACCCTACGTGGTTTACATACTTATAACCGTCAAAACTTGAAAAGAAAGGATGTAAACGTTACCTGAGATGTGCAAATTGCGTGGCCACTGACGAAATCTGAAAAAAGCTGCCCGAACTCCGTAGATCTGAAAGAGAAAATCAAATTTCTATCAAAACGAAAAACTAAAAATGACTTATGAGCGCTGCTGCTGCCCAATATAAAAATGCAGGAGGGAGCGGCCCCACCCGCGGAAGTCGTACCCATACCTACGGCTCCCTAGGGTAGGCCCCACCCCCTCCGGTACTGTCTAGTTCGAGTTAAAACGGAGTTTATATGAGCTGAAAAGTCAAATTTGAGAAAAAAATCGCCACGCGATTGAGCGGTTTGTCCTGAAATCCTGTGTTTTAGCATCGGATTGCTGACAGAGGTTGGAACTTCATGAAAGCCATTGGTATTCATCTCGAAGCAATATCCAGGGACCAATGATGAAAACTGCTAAAAAATTGCGCAAAATTGCCTAAAACTGCCACTTTCAGAGTGTCGGGTACAGACTGGTGGCAGTTCAACCGTTGGCTCAACCCCAGCGAAGCATCGGGTATAGACCGGTGATAATCTAGCCGTTGGCACAACCCCAGCGAAGCGTCGGGTACTGACCGCTGACAGTTCAGCCGTTAGTATAACCCCAGCGAAGCGTCGGGTACTGACCGATGACAGTTCAGCTATTGACACAACCCCAGCGAAGCGTCGGATACTGACTGATGACAGATCAGCCTTTGGCACAACCTCAGCGAAGCATCAGGTACTGACAGATCAGCCGTTGGCATAACCCCAGTAAAGCATCGGGTACTAACCGATGACAGTTCAGTCGTTGGCACAACCCCAGCGAAGCGTCGGGTACTGACTGATGACATTTCAGCCGTTGGCACAACCCCAGCGAAGCGTCGGGTACTGACCGATGACAGTTCAGCCGTTGACACAACCCCAGCGAAGCGTCGGGTACTGACCGATGATAGTTCAGCCGTTAGTACAACCCCAGCGAAGCGTCGGGTACTGACTGATGACAGTTTAGCCGTTGGCACAACCCCAGCGAAGCGTCGGGTACTGACCGATCAGCCGTTGGCATAACCCCAGTGAAGCGTCGGGTACTGACTGATGACAGATCAGCCGTTGGCACAGCCCCAGCGCAGTGTCGGGTACTAACCGATCAGCCGTTAACACAACCCTAGCGAAGCGTCGAGTACTGACCGATGATAGTTCAGTCATTGGCACAAGCCCAGCGAAGCGTCGGGTACTAACTGATCTGCCGTTGGCACAACCCCAGCGAAGCGTCAGTACTGATCGATGACAGTTCAGCCGTTGGCATAACCCCAGTGAAGCGTCGGGTACTGACCGATGACAGTTCAGCCGTTGGCACAACACCAGCGAAGCATCGGATACTGACCGATGACAGTTCAGCCATTGGCACAGCCCCAGCGAAGCGTCGGGTACTGACCGATGACAGTTCAGCCGTTGGTACAACCCCAGCGAAGCGTCCGGTACTGACCGATCAGCCGTTGGCACAACCCCAGCGAAGCGTCGGGTACTGACCAATGACAGTTCTGCCATTGGCACAACCCCAGCGAAGCGTCGGGTATTGGCCGATGACATTTTAGCCGTTGGCACAACCCCAGCGAAGTGTCGGGTACTGACCGATGACAGTTCAGCCGTTGGCACAACCCCAGCGAAGCGTCGGGTACTGACTGATGATAGTTCAGCCGTTAGCTCAACCCCAGCAAAGCGTTGGGTACAGACTGGTGACAATTCAGCCGTTGGCTCAACTCCAGTGAAGCATCGGGAATGATCTAGGGGCGAAAACAATACATCAATCTATCTCCACAAATGACAGATGATGGAATCTATTATACACATCCTCAGAGGGAGCACCAAGAAGGATTGGTGATTCAACCCCCTGTTGCAAACTACCGGTGTAAATTATCATCAGGATAGACATTGGATGCACCCACTAAGGTAACTCGGCAACAGAGATACGTCCCCAGCAGAGGAGCCTTCAGAAATGTACAACGGCATCAGCCGAAGAAAAGTATGCACTATGGAGAGTATTGACAAACGAGGGAAACCATTGGTCTCAAACCAAGGTAGCATCAATAATATCATCTCCATCAGAGTCGACAGGTCCATCACAGATAACGTCATCCCCAGCAGAAAGAGACGAGAACAATCTGTGATAGCCTAATCCTGATAACATATCAGTGATATCCTACCAGTAACCGCCTGACAGTGTTGTCCCAAGGGTTATCATGAATGACATTATCCCCAGCAGAGAATGACGTGAACATTCAATGATAACCCTAACCCTTCAAAAACATCTAACATTCATCACATATCATGTCATGCATTGCCTTGCCTTTGCATTTACATTTCTAGTGTCTAGCAATCTTTATCATGTTCATTCCACTGCATTGCATGAACATGATAAAGAGGGGCATCTGTAGGCACTCAAAATTTTCTACAGTCCTGTAGCAGACACTCGAATTTTTCATTCCTGTTACTAACCCTACAGAAGGGCAAAACCATCTTTTCAAGCCAGGTCAGCCCCGATCTCAACCCGGGAAGTACAGGTCAGCCCCGGTCTCAACCCGGGAGGTATAGGTCAGCCCCGGTCTCAACCCAGGAGGTACAGGTCAGCCTCGGTCTCCACCTGGGAAGTACAGGTCAGCCCTGTTCTCAACCCAGAAAGTACAGGTCAGCCCCGGTCTCAACCTGGGAAGTACAGGTCAGCCCCGGTCTCAATCTGGGAGGTACAGGTTAGCCCCAATCTTAACCTGGAAAGTATAGGTCAGCCCCGGTCTCAACCTGGAAGGTACAGGTCAGCCACGGTCTCAACCCAGGAGGTACAGGTCAACCCCGGTCTCAACTTGGGAGGTCAGGTAGAGCTCCGGTCATAACCCGGGAGGCCAACCCAACTTCGGAGACAACCCCAAAGCCTCACATCATTTCTAAAGACAAACCTGGAAGAACCAAGTCAGCCTCAGAGATAACCCTGAGGACAAACAAAATCGGCTGGGATCCAAACCTCAGAGACAACCCCAGGAAGTCAGTTGAAGGCCATGCCAGCACTGAAGGCAACCCCGGGAGGGGTAAAATTATCATTTTACAAACTTAAAGCTGATTTGGTCTAACTCAAGTAGAATTGATGCCACCAAGGTCAGAAAGAACCGTAACAATGATCCCGAGTGGAAACAGCGCAAGACAGCTCAACGGACAAACTACGAGAAATCAAAGACCTGGTTATGAACCCATCTTTTTGGACTCAAAAAAGGTTTACTCCCATGTCATTGCGACACTCTCGTCGAGGGCTTTCCGAAAAGGTACAGCACACCTCCAACGGACGCTCCGATCAAAAGTTAGAGAGTTTCGAATCTGACCTTGTGTTGCTCGAAGTTCACGTACTTCGATGTAACGGGACCCGCCACGTGGAGCCGCACCTCTACTTGCTGCTGCCGTAGGTAGAGCTGCTTCTCCTGGGTCTATATATATGAGGTGAACCCCAGCTCATTTCATAATTCAGAAACGCTCTGAACCTTTCTCCGTTTCATTTCTCAGCCATACTCTTCTACTCCAAACCCAAATTTTATCACTCTAACACGTAGGTATAATCATATACTACCACATATCAAAAACTGAGCAGTAAAATCGGACGTTTAAAGCCTACGATTTGGCAAAAAGCCCGTGTAACAGTCTATTACGAGTATTTTTACAATCAGAAAGCTCCTACTACTTCTTTGTACTTTTATATACTTGCACGTTAAGTTTCGCTTTCTGATTATGCTCGAAACTCAATTCCATGGCCGTTTTGCTTACGTTTTTCTACATTTTAGTACATAAACACGTTTTCTGGCATTTCTACAGCTCGGATTGTCGATCCGTCACTTTTAACAACTTCTATATATATATATATATCTACGTTTATAGCAACTTAGCCGGACTGGGTTATCTTCCCAGTCCGGGTTTGGCTTTTTTATGTATATATTTAACTGTATATATACTAATTTTTTTAATTCTGTCAAGACCGAATGTCAAATCCGTGGTAGTTTACTGCTTTTAAATATATAACTATATATATAT
Source organism: Panax stipuleanatus (assembly GCA_020205555.1). Taxonomy (NCBI): domain Eukaryota; kingdom Viridiplantae; phylum Streptophyta; class Magnoliopsida; order Apiales; family Araliaceae; genus Panax; species Panax stipuleanatus. Next base: position 6,342,747 of record CM035119.1, on the reverse strand, counting down.
ATATAATTTTTTCTAACTTATTTGGGCCTGAATTTCTACTTCGTGGCCTTTTTATTGCTTTAATATATATATACTAACTATATATATTAATATTTACATTCCAGTTTGGCCTGGATAATTATGTGGCCTTTTTACTGCTTTTATAAATATATATATACTTACATTTCTATCCGGGTAAATGACAAAATGTTCGTCGCCCTTTACAGCTTTTCTATATATATATATATATATATATATATATATATATTTAAATTATGTCCAGGCTGGATTACTCCGTGGCTTTTTACAGCTTTTATAAATATATATATATATTTCCATTTCAGTACGGGCACAAGAGTGAAAATCCATCGCCCTTTACAGCTTTTATATATATATATATATATATATATATATATATATATATATATATATTTTAATTATGTCAAGCCTTTATCATTCTGTAGCTTTTTTACAACTTTTATATATGTATATATATATTTACATTCCAGTCCGGGCATCGGAGTGAAAACCCATCGCCCTTTACAACTTTCGTATATATATAATTACATATATATTCTTTGCTCATTCTGATTAAATTGCTGCTTTGAATATTCATTTGATATGAATCGGTGCTGACATCTCTTTGGCAAACTAGATTTATTCAAATCTTGCTAATTCTATCTTTCAAACTGTTTAAATTAGTTTTAATTTAAACATTTTTTTATTATTTATTTCTCTTTCTATTTTACTTTTTTTCCAGGTACCGTGGCTGAATTTAATTATCAGTGGCCATATTCGAGTATGACTCAGCCAAGAACGACAAGGATTTATGGACTCGAGGAATTGTCAGCACAGTTAGAGACACTATCAAGGAAGTTTAATGCTTTAGAAGCACAACCTATTCAAAGTGTGGCGGTTATTTATGATTATTGTGCTGGAAACCATCTGAGTCATCAGTGCACCATCAGTTTTGAGTCGGTACAGTATGGCTGTGACTACCTCAACAATTATGCCTATCCCAACAACTATCATCAGGATTGGGGGTATCACCCTAATTTTTCATGGAGCCATAATCATCAAGATTAATTTTATGCTCCAAATCCAATATACCCACTGGAATTCTTGTGTCCACCTCCACTACAAAAGGAAGAAAATTCAAATTTGAAGAAACTTTTGTCCAAGTTCATAGCTTCGAGTGAGGAGATGAGGATTAGTCAGGAGATGTCGAGTCAAAATTTTGCGAACCTGATGGAACAAATCATCAATGCCTCAAACAATTGTCCTCAAGAAACTTGGCCTTGTGATATAGTTCCCGAGACTGATGGACTGCCCACGCTAAATCTGCAATTGGATGAGCCAAAAGATGTAGATATTGGAAAGGGGAAGCAAAGTGGGGACTCAAAAAAGAAGGACGGAGAAAATCTAGCTTTGAGTTCCAAAGTAGTTGAGCCGATTGTGATAGTACCCCAAGCACCTTCTCCATAAAAGTTTAAGGGTCCGAGTAGATTTTAAATCCCGTGCCCAATTGGTAGTCCTGACATCGACAAAGCTCTAGGTGACATGAGAGCTAGTACAACTTTGAAGTCGTGGTGGGATGAGAAAGGAAAGATAGAAGAAGAGCCAGTTGTGTTTGAAAAGCATCAATGCCACAATTTGTGCACAGACACAATGGACCAAGTGCCTAGTTTCTTGAAGGTATTAACGGAGAATTTATCTAATAAAAGCATCCTAGGTGACTTTGAATCAATGGCCCTTTCAGTTCTGAAGCTCTCCAAAGATACATTGTTGTTAATGGATGGAGGGTTTCTCAATTTTCGAAAGGGAATTGGATAAAGAGTTGAAGAAGTCAGGCTGAGACTATAAAACAAGAGCTTGTTGGGAGGCAACCCAAGTTTAATTTTAATTTTTTATTTTTATTTATTTTATTAGGTTTTATATGAGTAAATTTGAATTCTTTAGGATTTAATAAACTTGCTTCTAGTGGGTTTACAGGTTATTCAAGTCAAATTCAAGTGTGGTGCCTGATTTATTCCAATGTGCCTAGCCTATTCTTCAAATTTAGCATACAAGGAGGAAGATTGCTATATTTTTAGGGAAGTCCTCTGCAATGTCTAATTTAAGTTTGGGGGCATTTTAGTATCGTACTACATATAGTTAGTTATTTGTATGGTAATTCATTGTTTTTTTTCACGTGTTATCATTGTGTTTTTGCATTTAGTTTGCATATTATACATGGTAGTTATTTGCATATTTATATCTGTTTGCATTAGAATGTGTGCACGTAGTATAGTTGCATTTACATGAATCTGTGAGATTGGTTGGTGTGATCTTGGCTTAGCCAATAATGAGATTGGTATTTCACGTTAAATAGAACAAAAAATGATAATTGGTGTTTAGCATTAAATTGAGTCATGAGGGTAATCTAAAATTGTCAAAAGCTCAAGTAACCGATTAACACTTAGGTTTGCTTGTTTTGACAAACTTGGATCAAAGGATTTCATAATCATCATCTGGGGAAAAATTATAGTTCAAAAGTTAATGACATTTGTGAATTTGACATAAAGGCTAAAAAGGAAATAAATGAACAAGTTGGGGGAATCTATGGGGTTTAAATATATATATATATATATATATATATAAAAGTAGAAGGAAAAAAATAATAAAAAAAAAAAAAGAAAACTCAAGAAAAAAATAGTTGTATATGCGTAATTATATTGACTTGTTTGATTTTATGGCTTTTACTACTCGGACAAGTAAGCCCTAGGGGTCTCTCTACACCCAGCGTCCTAAAACTGTTTAGTTTGGGAGTCGTTGGTCGAAAGTTCGCTAAATGGATAGTTTTGGAAAGCCTAAGAAAATCGGACATTGCATAGTCAAGCTTAAACACGGGATGGAGCTTACAACACACTCGTGAAGGAATAAAAGTAGGAATAAACTCCATAAAGACCCTAAGCTTGGTAATTATGTGATTTTGACCAGAAATGTCGTGTTTACAAAAATAGTTACTTTGAACTAAAAATTTTGCTTTCTAAGAAGTAAATTATGTGATCCATTTTGATTTGTAGTTGGTTTGAACAGGTAGACAAATCACACACACATTACATGGGTAATGACATGTTTAGATTGCTGGATTGTTTTTAGTAATTAATTTGCATTGATTGGATATTTTGTTTCATTTTTATTGGGGAGATCTTTGAGGCTTGTTTTTGAAGTTCATATTGATGAGTTGCTAGATTCATAGGATTTGTTAGAGCATAAATCGCATTTGCATCGTGGTCGATTTTGTTGTGCATTACAGTATTTTGTTTTGCTTGAGGACAAGCAAAGGTTTTAGTTTGGGGGTATTTGATGAGTGGATTTTAAACCCATAAATCAAGTGTTTTTAAACTTGAACTTTGGTTGGTTTTTAAGTGTTTTGGTTTCTATTCATGCATGTTTTATTATGTGTTGTAGGAAACTAAGCACGAGAATGGAATTGGAGTAAATAAAAGCCACATGAAGTAAAGTTGGAAAGTCTGTCTGCTTGGCGTGGCAGTGCCAAGAATACAGAAGAATTATGCGCAGCAGCGCTGGTTAGTCAGGGATTATATAGAGGTTTTGGCATAGCTGGCGCGGCAGCGTCGGAAAATACCTAAGGAATGGCGCAACAGCGCACGAGCATCAGGATTTCATGGAGTTGAGCTGGCGCGGCAGCGCCGTTTATAGTATTATACCTGGCACGACAACGCCAGGTCGGGACGCGGCCATACTTGATTTTTACGCGTTTTTAGCATATTTTTGACTCCAAATTGGATTGGGTTTCCTCATAAGCTAAGGATTTGACTTGTAATCTATAAATACATGATGTGAGGCATAGGATATGAATATCAGAGACTCTATTAGATTAGAGAGAGACTCCATTAAATTTAGGAATTCATTCATAAACCCTAGTTTGGATATTAAAGATTGGAGATTGAAGCAACTTGGAGAGCATTGAAGATTCAAAGCAGGAGCAGTGGGGGAGTTTCAAAATTGCAGACAATAGATTTTACTCTCTATTTTCTAATTTTATCTTTATCTTTTTATGTTTATTCAGTTGTGGATTCTAGACTTTAATTCAATGACAATGAATTAATTCTCTTGTTTAAGATTGCAACGGATCTTATTTCCTAGCTTATTTAGCATGCTTCTCTGTTAATTACTGTGATATATTCTATGGATTATCTATTATGACTTGTGCTTAATTGCTTATTTGCTTAATCAATAATTACCGTGATAATCTATTTGAACTCGGGAGATAAAGTATAGATTTAGATCTGATCGTGATAACATGTGATTGTGTCTTCTACATGGCTATAGAATTCATGATTTGTGTTTAGGATAGGAATATACTTACACACCACGTGTAATCTAATCGGGAACATGTGCTTTAAATCCTCTTTAATTGTAATTCACATAGGAATGTAGTGAATTAGTTAATTAGGGTGTTTGATTCAATTCTATCAACTGTGGATTTGGATTGTTTGTAATTTATCGGAAGGTGGTTATAAATACTAACGAGTTTCTAATTAACAGCCTAGAATAGCGAGCATAATTGATAAAAAGTGTATTGATATAAGTGAAGCAATAAGTGAATTTGTGATCTTAAATCTCCATAATCTGATTTTAAACTAGTGGTATTTAGTATTAGTTTAATAATATATTTTAATTCACAAACCTTAAATTGATTGTTTAAATAAAATTAGTTTGATTAAGATTCAGTACTTAGTAATTTTTATTAAATAATTCCTCGTGGGAACAAATCTCTACTTACACTTTATTACTTATTGACCGTGTATACTTGCATGTATATATTGATTGTGAAATTGACCAACAAGTTTTTCATTTTAGTATCGTACTGCATATAGTCAGTTATTTGCATGGTAGTGCATTGTTTTTTTATGTGTTAGCATTGTCTTTTTGCATTTAGTGGTAGTTACTTGCATATTCATATCTGATAAGTAGGTTTTATACCTACTTATTGGACGCAAGCTTACTATGATTATGGCTTAAACTCAAGCGCTTTAGTGTCTTTTAATGCATTTTATCTTTGTTTTGCACATTTTAGGCAGGAAACTCCAAAGAGCAGGAAAGGGCATGATTAAGGCATGGAATGGCATCAAAACGGACAAAATGGTATAAAGCCAGCAATAAGGCAAGGTGGAGAGCTTAATTAGAGCAAATGTGAGCTTGGCATGAGGACAAAGCATGAAAGGATGGCATGATGATGAATTGGGAAAGAGGGAGCATGAAGAGGGCAAGAGAAAAGGATGTGAGCGAAGATCGTAAAGCAGCATATGTGAAGGAGCTAGAAGCAGCAAGGATTGCACAAGGCATCACAACAGAAAGCCAGCATCAAATTGGCAAAAGCTACAAAAAATGGTGCGCGTGGCCGCGCCAAGGGAACAAAGGAAGCCGGCGCTCCCGCACCGGTTAGCAGAGCCAGAGGGCTGTTCTGGGCATTGGCGCACCCGCGCCCCAACCACACTAAGGGGCCGCGCGGCCTCGCCGGGGCTTGACTGAGGAATTTTGACTTTATTTTCTCAGCTGAATGTAATCTATTAAGGCTTATGTTTTGTAAGGAACGAGAGGCACTGATATTATTGTCTGAGACTACATTTTTAGGGGGGGTATTACATTTTCTAGGGTTAGGTGCTAAGGAGGGTTGGAGAGCTTATCTTCTCTTCTCTTCTAGCTCAAGTAGATTTAATTGTTTAGGGTTCTCTTTGGTTGAACTTGTTGTTTGGATTGGAGCATTAAGGGCTTCTATTGGAAAGAGAACCATCAAGCTTTGCATTTTCACTCTCTTTACTCTCTCTCTTTTTCATAGTTGTTTAAATGCTTGGTTTAAATCCCATAATGGTGGGTAGTTCAGTGATGAACTAACTTCCATTATGAGATTCTAATGGATTCTATTTGCTAAATCTAGGGTTTCCGCCTCTTTGATATGTATGGATAAAAATATATGGTTTGCCTAGCATGGTTGCTTTATATGTTTAGATGCCTGATCAACATCTACTCTAATAGTTTATATGGACTTGAAAAATGAAGTGTAAACTTAGATTTTGCCATGCTAGCTTATGTTTGTGAAACTTGCATTGGATGAGTTTTATGATTCTCTATCCGGATAGAAATATACCGTATTGCCATATGTAGTCTAATGGGGGCTTGCACTTAAATCGGTTTAGCTTGCAAATTGCATAGAAATATAGTAATTTAGGCTTTATCGATGTTCATGTGATTTCTATCTTAATTGTGGATATTATATGATATGGTCTTGGTGTATTGAAAAATAGCCCTGTCTCCCATTCGTGTTCCCGGCTAGCATTCCTTTGTGATTATTCATACTTGACATGAGGTGTTGTTAACCTAGATGAAGCAATAGATGAAGTTAGGATCCCATATTCCTCTAATTTGAACCCCTTGCATATTAATTAGTTAAGTCTAGTTTAAATTCAATATAGTTAATTAAAGAACACTGTGACAACCGTTTGAGCAGACAAAGATAACCATAGGACTGTTGCATGATAGTGTAAGTCTGACTCCTTTCTCCGCGGGAACGATCTCGACGATCTCGACTTATCGAATTATTACTTGTCGACCGTGTACACTTGCACATGTTTTGTGCCCGTTTTTGGTAACACGTAAATGGCGTAACAAGTTTTTGGCGCCGTTGCCGGGGAAAACGGTTTTAGCTTAATACTATCAACATCAGTTTTCATTAAATTTGGTTGACTTGAACAAATCTCTTCTTATCTCATTTCTAACTTTATTTTTATTTGTGTTTCAGGTACTTGTGGATAGTTTATGCACACGCGAGCCTCAAATCCTGAGTTAGTGCCTCGACAAGAGCACATAAACGGGAGAGCGTGGAGAGCAATTATTCAAAACACCAATGCACAAGAGGAACCTGAACCACCTCATCAAATGGCTGAAGAGCAGAGGGCCAATAATAGGGCCTTACGGGACTACTCCATACCAAAAATCACCGATCTGCAATCCAGTATTGTGCGGCCAACAATTGTTGCAAATACTTTTGAGATAAAACCAGGGACCCTGCAGATGATTCAGAACAATCTCCAATTTGGGGGTAATCCTTCCAAAGATCCCAACGAGCATGTCCTGAATTTCCTAGAGATATGTGACACGTTTAAGTTCAACAACGTTTCTGATGGGGCGGTAAAACTTAGATTATTCTCTTTCACCTTGAGGGATAAGGCAAAGAGCTGGTTGCACTCATTGCCCTCAGGATCAATCACTACATGGGAAGACTGTGCTCAAAAATTTCTAACCAAGTTCTTCTTTATGGCTAAGATGGCTGCCATGAGGAGAGACCTGAGTCAATTTGCACAGCTAACAGGGGAAACGCTGTATGAAGCATGGGAACGCTATAAATAAATGCTCAGGAAGTGCCCGCACCATGGAATGCCGGATTGGATGGTGATACACTCTTTTTACAATGGGTTGGGGTGGCAGTCAAGGCCAATTCTTGATGCCGCATCGGGAGGAGCTCTATGGACTAAAGACTTCCCGACAGCTTATGAGCTTTTTGAAATAATGGCGACTAATGAGTATCAGAATCCAACAGCGAGAATGGTTCAACCCAAAGTGGCAGAAGTATTGGATGTTGATGCAATCACATCATTGTCAGCCCAATTGGCAGCAATGAACAAGAAAATAGATTCTATGGCTGAGAGTAAAGTTCAGCAGGTTGCATTTGTTTGTGAGTTGTGTGCAGGAGCAGACCCGACCGAGCAGTGCGCCATCACTACTGAGTCGGTACAGTTTGTTAGCAACTACCAAAAGCCACAGAATCAATTCCCAAACTCCTACCATCCCAACAATAGGAACCATCCCAACTTCAGTTGGAGTAATAATCAGAATGCTCAACAGCCCCAACCCTACCAAAATACTCAATCATACCATGCACCACAACAACAAAATCAATACCCACCTGCTCAATCACAACCACAATACCAAAATGTCCAGCAACAACAACATTCCCAATATCAGCCCTACCAACCCAAGACTCAGCCCTAACATCAGTATGCCCCAAAATAATCACACCCTCCAGGATTTTATCAACCTTAACATCAACACAACTCAGCTCCTAGCCAACAGTCAAAAGAGAGAGTTGAAATAGACGAACTTAAGTTGATAGTGAAAAGCCAAGCTATATCTCTCAAGATGATGGAGACTCAAATTGGTCAAATTGCCAATGTTGTTCTCAATAGACCACAAGGGACTCTTCATAGTAACACGGAGGCGAATCCAGGAAAAAGGGAGGGCAAAGAGCAATGCCAAGCTATCACCTTAAGGTCTGGGAAGCAGACTACTGATTTGGAGGCTGGCGTGGCCGCGCCCCAAGAAGACCAAAACCTGGCGCGGGGGCGCCAAGGTGCAGAAAATTCTGAGTCAGTTTTGATTGATAGGAATGATGCGGGTAAAGAAGTTGAAGCGAAAAAAGAGCTAGCCCCGAAAAAACCTAAGGTTCTACCACAAATTATCTACCCTCCTATTCCTTATCCACAGAGATTGCACAAGAAAAGAGACGATAGATAGTTTGCCAAGTTTTTGGAGGTTTTTAAGAAGCTGCAGATCAATATACCATTCGCTGAGGCATTAGAACAAATGTCAAGTTACACGAAGTTCAAAAAGGGTATTCTATCAAGGAAGAAACGATTAGAGGACTTTGAGACAGTGGCCTTGACGGAAGAGTGCAGTGTAGTATTACAGCGTAAATGGTGTGCTGTCGCAGACAAACAAAAAAAAACCTTACTGCGAAAAATAATTATATAGTAGTGCAAGTAAGAGTTGATCCCACAGAGACTGATTAATCTATTTTTATATACTTTGTATTCCAAAAGAGGGGGTTTTTGAATATTTTTATTTAAAAACAAACTAATGTGTAAAATATTGTAACGAATTAAATCAAGAGAACAAACCTTGGGTTAAGTCAACTTCCACCTTAGCAACATACACTGATCATTGACTCAAGCATACACAATCAATACTTTGAATATTCATCGTTAGAATCACTTCCATGTCTTTCCTTAATTTTAGTTAGATAGAAACAAGCGATCTAAATAACCCTAACTACTAAACAACTTCAGACAAGCGCTAAAAGTTTAATCTAGTAGAAGCTTTAAGAATTAGAAAAACCGATGAAGCTAAACAACACAAGCACAAGCGGTTGCATTTAATTTAGTTGAATATTCTTCTTAAGATATAATAATCTCGTGATCTACAGACAATTATTAATCTTAGTTGCTTCGCAAGTTAAAGTGACCAAACAATTACGGATTCGATATCTAATTTAACAGTAGATTTCAATGAATAATAAACTAGTATGTATCCTAGCAATTAAAAAAATCAATCACATATTTCAAGCACAGAAGAATAATCAATACTCACAATATTAATTGAACAATTAAAATCAATTAGATCTCACAGTGTAATGCTCTAAGGCTTCCGTCTCCTTAATCCAAGAACAATAAATTAGCTATCCATAGCCATAGAAAAACCAAGAATTATAGAGAGAGAAGTAGTTTACAAGGTATATAATCTATCTCTATGTTTGCCTAAGTCCCTATTTATAATAATAAAATAGTAACCCTCATTAAACCCTAGCTATCATTCCGAGTCCAAGTCGCGAACAGAAATATGCAGGCTGAAGCGCCTACCCGCCGGGGCAGAAAAGTCCACTGTCCAGATTCCACTTAGCTGCTCAATATATTCTCCTTTGCAAGCTTTCTTAAACCGTGGCCCCATATGATTTGCCAGCTGCTAGAATCCCTTGCATGGTTGTATAAATTGAGTGGCCCACGTAAATAACTTGAAGCACTTCTATTCAAACATCTAAACCCACTTGCAAGTTGCTCCAATTTCGTGGCCCAATCACATGTTGCTGACTTAATTTTCCTAAACCGTTAGCTGCTATATATAATGTTGATTGCATAGGAATTCTTTGCATGATGCCGTGGCCCACATATGAATTAAGTAAACCGTGGTTCATATATTAAATCCCACATGCAAATATCGAATTGAATTTTTAAAAGCCCACAAATTTATTCCTTTTTGCATCCATGTCTCTTCCTTGGCTCAATTGTACCTAAAATATAAATATAAGATAAATGAATGTACTTAGGTACAAAAGAGATATAAAACATTAAGTATTAAAGGAATAAAATATAGCATATTTCATCCTTATCAAATTCCCCCACACTTATCTTTTGCTCGTCCTCGGGCAAAACAAAAATAACCTATAACACAAAATTCAACTAACTACATATGCCAAACTTGAGTCACGAGTCAATACGAACTTCAACATTGACCTCAAAGATTCAAAACAATAACTCTTGGAAAACTTCAAAACAATGTATTATCTGAAACCCAAATTTACCTATCAACCTTACTTTATTCTCAACCCTTTGTGCGTGTGTGAATCCACCTTTATCAAACTAGTCAAACCACAGACCAATTTATAAAATCAACGCCTTAAAGGAGAAAGATAAACTCAACCACTTGTTCTCCCACAAATTTAAGTTAAAACCAGCAGATAACATCAAAGGATCAATAGGCTTTTCTTTCTATATTTTTTTCTTTTCTTTCGTAAGTGCATGTTATGCTCCATCTTACCCGCGAGTGCGTTTTATGCTCCATCTCGCATGTCATGTGTTTATGAGTGAGTGCGTTTTACGCTCCATCTCATCCCACCACATGAATCATTTCTTTATTACTTTTTTAATTTTTTTTTCCAATCTTGCAAAATTTGCCTAAATCATTTCCCTTTTCTTAAACAATACCTCATATCAACTTCAAGTGGTGATCATACAATTGAGAGAGTTCAAAGTTTCTTCCTTAGACATTTAACTAGATAAAAAAAATTTCCAAGTCAAAACTAGGTCGAACAAATGGATATGTGCTTAATAGTGAAGGGTCTCAAATAAAGTAGTGATCAACAAAGAAAACCAAATTTAGATTACCCGATGTTTATCAGTCCTCCCAGAAATTATCACAAAGAAATCAAAATTCTATCATTGGTCAAAAATCAAAGTCCAAATTAACTTATTACTCAAGTGACATATCCTAAAACTACTCCATTTTCGTAGGAAACACGATTGCACTTAGCATGTGCAACAAGCCTTTAAACCCCAAAGTTATCCTAAGTGGACGAGTTTTGTCTCGTGAGGGTTTACAGTGAATATACCCACAAAATTCAAAATAAAAATAAATATAATAAAAAAATAAAAATTTTGGAAAATATCTAAATGCTTCCCCCCACACTTAAAACTTACATTGTCCCTAATGTAAAGTAAAATGCAAAGAAAAGTAGAGAGATACTCCCCTATGGGTTGCCTCCCATGCAGCGCCTTTGTTTATGGTCGTTGGCCCGACCCAACATTTTCTTTGAGTGAACTCTTGTAGACCGGATCCTTCAAGATCCACCTTCTCCATTTTCTTCTCGTGGAAACCCTCATAGAGATATGCAGTCGACTAGGAAGAGGAATTAATTTTAGAATTGGCGCCTCCAAAACAGAGGGTAAAGACTTCTCGTTAGAATTCGGCAATTTAGCATAAAAGTTGTTCCCTGATTTTGGATCGTCATGCAGAGTTGTTACAGTTGCTTGCAACTCGGCGCTCAAGGTCAAATTTGCACTTTCTAATTTATCCTTACCATCAAGTTCACCGATTTCCTGTACTAAAGGGTCAATCACATCAAATGAATAAACAGATTTATCATCAGTGGGGTATTGCATGGCATCATAAATATTGAATTTAATAATTTCGCCATCAAATTCCATTGAAAGTGTTCCACTATGAACATCTATTTTAGTCTTTGATGTCTTTAAAAATGGTCTTCCTAACAAAATAGGGGCATTTTGGTCACCGTTTTCCATATCAAGCACATAAAAATCAGTAAGAAAGATCAAATTATTGACTTGCACAAGGACATCCTCAACTACACCTTTGGGATAAACATTAGATCTGTCAGCCAGCTGTATTACAATACCAGTTTTATTCAAAGGTTCAAGTGATAGATTAGCATATATAAAATATGGCATAACATTTATCGAGGCTCCTAAGTCTAACATGGCTTTTTTCAATTTTAGAGTTACCTATCGTGCACGGAATAGTGAACATACCCGGATCTGGGCACTTAGTAGGTAGCTTTCTTTGAATGACTGCGGAAACATTCTCTCCTACCCTCACCTTTTCATATTTTTTCATTTCCTGTTTCCTCTTATGTGTACACAATTCTTTCAAAAATTTAGCATAACGAGGTACTTATTTGATAGCATCTAACAATGGAATATTTACCTCGTATTTACGAAAAGTTTCATACAAATCTGAATTTTTCTCGTATTTTCTATTTTCTGTTAAAGCAAGAGGGAAAGGAGGTACCGGTTTATATTCAGAGAGAGGAGAAAATTTACGCTTTGGCTCATCCTTGTTATTCAGAACACTATTGTCTGCTTCTTCTTTTTCCTTATCTGTATTGCCTTGATCTTGTGGTGTAGCCACTGTCTTTTCTGGATTTGCTCTCTCTTTACCATTCCTCAAAGTGATTGCACTTACATTTTCTTTTGGATTCACCACTGTTTGAGAGGGTAATTTTCCAGAGCTTTGCGCTTCCAATCGACTAATTGCAGTTGCCATTTGTCCCACTTATGTACCTAAATTCTGAATACTTGCCCTCGTTTCCTGTTGAAAATTTAAAGTGTTAGTGGCAAGTGTTTTAACAATATCTTCTAAAGACATGCTAGGGTTAGAAGATTGGCCCTGTTGTTGTCTATTGAGATACGATGGTTTGTACTGCTGCTGATTTGGAAAAGTTTGAGGTGCGGGTTGACTTGCTTGTAGATTCCCGTAGCTAAAGTTAGGATGATCCCTCCATCCAAGATTATATGTATTCGAGTAGGGATCATGATTCCTTTGTGGTTGGCCAGGAAATCCTCCTGCTGCATTTGCCTGCTCAACGGATTCCTCTTGAAGATTTGGGCATGCATCTGTCGGATGTCCTACTACCGCACAAATCCCGCAAGCTTTTACCTGTTGTGTGTTACCTGCACCCAATTGACGAACAAGAGCAGTTAAACTCGCAATTTGTTGTTCAATAGAAGAAATTTGTACCTCACTAGCATTCCTAGGTACAGAATCAAGTCTAGTGCCAAATTGTTGAGAGTTGGCTGCCATATTTGCAATTAGATTTCTTGCAGCCTCAGGGGTCTTATCCACTAACGCTCCGCCACTAGCAGCGTCAATCATGCTTCTGTCTGTACAACTGAGACCTTCGTAGAAATATTGGATGAGAAGCTGATCACTGATTTGGTGATGAAGGCAACTAGCACACAATCTTTTGAAACGTTCCCAATACTCATGTAGGGATTCTCCGTTGTTCTGCCTCACACCACAAATTGACTTCCGAATATTGGCTACCCTTGAAGCTGGAAAATATTTCACTAAGAAGAGTCTTTTGATCTCCTCCAATGTGGTGATACTTCCGGAGGGTAGATAGTAGAGCCAATCCTTAGCTGAATCTTTCAGAGAAAACGGGAAGGCTCTTAGCTTGATCTGTTCTTCGGTTACTCCGGTAGGTTTCATACTCTTGCATACCACATGAAATTCCTTCAAGTGTTTGTGGGGATCTTCACCTGCCAAACCATGAAAAGAAGGCAGAAGATGTATCAGTCCAGATTTTAATTCAAAATGAGTGTTAGTATCAAGATTAGGAAAAGTTATGCATAAGGGTTGTTGGTTCAAATCAGGAGCCGAAAGCTCTTTCAAGATTCGATTTGCTGCCATGACTCCCTTTTCTTCACGAATTTCCCGAGTTTCCTTTCTTAATCTGCGACAAGTTCTTTCTATCTCTGGATCAAACTTTAAATCACCTTGATTAGTAGATCGAGTTTCGGGCATAAACAATCAAGGGAATAAAAATTACTAAAAAATAAAATAAAATAAGGTTTACAAAAATATAAATATAGACTAAAATCAGTCCCCGGCAACGGCGCCAAAATTTGGTGTGCTGTCGCAGACAACCAAAAATAAACCTTACTGCGAAAAATAATTATATAGTAGTACAAGTAAGAGTCGATTCCACAGAGACTGATTAATCTATTTTTATATACTTTGTATTCCAAAAGAGGGGGTTTTTGAATATTTTTAATTAAAAACAAACTAATGTGTAAAATATTGTAATGAATTAAATCAAGAGAACAAACCTTGGGTTAAGTCAACTTCCACCTTAGCAACATACACTGATCATTGACTCAAGCATACACAATCAATACTTTCAATATTCATCGTTAGAATCACTTTCATGTCTTTCCTTAATTTTAGTTAGATAGAAACAAGAGATCTAAATAACCCTAACTACTAAACAACTTCAGACAAGCGCTAAAAGTTTAATCTAGTAGAAGCTTTAAGAATTAGAAAAACCGATGAAGCTAAACAACACAAGCACAAGCGGTTGCATTTAATTTAGTTGAATATTCTTCCTAAGATATAATAATCTCGTGATCTGCAGTCAATTATTAATCTTAGTTGCTTCGCAAGTTAGAGTGACCAAACAATTACGGATTTGATATCTAATTTAGCAGTAGATTTCAATGAATAATAAACTAGTATGCATCCTAGCAATTAAACAAATCAATCATATATTTCAAGCACAGAAGAATAATCAATACTCACAATATTAATTGAACAATTAAAATCAATTAGATCTCACAGTGTAATGCTCTAAGGCTTCCGTCTCCTTAATCCAAGAACAATAAATTAGCTATCCATAGCCATAGAAAAACCAAGAATTATAGAGAGAGAAGTAGTTTACAAGGTATATAATCTGTCTCTATGTTTGCCTAAGTCCCTATTTATAATAATAAAATAGTAACCCTCATTAAACCCTAGCTATCATTTCGAGTCCAAGTCGCGAACAGAAATATGCAGGCTGAAGCGCCTACCCGCTGGGGCGAAAAAGTCCACTGTCTAGACTCCACTTAGCTGCTCAATATATTCTCCTTTGCAAGCTTTCTTAAACCGTGGCCCCATATGATTTGCCAGCTGCTAGAATCCCTTGCATGGTTGTATAAATTGAGTGGCCCACGTAAATAACTTGAAGCACTTCTATTCAAACATCTAAACCCACTTGCAAGTTGCTCCAATTTCGTGGCCCAATCACATGTTGCTGACTTAATTTTCCTAAACCGTTAGCTGCTATATATAATGTTGATTGCATAGGAATTCTTTGCATGATGCCGTGGCCCACATATGAATTAAGTAAACCGTGGTTCATATATTAAATCCCACATGCAAATACCGAATTGAATTTTTAAAAGCCCACAAATTTATTCCTTTTTGCATCCATGTCGCTTCCTTGGCTCAATTGTACCTAAAATATAAATATAAGATAAATGAATGTACTTAGGTACAAAAGAGATATAAACGATTAAGTATTAAAGGAATAAAATATAACATATTTCATCCTTATCAGTAAACTACCTCCAAAGCTTAAGGACCCGGGCAGTTTCACAATATCATGCTCCATTGGAAAGTTATCTTTCAACAAATGCCTCTGTGACTTAGGGGCGAGTATAAATTTGATGCCTCTGTCAGTGTTCAATCAATTGGGATTGCCAGCTCCAAAGCTGACAAATGTATCGCTATAGCTTGCTGACAGATCCATCACTTATCCAAGGGGTATTGTTGAAGATGTTTTGGTTAAAGTTGATAAATTTATCTTCCCAGCTAACTTCATCATTCTCGACTACGAAGAAGATAGAAATATACCAATCATCCTTGGGAGACCTTTTCTAGCCAAGGGGCGAACTCTTATAGACGTCCAGAAAGGAGAGTTGACAATGAGAGTGCATGATCAAGAAGTCACTTTCAACGTTTTTAAAGCTATGAAGTTTCCCACCGACGAGGAAGAGTGCTTCTGGATTGATTTGGTAGACAGAGCGTTGAATGAAGAAGTTAGCAATCTAATTGATATTGAGCCATTGGAGAGTGCTATATTGGGAGATTCAGAGATGGAAGATACTGAGGTTCTAGAATATGTGCAAATTCTTGGCACAACACCACAGATGCGAAGGTTTAAGATTCCTATCGAGCCACTACAACTTTTTGGGGAGACATCAGAACGACCCAAGCCGTCTCTTGAGATGCCTCCAGATCTTGAACTTAAACCTCTTCCTGATCATTTAAGGTACGCGTTTTTAAGTGAATCTTCAAAGTTGCCTGTTATTATATCTGCTGCGCTGACATCTTGCCAGGAAGAAAAACTGCTACGAGTACTAAGAGAGTTTAAATCAACAATTGGATGGACCATAGCAGACATAAAGGGGATCAGCCCAGCATTCTGTATGCATAAAATCCTGTTGGAAGATGATAGTAAACCATCAGTGGAGCAACAGCGAAGACTGAATCCTATTATGAAGGAAGTGGTTAAGAAGGAGATATTAAAGTGGTTAGATGCAGGCATTATCTATCCTATATCAGACAGCTCTTGGGTGAGCCCGGTGATAGTAGTGTGCATACAAGCCAATCATGTATGATGATAAAGCACGTACTTTGTAAACAATCTTATTTATTTATTAATAAAATATTCATTTATTAAAGGCATTTAATTATCTACATGTTGCTGTTTTTATAATATGTAAATAACCCATAGTTTTAAGCAATGCTTTTAGAATCATGATGATGATCATGCTAATGAGATCTAAATTCTTAGAAAGTTTTAAAACTAAAATAGTTCCCAATCGTGGGATTACTAAAAAGGGTATTAGTAAATCTGGATAGATTGGTACATATGTTGCTTGCTCATTGGATGAGGATGATTGATCTCATGATCATTTGTGTGGAGACACTAAAGCAAGTATGTAGGTGCTTATTGGAGAATAAGTTCACTGAACGTGACTCGCTATGGAATACCTAATGGAGTTTTACTCATTTGTCAATAGGAATTCCTAATGTGATAGTAGTACAAGTGATCCTTGGACTTGAGATCATCATAGTATCTTGTATATAATGAATTATACTTTGACTTATTCCTTAAAGTCCTTTAGGGTATATAAAAGGGTATGCTTGGGTATAATGAGTTACATATGGAGATAATGAATGATCAATAAAGAATCTACCACCTCTAGTAAAAGATGAGATATGTCCTATGTGATTCGTTAAATGACAACCCAGGAATCCTTGGCCAAGGTAAAATGAAATTAGAAAGGAGTTTCTAATTTGCATTATTTGGAGTTGTGCATTTTCTAATCGAAATACATAAAATTAAATAAAATAAGACTTGACAGTAAATTCATGTCTTATATTTAATTGGGACATTGTATGGTGGAAGGATTGAATTGTATAGTAACTATTTACTCACAGGTTCTTTTATGATTAATGTTGAAATCTATATTATCTGAAAAGTCGTTAATCGCTAGGGAGGCTTATCCCTATTGTAGAATAAATATTATTTATTTAAATAGATTATTAGTTTAATTTATTTATTTAAATAAGATTAGAATTGTTCTAATTGATTTATTCACAACCGGTTTAATATAGAGAACCTAAAGGGTCACACCATAAAAGGAAGAATAAATATTTAAGAAGGTAATGGCATAATCGTAATAATGCATTAACTGTAATTAATTTAATCTATAGTGATAGAATAAATTAAATAGCTTAATGTTTATTATTTAATATTTTGAAAATATTAAATATAAATTAATAAGAGGAGTCTTATTAATATTATTACAATTATTATTATTTTAATTTCTAAAGGAGTTTAGTAATTAATTTAATATTAGTACTCTCATTTATTCCTAATAAGATTAGGAGACAAATTAATTAAATGAATTTAATTAATTATTCCCCATGTGGTGGGAAGCCTAAATTAATTAAAGGAGTTTAATTAATTAAAAGAAATCCCATGTCTAATAGGATTAGAAGGGTTGACCAATATCTATATAAGAGGAGTCTTATAATAGATATCAGTTGAGGCAATTCCAATTGTTGGAGAGTACTCATTTTCTATAGAGGATAGAAAACTAAGCCAACCACCCTCCTTCTTGATAATTCATCTTCTTTGGTGGATCACCTCTAGAGGCCAAACACTTGGGTGGCTAACGTTGATCAAAGGAAGGAATCTAACCCGAAAATTTAAGGAGATCATGAAGAACAAGGAGTTGAACTCGTACTTGTGGAAGCTTCGTTTTACAAGGGTATGATTTCATAACTTCTTATTTATCGTTTTAAATTAATAATTTGCATAAAGGATGATCCAGGTAATGGTTTTGTAGAAATTTTTTTTAAACTCTGATATACCATGCTTCCGCTAATTTTTGCAATTTGATTGCGTCACGATTTCGTACAAACCCAACAGTGGCATCAGAGCCAAACCTTTATGCAATTATTAATTTATTTTTGATTTCATATACATATGGGTATGTATTTAAAATAATTTATTGGGCATAATTTTATTGTATAAAATTATTTTTTTTTAAGAAAAAAAAATGATTTTTTTTTTTTTTGGGACGAATCACAAATTTTTTTTTAGGGTGCTAATCTTGAATTCTGCAAAGAAAAGGTGTTGTCTCTTTCTTACTCCAAAAAGAAGGTGACCCATCAGGAAAGGACTCTTTTAATAAACCTGCAGGACTCTTTTAATAAAAGAAGGTGACTTCTTTTAAAAAAAAAATATGATATATTTATATATTATATTCTAAATAATTTTATAATTAAAATAAAGAGTTTATTTTAATCTTGAAATTAGATTTCATGCAATTTAAAATTGCCCATTAAATGATACTCATATATATATGGAATGTTTTAATTCATGAGATGAATATTTATTTATTGATATATATGGTGATATGTATGATAATAAATGGGGATTGATTATGGACTATTTGACCAATGTGATTGAATTTTATTTTAGTTGAATGCTTGAATGAATGGGTTTTATTAAATGGGGTCTGTGTACCTCGTCTTTTCTAATATATTTTTTTCCTGATGTAATATTCTATCTCCCTCCTATGTACTTCTCCTTGACTACTGATCAAGGTTTCTATTTAAATTAAATAGTTTAATGTAATAGAAATAGTTAGAATTATCTTGAATAAATTGGAGACCAAGGAGCAAGGAGCGCGTGAAGACCCATTTGTATGGAGCCCGGGTTTAAATGTAATAGTTATATTTAAATTTAAATTCTTGCACTCCTAGGTTTGACCTTTTGGTTCACTTGGTGGCTCTAGTGAACCAAACTAGAATAAAAGTCCATAATCAATCCGGGTAGAATATAGTATTCTATATTGCATGCTAAATATTATATATATTATATTTTATGCAAACATGCTTCGCATGTTTAATAAAATGACGCGTATTTTATATATATATGTGCATGCGCGCTAAACAAAATGAGACAAATAATAACAAACCCCTCAAAGAAATAATATTAAGTCCGAAGCGTTCAAATGGTATTTAGAATATCGAACGTCGCCTTCTAGCATGGTTAATTAATAGAGTATTAAATATTTAATATGAGCTTGTTGTGCTATCCACAAGGCGAGTATTGCATATTTAAGATGTTAATTAATCACATTTGATGCTTATCAAGAAAATTGAACGATCTAGTCTTGTTGTGCTATCCACAAGGACGAACATTTTTCTTTTTTGAATTTATGGAAGTGCTAGGCTGGACTTAACTTAAATTGTTTTAGTTCGGATGTGCACACACTTGACCATTATGATTTAAGAGGCAAAATAAAAGGAGTTATATAGTGATGTAATTGACAAGAGTTGTCTACCTATTTATTTGTATATCGCTTGTTGTGTTATCCACAAGGTTATATACATTTGAAATGGGATCCTTATTCTCACTAGCAAATCTTTAATTAGATGTTGCCGAACTATATAAGTGAGGGTAATATAGTTTGATAAAAATAGTGGGAGATACCAATTTAAAATAAAGACCTAAATTTATTTTGGCATGCAAAATTAATAAAATGAATGTTTGCTAAAATATTATTTTTCACATGCAGAATTTTAAAAATGTCAAAATCACTAATTTCACTGCGAAGCATACTTGATGCTAATAAGCTTATCTGGCCGAATTATACGGACTAGCTAAGAAATCTGAGAATAGTTCTCACTGCTGAAAAGATTTCTTATGTCCTAAACTCACCTGTCCCTGGAACTGTTCCAGAAACAGCCTCTGAGGAAGAGATTGCCACCATTGTAAAGTGGCAAGATGATGCATCTGTGGCTCAATGCATCATGCTCGCATCCATGAATAACGAGCTTCAGCGTCAGCACGAAAACATGGATGCTCTTACTATGTTGATTCACCTCAAGGAGTTGTATGGTGAACAAAGTAGGACTGCTAGATATGGGATATCTAAGGAGCTCTTCCGATCTCGGATGACCAAGGGCAAAGTGAACATAAAGGAACAAAAGAAATTTGATCCAGCTAGAAAAGGAATGTGCTTCCATTGCAACGAGCCGGGTCATTAGAAGAGGAACTGCAAGAAGTTTCTGGCAAAGAAGAAGCTTGGAGAAGCTTCGACTTCCAATCAAGGTTTGTTCATGATTGAAATTAATTTTTCAGAAAGTCAAAATTCTACTTGGGTATTGGATACCGGCTGTGGTTCTCACATATGTAATAATGTGAAGGGACTGGTCAGAAGTAGAAAGCTGAACAATGATGAGGTGATCCTACGAGTGGGGAATGGAGCAAAGGTTGCTGCATTAGCTGTAGGGACTTATTGTTTAGTAATGCCTTCGGGCAAGTCCATTTTTCTTAATAATTGTTATTATGTTCCGAATATTATTAAAAACATTATTTCAATTTCTGTATTGGATATGGAAGGATTTAACGTTGTTATAAAGAACAATAGTTGTTCTATTTATAAAGACGATGTTTTATATGGTATTGGAAATTTGCGAAATGGACTTTATACTCTTGACTTACAAGAAAATATTTTTCAAATTGAACAAACTAAGAAAAGGAAAAGAGATGATATTAATTATACTTACATGTGGCACTGTAGACTCGGTCATACCAATGAAACAAGATTATCCAAGTTGCATAAAGACGGGCTCCTCGAGCTATCCGATTATGAATCATATCCAACTTGTGAATCTTGTCTCATGGGTAAAATGACTAAATCTTCTTTTAGTGGAAAAGGAGAAAGAGTTACAGAGTTGTTGGCATTGATTCACACAGACGTTTGTGGGCCTATGACAACAAGTGCACGGGGTGGGTATTCTTATTTTATTACTTTCACTGATGATCACTCAAGATTTGGATATGTGTATTTAATGAAATACAAGTCAGAATCATTTGAAAAGTTCAAAGAGTTCAGAAGTGAAGTAGAGAAACAAATGGGCAAGAGTATAAAGATACTTCGATCAGATCGAGGTGGAGAATACTTAAGCGGTGAGTTTCTCAATTGTCTCAAAGAAAATGGTATAATCTCACAATGGACTCCTCCAGGTACACCACAGTTAAATGGAGTATCTGAAAGGAGAAATCGAACACTGTTAGACATGGTTCGATCCATGATGAGTTTTACCGACCTTCCAATTTCCTTCTGGGGATATGCCTTAGAAACGGCTGCATACCTACTTAACAAGGTACCTACCAAATCCGCCCCAAAGACTCCATATGAGATGTGGAAGGGGAGGAAACCAAATCTTAAGCATGTTAAGACTTGGGGTTGTCCAGCTTATGTCAAAAAGTTTGAAAATGATAAGCTACAAACTAAATCCGACAAGTGTAGATTTGTGGGATACCCTAAAGAAACTGTAGGGTATTATTTCTATCATCCAACTGATCAAAAGGTGTTTGTTGCGAAACATGCTGCCTTCTTGGAAAAGGAGTTTATCCATGAAGGGGTCAGTGGGAGTAAGATATATCTTGAAGAAGTTCAAGAACCACAAATTACCACGGATCAAAATCAGGTACCTGACCAAGTAGAAGAACCTACTATACCACACCCTGTTCGTAAATCTGGAAGAGTACCGAAGATACCTGAGAGGTATGGATTAGTTATAGAGGATGACGATGAGGTACGCATCATGAATGATGATGATCCATTGAATTACGAACAGGCTATGAGTAATAAAGACTCAGGGAAATGGCTTGAAGCCATGAAATCCGAAATGGACTCTATGTATGAAAAAAAAGTATGGACTTTGGTTTCACCACCTGAAGGCATTAAGCCTATTGGGTGTAAATGGGTCTTTAAAAGAAAGACTGGAGCGGACGGCAAGGTGGAGACCTATAAGGCCCGACTGGTTGCAAAAGGTTTCAAACAAAGACAAAGAGTTGACTATGATGAAACCTTTTCACCAATAGCTATGCTCAAGTCCATTCGGATTTTGCCTTCGATTGCAGCTTATAACGACTATGAGATCTGGCAGATGGACGTGAAAACGGCCTTCCTCAATGGGAAACTTGAGGAGGATGTGTATATGACACAGCCAGAGGGATTTGTTTCAAAGGTTGGAATAAATCAAGTCTGTAAGCTGCAACGATCCATTTATGGATTGAAGCAAGCTTCTCGTAGATGGAACATTCGTTTTGATGAGACAATCAAAGAGTTTGATTTTATCAAAAACGACGATGAACCATATGTGTACAAGAAGGTTAGTGGGAGCGCAGTTTCATTCCTTGTATTATATGTTGATGATATATTACTGATAGGAAATGACATTCCTATGCTACAATCAATTAAAATCTGGTTATCTAAACACTTCTCCATGAAGGACTTGGGAGAAGCATCCTATATTTTGGGGATAAAAATCTATAGAGATAGATCTAAAAGGATGCTTGGTTTATCCCAAGGAACGTACATTGATGTAATGCTAAAGAGATTTAGCATGGAAGATTCCAAAAGAGGTCTCATGCCGATGAGCCATGGAATACATCTCTCCAAGAAACAGGCCCCAAAGAAACCTGAGGAGAGAGACCGTATGAGTAAGATCCCTTATGCTTCTGCAATAAGATCTATCATGTACGGTATGATATGTACTAGACCGGATGTTGCTCATGCACTTAGTGTAACGAGCAGATACCAGTCGAATCCAGGAGAAGAGCACTGGAAGGCAGTGAAGAATATCCTAAAATACTTGAGAAGGACTAAGGATATTTTTCTTGTCTACGGTGGATCTGAATTAAAACTCGAGGGCTTCACAGACTCAAGTTTTCAAACGGACCAAGATGACAGTAAATCTATTTCGGGGTATGTTTTTACCTTGAACGGAGGCGCAGTGAGTTGGAAGAGTTCCAAACAGCAAACAGTTGCTGATTCAGTGACAGAGGCAGAGTATATAGCTGCAAGTGAAGCTGCAAAGGAAGCTGTTTGGATGAAGAAGTTCATAACTGAACTTGGTGTGGTTCCTAGCATTGGAGAAGCAGTTCCCATTTACTGTGACAACACAGGAGCAGTTGCACAGGCTAAGGAACCGAGGTCTCATCAGAAATCTAAACACGTGTTGCGGCGATTTCATTTGATCAGGGAAATCATTGAAAGAGGAGACGTCACCTTGGAGCGTGTAGACTCTCAAGACAACATTGCAGATCCATTTACTAAAGCTTTAACACAACAGCAGTTTGATCGTCACTTAGAGAAGATGGGTATGAGATACCATGGCGATTGGCTTTAGTGCAAGTGGAGATTGATAGTAGTGTGCATACAAGCCAATCATGTATAATGATAAAGCACGTACTTTGTAAACAATCTTATTTATTTATTAATAAAATATTCATTTATTAAAGGCATTTAATTATCTACATGTTGCTGTTTTTATAATATGTAAATAACCCATAGTTTTAAGCAATGCTTTTAAAATCATGATGATGATCATGCTAATGAGATCTAAATTCTTAGAAAGTTTTAAAACTAAAATAGTTCCCAATCGTGGGATTACGAAAAAGGGGATTAGTAAATCTGGATAGATTGGTACATATGTTGCTTGCTCATTGGATGAGGATGATTGATCTCATGATCATTTGTGTGGAGACACTAAAGCAAGTATGTAGGTGCTTATTGGAGAATAAGTTCACTGAACGTGACTCGCTATGGAATACCTAATGGAGTTTTACTCGTTTGTCAATAGGAATTCCTAATGTGATAGTAGTACAAGTGATCCTTGGACTTGAGATCATCATAGTATCTTGTATATAATGAATTATACTTTGACTTATTCCTTAAAGTCCTTTAGGGTATATAAAAGGGTATGCTTGGGTATAATGAGTTACATATGGAGATAATGAATGATCAATAAAGAATCTACCACCTCTAGTAAAAGATGAGATATGTCCTATGTGATTCGTTAAATGACAACCCAGGAATCCTTGGCCAAGGTAAAATGAAATTAGAAAGGAGTTTCTAATTTGCATTATTTGGAGTTGTGCATTTTCTAATCGAAATACATAAAATTAAATAAAATAAGACTTGACAGTAAATTCATGTCTTATATTTAATTGGGACATTGTATGGTGGAAGGATTGAATTGTATGGTAACTATTTACTCACAGGTTCTTTTATGATTAATGTTGAAATCTATATTATCGGAAAGTCGTTAATCGCTAGGGAGGCTTATCCCTATTGTAGAATAAATATTATTTATTTAAATAGATTATTAGTTTAATTTATTTATTTAAATAAGATTAGAATTGTTCTAATTGATTTATTCACAACCGGTTTAATATAGAGAACCTAAAGGGTCACACCATAAAAGGAAGAATAATTATTTAAAAAGGTAATGGCATAATCGTAATAATGCATTAAGTGTAATTAATTTAATCTATAGTGATAGAATAAATTAAATAGCTTAATGTTTATTATTTAATATTTTGAAAATATTAAATATAAATTAATAAAAGGAGTCTTATTAATATTATTACAATTATTATTATTTTAATTTCTAAAGGAGTTTAGTAATTAATTTAATATTAGTACTCTCATTTATTCCTAATAAGATTAGGAGACAAATTAATTAAATGAATTTAATTAATTATTCCCCATATGGTGGGAAGCCTAAATTAATTAAAGGAGTTTAATTAATTAAAAGAAATCCCATGTCTAATAGGATTAGAAGGGTTGACCAATATCTATATAAGAGGAGTCTTATAATAGATATCAGTTGAGGCAATTCCAATTGTTGGAGAGTACTCCTTTTCTATAGAGGATAGAAAACTAAGCCAACCACCCTCCTTCTTGATAATTCATCTTCTTTGGTGGATCACCTCTAGAGGCCAAACACTTGGGTGGCTAACGTTGATCAAAGGAAGGAATCTAACCCGGAAATTCAAGGAGATCATGAAGAACAAGGAGTTGAACTCGTACTTGTGGAAGCTTCGTTTTACAAGGGTATGATTTCATAACTTCTTATTTATCGTTTTAAATTAATAATTTGCATAAAGGATGATCCGGGTAATGGTTTTGTAGAAATTTTTTTTAAACTCTGATATACCATGCTTCCGCTAATTTTTGCAATTTGATTGCGTCACGATTTCGTACAAACCCAACACCCGGTGCAATGCGTGCCGAAGAAAGGGGGTATGGCGGTGGTATCCAATGAAAACAACGAGTTAATACCTACCAGAACAGTGACGGGGTGGAGAGTCTGCATAGACTACCGCAGACTAAATAAGGCTACAAGGAAAGATCATTTTCCCCTCCCGTTCATTGATCAGATGCTAGACAGGCTGGCCGGTCGTGAATACTACTGCCTTCTGGATGGGTACTCAGGATACAATCAAATAGTGATAGCTCTAGAAGACCAAGAAAAGACTACCTTTACTTGTCCGTATGGTACATTTGCGTTTCGAAGGATGTCTTTTGGGTTGTGCAATGCCCCGGCTACATTTTAGAGGTGTATGATGGCCATTTTCTCCGATATGGTTGAGCATAATGTTGAAGTCTTCATGGACGATTTCTCAATTTTTGGAGACTCATTTGACCTGTGTTTGGAGAATTTGGTGATGGTGTTAAAAAGGTGTGTCGAGACGAATCTCGTGTTGAATTGGGAGAAGTGCCATTTCATGGTACAAGAAGGTATCATCTTGGGACATAAGGTATCGAAGAAAGGATTAGAGGTTGACAGGGCTAAATTGGAAACTATTGAGATCTTTCCGCCACCTATTTCTGTAAAAGGTGTTCGTAGTTTTTTGGGACATGCAGGCTTCTATCGTCGGTTTATAAAGGACTTCTCGAAGATTACAAAGCCAATTTGCGGTTTGTTAGAAAAAGATGTCCAGTTCCAATTTGATGAGGAATGCCTGACTGCATTTGAGCACTTAAAGAAGAAGTTGACTACAGCACCGGTGATCACAGCGCCAAATTGGGACCTTCCTTTTGAGCTGATGTTATATGCCAGCGATTTCGCTGTGGGAGCTGTATTGGGCCAGCGAAGGGACAAGGTCTTTCCTGTTATATACTATGCTAGCAAGACCCTTACTGATGCCCAATTGAACTACACTGCTACAGAAAAAGAGCTCTTGGCTGTGGTGTACGCATTCGACAAGTTTCGTGCTTATTTGATTGGGACTAGAGTGATTGTGTACACCGACCATGAAGCAATCTGATATTGGATAGAAAAGAAATATGCCAAGCCCCGTCTGATTAGGTGGATACTTTTGTTGCAAGAATTTAACTTAGAGATCAAGAACAGAAAAGGGACTGAGAACCAAGTGGCTGACCACTTGTCGCGATTGGAGAAGGGATGCAAATGATAAAGTTATGATCAATGAATCCTTCCTAGATGAGCAATTATTTGTGGTGAAAGGCGAAGTGCCATGGTTCGCAGATTATGCAAACTTCCTACTAAGCAATATCATCCCTTCTGACTTGACTAGGCAGCAAAAGAAAAAGTTTCTACATGATGTGAAATGGTTTATTTGGGATGAACCATACTTGTTCAAGCAGTGTGCTGATCAAATGATTAGAAGGTGCATTCCATATAGCGAGACGAAGAGTATACTGCAGGATTGCCACGCATCAGTATATGGAGGTCATTACGGAGGTGAAAGGACAGCGGCCAAGGTTTTGCAAGCAGGTTTTTATTGGCCGACTATCTTCAAGGATGCTTACAGCTTTGTTCAAAGATGTTATAGATATCAAAGGGTAGGAAATATATCAAAGAGAGATGAAATGCCCTTGAATACAATCCTCAAGGTGGAAATCTTCAATGTCTGGGGGTAAGACTTTATGGGGCCTTTTGTTTCATCATGTGGGAACTTGTACATCCTTCTGGCAGTCGATTACATGTCTAAATGGGTGGAAGTGGCAGCTCTACCAACGAATGATGCTAAGGTGGTCCTGAGATTTCTCCAAAAGAGCATTTTCAAGAGGTTCGGGGCTCCCAGGGCGATCATTAGCGATGAAGGTACCCACTTTTGCAATCGCAAGTTTACAGCTCTGTTGGCTAAATATGGGGTAAATCATCGAATAGCTACAGCTTATCACCCCCAAACCAATGGCCAAGCAGAAGTGTCAAATCGTGAAGTGAAGCGAGTACTAGAAAAGATTGTGAACCCCACGAGGAAAGATTGGTCGCTGAAACTGGATGATGCAGTATGGGCTTACAGGACTGCCTACAAAACACCGCTGGGTATGTCGCCATTTCAGCTTGTGTATGGAAAGGCTTGTCACCTTCCTATGGAAATTGAATATAAAGCCTATTGGGCAATCCATAAGCTGAATTTTGATTTAAAGGCTACAGGGGAGAAACGCCTTGTCCAACTCAACGAGTTGGATGAATTTTGATTGCAGGCCTATGAAAATTCCAAATTGTACAAAGAAAAAGTGAAAAGGTGGTATGATCGCAAGATTATGGAAAGGACCTTCGAGCCAGGGCAAGCAGTGCTGTTATTCAATTCCAAACTTAGACTCTTCCCAGGAAAGCTCAAGTCAAGATGGTCAGGGCCTTTCACTGTAAAGACTGTATATCCACACAGTGCAATATAAATTTTTGATAAGGACCCAGATAACCCCTTCAAGGTTAATGGACAGCGGCTGAAGCATTACTATGGTGGAGAGGTTGACAGACAGGAGGTCGCCTTAATCCTTTCTACAACTTGATGACAACAGAGAAAGTCGAGCTAGTGGACTATAAGCAAGCGCTTGATGGGAGGCACCCCATCATCTCTACCTCTCCCTCAAGTTTAATTCTTGCATCGAATGTCTATATATTTCTCTCCCATGTTTAATTCTGGTCACTAATCTCTACATTCCCCTTCCCCTGTTTAATTCTAATCAGTTGGAAAAGGTTTGCCTATTTTTGAACATCGTGGTGTTAAAATGCTCATCGCCTATATTTTTAAACTTTAGGCATGTAGCATGCATTTTTGGGAGTTAGATATTCATTGTATATATCTAGGGGATTTAAACGATTCATTGCCTACATTTTTGTACTTAGGCATAGTTGCACAGATTTTTGGAGCTGGAAGCTCATTGAACATATTTTGGACATGATTGCATAGTGCATATAAGCATATGGAAAAGTTTTGGGATTTAGCATAGAAATGATACACATACATACCATTGCTAAGGAATTGCAAGTTCATTCATCTTACACATGCATTTTGGATAATGGAATCAAGCTATGTTTAATTTTGGTTACTATATGTGCAGGCGAGATAAAAGTTGAAATTTGCTTCTTATCCTTCACCAAGTTGCTGCAGATAAGAACCAGGAAGCAGAAAAATCTAGCCAAAAATAGCTCGCACGGCCGCGCCTCTCACAGAGTATTAGCCCGAGCGCCCTCGCTGATCCCTAGTCCAGAGAGCCAAGTTTTATACCCGGCGCGCCCGCGCCACCTCCACAGTTCAACCTAGCGCGGTCGCGCCCGGCCGAAACGGCTATTTTTAATGTTTCCCAAACGGTTCCAACCATATATGATATACATAACCTAAGACTCTCTCAAGCACTCACAATCCCTCTCAGTATATCTCTCGAACTCTCTCCTAATCCTATTTCTTTTTCAATCCTAGCCCTAATCTCCTCACATCACTCAATCCTCTCCCTAATCTCCTGCACATATTCGTCCATGCTTCATCATCTAAGTTAGGGTTTGTGCATCAGTTTCCAGAGACTAATTTGGGGGGAATTTTTGTTGAACTTAGAGTTTGTTCTTTACAAGTAGCAGAGAATCTAGTTTGGGAGAATCTCATCATCTAGGGTTTGTGCTAAAATTTTGTCTGATAACCAACAATGGGTCCCAAGCGATCACGATCTGTCGTTTCCTCTTTCGCTGCTTCACCGGCTCACAGTGGTTCGGACAACGACATCACTGCTGATTTGACCAAATTTTTCAATCTAGAGGCCCAAGTTGAGTACTACCGTATCGCGGCCAAGTCTGTGTTGAAAGAGAGGGGTTTTAAACCCACAAAAAAGGACAGTCAGTTGCTTGCTATGATTCGTTAAATGGGGTGGCGGGGAGTCTGTGCTACACCACCGCCAGTCCCTTTGGCTATTGTCCGGGAGTTCTATACGAATGCCAAAGTGACTCATAATGGATTTTCATTTGTTAAGGGCAAAACTATGGATTATCGCCCGGCTGCGATTCGTGAAATTTTGAACGTGCCCCCACCCCTCGTTGGCCAAGTAAACTGGGTCGAGGTTGAGCGATTTGAAACTAATTTGGACTAGTTTCTTCGTGAGTTGTGTGCACCAGGCACCGTGTGGAAGATAAAAAAGGATACCACTAATGAGTATACCACATTTCTCGCCTTCGGTCTGAACCGATACGCTAATGCATGGAATCTATTCCTCAGTGCCAATTTGATGCCATCTATGCACCAGCACGAGGTCACAGTCGAGAGGGCCATCATACTATGGGGGATTATCAACAGAAAGTGCGTCGATGTCGGCCATTTGCTTCACCAGAACATGCTGCGTTTCATGAGGGGCAGCACCACAGGGTCCATTCCACACGCATCCGTGGTGGCCCATCTTTGTTCTAAGGTAGGCATCGATTGCGTTGATGAGCAGGTTCAGATGCCCAGTGGGGACGTCAATCACAGCACGATCAAGCATTTTGTGGATTGGGCTGGAGGCACAGCGGACCCGAGAGGGAAAGGTTTCATTGTGACAACTCCTCCACCCGTTCCACCACTGCAGTTACTGCCAGCCGAGGCAACAGTCCCTCCTCCAGCCGGTGACATACATAGTCGCCAGATTCATCGTGTAGAACGAAAGATAGACTCCCTGCATGAGAGTTTTGTTGTGTTTGCTGATGGTTTGACACGTGCACTTGCCGAGGCCTTCGCACAGCAGGGCACAATGCTGGAGTGGCCGGTGTTCGCTTCCAACTTGCCTTATCCACCGCCAGATACACCACCCGAGGAGGGTGGCCATGCCGAGCAGTAGGGGAATTTCTTGACACTTTACCTTCAATGAGGACATTGAATATTTCTAGTTTGGGGGTATTGGGTGTAGTTAAGTAGTTTAATGCATATAGTTTTAAATTTCTGCATTTAGTTTAATTGTATTTAGTTAATTATTGCATAGTGTTTGCATGTAGTTATGTCATGTAGTTTTTTTATTGCAGATTAGGATGTATATAGTAGTTGCATTGCATTTTAGCATGTATTAGTTAAAATTTTGCATAAAATTTTTTCAGCTTTATTTCATTTTGTTTATTTAGTTGTGTTTAACTGCATTGCATTGCATAATCCCGTTTGTTTAGCCTGTTGAATTCCAGTATGGCCGATGATGACATTGAGATATGATAAATTTTTGAATTCTGTTAGTTGCTTAAGCTCAGTTATATTTTTATACATGATGTAATCTAGACCTGTTACTTTGATGTCACCGGATAGCACAGTGTGTCTTTTGTTGCTTGTTGTCTAGATTAGTGCATGCTTGTCTTCTAAGAGGAAAAATTCTATTTTTAACTCATTAAATTGTGTAATAAAAACAATAATGACCTTAACAACACTGGAATACAAGTTTGAGAACAACTTTGGGTATGCATGCTAATTGGAGAGATGGAGCGTAAGAAGCACTCTCCTTTTAAAAAGAAAAAGAAAATAAAATAAAAAGAAAATGAAAAGAAACCCAAAAAAATAGAATAAAAGCCTTGGCTAGCAAAGTCTCGTGGCCTTTGATACTCGAGCAAGTACGCCCTAGGGGATTGTCTCTACACCCAGCGCCCTAAGGCCTTTATGGTTTGGGAGTCGTTGGTCGAAAGCTCGATACATGGGTATCTTTGAAAAGCCTAAGGAGGCCTAGCATTGCACAGTCGGGTGAATAATAGCATAATAAGCCCTGATTGCACTTCAACTTGTATCTATGTGTTGGTTTGGTCACTGTTTTGGATAAATGAAAAAATTCTTGACTTAAAACCTTAATTTTTCCTTCCTTAGAAGTATAGCATTTGGAATCTTTGCCTCATTCAAGCTTGTTTATGACATTACACACACAAACGACATCTTAGTAACAAGTTGTGATTTATAGATTGTCTGTATATATATCTGTAGCTTGAGCCAATACATTATTCATTGTTCTTGTTATCTTTCTGAGGCATCTGATTGGAATTCATATTATGGCTGTTACTGTGGGATTCATTTTCATGTAGTTAGTTGCATATCATGTAGTTGCATTTGTGTCTTTGCTTGAGGGCAAGCAATAGTTTAATTTTGGGGGTATTTGATAAGTAGATTTTATACCTACTTATTGGACGCCAACTTACTATGATTATGACTTAAACTCAAGCGCTTTCGTGTCTTTTAATGCGTTTTATCTTTGTTTTGCACATTTTAGGCAGGAAACTCCAAAGAGCAGGAAAGGGCATGATTAAGGCATGGAATGGCATCAAAACGGACAAAATGGTATAAGGCCAGCAATAAGGCAAGGTGGAGAGCTTAATTGGAGCAAATGTGGGCTCGGGTCGGGTTATTCGATCGAGTTGCAGGAGGTGGGGATATGAAGCCAGCCGGTATTATCCCATAATGACTAGAGAGGCAAAGATCTGTGGACCGTGTGTGTGATCGATTCTGACGGGGACGTCAAAAATTTAAGTGGGGGAGTTTGTAACACCACAGTCCCACATCGAAAACTATGGGAAAAAATTGTTTGTACTTAAGAAATTAAGTTACCACCAATAATGCCTTCAGTCATAACCTTTTAGGTGAGCCTGTGGTGGGCTAAGACGACCCAAGAAGATACTATTGGATGAGCCTGTGGTGGGCTAAGACGACCCAAGAAGATACTATTGGGCCAGTGGTTTAAGGTCTTATTTGGATGGATTTGATTCGATTCGGACTTGAGATTTGATCTGAGATTTGTTACGAACTCGGGATTTGACTCGAGTTGTTTCATTAATTCATGTCAAATTATTTATCATTCGCATTTCTTATTGTACACATATAAAAATACACTTTTTATTCAATATTAGATTAATTGTAAATTTTAAAGTTTTTATATATTTAAAATTGATGCAATTCATTTACTATTTATAAACAATAAATTTTGTATATGTAACCACATATTTTTTTAAGTATGTGTGGTTTAATGCTCATTTAATCTTCATTTGATTGACTAATAAATAGCTAGCATATATATACTAATGGTAACTTCTTGTAATAATTTTCGCCAAAGAAAATTTATTGCGATCCTAATTATTTTTGTCTATAAATATTTATTTCAGCCTTAATAGACTCACAAAACCAAACCAAATCAACAATTACCCTTATTTTGTCTCTTTATATATTGTTATTATTATAGACCATTTACTATTTATAAACAATAAATTTTAAAAATGTAACGTCTATTGGTTTAATACTCATCATGATTCATGATTTTGCCTTCATTTAAA
This sequence comes from Panax stipuleanatus, assembly GCA_020205555.1. NCBI lineage: Eukaryota > Viridiplantae > Streptophyta > Magnoliopsida > Apiales > Araliaceae > Panax > Panax stipuleanatus. The sequence goes on along the minus strand of CM035119.1, from coordinate 6,309,927 downwards.
ATAATAAATAACTAGCATATATATACATTAACCATAACTCTATGTAATAATTTTAATCGTTGTCTCTTTATATATTAGTATAGATTAATAAGATATGGGAGTCGAAACTTGAATTAATTCTGCTTGTCTATATATTTTTTTGTCCAAATATTTTTCACTTTCTTCCCTAGTACTTCTAAATAGATTGGTAACTAGAAATAGTACTTCTATCTTACCAATAATGTATATGTGAATGGAGCATATATATATGAAAAAACTAATTCCTTGAACTAAACTGAATTAATACATTTAGTTCTTATGACAAATTATACTACTCCCTCCGTCCCATAATAAGTGATGTTTTAGAGTTAGGCACCATTAAGGAAATGATTGTATAGCATTAAATATAGTATCATTTGTCTATAATACCCTTTGTGTTAATAAGGAGAGAGAGAGTTAAAAGCATTTAAGTATTGAAGTAGGAGTAATGAGGGGTAATTTTGAAAATATTGTAATTAATGCTCCTAGATTTTCTAAAACATCAAATAATTTGGGACAAATAAAATCACCTAAAACATCACTTATTATGGGACGGAGGTAGTATTATATTAAAATATAATAGTAATATAGAAAAATAAGACGAGAAACATAGCTTAAAATAAACAAATTACATGTTAATGTGCATACAATATCAATATATAACCATATATATATATGTAACGCCCCCAAATTCGAGTACCTTTAAACTCCGAATCTAGTGTTTCATGATACTAACTCTAACATACATCTAACCATGCATTCATGCTAATAGGAAAGTAATTACTAATTATAACAAGTTTATTATTACATACCCATGTTCTTCTTGTCATGATAATTAAAGCAGATATTATTTACAATAAACCTACCTATTATAAATAGGTTCCATAATCTTCATATTCGTTCGTCTTTCTTTTACCCTTGTCATTTCCTGAACCTTTCACAAGCTCAGTTTTTGCTGAAAACATTTAATTTTAAGCAAGAATAAGCATTTACATGCCCAACAAGTATAATAGTTACATATAAAACAACAAAATCAAGAATCATGCTTTTATACTTTTAAACCTTCAACAACTAAACAAAAGTTGTGAAGAGATCTCAAATGATAGGAAATTACTTCCTTTGTTTTCAAAACATATTTTTGAAACGACGTAGTGACTTTAGCTGAGCGGTCATAAGAACACGAACTTTTATTTTCATTTCAAAAGAGTTTGAACAGCTATTCCGCTGTAAATCGTTATGGCTCACGAGTAAGTTGGGTGATCAACCCTTTATACCATGTATTGATCAATACTACATGCCGAACAACTTAATTTGCGTTCTTTCATCACTCGACATTACATGCCGATAACATAAAATAGTTCCCCCAATATTAGGGTTGTTCATTCTTAGTCTGAATCCGTACCAAGTAGAAATTGGTTTGAAAACTTAACTTAAACTCAATAACAATCCAAAAGATCATATCTAGATCATTGAAAGGTTTTAACATGTGTCTAGCCGATACAAATGGTATTGACATATTTCTTAACAGTTTATGCATATCAAAACTTTGAAAGCTTGAACAAATCATGCGTTATAGCAAAGCTTAACAATTTATGCATTATAACATAGCTGAACACTTAAACAACCAACAAAGAGTTTGTATAAGTCTGAAGTTTACATAATCGTTAATCATTGTGTAAACCGAAGTATAGTTAAGGATTATTCATAAGAATATAAATCCACATACTTTAAACCAATACTCAAATAAAGATTGAATGGAGTTAGAATAATTGCCTTAGCGGTCTTGACAGCCTTAGCGTTAATCACCCTTTAACAGTCCTACACATTCAGTGCACATAAACATACCAATTAGCCATGTATAAACGTCACTCATGGTTTACTTTAACTCTATTACATGTTCTACAATGTCTGTCTCATAAGGGTCGGAATACTATTTAAGTTTGTTAACATTTGACTCAACGTTTCGAAGTTCGTACGTCATACGTCTGACTTTTCTAACCCGAATGCTTAACCGATACGCCATTACGTATGATTAACACATCACATATACCTACTAAACCTTGGTTTACACTTTCCCTAGACTATATTTCCAAATTCTAATGTTTAGAACTCGGAAATACTAGTCCAACATGGCTCGACACCGCGATGGTCCAAAGAAACACCACTGTTTGTCTCCAATTATACATCAGTCCTAAAGATGCTCATTTTTGACCTTGATCCCAGCCTCAAATCTCAAAACTTAAAGAATGAAAGTTGTAGTTATACTCCTTATCTTTCCGGATCATCTTTAATCATCTCAATCGGAGTTTGGACGAAAGCGTTATGTCCAATTTACTAAAGGACGTCCAGACTGTCCAACCTACTGCTGGTCCGGCGCGAGGCACGCCATTTTTGTACTATGGGTGGCGCGAGGTGCACCCACCCTGCAGAAACTTTGTTAAATTTTCAACTTTGCACAGTTCCAATGCGCTTACTACGACACATCATAACTTGCTCGTCCGATATTGGAATCAGCTCGTTCTTGCGTTTATATCTTCCTTGTAACAAATTCTTCAAATCCCCCCCAGACAGGAAAATTTTCACAGTTCTGTAACTTGTCGGGAAATTGGCTCAAAACCCCTTTCGAAGCCATTTTTCACCGAAAGTCATTCTAAACAACAAATTTTCTAAATTCATAACTTGTTCATCCGAAGTCGGATTGAACTCATTCTTGAGCCCACGACTCACATATTCACCCAACTACATAACCCCCAGAAAGAAATAATTTTTCGGAAGCGTTAACAACCTGTAAAATTGGTCAAAAAAGGGTATCGAGCTAGGGTTTTCCTTACTTGACACCTTTTACGAAAAATTTCCACAACTTACTTGGCCATGATTTCATCTATTGAAATTATACCAAAACATATACACAAACACATATAAGGTCGGTTTAAAGTCCACTAATCATCTTGTTATTCATCCTCATGCTTGGGCTTAACTTTTATTCTTTGATTTACTTGACATGCATCATTAGGGTGTTTTAACATATGTAAAACCCATAAACCTTATCTCTCCAAGATCATTCTATGATCTCACAACACATAAACACAACCACCAACAAAGCACTTCTCTAACAAGCTAGAAAGCTTTTAAAGAAAGAGATGGAGTGGATGAGTTTGATGTTCTTACCTTCTTGGTTCTTCTTCTTCTTCTTCTTAAGCTTGGATTAACTTTGATCCTTGCTCTCCTCCTCCATTGCTAGGTTCGACCCTCTCCTCTCTTTTCTCTACATCTTTCTCTTCCTTTCTATCTTAATTTCTAACACTTAACTTATTTTTGCAAAGTGATTAGATTATACTTTGAATTTGGCTTATATAAAAGCTAGTTTCCACTTCTTACAAGTTGTTCTCCCAACTAAAGTCACACAAGGTCTGCCTCCTCATGCTTAATAACTTACTAATCACCCCCTTGTGTTAGCCTAATTAAACCACAATTAAAAATAACTCAAGGCACTTAATGACCACTTAATGGCCAAAATCAATTAATGAAACATTCTCAATTATTGCCTACTTTTTAGCTAGGTGAGTCATCATGTGTTTATCTCATATGGGATAAACACCAACACATGCAAACTTTGGCTTCAAGTCTTAAGTTTTGTTCCTAAGGCTTGAGCCATGGCTTAAACCTAAGTCAAGCCATCATAAACCCTTAACTTTATCCTTGGCTAAACCCTAGCCAAACTTCTCAAACCCTATACTCAAACCTAAGCTCAAACATTGGCTCAACCCTAGCTAATTCTTCATTTCTTAGTCAAGCCTCAAAAATTCTTAGGTTTAGTTAGTCTAACTAATTCTAGTTAGACATTTTCTTATCCATTTAGGTTTTCTAACTTTTTCAGTTATTTTTCATAATTCACTCAGTTAGCCAAAAAATCGACTTTCGAGTTTCGAAAAATTGATTTCGCCACCCATCCCCCTTTTTCGAAGATACATTATGTCGTAATTCGAAATTTCTAAAAAACGAGTTTGCGTTTTTAGCGTGAATAGTGTTTTTATGTCTTTTTTTGAAAAAAAAATATTTTCCATATTTACCCTCTAAACACTCAAAAATGCGCACATAATTTGTAGCGCCATCAAATAATGACCATAAGTCACATAAAATTCAAATTATCAATAAAATCTCATTTTATTAAATAATTTTCACATAATCTCATTTACAAAGATTGTTCGATTGTTACGATCATTACAATATAAATAAGTAAACATATACAGAGTAATAGATAAAATGTTACCTTCAATTCTTACCATAATATATTATGTTATGCTTCTATTTTGCCTCCCTTGCTAATTAATAATTCATTTTTAAAAGAAAATTATCTGTTTAATTTGTGCTAAAAAATAGACTTTATTATTGCATATAGATTTTAGCAAGAGACAATAGCCCAAAGATGTTATTCTATTATTTTTGATCTTCGATTTCATCCTAGCTTCAATATAACCAATGTAAAATCACATACATACATGCATACGATTTGTAAATAAAAATAAAATTGATTAAAACTAACCTGGTTTCGTGTGTGCAAATTTACCCATACTGATTCATGTTAACTCACATGCATTCTTTCCTTTCTAGTCACGAACATCACAAACAAATTTCGACTCAACGATTAGGTCATGCTATTATTGTGTTAACGACGAGCATGACCACAATTTCAACTGTCATAATTGGCTTCAATGACAACATCACTAACATTGTATCATGTCCCATATTCTATATCTCAATCTCTAAGTAAGAGTGCTCCAAAATAGTGTATATTTGCTCACATTTTCATTCTCCTACACATTGTCTACGTTGTCCATCTATATACATAATGTATAATATGAAAATGTAACAAATTTAACTTCCATCTACTAATGGGATATTATGGAGTTGTAACTCCCACAATAGTAAGACAGTAAGTGAAGGCAATTGTTGCATTTTGGTTATATTCAGCGAATTATTATTATTATAATATAACTAACGCATTAACAAAATGAGGGTGTTAATTTTTGCTGGAGAAAATTTATTTCAACCTATAATATCCACTTAAAGGAATTTATTTGTGATCCTAAAAGGACTACCAAAACAACGATTGTCTCCATTTTGCCTCCATATATATATAACTAGGACACTAAATGTGCTATTATTAGTGAGTTATAATGTTTTTCATTACATTAAAACTGTACTGGTAACACATTGATGAAAAATATTATAACTCACTATGGTGAAGTAGAAAATCAACTTCATCATAGCCGGATCCTATATATATATATAAACACACATATTAGTTTGTTCGGTGGTCTTCTCATATTTTATTATCTTTTGGATTTTATTTTTAATAAAATGGTAGATTTAACGTATGGACAAAGTTGGAAGAGTTCCTAATGTGTAAAGAAATTAAACTTGAATTTATACTAATATGTATTAACTCCATATATTAATTTTTATTGGAAGAAATTTATTGTGGCCTATAACATCCTCTGAAAGAAATTTATTTTGACCCTAAAAGGACTACCAAACCAATAATTAGTGATTACCCTTATTCGATAAGAATCTTAAGCTCACCCAACTAAAAGCTCACCCAAACTCACTTCCCTTTATCGACGGACCGGGCGACGTTTCGTCCGTCGCTATATATACAACCGCCATCTATATGTTGTTCGTCACTGTATGTTATCCATCGCTAAAAGCTAAGACGACGGTTGTATATATAACGACGGACTAAACTGTCGCCCGGTCCGTCGCAAAAAGGGATGAGTTGGGTGAATTTTTAGTTGGGTGAGCTTAAGATCCGGACCGTACCCTTATTTGCCTCTTTATATATAGTAATAGATAATAGATAAAAAAGATTATAATTTTAAGGTCCATTTTGCATTCTTAAACTTATTTTTAGAGAGCAAATTAAAAAAATTAAATATTATAATTAAATGGAGTTAAAATGCACTTTTATCATCAAATATATCTCATTTTGTATATTGCATCCTATACTTCAAAATGTGATACTTTGCATCCCACACTTTTAGCGAACCGACACATAATATCCTTTGACCCAAAATCTGTCGCTAAAAATGGCAGAGAAGTGTCTAATTTTGCACTTTTAGCGGCGAATTTTGGGCCAAATGGTGTTATGTGTCAGTTTGATAAAAGTACGGGATGCAAGATATTATGTTTTAAAATGAGTCCTCTTAACATGTGCCTTACGGCACATGCTAAGCACGTAAACCAAGTGTTGGGCACTGAATTCAAGGGATAGAGTCCACTAAAATATAATTAAAATAATATTTCAGTGGGGCCATATGCATTTAAAAATTATATTTCAGTGAGCCACATCCCTTGAATTCAGTGTCCAGCCCTTGATTTCTGTACTTAGCATGTACCCTTAGAACACATATTAAGAAAATCCTTTTAAAATATTGGATGTAATATGCAAAATAAGATAACTTTGATTAATACAAAGTGCATTTAACTCAAATTAAAGGTATATTTTGAGATCGGATATTGTTTTAACCTAATTACAAAAATACAATTTTTATAAACCCCAAAATCCCCTGAATTAGGGTTTACTTTAGCCACGTTCAAATACTTCTTCTTGTTAGGGTTTAAGAATTGCAGTCGAAGTGTTAGCAAAGAGCAAAATTCGAAATGGAGATCGATTTGGGGAAACTTCCATTTGATCTGGACTTTCATCCTTCCAATCAGCTCGTAGCTGCTGGTTTAATCACCGGAGATCTTCTCTTGTAAATTCAATTTAACTTTCATATGCTTCATTTCGTTTTTCTATCTTAATTGTAACTTTAATCGGCTTGAATTCATTATTTTTGATGAAAATAAACATTATTCTTTACAGATATCGTTTTGCCGCTGATACAACACCAGAAAGGTACTCTTTTCATCCCCATTTTAGTTTAATATTTATTGTTTCTTAATTTATAATGAATCTTATCAATTTTGAGTTTGACACTTTATTATTTGACTTTTATACATCTTAGTTTATTTTAGTTTTTTTTTAATACCCTTTGATGTATGTAAGGAAAAGGCAGGGAAGAGATATAGAAATAAATATAGAATTAGTTTCATTGATTCACAATCGTAGAGTGAATCAATCATAGAGTGGAGCCAGTTGTAGAGTGGAGTCAGTCGTAGAGTTGATCGTAGAGTGAATCAATCATAGAGTGAAGTCAGTTGTAGAATCAGTTGTTATAAGGGATAGAGTTGTCATTTCTATATTACCAATTTGTAGAGGGAGGGAGTGAGCTGAATGTTCTGATAAATACTGTAACATATTGTGCATGTGAATTGCAATTTCTATATCTCTCTAAACTCTCTCTTTGTTTTCTGTTTCTCTTACTTGAATCTCCAATTCTATTTGGAATTAAGATCCATAGCTGAGTTAGGTAAGGTTATGTCCTCTTGGATCCTTACAATTGTGATCAAAGCCATTCCGATCCCAGGAACAATGGCAACGGAAAATCAAAATTTTACAACCCTAGAAAACCTTTTCGAGAAAATTTGAGAATCAATGAAAGAACTGCATAGTTATATGGATGAAAAGTTCAAGCAAATCGATAAGGAATTTGGTGATATAAAGGCTTCCAACGAAAGAGCTCTTAATACGATTTCAGAACCAAAAATCATATGACCAGATCATGAAGAAATTGAAGCTGCAACAAATGGAAGTAAAGGAAATGATGACCAAGGTCAAGTGGTTTTGGATTTTGAAGAGGAAGCCAGTCATGAGAATCTTCAGAAAAAAAATTCAAGTTCCAAGCCCACCGAATCTTCACGTTTCTGATCAAATCAATTATGAGATAGTTGATGGGTGAAATGTGTTCAATAAAATTCCTGAGAGAAGGGGATACATTACTGCCCTTAACCCAGATCCCCTCAATGGTTTTGATCAACTTACTCATGGTGGAACAATAACACAGCTGGATCCTACGACTGTTAAGCCTGGCACTATAGTACTACTACAGAAAAATAAACAAGAGCAACCTGCTTGTGTTCTTGAGTTCAACACATACTCAGTTGACGGTAAGATGTTAGTTTCTATTATCAAAAATGAGCCATTATTTGGAATACCAATGCCTTACGGGACTGAGGTGTGCAAAGTATTTGGTGAAATGTGTAGGAGTGTTTTAATTTCTGGTTATGCGAAAGAGGTTTGTGTGCGCGTTATGACTAATGTATATCGGCCGTTGTACAATGATAGCGGAGGTGGAACCAAAATTCCATTGTTTGAAGTAGCTCACGTCAACCTCACTACTGTCAGCCGCATTACACGCAACTCCATTATGGCAATATCATCCTCTTGTGGGTCTTAAACAACCAACGATTGAAGTTAAACTAAATGAAGGAGGTGGTTCAATTATTCATATTGATCATATGAATTTGGAGGCGAGGAGTTTGCCTAAAGTATTGCTTCCGTTGTACAAATCCTCTACAGTGCTTGCTCAAAAAACAATGGCGGCTTTACACGAACAAAGGCAGATAGCTCAAGAGGTTTCAATTTAGTGACGCTTATTGGGGCCAACGACCTGCAACTCTACGGGTGCGTAGCCAGAGGTTGAGCATGGGTTTAAACGAGGCTTTTAATTGGTTTACCAATGAGGGATGGCCATTAATGGGAATATATGGTACAAATGATGTTACTGTCCTCGTGAACTCTTCTCCGTGCAAATTAATGGGATTAAATATGACATTCACAAAAGGATTCTCATCTAACAAATTAATGGATTCCAAAGCACTGCAGGCTGTAAGTGATCACCAAATGCAGGAGCTTCAAAATAAACACCACAGAGGCTTTCAGTTTGCAGGTTGTAGCTGCAGGGTATGACAGACAAGTAAATATTGCTGATTATGAAAATTTTCTTGCTTCCAAAATTCGAAATAACTTGATCAATCCCATGAAAGCACTACGTGAATTTATTCTTGTTGATGAATGCATGCGAGTGATTGATGCAAATGGGAAATTAGTTCCTCACTTGTATTTCAATGGGGATGCAACTAGAAAATTAATGCTTGTTCATGCAGCAAGTGCACAAAAAATCTTTGTTGTTGAGCAAGTTACTGGGAGGAACCATGTGTTGAATCGTTTGACCATCCCAACAATGTGTTTTAGCCACCCAGAAATCAGCATGGTGGTAGCCAAGACTAGCTTCATGACTAACACAAAAGCCCTTGCTGAAAATGAATGGGAGGGAATTGCTAAGTTGATTTATATACCAAAAAATAATGTTCTAAAAGGCGCTAGGCGGGAAGCTGGCGGCCGGGGGGGCTAGCGCTTAGGGGGCCTAGGCAGGATTTTTTATTTTAAGTCAATTTTAATATTTTATTTTATATTTATCCAAACAAACCAATAATATAAAGCAAAACAATCTATAATAAAGATAATAAAGACATTTGCTTAAAGTTCAAACACATATCCATATTGCCAATGTCAAAGTTTAAACACAAACATGCAATTGTTCAAAGTTTAAACACAAACAAATTAATATTAATTTCTTAAAAATAAATTTGAGATATTTTTAAATTTAAATAAATGTTATTTTTAAAAATTAGTGTGAAGTTTATTGAATGAGACATTTGATATTATTAATTATGAAATTATTTTTATTTGTGTAATCTTCAAAATTGAGGATTTAAAGAAAATGACAAATACAATATGCTAAGTATGACTAACATATCTTTATCGTTTTAGTTTTATTCATAAACAAGATTGCTATTAAATAATAACATTTAAATTGCCCGCCTTGCCCGCCTAGGCCCCTACTAATTTCCTGGAGGGATTTTTTGCCGCCTTGGGCCTAGACGAGGCGCCAGGGGGGGCTAGCGCATAGGTGCCGCCTAGGCCGCTTTTTAGAACACTGCCAGACAATGAAGAGATCCTTGGAGTTCATATATTTGCGTTACATGCTGCCAACCTCATACATGAATCAACCAATGCAATAGCTTTGGGAACAAGTATACATAGAGACATGATTTACTATCATCTATTCCACGAAATGACAACTTTCACTAAATTCTCCAAATTTCTCTGTATTTTGATTGTTGCCTCTTCTTTTCAAAGGGAAACTATACGAAATTACTTTCAAGTTGTGTACAAGCTGGCCATGAATATTGGGTGCAAGTTGGCCTCAAGTATGGGTTTGTCCAAATTACAGGATGATGAAAATGTTGGAGGACTAGAAGATATGGACAAAAATTCCGGCGCTTCGCATTTATAGATAGCATACATAAACATGATGGAATCGCTCAATACAAAGAATGAGAACATTTACGAGAGGAATGAAGTAGCAGCATGTAATCATGCCTTATTTGCAACTGGCGAAGGCTTGCGCCTATGGGTGCATACTACGATCGCTGGAATTCGAAGACATGGACAAGGTGCCATTGCTGCCATGTTTGTGAAAGGTGGTAACCTGGGACGCTGTTGAGACCTCTGAGCGGTTGGCCCTAGGCCATGTTCTTGCTACTAAACTTGGAGTTCGCTTAGCTGAAGCTCATATGAATGGTACCTGTGGATGGCTACGGCCTGCTGGTAAAACTCAAGTGATTGTTGAGTACTAGAATGATAGTGGTGTCCTGGTCTCCATTCGTATGCACATTATTTTGATCTCCATCCAGCTTGATGAGACTATTACAAATGATGAGATTGCTGCTTTGTCATTGGTGTTATTCTACCACCTGTTATTGGTGCTTTGTCATTTTTGTCAGATGCTTATACTCTAGTATAGCTGGTATTTGTTGCTTTCATATTTTCAGTCTCTTGTTTGTGATAAACCCCACCCTTGAGGGCAAGGGTGTTTTTGAGGAGCAGGGATTGTAAGGAATAGGCAGGGAAGAGATGCATAAATAAATATAGGATGAGTTTTTATTACAATCGTAGAGTGAATCAATCGTAGAGTGGAGTCAGTCTTAGAGTCGGTTGTTAGAAACTTAGAATTGATCATAGAGTGAATCAATGGTAGAGTGGAGTCAGTTGTAGAGTCAGTTGTTATAAGGGTTAGAGTTGTGAATTCCATTACCATTTTGTAGAAAGAGGGAGTGAGCTAAATGTTCTGATAAATACTGTAACAAATTGTATTGTGGAGGCATGTGAAATGTGAATTGCAATTTCTGTATCTCTCTAAATTCTCTCTCTAGCTCTTTCTCGAACTCTCTCTTGCCTTCTTCCCCTTCTCTGTCTCTGTGTCTCTTACTTTAATCTCCATTTCTATCTGAAACTATGCTCCATAACTGAGTTAGGTAAGGTTCTGTCCTCACGGATCCTTACAATGTATTGAAAAGAAAAGTAAGAAAACTATTCTAACTGACTGGATGGACTGAAGTCCAAGCCACACATATCACAAATGTTAGAGTTTTTAATTTATTTATGAACTTAGTTTGTGTTTCATTATCAATTTTAGGATTTTTCAAGTTTCTGCACACACCGGATCCTTACAATGTATTGAAAAGAAAAGTAAGAAAACTATTCTAACTGACTGGATGGACTGAAGTCCAAGCCACACATATCACAAATGTTATAGTTTTTAATTTATTTATGAACTTAGTTTGTGTTTCATTATCAATTTTAGGATTTTCCAAGTTTCTGCACACACCGAATCCTGTAGAGCTGTTCGCTTTGTTAATGAAGGACGGGGTAATGGACATCACTGTGTATTTTTGTCTGTTTATATAAATTTAAGACTTTTGTTGGATGGATGCTGACATATAATTGATTCTTGTTGTGATTAAAATACATTTTATGTAGCTATTCTCACGGGTTCTCCGGATTTCTCGATCTTGGCAACGGACGTTGAGACAGGATCTCCTATTGGTCGCGTTGAAAATGCACATGGGTGGGTTTTCTTACTCGCTTGTTTTAAATTATTAAGGTTGGACCTTGTGATGACATTGATACAAATGATGTTCTTGTGCAGGGCTGCTGTTAATCGATTAGTAAACTTGACGGAGTCAACGATTGCGTCTGGAGATGATGAAGGCTGTATTAAGGTGCATTGTTTTTGCTTTTCATTGTTATAAGCTCGTCAGTTTTGTTGTTACATTAATAACAGTGTCTTAATGAACCCAATTCAGTCATTCACAAAATTAACTGTAATTGTACTAAGGAATTCCCACTCTCAAACTCTCTATCCCTGTTTTTATCCTTTCTGCTACTTGTGAAAATTGACGAGTCAGCTTTAGGCCAATTTCAGACACATCATAGACTGACTCTTTTGGTTTGATTCTAACCTTTTCTATTCATTTACTTCCAGTATAACATAATCTCGTAATTAGAAAGAGAAATTGTGCAATACTAAGCATCTACATCTTTTGAATCTATCTATTTGTGAAAGAAAACATATTGTTCATTTCATTCTACATTAAGCGGACTAGGTGCTTTCCTAGGCGGACTAGGTGCTTTCCTAGGCGGAAGCTTGTGTAAGGTCCCACCTCCTTTGGCAGCCTAGGTGCCCAGGCGCTTTCTTGGACCTAGAACCTAGGTGGACTAGGTGCTTTTTTAATTTCTCTTGGTTTAGGTGAAGCTTGTGCAAGGTCCCACCTCCTTTGGCAGCTTTTTCTTTCTTCATTCAAGTATTTATCCAAATCAAAGGTATCAGAATACATTAAAAGAAGAATGGGTGAAATATGTTTCTTTCGTGTGGATCCTTAAGCTATGCACAGGAGAAATCCATTTATTGTCCCTCAATTGAAGATGATTTTTGAGTTAAAATGAAATAGCTGGAAAAGGCAACTGATGTTACACCTCCTGTAGCAGTCCTCTGCCTACGAGGTGTAGCATTCCTCTGCCTACTCTGTTATAAGCCTATACAAAAGAGAAGTTTTGATGTGCACTATAGAGTTGTACATTTATGTCGGTAGTCAGCAGATGCATCTCTCATTTTCATTCAGTTATTGAATTTTAATCATTTTGGTTTCTAATTTGACCTGCATGTTAGCAGTTTATTCAATTCACTTTTATCAATTATATATGGAGTATTATTTTCTCAACTTTGGAATGTCAAACTTGTTGACTTATACTTATGCTTTACTGCAGACAAGTAATCTGTTTGCTTATATGTTTTTATTGAATTTTGTTGTTTTTAATTTACTTGAACTTCTGTCTTTCTTTTATCCATGTATGTCTAATGCTGATACTATTATACATAGAATCTCAAGTAAATTTTGTGAAATATTTATTGTAAATTGTCATTCTTTTTTTTCATTGGTAGGTTTGGGATACAAGACAACGCTCATGCTGCAATTCGTTTAGTGTTCACCAAGAATATATTTCAGATATGACTTTTGCATCTGATTCCATGAAATTGTTGGCAACAAGGTATTCACCAATTCTCCTTCCGGGCCTCTTTCTTTAAATTCTTTCCAAGTTAAATAAATAAAAAGGTTTTGATCTCTAAACTGGAGGATCAATAGGTTTTACTAAATTCTTGTAGTTAGAATATATGGTTAAATGGCATTTTGTCTGCATTCTGGTAATTTTTTCTGGGATAGGATGTGTTACATGGCTGAATTAAACCATATCCAGTTGTTCATCACCCTTAATTTACTGTAGGACATTTTATGCAATAATTTAGGGTACAAGGAAATATTATGAATTATTTAGGGTACAAGGAAATATTATGGAATTATTTAGGGTACAAGGAAATATTATGGAATTATTTAGGGTACAAGGACATCTTCAAAATGCTCACTCAATATGAATTATTAGCTCATTTTCCATTGACAACTTACGAACCAAACAAAAAATTTATCAAATCACGTGGAATTTAGAACTGATTAGACAGTTGTCTCGTCCTTCCTTGCATGATACTTTTATTTAGCCTACTTATCCAAAAAAAACCCAATTATTTAGTCTTGCAAGAGTGAGTTGCAAAATTATTTGATGCCATGCTGATTCCAGCATGCATGCCTTTTTGTGTCCAAATCTGGTCCCATTACCCTTATTAAAGTGCCTATGCAACACTCGGCAATAAAATTAGTTGCCTACCTCCTTGTCAGTTTTGCTCTGTTATCATTTTACATAATCTAAAGCCTTCAACAATTGTAAGAATTTTCAATTGTTCAACAATGCTGCCTGTATATCCATAACAAATTCTGAATCTCTCTTCTCCCTTCTCTCTCTCGCGCTGTCATCTGACGTATTATTGTTGTGCTGATTATGTTACTTATGCATGTGAACTTGCTCAGCCATACTGATGTTAACTGTCCAACTAATTTTTCTGTTGAGTTTGTATTCCTAACTAATTAGTTGGGGGATGTTCCAAAGTATTTGATTTGAATATCATGGCTGACTTTAGGATGAGAAAATGCTATCTGTTCTGTAGTTGATATTGAAACTCATGGTGAGTCGATGCTGATTTATACTCCATGTAGATTGAATTAGTTGAGGGGAAAGCTAAAGGTAGGAGCAGATGGAGTACCTACCATACCTCTTGTTTGGATAAGATGAGGGATAAGCAAAGAAGAAAACGAAAGGACGGAGTGTGTAACCCTTGCAACCTCTTAATATGCTTCTTCGTAAAAGTGGGAGGAATAGAAGAAAAAGGAAAAGAACTGAAAAGTCAAACTTTCATACTAGATATGTTGCCCCATTAGTCAATAATCGAAAAGTAAAGGGTTGAGTACACATTTTCTCAATACATTTTCCCATGAACTCCTCTTTGAAAGCATAGGAATTTTATGAAATATTATTGTATAGTGTCCTTTTCTTACCCCACCTTCACCAAAGAGTTTTTCTTTCCTTCATTGCTAATCCAAAAAACTACAGGGGTCACATTGCCCTTTCTTATTTGACTTCTTTCTCTTATTATTCATTTGCATTCCTTCCCTCTTGTTAATTCAGACAGAGTTGATATATGCGCCTGTGCGGTTTAGGGGATGATCGCAGCAAGTTGTTTTTGATCGCATAAAAGATTACTCTATGTTTTGCTTATTAGGAAAACACGTTTATTGGAATGTCGATATTGTAACTCATTGTGGGATTTCAAAAAGCACATTCATGGTTAGAGTCGTTAGACAAGGTCCAAGGATATTCTTTGAATTGTCAGCATTAGGATTCAAGTTAGAGTTCACTTTATTGTTCATGGTAAGTGGCCATTTAAAGTGAAAGAAGAAATAATTACATGCTTATACAATTATAATGAGAGTTAAATTTCATAGCTGAGCACAAATAATTACATTTTCTTTAGTGGTATCTGGTGTTTTTACTAAAGTTTGTGTATCACTAGTTTTGTTTCTTTTTTGCAACTAGTTACATTCATTTACTTTTCTTTACTCTTGATTTGTGTTCACCCTTTACTTTTGTATATTGGTTGATAGACTCTCGGCATATTGCATCTTTTTAAAGAGTTTGTTCATGAAAGTCTCAGAATGTAGATCTTTTTAACTTATCTGACATCATTATTTTCATTTCTTTTTAACTTGTAAAGTGGAGATGGGACTCTTTCTGTTTGCAATCTGCGAAGTAACAAGGTAAGTATTTTCTTTCTTCTTATTGATTCAACATTTGCCCTGTTTCCTGTATAAATGGAAACAAGCAAATCGTATTAGTCTTCGAGGTGAGTTTAAAGCAAATTTGACCATATTGATCCACTTTTAGCTTTCTAACCTTGTGTTTTTTTACATACTTCCTCCATCCCCAAAAGGATGAGCAAAGTACAATTTACAATTTACACACATTAAGAAAAGTAAAAGTAGAGGAAATAGAGTAAAAAGTTCCAAATTTATCCTTAGTGAGTGGCCCACAAAATTATATAAAGGGATGAATACTTTTTGTTTTTTTTTTATAATAATGGACCCCACTAATTGACATTTACCCTTCACTTTATGTACTTTATCTCATCCTTTTGGGACAAAATTTTGTTAACTTTAGTCATCCTTTTGGGGATGGAGGGAGTATTATTTAACTCCATGGTACATTAAGTGGTGCTGATCAACATTATGAATATGGTGAAAAGAAATCAATTTGGGCCTCTATTGTTTGTCACGTGCAGATCTAATGCTCTCAGTGGAGGCAAGTTTTGGACCTCCATTAAAAGACTTAATTTTTTTTTATAAGGTATAACCAATAAAAGCAGTGGATTGAATCCCTCATATTAAAGTACAATATCTCATTTTCGGTATTAAGTTTGGTTAGACCGCTAGAGGGTACGAGAGGGAGGGATATTTGTCTTTTGTTTTGCAGTTTTCTAAAAATTCCCGCCTAAGTTTGATTAATCTTCGCCTAAGTGTTAGGCGGTTCTCTACCGTCTCGATTTGGCTGAGCGCCTATGCTTCCTCCTAGGCAGAATCAGACCTCTACTTTGAAATTCTACAATACTTAAAATGAATTTGTTATGCTTAAAAGTTTTTTTGGTAATGTTTCATGTAATATTTAAAAAAATTAAATCTACTATACGCTTTGTATAGTATAACATATAGGTACAATAAGAAAAATAAATTAATGAAACCACTTAAGGAAACGCTTAGTCCGCTTGGGAAAATGCCTAGGCGCTGCTTAGACAGGCACCGTTTAGGCAGTCTAAGCGCTAGGCGCCCTTTCCATCGCCTAGATCTGCCTAACAATTTTTAGAATACTGCTATTTTGCACTATTGGCATTTTATAGAGAAGATTACTTGGGGTTAGAGTTTAGGGTTTAGGCTACGTTAGGGTTTCTGGTTGGAGAAGATGAGTTTGCCACTATAGGGGATGATTGCCGTTATTCCTTCTTTTTGCCTTGTTCTACATGAGATTTGTTGGCCGCCATAAACTAAAAGGTAATAAACGGAGAAGAGGAGAGAAAAACTTGCAAATTAGTTATTTGTTTGAGTTTCTTGCTGGATATGGACACTTCGATACCTTGGGGTGAGCTACTGTGGTCATGTACTCATGTACGGTAGCTGCAAGCTGCACAATCCTAGCTGCGTTAGGGTTTCTGGTTGGAGAAGATGAGTGCCGCTATAGGGGCTGATAGGCTGTTCATTTTAGCGGATTTGATTTTTATTTTTAAAAAAGGTTCAAAATTTATTTTTCAGAAATACCCTTAATTAGGGTTTGTGATCTGCATTAACGAACACAGGCGGCCTGAATTGATTTATTTTCACTAGCTTGTTTCTTTGGAACCACTTTATGTACCAGAGTCAAATGTGTCAACAGGGGCGGTTCTAGAAATATTTGTCAGCAGGGGTGGATTTTCACTATAAGAAAAGGACTGACAATGAAGGACAAATCCTTCACAAGAAATGGTATATTACTCACGAGATTTATTGTGAAAAAAACTTTTCTTTGCGCAATTCCTCGCAGTAGAGCTTCACACTAAAAGTATTATTCGTTAAGTTAGTGACTAAATATTTTTTGTGAAGGATATATTGTTAAAAATATGTTTTTCAAAAATTATATATTGTAAAAGATTATTTTTTTTGGCGATGAGATGATTTCCTCACAATTAACATTTTGAAATAACTAGTAAAAATGTCTTCATTAATAATTTGTGAAGAACATATTTACTTTAGAAAGGTTGGATTTCCTTCACTAATTACATATTGTGATTTTTTTAATTTATTGAGAAGAAAATTTCTTCGACAATGCTTCTATTAAATAATCAAATTATAAATATTTTTAAAATTATTTATTATTTTGTAATCAACATCAAATAAAACATTATATTATATAAATAACCATTTGTATAATATTCCACAACTAAATATGTAATAATCAAGTAACAAAACCTACAAGGGTTGTAATCTAAACAAATGTATAGGTGTCCCAAAGGCTTAGTACCTAAAATATTTAATCATTAATACAAGTAAAGAGGTAAGAAAAACAAGCTATAAAAATTTTGTAGCTTTGACATGTTAAGTCCTTTCTTCATTGTCATAATTTTCTTCAACACAAGGTTGGTCTTGTAAACTTCAGCTTGCTAAAGAAAAAAAAAACACTAAAACTTAACTTTAAATATTTAAATGAAAAGAATATGACAAAAGATTAAATTGGCAAAAAAATTAAAAGCGATTCCACAAGTAAAAGTTACAGTTCCACAAGATTTGTCTCACTTGAATAGTAAATGTGCCCCACTTATGTGAGAAGAAACTTGTGAAAATATAAAAATATCAATGCCCTAATTAAATGATAAACATTATTAAAACGATTAAAGATGAGAGTTTGATACTTATGTATATACATTTATAACCAGATACACAAATAAATGTACAACAAAATATAATTATAAGTTATCATTATGCTCTTTAGGAAGCTTGATACCTATATATATATATATATATTTTGCCGCCTCCAAATTTAACTCTTCCATTAATCTGTCCCCTTGAGTTTATTAACTTATATATCTACCCTTACCTCTATACCTATAAAAAAAAAAAAAAACCCAGCAGGGGTAGCTGCCTATGCTGCCCCTTGACAGATCCGCCACTGTGTGTCAAAACAATTTCCACCAGATTAGAAAGCGAAGAGTGGGTAAACAACATAATCAAAATTGTATTAAATTCTATTGTAGGTTAAATTACTCTTGCTTGACAGCAATTTCATGTTATATGTTAATGGCAGGTTCAAACTAGGTCTGAGTTCTCGGAAGATGAGCTGCTCTCGGTTGTAATAATGAAGGTTTGAATGAAAAATGTTTAGTTATGTCAAACTTTTACCTTCAAATAGCAAAGAAAAATATTCCCAGATAGTTGAAAGAGTTCTATTTAAAGAGGAATGCTGATGCTTTCCTATAACAATACATGTTCTCTTGACACTGAGACATCTATGGACCGTTCCATATGATTCATGTCATTTTCTTTCATTTACTTATTTTTTCCCAACAAGCTTAGTATTTACTGTGAAACTTACTCTGGCCTTGACCAACCTTGTGAAATTCTTAATTTATACTAAGATCAAATGAAATCAATATCAAAACCGGAGATGGGCTGCAAGATTTTTTTTTTTACTTATGCTTCATTTTATACCTTACATGACTATTATTGTTATCTCTTACTTCAGAATGGTCGAAAAGTTATTTGTGGAACACAATCTGGTACTATACTATTGTATTCATGGGGGTTTTTCAAGGATTGCAGGTATCTCATATTTTGACATGTTTAGTGTTCTGAGTATTGTAAAGTTGGTAGGAGATGGTTTAATGAGAAAGAATTTTGGTCTTTCTCTTTTTCTCAAGTTTTGATGTTTTTTTATTTCAATCTCTCTTTTGGAATTTCAGTGATCGCTTTGTTGATCTCTCTCCAAATTCTATCGATGCCTTGTTAAAGGTGTGTACTAAGTAATTGTTTTCTTGACTAAAAGTAGTTTCTGTGTTTACCATTCCTATTTTGATTTATATTTCAACTTCTTTCCCCCTTTAATTAGCTTGATGAAGATAAGGTTATTACTGCATCGGAGAATGGTGTCATCAGGTAAGAATACTTTAGTTGTGGCCTTGTGGGTTAGGATTGGTTCTTATATTCAATGAATCAAATTAACGTTAATTGGTTTAATCCAATTTTTGGTATTTAGTTTGGTAGGCATATTACCCAACAGAATAATCCAGCCAATTGCAGAGCACTCAGAGTATCCTGTTGAACGACTTGGTATGGCTCTTTCTAGTTATATTAGTTAGAAGCTTATGTTTTTTTCCTTCCCAGAAATGTTACTTCTAAACTTTGGAATTTTCTGAAACTTGATTAGCATATTGCTATACACATAAATCTTCTTAATTTTTCTTTTGGTAAAATCGGTGATGCAATTATTACTTTCCACCTAACTTTCCATCAATCTCGTATCTGAATTACTTTATTTTTGTGCATTTTTTTAACCACTAGTATAATGAAACCTCAAATCTTCATTTTATAAAAGTGGGCATACTAACTTGTGATTTTCTGTGGTGTGCAGCTTTTTCGCATGATAAAAAGTTTCTTGGCAGTATATCACATGATAATATGTTGAAGGTATGATCTCTCTTTCTCTCTCCCCCTTGTTTTGTGCCTTCGTGTGTATGTTCATGCATCTGCAGTTTTGTGAGGCTACTTCTGCCTTGTTGAGATCTCGATTGTCGTACCTTCCAAAGAAATAAAGGAGAACTGGATTATATAGTTATGCCTCAACTCTACATTTTCTTCATGTAGCTATGGAATTTGGATGATTTACTGCAAGGTTCTGGAATTACTCCAAGAAGTTCTTCAGCTGTGGAAGACAGTGACTGCGATGAGATGGACATGGATATTAGTCTTCAGAATTCTAACAGAGGTATTTGATTTGCTCCAGACTTCTGTACTAAAGACTATCACTTTGGTATACTCATTTTAGTGTTTTAACTGGAATATAGATCTTTTGCAAATATTGTGCCAAAACCAATGGGAAAAGGGGCATCCATGCATAATAATAAGCATTGCTATTAAATTAGCAGGAGGTATCCTTTTGGGGGGGTCTGTAACATGAGTCAAATAATCCGGTTGGCCATGGCATTTACCTCTAATTGTTGAAAATTGCCTTGTGATATATGTACTTCGTTATTTGTCATAATTTTCTCGGTATACGGATATAATAAAATTTTGTTATAGGGAATTTCGCTGATAATAGATATCTTAGCTCTTGACCCTATGTATATAGTATATACAATTGCACACTCCTATCAATCCGGTCATTGATCACTTTAGTGGTGCTAGTTGGCAATGTGCTAAAGATACTATATTTGGGCTTATATTGAGAACGTGGGGGTACCTCATTGTGTTTTTTATCAGATTTCACGTCTGTTATGCATTAAAACATATAAGAGAAATGATTTTATTTTTATTTTTAATATAAATCATCCATGGGTTATTAAGTCTTTGTTATGTCATGGTGACTTCTTACATGAGAAGCTTGTTTAAATGCTGTGAAACTAATGGTGGTCCATCTGTCCAAGTAAATTTTAGCTTGTCTTCACACTCGGTCATATTATTGTTGGATAAAATTTCATGGTCTATGTTTATAATACTCCCTCATTCCATAATATAATGATTGACTTTTTGAAGTCAATTTGAGATATTTTTTTAAAATTCAAAATTGATATGAACAGATTTAGTTTTAGACAATACAATTATGAAAATTGTAAACTATCGAACTAGTACTACTAATTACGTAATTTATTATGTTCAAAAGTTGTATAAATCACATCAATTTGAAATTTGAAAATTTCACATATCGACTTTGAAAAGTAACTTGGATCCTATATTTTGGATGGCATGTCATGGACTCGGCTAATATTAACATGTTTTTACCGTCTTTTCAGGGACCAAAAGGAGTTCGAGTTCAGGGCAAGTCCAGAACAATTTCTTTGCAGATTTGTAGTTTAATACCATGATTCTTGTGTCATATTAGTAAACTTAAGACTGTCGACTTTCTCCCAAAAAGAGAGGGAGCTTTTTCGGAAAATGATCAGTTATTTTGTTTCCGTGGAATGTACATGCCGGTTTTCCTAGACCCAAATGGATGGCTTAAAGGAAGAATTGATTTTCTGCACGTCAGTTTTGAGGCAGTGCGAATGCTGGTGTCTAATTTTTCTAGAGAATCTGAGCTTTCACTTGTTTATCTATAATACATTGGAGGCAGATTTTTTAGTTTGTGAGTAATGTTACAGACAAATTATTTTATAAATATTTTACAAACTGTTGATATGGTAAACTTCACATCAGCATATTGATTAACAAATTGTTTCAATGTGATTTTCGGTCCCACATAGAAAGCTGATGTGGAGTATGCCACATCAACAGTTTATAAAATGTTCTGTAGCATTATTCTTTGTTTATCTTAAATTTATATATTTATGTCTATGTTTTGTTCTTGCTTGGCACATATACTTGTAAAGAACTTATATAATTCTCGATTTTGGGTGAAAGAATTCTATAATAAAATGCTACTGTAAATATGGTTAAAATGGGCCCTTTTGGTTTTTGAGGGTTGATTATTTTGTAATTATAAAATAGTAAAGAATTTTTTTTTCTTTCTAATAAAATGTTGAGTGCCAATAAATATTTTTTGGAGTGTATGAAAATGGCAAAAGTTACCTTAAAAAACTTATATTATAATATGACCTTTAGTACTATTTAAAATCAACATAAATTTATTTTAATTATAATTATAATTAATATAATGATGAATATTGTAAATTATTTAAAGAGTATTACTAAATATAAGATTCATTGTTTTGTAATTATTAGTAAGTCATCAATTTTGAGTTTAAAATTATCTCAAATTGACTTTCAAAAGTACACATAATTTATAATTTGAAACCAACAAGTATTAGATTAAAAATATAAAGTATTCTAGTGATATCCCTTTTTTGGGCATTCTTCCTTTACTTTTGAACTCTCAACTAGAACAAAATGAAAACAAATTATTCCCTTTTTTGTTCTCCTTATAATTTAAAATAAGTACTGCTAGATAATTAAAAAAGAAAATTAATATTTCTACAAAGTTTCGCTAGTAAGTGAGTAGAAACTCGCGAAAATATCAATTTTCTTAAAATTAACTTTATTTATCTAGACAATTCGTTACTTAATATTTTTTGTCCATTACCCAACATTGTTCATAAAGGTAACTCCTTTTGCATAGCAATATTTTCACCAGAATAACCACTTTTGTCTCAAGGCAGTTAAAACTCTCTAACAACCCATCTTGGCTTTTAATTTTAGTTGACGCATATTTTCAAACATCTAAGCTGCTTGTCTTGGTGAGTCTTAAAAAGTTCATCTCTTGCTTCTTAAATGCGTCTCTCTCTCTCTCTCTCTCTATATATATATATATATATATATATAATTTGGATTTTGATGCTAACAGTATCTAATTTTTGAACTGCCTCCATTTTCTAGAGTCTTACTATAAAATCTGAATATTGTTTTGAATAATAAGCTTAATTTTCATTATTCTTTGTGATGTATATATACAGGTATACAGCCTTTACAAGATCAATTAGAATCAAAACAGATCAAATAGAATCAAAACAGAGTATATCCTAACTATAGATATATGGAAATAATTCCGTGAATTAAACATTGCTAGCTGGTATGCTAGCTGGTGCCATTTGTTCAGTTTGTTGTGATGGCTGTTAACCAAGTAATAATTATATACTAATTATATTAACAGAAGTAGAAGATAAACAATGTTATAATAATGACTTACTAAATGCAATTGACAATTTTTTTTAAAAAAACCAAGTCAACTGTTGGACAGTTTCTCCTTAAAGCAGATTTCATTCCCGCTATCGGTGCTTACGGATGAAACAATGGAAGTCTATTTTCCAGGATAAAATGGTCTTCAACTCTCACAAGAAGCACTTCAATGGAAGAGTTCCACGAACCAATAATATTTGAATACTCTCTATGACTTTTAATGAATGAAGAATGAAGAATGAATTCAACTACTCAAATGGAAGGAATACTATTCTTATATAGGCATTGACATGCCTTTTCAGAATAGTTATGTTGCCTTTTCAGAACCATTCCAAGAGTCACAATCGATAGTTTTAATTTAAAGAGGCAGTTATTGGTTTTAATTTAGAGTAGTTACAAAAACTATTTTGCAGTTATTGTTACAAAAACCAACTTGCAGTCATTGGTTTTAATTTAGTGAAGTAGTTACAGAAACTAACTTCTTAGTTTCTAATTCAAAATGGTTTGAACCTAAATTTCTCATTCATTAATATATATATATATACACACACACACACACACACACATACACATATATATATATATACACACACACACATATTCCGACAATCCCCCATATGAATACAATTTGGGTAACTTAATGCAAATGAATATGCAGACAGACTTAGTGAGAGTATCAGTGAAAAAATACTGTATTGGTGAAGGTAGCTTGTGGCCTTGAACCTTTCTTAGTGAAAGACTATCGGATTTACTGGCCGATCAGTGAACGCGATATCTTAAACTGTTCAACCTCTTAGTGTAAATTGAGACAATAGAATTCACAGAGTATTTTTTATTTTATTTTATTGGTTTTAATTGTTATGTCCATTTTAGCCTTGGACACCTCCTGGTTTCACGAGTGTGCTAGAGAATTAGCCTTTCGTCATTCTCATAGAAGTGGCCCCTTTCTCATGATAGTAGTGTGCATACAAGCCAATCATGTATGATGATAAAGCACGTACTTTGTAAACAATCTTATTTATTTATTAATAAAATATTCATTTATTAAAGGCATTTAATTATTTACATGTTGCTGTTTTTATAATATGTAAATAACCCATAGTTTTAAGCAATGCTTTTAGAATCATGATGATGATCATGCTAATGAGATCTAAATTCTTAGAAAGTTTTAAAACTTAAATAGTTCCCAATCGTGGGATTACTAAAAAGGGGATTAGTAAATCCGGATAGATTGGTACATATGTTGCTTGCTCATTGGATGAGGATGATTGATCTCATGATCATTTGTGTGGAGACACTAAAGCAAGTATGTAGGTGCTTATTGAAGAATAAGTTCACTGAACGTGATTCGCTATGGAATACCTAATGGAGTTTTACTCGCATGTCAATAGGAATTCCTAATGTGATAGTAGTACAAGTGATCCTTGGACTTGAGATCATCATAGTATCTTGTATGTAACAAATTATACTTTGACTTATTCCTTAAGACCTTTTAAGGCATATATAGGGTATGCTTGGGTATAATGAGTTACATATGGAGATAATGAATGATCAATAAAGAATCTACCACCTCTAGTAAAAGAGGAGATATGTCCTATGTGATTCGTTAAATGACAACCCAGGAATCCTTGGCCAAGGTGAAATGAAATTAGAAAGGAGTTTTTAATTTGCATTATTTGGAGTTGTGCATTTTCTAATCGAAATACATATAATTAAATAAAATAAGACTTGACAGTAAATCCATGTCTTATATTTAATTGGGACATTGTATGGTGGAAGGATTGAATTGTATGGTAACTATTAACTCACAGGTTCTTTTATGATTAATGTTGAAATCTATATTATCTGGAAAGTCGTTGATCGCTAGGGAGGCTTATCCCTATTGTAGAATAAATATTATTTATTTAAATAGATTATTAGTTTAATTTATTTATTTAAATAAGATTAAAATTGTTTTAATTGATTTATTCACAACCGGTTTAATATGGAGAACCTAAAGGGTCACACCATAAAAGGAAGAATAATTATTTAAGAAGGTAATGGCATAATCGTAATAATGCATTAAATATAATTAATTTAATCTATGGTGATAGAATAAATTAAATAGCTTAATGTTTATTATTTAATATTTTGGAAATATTAAATATAAATTAATAAGAGGAGTCTTATTAATATTATTACAATTATTATTATTTTAATTTCTAAAGGAGTTTAGTAATTAATTTAATATTTAGTACTCTCATTTATTCCTAATAAGATTAGGAGATAAATTAATTAAATGAATTTAATTAATTATTCCCATGTGGTGGGAAGCCTAAATTAATTAAAGGAGTTTAATTAATTAAAAGAAATCCCATGTCTAATAGGATTAGAAGGGTTGACCAATGTCTATATAAGAGAAGTCTTATAATAGATATTAGATGATGCAATTCCAATTGTTGGAGAGTACTCCTTTTCTATAGAGGATAGAAAACTAAGGTTAAGCCAAACACCCTCCTTCTTGATAATTCATCTTCCTTGGTGGATCACCTCTAGAGGCCAAACACTTGGGTGGCTAACGTTGATCAAAGAAAGGAATCTAACCCGAAAATTCAAGGAGATCACGAAGAACAAGGAGTTGAACTAGTACCTGTGGAAGCTTCGTTCTACAAGGGTATGATTCCATAACTTCTTATTTATCGTTTTAAATTAATAATTTGCATAAAGGATGATCCGGGTAATGGTTTTGTAGAAATTTTTTAAACTCTGATATACCATGCTTCCGCTAATTTTTGCAATTTGATTGCGTCACGATTTCGTACAAACCCAACAGTGGCATCAGAGCCAAATCTTTATGCAATTATTAATTTATTTTTGATTTCATATACATATGGGTATGTATTTAAAATAATTTATTGGGCATAATTTTATTGTATAAAATTATATATATTTTTTTTTAAAAAAAAAAAAAAAAAGACTTTTTTTGGGACGAATCACAATTTTTTTTTTGATGCTAATCTTGAATTCTGCAAAGAAAATGTGTTGTCTCTTTCTTACTCCAAAAAGAAGGTGACCCATCAGGAAAGGACTTTTTTAATAAACCTGCAGGACTCTTTTAATAAAAGAAGGTGATTTTTTTTAAAAAAAATAAATATGATATATTTATATATTATATTCTAAATAATTTTATAATTAAAATAAAGAGTTTATTTTAATCTTGAAATTGGATTTCATGCAATTTAAAATTGCCCATTAAATGATACTAATATATATATGGAATGTTTTAATTCATGAGATGAATATTTATTTATTGATATATATGGTGATATGTATGAAAATAAATGGGGATTGATTATGGACTATTTGACCAATGTGATTGGATTTTATTTTAGTTGAATGCTTGAATGAATGAGTTTTATTAAATGGGGTCTGCGTACCTCGTCATCTCTAATTTTTTTTTTCTTGATGTAAAATTCTATCTCCCTCCTATGTACTTCCCCTTGACTGTTGATCAAGGTTTCTATTTAAATTAAATAGTTTAATGTAATAAGAATAGTTAGAATTATCTTGAAGAAATTGGAGACCAAGGAGCAAGGAGCGCGTGAAGACCCGTTTGTATGGAGCCCGTGTTTAAATGTAATAGTTATATTTAAATTTAAATTCTTGCACTCCTAGGTTTGACCTTTTGGTTCACTTGGTGGCTCTAGTGAACCAAACTAGAATAAAAGTCCATAATCAATCCGGGTAGAATATAATATTCTATATTGCATGCTAAATATTATATATATTATATTTTATGCAAACATGCTTCGCATGTTTAATAAAATGACGCGTATTTTATATATATATGTGCATGCGCGCTAAACAAGATGAGACAAATAATAACAAACCCCTCAAAGAAATAATATTAAGTCCGAAGCGTTCAAATGATATTTGGAATATCGAACGTCGCCTTCTAGCATGATAAATTAATAGAGTATTAAATATTTAATATGAGCTTGTTGTGCTATCCACAAGGCGAGTATTGCGTATTTAAGATGTTAATTAATCACATTTGATGCTTATCAAGAAAATTGAACAATCTAGTCTTGTTGTGCTATCCACAAGGACGAACATTTTTCTTTTTTGAATTTATGGAAGTGCTAGGCTGGACTTAACTTAAATCATTTTAGTTCGGATGTGCACACACTTGACCATTATGATTTAAGAGGCAAAAAAAAAAGGAGTTATATAGTGTTGTAATTGACAAGAGTTGTCTACCTATTTATTTGTATATCGCTTGTTGTGCTATCCACAAGGTTATATACATTTGAAATGGGATCCTTATTCTCACTAGCAAATCTTTAATTAGATGTTGCCGAACTATATAAGTGAGGGTAATATAGTTTGATGAAAATAGTGGGAGATACCAATTTAAAATAAAGACCTAAATTTATTTTGGTATGCAAAATTAATAAAATGAATGTTTGCTAAAATGTTATTTTTCACATGCAGAATTTTAAAAATGTCTAAATCACTAATCTCACTACGAAGCATACTTGATGTAAACAAGCTTACCGGGCCGAATTATGAGGACTGGCTAAGAAATCTGAGAATTGTTCTCACTGCTGAAAAGATTTCTTATGTCCTAAATTCAACTGTCCCTGAATCTGTTTCAAAAACAGCCTCTGAGGAAGAGATTGTCACTTTCAATAAGTGGCAAGATGATGCATCTGTGGCTCAATGCATCATGCTCGCATCCATGAATAACGAGCTTCAGCGTCAGCACGAAAAAATGGATGCTCCTGCTATGCTGCTTCACCTCAAGGAGTTGTATGGTGAACAGAGTAGGACTGCTAGATATGAGATATCTAAGGAGCTCTTCCGATCTCGGATGACCGAGGGTACTGCCATCGAGACTCATGTCCTGAAAGTGATCAATTTGATTGAACGCCTTGGACAGCTTGGGTTCGTCATGGATGGGGAGTTGAGTCAAGACTTGGTCTTGCAGTCACTCCCTGAGACCTTCTCGCAGTTTGTGGTTAATTTTCACATGAATAAGCTAAATGTCAGCTTGCCTGAGCTGCTTAACATGCTGAAAACTGTAGAAGGTCACTTCCCATCCAAGAAGAACCATATCTTGATGGTGGATTCTTCCAATAAAAGGAAGAGACCTAAGGTATCTTCTGAAAGAAGAAATCCAAGAAGGCTAAGGGAAAGGGGAAAGAAAAGGAACAAAAGAAACCTGATCCAGCTAGCAAAGGAATGTGCTTCCATTGCAACGAGCCGGGTCATTGGAAGAAAAACTGCAAGAAGTTTCTGGCAGACAAGAAGCTTGGAGAAGCTTCGACTTCCAATCAAGGTTTGTTCATGATTGAAATTAATTTTTCAGAAAGTCAAAATTCTACTTGGGTATTGGATACCGGCTGTGGTTCTCACATATGTAATAATGTGAAGGGACTGGTCAGAAGTAGAAAGCTGAACAATGATGAGGTGATCCTACGAGTAGGGAATGGAGCAAAGGTTGCTGCATTAGCTGTAGGAACTTATTATTTAGCAATGCCTTCGGGCAAGTCAATTTATCTTAATAATTGTTATTATGTTCCGAATATTATTAAAAACATTATTTCAATTTCTGTATTGGATATGGAAGGATTTAACGTTGTTATAAAGAACAATAGTTGTTCTATTTATAAAGACGATGTTTTATATGGTATTGGAAATTTGCGAAATGGACTTTATACACTTGACTTACAAGAAAATATATTTCAAATTGAACAAACTAAGAAAAGGAAAAGAGATGATATTAATTATACCTACATGTGGCACTGTAGACTCGGTCATATCAATGAAACAAGATTATCCAAGTTGCATAAAGATGGGCTCCTCGAGCTATCCGATTATGAATCATATCCAACTTGTGAATCTTGTCTCATGGGTAAAATGACTAAATCTCCTTTTAGTGGAAGAGGAGAAAGAGTTACAGAGTTGTTGACATTGATTCACACAGACGTTTGTGGGCCTATGACAACAAGTGCACGGGGTGGGTATTCTTATTTTATTACTTTCACTGATGATCACTCAAGATTTGGATATGTGTATTTAATGAAATACAAGTCAGAATCATTTGAAAAGTTCAAAGAGTTCAGAAGTGAAGTAGAGAAACAAACGGGCAAGAGTATAAAGATACTTCGATCAGATCGAGGCGGAGAATACTTAAGCGGTGAGTTTCTCAATTGTCTCAAAGAAAATGGTATAATCTCACAATGGACTCCTCCAGGTACACCACAGTTAAATGGAGTATCTGAAAGGAGAAATCGAACACTGTTAGACATGGTTCGATCCATGATGAGTTTTACCGACCTTCCAATTTCCTTCTGGGGATATGCCCTAGAAACGGCTGCATACCTACTTAACAAGGTACCTACCAAATCCGCCCCAAAGACTCCATATGAGATGTGGAAGGGGAGGAAACCAAATCTTAAGCATGTTAAGACTTGGGGTTGTCCAGCTTATGTCAAAAAATTTGAACATGATAAGCTACAGACTAAATCCGAAAAGTGTAGATTTGTGGGATACCCTAAAGAAACTGTAGGGTATTATTTCTATCATCCAACTGATCAAAAGGTGTTTGTTGCGAAACATGCTGCCTTCTTGGAAAAGGAGTTTATCCATGAAGGGGTCAGTGGGAGTAAGATATATCTTGAAGAAGTTCAAGAACCACAAATTACCACGGATCAAAGTCAGGTACCTGACCAAGTAGAAGAACCTACTATACCACACCCTGCTCGTAAATCTTGGAGAGTACCGAAGAGACCTGAGAGGTATGGATTCGTTATAGAGGATGACGATGAGGTACACATCATGAATGATGATGATCCATTGAATTACGAACAGGCCATGAGTAATAAAGACTCAGGGAAATGGCTTGAAGCCATGAAATCCGAAATGGACTCCATGTATGAAAACAAAGTATGGACTTTGGTTTCACCACCTGAAGGCATTAAGCCTATTGGGTGTAAATGGGTCTTTAAAAGAAAGACTGGAGCGGACGGCAAGGTGGAGACCTATAAGGCCCGACTGGTTGCAAAAGGTTTCAAACAAAGACAAGGAGTTGATTATGATGAAACCTTTTCACCAGTAGCTATGCTCAAGTCCATTCGGATTTTGCTTGCAATTGCAGCTTATAACGACTATGAGATCTGGCAGATGGACGTGAAAACGGCCTTCCTCAATGGAAAACTTGAGGAGGATGTGTATATGACACAGCCAGAGGGATTTGTTTCAAAGGTTGGAATAAATCAAGTCTGTAAGCTGCAACGATCCATTTATGGATTGAAGCAAGCTTCTCGTAGATGGAACATTCGTTTTGATGAGACAATCAAAGAGTTTGATTTTATCAAAAATGACGATGAACCATGTGTGTACAAGAAGGTTAGTGGGAGCGTAATTTCATTCCATGTATTATATGTTGATGATATATTACTGATAGGGAATGACATTCCTATGCTACAATCAATTAAAATCTGGTTATCTAAACACTTCTCCATGAAGGACTTGGGAGAAGCATCCTATATTTTGGGGATAAAGATCTATAGAGATAGATCTAAAAGGATGCTTGGTTTATCCCAAGGAACGTACATTGATACAATGCTAAAGAGATTTAGCATGGAAGATTCCAAAAGAGGTCTCATGCCGATGAGCCATGGAATACATCTCTCCAAGAAACAGGCCCCAAAGACACCTGAGGAGAGAGACCGTATGAGTAAGATCCCTTATGCTTCTGCAATAGGATCTATCATGTACGGTATGATATTTTATAGACCGGATGTTGCTCATGCACTTAGTGTAACGAGCAGATACCAGTCGAATCCTGGAGAAGAGCACTGGAAGGCAGTGAAGAATATCCTAAAGTACTTGAGAAGGACTAAAGATATTTTTCTTGTCTACGGTGGGTCTGAATTAAAACTCGAGGGCTTCACAGACTCAAGTTTTCAAACGGACCAAGATGACAGTAAATCTGTTTCGGGGTATGTTTTTACCTTGAACGGAGGCGTAGTGAGTTGGAAGAGTTCCAAGCAGCAAACAGTTGCTGATTCAGTGACAGAGGCAGAGTATATAACTGTAAGTGAAGCTGCAAGTTGATGTTTTAGATGAAAAGTTCATTACAGAACTAGGAATAGTTCCTAAGTCTCATCTTGAATCTAAACGTGTGTTGCGGCACTTTGATTAAAGAAATCATTGAAAGAGGAGAGTGTAGACTCTCAAGACAACATTGCAGATCCATTAACTAAAGCTTTAACACAACAGCAGTTTGATCGTCACTTAGAGAAGATGGGTATGAGATACCATGGCGATTGGCTTTAGTGCAAGTGGGAGATTGATAGTAGTGTGCATACAAGCCAATCATGTATGATGATAAAGCACGTACTTTGTAAACAATCTTATTTATTTATTAATAAAATATTCATTTATTAAAGGCATTTAATTATTTACATGTTGCTGTTTTTATAATATGTAAATAACCCATAGTTTTAAGCAATGCTTTTAGAATCATGATGATGATCATGCTAATGAGATCTAAATTCTTAGAAAGTTTTAAAACTTAAATAGTTCCCAATCGTGGGATTACTAAAAAGGGGATTAGTAAATCCGGATAGATTGGTACATATGTTGCTTGCTCATTGGATGAGGATGATTGATCTCATGATCATTTGTGTGGAGACACTAAAGCAAGTATGTAGGTGCTTATTGAAGAATAAGTTCACTGAACGTGATTCGCTATGGAATACCTAATGGAGTTTTACTCGCATGTCAATAGGAATTCCTAATGTGATAGTAGTACAAGTGATCCTTGGACTTGAGATCATCATAGTATCTTGTATGTAACAAATTATACTTTGACTTATTCCTTAAGACCTTTTAAGGCATATATAGGGTATGCTTGGGTATAATGAGTTACATATGGAGATAATGAATGATCAATAAAGAATCTACCACCTCTAGTAAAAGAGGAGATATGTCCTATGTGATTCGTTAAATGACAACCCAGGAATCCTTGGCCAAGGTGAAATGAAATTAGAAAGGAGTTTTTAATTTGCATTATTTGGAGTTGTGCATTTTCTAATCGAAATACATATAATTAAATAAAATAAGACTTGACAGTAAATCCATGTCTTATATTTAATTGGGACATTGTATGGTGGAAGGATTGAATTGTATGGTAACTATTAACTCACAGGTTCTTTTATGATTAATGTTGAAATCTATATTATCTGGAAAGTCGTTGATCGCTAGGGAGGCTTATCCCTATTGTAGAATAAATATTATTTATTTAAATAGATTATTAGTTTAATTTATTTATTTAAATAAGATTAAAATTGTTTTAATTGATTTATTCACAACCGGTTTAATATGGAGAACCTAAAGGGTCACACCATAAAAGGAAGAATAATTATTTAAGAAGGTAATGGCATAATCGTAATAATGCATTAAATATAATTAATTTAATCTATGGTGATAGAATAAATTAAATAGCTTAATGTTTATTATTTAATATTTTGGAAATATTAAATATAAATTAATAAGAGGAGTCTTATTAATATTATTACAATTATTATTATTTTAATTTCTAAAGGAGTTTAGTAATTAATTTAATATTTAGTACTCTCATTTATTCCTAATAAGATTAGGAGATAAATTAATTAAATGAATTTAATTAATTATTCCCATGTGGTGGGAAGCCTAAATTAATTAAAGGAGTTTAATTAATTAAAAGAAATCCCATGTCTAATAGGATTAGAAGGGTTGACCAATGTCTATATAAGAGAAGTCTTATAATAGATATTAGATGATGCAATTCCAATTGTTGGAGAGTACTCCTTTTCTATAGAGGATAGAAAACTAAGGTTAAGCCAAACACCCTCCTTCTTGATAATTCATCTTCCTTGGTGGATCACCTCTAGAGGCCAAACACTTGGGTGGCTAACGTTGATCAAAGAAAGGAATCTAACCCGAAAATTCAAGGAGATCACGAAGAACAAGGAGTTGAACTAGTACCTGTGGAAGCTTCGTTCTACAAGGGTATGATTCCATAACTTCTTATTTATCGTTTTAAATTAATAATTTGCATAAAGGATGATCCGGGTAATGGTTTTGTAGAAATTTTTTAAACTCTGATATACCATGCTTCCGCTAATTTTTGCAATTTGATTGCGTCACGATTTCGTACAAACCCAACATCTCACTCACATAGGTAATTTCTATAAAGAGTATTCTGCTAATACCCCACTTGACATTTTATATTCAAAATATAGAAATTATTAAAAACTAGTGTTCTAAAAGTCGTTAGTTGGTCCCAGGTCGGTTGGCTACCGACTAGCGACTAGGGGATTAATCGGTTAGTCGGATTTTTTTTTTTTTTAAATATATATTCTCTTTCCTCCTTAGGCTTTAAATTCTTCAAATATTTTTAATATTTATTAGGCTTTAAATTTCATCATTCAATTATTTTCAATATTTTAGTTATTTGAAACAAATAAAACCACACAAAATTATCACACAAGAGTGGTAAAAATGAAAAACATAACATAAGAGTCAAAGTAATTAGAACACATTTACTATGTAGAAACATTATATTTATAATTCCATCCGTTTATAATTGTAATGGAAGGTAGATATGATATTTGCTCCTTTTTGATCCATAACATATATATATATATATATATATATGTGTGTGTGTGTGTGTGTGTGTGTGTGTGTTAAGATATTATTTACTTATTTATATAAATTCAAAATATTATTACCTAACTTAGTTTTTAATTTTTATGAAGAATTTTAAATCCCTTCGCTTCAAATTATAAGATTATTATTAACTTTTAAAATATTTTTAAATTTAAAATTGAGTGAGTTAATTTATCAAAAATTATGAAACAATAAATAAGTAACACTTTTTAGATAGTTTATAATTTGTATTGAAAGAATTTTATGTTAATTTGAATTTAAAAATATTTTAAATTAAATTAAAAAAGTATCTTATATTTTGGAGGAAGTATTAATATTTTGAATATGGTTTTTCTCTAATTATAAATATCCTCAGTCAACAACAGCTTACTGATATTTAAGGTACACGAAGAGATAAAGAGATTAGAGAAGCAGAGAAAAGAAGATAAGAAGAACAGCAGAATTAGAGAAGAAAAAGAAGAGAAGAAGAGAAACGTACCTCTGCTCCGTCTCGAGTCCGTCGCCGGTGTCGCCTCTTTTCAGTCTTCGGAGTGCCGAAGTCAGTCGCCGGGAGTTGCCGAAGTCAGTCGCCGCTTTTCAGTCGCCACTGCTCTGCCCTGCTCACGAGTTTACGAAGTGCTGAAGAGGTAAAATCGATCGATTAGAGCTTTTTTTTTAACCCAGATCAACCGACTTGCCCGACTTGTGCCGACTAGTCTCTGACTAAGTCGGCCGGCGACTAATTGAAGTGCCTAGGCCCTAGTCGACTCGGCTGCCTTCCACCCCGACCTAGTCGCCGTCTAGTCGGCTGACTAGGCCGACTTTTAGAACACTGTTAAAAACAAAGTTTATTCTGTTTCACTCGGCAGTTTGTGCACTGTATCATCATCGGAATGGGAAGAAGTATTTATCTTCTCAGTGCTTACTGAATCACACAAAATTAGGTTGTCCCTTTGAACTTATTTCTCGGGATCTCCAATCATTTAGGTTGGGTTTCCATTATGGCGACTCTTTAGGATTTTACAGGCTTTAAACCCATTCCCCTTAATGAACTTCTCACCTGCTCTCCAGGTATACCTTTCGTTAGTGGATCCGCAATGTTATCCTTTGACTTCACATAGTCAATAGATATTATACCATTTGAGAGTAATTGTTCAACGATTTCATGTCGTCGACGTATATGTCTAGACTTACCGTTATAATTACTATTTTGTGCCCTATCAATCGCTGATTGACTATCACAATGAATAATTATTGGTGGCACTGATTTAGGTCAAATTGGAATATCCTCTAAAAAATTTCGAAGCCATTCTACTTCTTCTCCTGCTTTATCTAAAGCAATAAATTCAGATTCCATAGTGGATCTTGCAATACATGTTTGCTTAGAGGATTTCCATGATACAGTTGCACCTCCCAGAGTAAACACATATCCACTTGTGGATTTAGTATCATGGGAGTCAGATATCCAATTTACATCACTGTATCCTTCAAGTACAACTGGATATCTTGTATAGTGCAATCCATCAGTTAAAGTGTATCTTAGATATCTAAGTACCCTTACTAAGACCTTCCAATGTTCTTTTCCAAGATTACTTGTATATCGACTTAACTTACTTATTGAATATGCTATGTCTGGTCAAGTGCAGTTTGATAAATACATTAAACTGCCTATTATACGAGAATATTCCAATTGGGATATACTTTCACCATGATTAGTAGCGAGATGAAGTGTTGGGTCAACAGGTGTTCTTACTAGACTTTTCTCATATTTATTATACTTTGCAAGTATTTTCTCAACATAATGAGATTGAGACATAATAAGTCTATTAGATATTTTCTCAACATAATGAGATTGAGACACAATAATCAAGTCTTTCATTTTAAACTTGCTAATTAACATTTGTTTGGTAGCATTGATAACATCATTATTAGTATCAATGATTAACATATCATCCAAGTATAGACTAACTATTACATATCCCCTTTGAGTGCTTTTGACATAAACACATTTGTCACACTCATTTATTTTGAAATTATTTGATATCATAACATTATCAAAATTTTCATGCCACTGCTTTGGTGCTTGTTTCAAACCATATAATGATTTAACAAGCTTGCAAACTTTCTTTTCTTTTCCAGGGGCAATAAAACCTTCTGGTAGCACCATATAAATTTCTTCCTCTAATTCACCATTAAGAAAGACAGTTTTAACATCCATTTGTTGAATTTCTAAATTGTGTATTGCAGCTATTGCAATTAACATTCGAATGGATGTTATCCTTGTAATTGGTGAATAAGTGTCGAAATAATCAAGTCCCTCTTTTTGCCTTTAACATTTGGCTACAAGTCTTGCTTTGTATTTATTAATAGATCCATCGGCCTTCATTTTCCTTTTGAAGATCCATTTGCATCCTAATGGTTTGGTTCCTGGTGGAAGATCCACCAATTCCTAAGTATGATTTTGCATAATGGATTCAATTTCACTATTGATCGCTTCTTTCCAATATGAAGCTTCTGGAATAGACAACGCTTCCTTCACACTTTGAGGTTCACTTCCTAGCATGTAACTTAGAAAGTCAAGGCCAAAAGACTTGGAGATCTTAACCCTTTTAATACGTCTAGGTTCATCTTCATCTCCTTGTTCATTAGACTCTTGGTCTATTATAGTTTGATGATTACTAGTCGTAGTATCATTAGGTCTTTTACGAGAACTTGTTTCTTGTGTATTTTTATATGGAAAAATATCTTCAGAGAAAGATGCATTCCTTGATTTTATAACCTATGAATATGCAATCAATTGTTTTAGGACCTATTTTAACCCTCTTAGGATTAGGAACAATTACTATCGCAAGACACCCCCACACTCGAAGATATTTATAGAAAGGTTTTCGACCTTTCCATAATTCATAAGGTATCATGTTTGTTTTCTTATGAAGCAAACGGTTGGGAATAAAGTTTGAAGATATCAATGCTTCCCCCCACATGTTATGAGGTAACTCAGAACTTATTAACATAACATTCATCATTTCTTTTAAAGTTTGGTTCTTGCGTTTAGCAACACCATTTGATTGAGGTGAATAAGGAGCAGTAGTTTGGTGAATAATACAATTTTCTGAAATAAAATCTATAAATGGTGATTCATATTCACCACCTCTATCGCTTCTTATAGCCTTAATCTTTTTGCTAAGTTGATTCTCAACTTCATTCTTATAATGTTTAAACATTTCAATTGTTTCATCTTTTGTCCTTAAAAGATAGACATAACAATATCTTGTGCAATCATCTACAAAAGTAATAAAATACTTGTTATCACCTCTAGTTTGCACAAATTTTAAGTTACATATATCAGTGTGAATTAAATCTAGAGGTTCTGAACTCCTTTCAACAGAATGAAAAGATGTTCTAGTTAATTTAGCCTCTACACATGTTTCACATTTATAACTTTTGTCAATACTAAATTTTAGAATTAATTAATTTATTTAAAGTACCATAGTTCACATGTCCTAATCTACCATGCCAAACATTCATAGACTCAAGCATATAAGCAGAAGATGTGTTTTTATTATTAATAATAACATTTGGTACAATAGTCATGACGTTCATTTTGAACATCCCATCACACATATAGCCTTTCCTAACATACATTCCATCTTTATTAAGTACAAATTTATCAGCATGAAACACTAGTTTGAACCCTTTCTTGCTCAATACAGATCCAGAGATTAAATTCTTGCGAATGTCTGGCACATGTAGTACATCATTGAGTGTGAGTTACTTACCCAAAGTCATCTTTAACACGACCTTTCCTTTTCCTTCAACTTTAGAAGTGGAGGAATTGCCCATGAATAGTTGCTCACCATTTTCTATTGGTTGATATGTAGTAAACATTTTATTGTCCGAGCATATGTGGCGTGTAGCGCCAGTATCAACCCACCATTCTCTAGGATTTTTCACCAAATTGGCTTCCGAGACAACTGCTGAAAGATACAAATCAGAAACTTTAGTAGATACTTCATCTATTTCTGCTATGTTCGCTTGGGCATTTTTCCTTTTGAAGTTCTTTTGCTTTTTGGGTTTGCGACAATCCTTTGCAAGATGCCCTATCTTGTTGCAATTATAGCATTTCCCTTTGAACTTCTTTGAAGGACCGCTTCCTTGACTTGGGTCTTCATAGTTGTGTTTCCTTTTCTTAGTTTTGTTACCACTCTCTATTACATTAGCATTGGATGTAATTGGAAGTTTTCCAACTTTCTTTTCAGACATTCGATTATCTTCTTCAATCCTCAACCTAACTATCAAGTCCTCGAGCCCCATTTCTTTACGTTTATGCTTTAAATAATTTTTAAAATCTTTCCAAGATGGGGGTAATTTTTCAATTACTGCGGTCACTTGAAATGATTCACTTAAAACAATTTTTTCAGCATGAATCTCATGGATTATCAATTGAAGCTCTTGGACTTGATTTATAACAGTCTTTGTATCAACCATTTTAAAATCTAGAAATCTACCGACAACGAATTTCTTCATGCCATCATCTTCCGTTTTATATTTTTTATCCAAAGACTCACATAATAACTTAGCAATTTTGATTGGGCTATACACATTATACAATGTATTGTCCAATCCATTGAGGATATAATTTTTGCAAAGAAAATCAGAATGTTTCCATGCATCCACAACAGCCAATGTAGTCCTATCAGTTTCATTATCATCTACCACAGGGGCATCCTTATTTAAAAACCTTGAAAGATTCAATGTAGTAAGATAAAACAACATTTCCTGTTGCCATCTTTTAAAATCAATCCCACTGAATTTTTCAGGTTTCTCACCATGACTAACATGGGTAGGAACATTGGTTGTAATAGATTTAGGCACAATTGAATTAGATAATGCCATAATTTTGTTAAATACACAATTTACAGAATCACTTTAATAAAAATAGAAACAATAGAAAGGGAAAACCAAAAACTAAATTTGTAATTACAATAAAGTAAAATTGTATTTAATTTATTTAATTATTTTTTTAAAAAATTAATCAGAAAATTAGATAATAGATCAAGTCCGAAATCAAGAGAATTAACATAAACGCAAATGAAAAATTCCAGGCTGATAAACTTGAAAGGTAAGAAGAATATGGCACCACTGAATTGCAATGAAAAATTATTAGAGATAGTCTTATATTATTAGCCCTTAATTGTTTGTTAATTGGAGTATGATCAGTTTTCAAGATTAAATGAAATGTCATTAAAATGTATTACATGCACTTCTATAAATAAAAATGATGTTGCAGTCAAAAGCATCAGGATAACTTGAACATACATATACATATATAGTTATACGTATACATATGTATATATGTGAGTGTCTCAGTCAGTCTGTACTAACAATGGGAGAGAAAAATAAATTTCTATAATGAAAATTAAAAGAACTATAAATATCTGTTTTATAAATTAGTATATTTAAATCTGCTTTAAGATTGTTAACCCAGTAATAATTATATACTAATTATATAAACAGAAGTAGAAGATAAACAATGTTATAATAATGACTTACTAAATGTAATTGACAATTCTTTTTTTAAAAACCAAGTCAACTCTTGGACAGTTTCTCCTTAAAACAGATTTCGTCCCTGGACAGTTTCTCCTTAAAGCAGATTTCGTCCCCGCTATCAGTGCGTACGGATGGAACAATGGACGTCTACTTCCCAAGATAAAATGGTCTTCAACTCTCACAAGAAGCACTTCAATAGAAGAGTTCCACAAACCAATAATATTTGAATACTCTCTATAACTTTTAATGAATGAAGAATGAAGAATGAATTGAATTACTCAAATGGAAGGAATACTATTCTTAAATAGGCATTGACATGCCTTTTCAGAATAGTCATTGACATGCCTTTTCAGAACCATTCCAAGAGTCACAATCGATAGTTTTAATTTAACGAGGCAGTTATTGGTTTTAATTTAGAGAAGTAGTTACAGAAACTAACTTCTTAGTTCCTAATACAAAATGTTTTGAACCTTAATTTCTCATTCATTAATGTGTGTATATATATATATATATGTATATATATATATATACATATTCTAACAATGGCTTGCATGGTATAGCTTCTACACGCCCCCGCAAGAGGTTTGGTGAGTGCATCAGCAAGCTGATGAGCAGTGGCAACATGAGCGCCACGAAGTAGGCCTTGAGAGACTTTATCACGGACAAAATGAAAGTTGATGGCAATGTGTTTCATATGAGAGTGAAAAACAGAATTTGCACACACATAATTAGCTCCAACATTGTCACAGTAGATCA
Organism: Panax stipuleanatus; assembly: GCA_020205555.1. Classification (NCBI taxonomy): domain Eukaryota; kingdom Viridiplantae; phylum Streptophyta; class Magnoliopsida; order Apiales; family Araliaceae; genus Panax; species Panax stipuleanatus. Next base: position 6,269,787 of record CM035119.1, on the reverse strand, counting down.
CTGGAGGTTGAGAAGGGCGGAAACCAAGCTCATGGAGTAAGGATTGAATCCAAGAGAGTTCAGCAGTGGCGGAGGCAATTGCACGATACTCAGCTTCAGTGGAGGAGCGAGCAACTGGACATTGTTTGCGGGAACTCCAAGATATGGGATTGCCACAAAGATACACAATATAGGCAGTTGAAGATGGGCGATCATCAAGATTACCTGCTCAATCAGCATCAGAATATGCATGGAGCTAGAGATGAGGGCATATTTCGCCGAAGAAATAAACCATGAAAAATGGTACTTTTGAGATAGCGAAGTAAGTGCTTGGCAGCTGTCCAATGTATTTCAGTAGGACTGTGCATAAATTGGGATAGTTTATTCACAGCAAAAGAGATGTCCGGACGTGTGAGATTAAGATATTGTAAGGCACCAATTACACTACCATACTTGGTTGCATTAGCTGGAGCAGAACCATCGTGAAGGATAAGAGATCTAGTGGTGGAAGTGGAGTGCTAACCTCATTGACGCCATCCATGTGAGTCCGAACAAGAAGATCACAAATTTATTTTTGTTGAGTAAGAAATAGGCCATGAGTAGTTGATATGACCTCAACACCAAGAAAATAGTGTAGGAATCCCAAGTCTTTGACAGAGAAACGCTGTGAGACAGCACTAATGAAACGACATGTGACTTCCATGACTTCCTGTAACAATAAGGTCGTCAACATATACAACGAAGTAGATAACGATATCATTGCAAGTAAAAATAAATAGAGATGGGCCAGATTTGACATTCATGAACCCATAGCAGAGCAAAAAAGAACTAAGCTCATGGTACCAGGCACGGGGTGCTTGCTTAAGGCCATAAAGGGCTCGCCGAAGCTTGCAGACACGAGAGGGAAACATCGGATCAGTGAACCCCGGTGGTTGAGACATATATATCTCCTCTGAAAGTGAGCCATGGAGAAAGGTATTGTTTACTTCAAGTTGACGAATTTGCCAATTATGGTGGAGAGCGAGGCTAAGCACAGTCTGATTTGTGGTGGGTTTGACAACCGGGCTAAATGTTTTAGTATAGTCAATGCTTGGACGTTGATGAAAACCTTTTGCAACTAGTCGTGCTTTGTAACAGTTAAGTGTACCATTCAATTTTCGTTTAACACATAACACCCATTTGCAACCAATGAGATTCTGTGAGGAGTGAGAGGGAACAAGATTCCATGTACCATTGTGGAGCAAAGCATTAAACTCTTCCGATATGGCACTACACCATTTAGGATCACGCAAGGCCTGTGTGACACAAGTTGGCTCAAGTGAAGGTGGAAGGCTGTGTTTGGTAGTAACATTCAAATACTTGGAGTTGGGTTTAAAAATTTTATTTTGAGCTCGAGTGGTCATGGAATGAATGTGAGATGAAATATCAGGTGACTCGGCCAACGGAGAGGATGAGGAGGGGGTGGGGTGGGCTCGATTTCAGGTGGTGGGACGTGAGGCACAGTCAAAGATCTAGGTGAAGCGGGTTGGGGGGACAGAGGCTGGGATGGAAGGACTGGTGGTGTAGCAAGAGATGTGGAGAGTGGTGTAGGAGCTGCAGGCAAGGGAGATGATCCAGCGGTAGTAGTGAGCAGATGTGATGTCCATGAAGGTGTAATAGTAGGAAATGTAGGCTACCCAGAAGATGATGAACCATGCAAGACTAGTACGTGAGCACAAGCGTCAGTGTGGGTGGGGAACCAAACACCGGAGGGAGGGAATTGCGTAGGAAAAGATGAAGGAAAATAAGAGGGACAAGGAAACACTGACTCGTCAAAGACGACATGACGGGAGAGGAAGAGGCGTTGTGTTGAGGGATTAAAGCATTTATAGGCACTTTGAGTTAGAGAATAGCCAAGGAACACACGGGCGAGAGCGAGAATCAAGTTTGTGGCGAGAGTAGGGGCGTAACCATAGGTAGCATAGACAACCAAACACACGTAGCTTAAGATAATTTGGTTAGTCACCAAAAAGAATGACAAAGGGTAATTTATTATCGAGAAGTGGTGCGGGAAGGAGGTAGGAGGTTGATTAAGTAAGCAGCGACAAGAAAGGCATGAGACCAAAAAAAGGGGTAAAGAAGAGTGATGAAGGAGTGTGAGGCCGGTTTCAACAAGATGGCGATGTCAACGCTCATCTGCGCCATTGTGTTGAGGGGTGTGGGGTGGGGTGGTTAAGTGAGTGATGCCATGGATAGAGAGAAGGGTGCTGAGTTTTTGAAACTCGCCCCCTCCATCAGAATAAATTGAGACGAATTAAGTTTTAAAATAATTTTCAACCATAGCTTTGAACTTAGGAAAGAGAAAAAAGACATCTTATTTTTTTTTGAGAGGATAAAGCCACACATAGTTAGTAAAATGATCAACGAAAATAATGTAATATTTAAAATTTTCCATTGATTCAATTGGAGATAGACCCCATACATCAGTGTAAATGAGATCAAGGGGACCACAACTCTTAAGAGAGGACTCATTAAAAGGAAGTTTGTGACTCTTAGAACATTGACAGGAAGGACACAAATTTGGACTAACAGACTTAGATGACAATGGTAAAGAAAAATGCTTGACAAGATATTGAAGGGTGCGAGCAAATGGATGACCGAGGTGTTTGTGCCAGCCTTGCATGGGAGCTTTAACACCAAGGCGGAGGGCTGAGCAGCAGAAACTTGCACACACTTGGGCCATTCATACACATCATTGCTATTTGGGCCGCGAATGAGAATTTCCCTCGTGCGTAGATCCTTCACATCAAAATGAGTTGGAAATAATTCAATGGATGTAAGATTCGACGTGCAAAATTGAGAGACGAAAATAAGATTTTTTTGCATGGAAGGAACACACAAAATATTTGATAAAGTAAAGGATTTAGAGGGGCTAGAAATAGTGGTTGAACCAGAATGAATGATACTTAAACCTGAACCATCACCAATTACAATGTTGTCAGGCCCATCATATGTAGAGGGAATGGACAAGTTCTGGAGATCAGAAGTGACATGGTTGGTTGCGGCGGAATCGACAAGACAAGATTGAATGGGAGAATATCCAGTGGCGGTGTAGTGGGCGGTTGATGCGGGAGGAGTGAAATGACGAGCCTGAGGACATTGTTTAGCAGTGTGGCCCTGTATATCACAAAATCCTTTGTATCCATGGCCTGGAGAGTTATTCCTGCGATTTGGATTGAATGGAGTCCTTTGATTAGCATGATGATGGACTTGAGAAAAACGATTTGGACTGTGTTGATGACTTTTATTTGCATTAGATTTGTAATTTGATGAACGACCATGAGATCCACCACAGTTGACATGAGAAGAGAAATGATTTGTGATATTACTGGCTAGATAAGTTGTATGAGCAGAAAGTACTAAGGGTTCATGCTGGGTATCTTGTCGTTTGAGATAGGCTTCAAAGTCAATCAGTTTATCATGGAGATCCTCAATGGAGATGGGATTTTCCCTAGCTCGAATCCCAGCAGTAATTTCTTTGAAGTCATCACCAACACCATTGAGGATGTGAATAACGAGATCAACATCGAGAAGTGGAACATCGATGAGTGCTAACTCATCAGAGATAACTTTGAGATTGTGTAAGTATTCGGCAAGAGGCTTACCATCACGGGGTCGAGTGAGTCGTTCCTTGAGACTCATAACTCGTGAGCGAGATCGGTTCGCGTAAAGGCTCTTGAGTTTGTCCTATGCTTCTTTGGAGGATTTGGTGGATGCAATAAGCGTAGCAATTGAGTCAGAGACTGAAATACGAATGGCATGTAGCATGAGCTGATCTTGGCGCTTCTAGAACCTTGTTGTTGCTGTGTTAGCAGAGGGGCATTGGTGTGAACCATCGATATATCCGATTAAGTAATAGCCAATCTGGAGAGAGTCAAACTATGCACATTATGTTGGGTAGTTCATAGGTGTAAGTTTGAGAGGAAGTTTAGCGTTAGCAATGGCGATTAATGCCGCGTTTGAATCAAGAGATGCCGAGGCAGACACAGTGGGTGTTGCGACAGTGGATTCTTGAGTAGCCATAGGAGAGGATTTGGGTTTCTCGTGAGAGATAATTGGCTCTGATACCATATAAAATCTGAATATTATTTTGAATAATAAGCTTAATTTTCATTATTCTTTGTGATGTATATATATACAGGTATACAACCTTTACAAGATCAATTAGAATCAAAACAGATCAAATAGAATCAAAACAGAGTATATCCTAACTATAGATATATGGAAATAATTTCGTGAATTAAGCATTGCTAGATGGTATGCTAGCTGGTGCCATTTGTTCAGTTGGTTGTGATAGCTTGGATGGTATAACTTCTACACTTACAACGTGATGAATTTTTAATAGCAATTGTAGTAAGTTGAAATTCTGTTGTGAACAATGTCAAATTGGGGAAGACATTATATAAATTTGGATCCTTATCAGTTTGTTAATTTCATTCTCATGAATGAGTTGTGTTTCCTCTCTCCTTAAATCTTCTTCTCATTCTCTCTTTACATTTTTCTGTTAGAGAATAACAACCCAGCAAAAAATAATAACATGGAGAAATCCAAAGAATAACACAAAATTTACCTAGTTCACCCTAATGTTGGTTAGTCCACGCTGAATGAAAGAGCAGCCTTACTATCTTTAGATTTTTTGAGACATCATACGATGCAGGATCCCCTACTTATACAACCCGATATAAGACACTTTAATTCAACCCAAAAGTACAAAACTACCCCCGCTCCGCACCTACCAGACCTCTGCTCTAGGAACAAGCCCAATTACCGTTTCTCCATTAATGTGAGCTTCTTGATATATGGTCAACTTACTCGCGACATTTGGTAGTAGAGCATATAGTAAATGATGGGTTTTGGATGAGTTAAAGGGACGAATTTACTATGTCGATATTGAGGTTGGAAATTAAAAAATGGACTCATGATTCATCTTTTAGACAATTACAAACCCCTTTTTGGAAAGGGTAATGTTAGAAGTTACAAATTTTTCGTCTCAAATGATGTGCTATCATTACATTGGTTGAGTACATTTCATGTTATTAGCCTTGTTTTAAAGTACTATTTGTCTTATCCACTGCCACATTATTTGACACAAAAATTTTGAGACCTCTAGCATTACCGGGAAGGAAAACATGTTCATAATATTTTTCTCTCTTAAGAAAATAGAGAAGGGCAAGGGAAGTGGACAAAGAACCCGCAGTTTAGTACCTCTACCAAACTGATATTCCAAAACAAGACAAAGGCGTAGCCTTAAACCCCAGAAATCTGATAATGCATATGTGCCTAAACTCTACTTTCCTTGGTTTGAAAGTGAAAATGCCAAGGGTTGGGTCATGATGTTCTTCAAGTTTTCAACCCATGCGGGATGAGGATACGGTTAATTTCAAGGCTATGCATTTTGAGGACAAAGAGTGTTGCGCAATCAATCATGTGCTGGATAAAGTTGACTCTACATGGTCGAAGTTCCAACCGGATGTACTGGCTTCAGTCCAAGTATATCAAACTTTAGGCGCTGAACTGATAAGATCCTGCATCATTAACGGATCCATAGTCTGGCTTACAGTGAAAACTAACCAACCACTTTACAAAATTAAACAACTGCCAATAACTACCTACATAGGATAATTTGCATGAGCATGCATGACTGTGCCTCACAGCTTCACTATGACTTAGATGAACCTAAACTCGAGGTACCTTGTTTCTTTCTGTTACTTGCTGCCGAGCTTGTTGAGTTGTATTGTATGGATCAGGTCATGTTTAGGAAAGAGCCTGATAATTTGAAACAAGTTACTATATTTATTTCACATGTAAAGAAAGTAAAGGAATGAATACTTTTGTAATGCATTTTGTTGAAAAGGTACCGTGTTTAAATGTAAAGCGGTTCGTGGGTAACCCTTGTTGATCTTCCCATGGTTTCCTGTAGCCTCTTTCGCAATCTGTGAGCATTGTACATTAATGTTGTGTAGCAGCTGTCTTTTACATCAGTCAAGAAGTTGAAATAAGCATTCCTCCATGAATTATGGAACAACAAAGTGACACATACCCCCAATAGTCCGGTAGCATAACCAAGCCCAACTATCACATAAGACCATGGGATTTCAATCTCATCCTCTTCTTGACTAGTATTATGTTCATTATCACCAAAATTACACTTACTCGGAAGTGGGAATCCACAAAGACCAGGATTACCAAGATATGAAGAAGCAGGGAAGCTTTGTAGTTGAGTGCCTCGGGGAATGTTACCGGTTAGATTATTGTTTGCGACGCTAAACCATAATAAGAAATGAAGACCTTTTAGCGATGATGGGAGTTCTCCAGATAACTGATTCTCTGAGAGATCCAATCTTTCCAGGTCAATAAGATCAGATATTTGATCTGGGATGCTTCCCGAAAAGTTGTTCATGCTGAGGTCCAACACATGGAGAAGCTTTAGTTGGCCTATCTCTGCAGGAATATGGCTGTTGAGGCTGTTTCTTCTAAGGTTTATTGTTGGTGGCAGGAAAGAGAAACTGGTGTACTCGAGAAAAGAGGAACCAACGTGAGGGTTGACAACAACTGGTAACTCTAGAAAAATTGTTTTACTTGTTGCGCTGTCTGCTTTGATGTCAAAGCTTTCAGTGTACAAAGTTCCTTGACAAATACCCCGGAGAAGAGGTTGTTTGACATGTCTAAGTAGAAGAGGCTATGCAAAGTCCCGAGCCAACCAGGAATTGATCCAGTTAATTGATTAAATGACAGATCAAGAACCTGTAGCTCTTTCAGTCTTCTTATCCAGGTAGGAAATTTACCTGTAAATTGACAACCACCTAAAGCTAGAGCCTTGACATTCTTGAAACCATTCACATTTACTATGCTGGGGCCATCTGGCAGTGTTGCTTGGAAAAAGTTTAGTGAGAGAATGATAACAATAAGGTTTTTGCAGCCCATTAGACTCTTAATAGCTCCTGTAATATTAGTTAAGCTATTGTTAGAAAGTGAGATATATGCTAAAGACTGCAGTGCAGACACACTAGGTGGAATTTGTCCCACTAGGTTGTTACTGGACAGTCTAACAGCAACCAAGGACTTGCACGCGAAAAGGCTTTCTGTCAAGTTAAGGGCAGAAATATCTCCTTCCAAGAAGTTGACCCGTAAATTAAGGGTAATGAGGTTGCTGCAGTTCATCAGAGATGGGGTGCAAAGGACCAGTAAGATCGTTAATATGAAGGCTCAATTGCTGCAACTTGGAGAGCTTCCCAATATTCTGAGGGAGTTCGCCAGTCAATTCGTTGGCAAAGAGATCCAGGATGGTGAGGTTGGAAAGCTTAACTACTCCATCATCAATTGCTCCGTTTAGGTGGTTTGCGGGTAAGAAGATTTCTCTCAAGGCTGGCACATTGTAAATATCAGATAGTCGAAGGAATTAGACCAACAAAGCTGTTGTTGCTAACATTAAAACTCATCAATTTTGATGCCTGCTGAAGTAATGGAAATAGGGTCATGCCACTGAAATGATTTCTGGACAAGTCTACTCTTTGAATGGCAGATGGAAATGGCGAAGATGACGTGATTTCACCAAAGAGACTGTTAAAGCTTCAGATATATCAAGCGTAGAGAGGCGAGTTAACGACATAAACAACATATCAGGTAGGGCGCCAGAGAGTAAATTGTGGGAGAGATTGAGGTGAGAATGTGTTGGGTTTGTGGGATCAAAACCCATGAGATTATCCTATTTAAAATAGGAATTTTTTTTATTTTGGTATGTATGTTCTGAAATTGGAAAGGAATTGAATTTTCAGAAGTAACATTGGATTTGGGATGACAGTTTAGTAATTTTCGAAGGTGACTTGATTTAGGAATAAAGCAGCTTGGAATACTATTGGGTACAATCCCAATCCAAATTGAAGTCATCATATTATTAATATATATATGACTTATTCATGCCATATTGAATATCACACAAAATAGCAACTGTGAGTATTTTTCAGAAGGAGCATTGTATTGACAATGCTTCGGTAGAGAAAAAGTGAGAGTAAATTGAGAGGGTTTTTTTTAGGAAAGTTTATTCACAAATTGTCATCATTTTTCCGGGTTAATTAATTGCTTGAAGACTTTAATTAATTCTGAGATTCTAGGTGGTGAGATAATTTGAGTTTTCACTCAAATTGAGGTATTCTTGTATTCTTTCAATTTCTTAATATTTCAAGTTTTTAGTTATAAAACTTAGAAGAGATATTTGTATTCACAGTTGATTATAGTGAAATTATTCGGAGTTCGACCCGTGGTTTTTACCTCTTAATTTTAGAGGGTTTTCCACGTAAAATTTGGTGTCTTGTGTTTGGTTTATTATTGTGATATTATTTTCTAGTTTATTTAGTTTTTCAAAGACAGTTATAATTGGAGGAGTTTTTCCAACAAAGTGGTATCAGAGCAAGGTTCTTTGCGCGGTTGGTCTTTGATAAATTAAATGGATGAATCAAGTGGCGCAATGATTAAATTGACATCATCTAATTTTTCGATATGGAAGCCTAAACTGGAAGACATCCTTTACTGCAAGGATTTGTATGATCCACTGGAGCTTAAGGGAAAAAAGCCAGTGGACAAGACTGAGGCTGATTGGAAAAAGATGAATAGAAAAACGATCGGTCACATCAGACAGTGGATCGATCAAAGTGTGTTCCACCATATTTCGCAGAAAACGGATGCTTATACACTATGGACTACATTAGAGTCCATGTACGAGAAAAAGAATGTTCAGAATAAAACCTTTGTGATTCGAAAGATTGTGAACCTGAAGTATAAAGATGGTAGCAGTGTATCCGAGCATATGAGTGAGTTCCAGGGATTGGTGAATCAGTTGTCTACCATGAAGTTGAATCTTGAGGATGAGATTCAGGCATTGTTGCTTCTCAGTTCATTGCCTAACAGTTGGGAAACTTTGGTTGTGTCACTAAGCAATTCAGCTCCGGAAAGAAAGATAACCATGCAGATGGTCAAGGACAACATACACAACGAGGAAACAAGACGAAAGGAGCAGGGTTTGAATTTTGAGACACAAACACTTGTGGCAGAGAACAGGGGTAGAAGTAACTTCAGGGGATCTCACAAGGGAAATTTGAATCGCAGTAAAAGCAAAAATTCCAGAAATTATAGGAGCAAGTCAAAGACAAGAGAAGGTGCTACATACAGGTGTTTTCATTGCAACAAGGAGGGTCACTTCAAAAGAAATTGCAAGATCTGGTTAGCCAAGCAGAAAACTGGTGAGCAAGGAAAAGTTGAGGAGAAGAATACTGCAGCTACAGTTACTGAGGATGTTGTGCTTCTTTCGTTCGGGGAAGAAGAATGCTTACATGTTGTTGATCAGAAGATTGATTGGGTTATTGATACAGGTGCTTCGTATCACGCTACTCCCAAGAGAGAATTCTTCACCACGTACAAAGCCGGAGACTTTGGGTTTGTGAGGATGGGTAACACTGATCAGTCCAAGATTGTTGGAATTGGTGATGTTTGCATACAGACAGATATAGGCTGCACTATTACTTTGAGGGATGTGAGACATGTTCCAGATTTGCGCCTCAACTTGATTTCTGGTATGGCCTTGGACAAGGAAGGCTATGAGAATCACTTCGGCAGCGAAAAGTGGAAGCTTACCAAGGGTACTATGGTAGTCGCTAGAGGTACTGCTTGTTGCTCATTATACAAAACTCATGTGAAGGTGTGTTCTAATGAGTTGAATGCAATTGAAGATGAATCTTCACCGAATCTGTGGCATAAAAGGCTTGGGCACATGAGTGAGAAAGGGTTGCAGATGTTAGCAAAGAGGTCCCTCATTCCTTTTGCTAAAGATACTGTACTAAACCCTTGTGATTATTGTTTGTTTGGTAAGCAGAATAGAGTTTCTTTTAGCAGTTCCTCTAAAAGAAAATCTGAGTTACTTGAGAGAGTATATTCTGATGTATGTGGTCCCATTGAGGTTGAGTCATTAGGTGGCAATAGATATTTTGTTACTTTTATTGATGATGCTTCACGTAAGGTGTGGGTGTTTTTGTTGAAAACAAAAGACCAGGTATTCCAGCATTTTTAGAGTTTCCATGCTATGGTTGAAAGAGAGACTGGAAAATTATTGAAGTGTCTTCGCAGTGACAACGGAGGGGAATACACTTCAAAGGAGTTTGCAGCATATTGTATGAAACACGGTATTCGACATGAGCAGACAGTTCCTGGCACCCCACAGCATAATGGTGTGGCTGAGAGAATGAACCGCACTATTATTGAGCGAGTCCGATGCATTTTGAGAATGGCTAAGCTGCCTAAGTCATTCTGGAGTGAAGCTGTTCGTACCGCTTGCTACCTGATTAATAGATCTCCATCAGCACCGTTGGACTTTCAGATTCCAGAGAAGGTTTGGAGTGGTAAGGATGTGTCCTATTCTTATTTGAGGGTATTTGGGTGCAAGGCTTTTGCACATATTCCCAAGGAATAACGATCGAAGCTTGATGACAAATCTACTCCATGTGTGTTTGTTGGCTATGGAGATGCAGAATTTGGGTACAGGTTATGGGATCCAGTTCAGAGAAAATTGTTCAGAAGCAGAGACGTGGTGTTTCATGAGCACCAGAATTATGAGGATTTTGATAAAGTTACACAACCTAGGAAAAATAAACTTCCAGACCTCAGCGGAGTTCCTTCGCTATTACAGAATGCCACAGTTGGAGAAGAAAGTCAGAATGAAGATGTGACTGATACAGAGTTGCACGATGGTAATGGATCAGATGCAGAGAGTGTTGAGCAGGGGGAGCATCCCCCTCAACTTGATATTGAAGAACCTCAGCTAAGAAGATCTACGAGAGAACATGTGCCATCAGTCAGGTATCCTTCGTCTGAATATCTTTTAGTTGCTGAGGAGGGAGAACCAGAAACTTTTCAGGAAGTTAAGGCTCATAAGGAGAAGAATAATTGGTTGAGAGCAATGCGGGATGAGATGGATTCGTTGCACAAGAATCACACTTATGAGCTGACTACACTTCCGAAGGGCAGGAAAGTATTGAAGAATAAATGGGTGTTCAAGCTGAAAAAGGATGGAGAAAAACTAGTGAAGTACAAGGCTCGATTGGTGGTCAAGGGTTTTGCTCAAAAGCAAGGTATTGATTTCGATGAGATTTTTTCTCCGGTTGTAAAAATGACCTCTATTCGAGCAGTGTTGGGGTTAGTAGCTAGTATGGATCTTGAGCAACTAGATGTGAAAACTGCATTCCTTCATGGTGATTTGAAGGAGGAAATCTACATGGAGCAACCAGAGGGATTTGAAGTTAAAGGGAAAGAGCACTTGGTTTGCAGGTTGAAGAAAAGTTTGTACGACCTGAAACAAGCCCCAAGGCAGTGGTACATGAAATTTGATTCATTCATGATGGATCAAGGTTACAGCAGAACAATTGCAGATCATTGTGTGTATGTTAAAAAGTTTTCGGATGATAACTTCGTTATTTTGTTGTTATATGTAGATGATATGTTGATAGTTGGGCAAGATGGTAATATGATTCGTAGGCTCAAAGGTGAGTTATTCAAGTCCTTTGATATGAAGGACTTAGGCCCGGCTAAGCAGATTTTGGGCATGAAGATTGCTCGTGACAGAAAAGCTAAAAGGTTGTGGTTGTCACAAGAGAAGTATGTTGAACAAGTGCTTGCAAGGTTCAACATGGGTGATGCTAAGCCAGTTAGCACACCACTGGCCAATCATATTAAGTTGACAAAGCGCATGTGTCCTTCTACTAAGGAAGGGAGAGATGATATGTCAGCAGTTCCCTACTCCTCTGCTGTAGGGAGTCTTATGTATGCGATGGTTTGTACACGGCCAGATATTGCTTATGCAGTTGGCGTTGTGAGCAGGTATTTGTCAAATCCTGGTAGAGAACATTGGGAAGAAGTTAAGTGGATTCTCAGATACTTGAAAGCTACTTCCGATTTGTGTTTGGGGTTTGGTGGTTCGAGTCCAGTCTTGGAGGGTTTTACAGATGCAGACATGGCAGGTTCTGAAGAGAAGAAGTCTACTTCAGGGTATTTATTTATTTTTGCAGGGGGAGCTGTATCATGGCAGTCCAAGTTGCAGAAGTGTGTTGCCTTGTCTACAACTGAGTCAGAATACATCGCCGCTACGGAAGCAGGCAAGGAGATGTTATAGTTGAAACAGTTTCTCCAAGAGTTGGGTTTGACACAGGATGAATATGTGGTTTATTGTGACAGTCAAAGTGCAATTGACTTGACCAAAAATGCCACGTATCATAATCGTACCAAACACATTGATGTTCGTTATCACTGGCTTCGAGAAGTGATGGAAAATGAATTGATGAAAATAAAGAAAGTTCATACCGACGAGAACCCTTCAGACATGTTGACAAAGGTTGTAACTCGCGATAAACTGGAGTTTTGCAAGGAGTTGGTCGGGATGGACTCCAAGTGACGGGGTCACGGTGAAAGCCCCCTCTCATGGATTTGGAGGGGGAGATTGTTGGGTTTGTGGGATCCAAACCCATGAGATTATCCTATTTAAAATAGGAATTTTTTTTATTTTGGTATGTATGTTCTGAAATTGGAAAGGAATTGAATTTTCAGAAGTAACATTGGATTTGGGATGGCAGTTTAGTAATTTTCGAAGGTGACTTGATTTAGGAATAAAGCAGCTTGGAATACTGTTGGGTACAATCCCAATCCAAATTGAAGTCATCATATTATTAATATATATATGACTTATTCATGCCATATTGAATATCACACAAAATAGCAACTGTGAGTATTTTTCAGAAGGAGCATTGTATTGACAGTGCTTCGGTAGAGAAAAAGTGAGAGCAAATTGAGAGGGTTTTTTTGTGAAAGTTTATTCACAAATTGTCATCATTTTTCCGGGTTAATTAATTGCTTGAAGACTTTAATTAATTCTGAGGTTCTAGGTGGTGAGATAATTTGAGTTTTCACTCAAATTGAGGTATTCTTGTATTCTTTCAATTTCTTAATATTTCAAGTTTTTAGTTATAAAACTTAGAAGGGATATTTGTATTCACAGTTGATTATAGTGAAATTGTTCGGAGTTCGACCCGTGGTTTTTACCTCTTAATTTTAGAGGGTTTTCCACGTAAAATTTGGTGTCTTGTGTTTGGTTTATTATTGTGATATTATTTTCTAGTTTATTTAGTTTTTCAAAGACAGTTATAATTGGAGGAGTTTTTCCAACAGAATGATGAGTTAGATTTTCGAGAAAAGGAGAGATTGTTCCTTTTAGCCCTCTAAATGGTAACTGCAAATGGCTGACTCTACCATCTTGATCACAAGCTATTCCTTCCCAGAGGCAGCAATCTGTTGATGTTGACCAATTCAGAGGGCTTGAAACTGTGAAGGACAATAGTTTTAGAGAGTCAATGTCGTCAGTCCGGTTGCAAGCATAGCAAGGAGCAACAAAGCCAGAAATCAGAATGAAAAGGAAGCCTAAAGGCATCATCTTGCACACAAATCTGATGAGAATGGGCTGAAGGACTTGGCTTTTCTGATTATGTGGTATTATAGGCCAATATATATGATTCTGGTAATTAGTGGTAGGCAGATTAAGAAACGGGGAAAAAGAAAATAAGCGACTTGTCTGTGTCAACTCTCAACAGTGTAACATGAAGGTTTGACATTGATCCCTAATGCTTTTTTTTAATATCAAAGGAAAATGCTATTGTATTGGTACAATTGTCCAGTTGCATGTGAGATCACTTGTTGAGTGCATCCAAAAGTTATAAGGTGAAAAGCTCACAAATTCAACTCATGATACAGTTGCTATTTTGTTAAATAAATTATGAGATATTATGCCCCCATATGTGAACCTCCTGAAATATTTATAAGGAACAACATAAACAATGATCTGTGTAATGTTGTAGATGCTGCATGTTTTTTCTGTTGTTATGGATGTTGTCAATTTTTTATGTTCTTCAATAGACAAAGAATTTCCTTCTTCTTCCTCTTATTTGTAGTTTAGGATCCGGTTAGCATAAAGTGAACTTCATGGTAAGTTCACTTCATACCGAATACATTGTTGACACATAAGCGGGAGGGTGATCTCCCCGTCTACGTGTCAACACTGTATTGGTCATAAAGTGAACTTACTATGAAGTGAACTTATCATGAAGTTCACTTTATGCTAACCACTCCCCGTCGTTTATATCTTGCTGCTTTATTGTCTTTTCTCCTTCTTGAGGACATGTTCGCAGTTTTCTTCTATTTTTTTCTTTTAAGAAAATTACTTTTTGAGTAAAAATTCATTAAAAAAAGAATGGCAAAACTATTGATTTAGTCACTGTAGTTGACAAATTTTATTTATTTCACGATTGAACTTTTAATTTTTCGAATTATCCCATTGAACTAATTAGTATTGTAAAATTAGGTCAGTCTGTCAAATATGGCTCATGGATGTTAAATATATTCAGACGTGTACATGAAAAAAAAAGAAAAAAAAAGTAGAAAATGACATGGCCAATGATACGTGGCTTACGCGGCAAAACTAAATAGTTGTTAGACCGGTACAGATTGCAGAGAGAGGCGAACGAAGTTCAGAGAGAGGCAAAATCAGAGAGAGGCGAACGAAGGCGACCACTACTGCTTCTACAAATCTCTGCTACCACTCGACGAAGCCATGATTATGTGTTGAAAATTCTTCCTAGCCTCGTTTCGGGCTCACTGATTCTTCGATCTGCAAACTAGGGTTCCAACTCGATCTTTGAGGAGATTGATTCGGCCATAATCAAAGGGGAAAGTTAGGGTTTTCGTCTTGTCAAACCATGTAACACTGAAAAGCTGGTTGTTAATGGCATCTTCAGATAGCATATCCTCGTCGGTTGCTCGAAAGAGGGTAGAATGTTTCTGCAGTCTATCGGCTTCCATTTGTGTCTCCACAAAGAACAAATCAAAGGGAAGAAGGTTCTATGGATGTCGTTTTTACTCAGTAAGTAAAGTTTAGGTATAAATTTGTATATTATTGTAATGTATTTTGAGACCTATTTGGTCGGATGTTTTTTATCTTTTACAAGAAGCTAATAAATTTGGTTGGTAGTGGTTACAGTGAATTGGGTATAAATTTGGTTGGGTGTTTTATTCAGTAATGTATTTTAGATTCAATTTGGTTGGGTGTTTTTTTATTTTACATGAACTCTGGTGATTTCGTTTTGGCAGAGTATTTCTATATTTCAGTAATGTATTTTTGATTCAATTTGGTTGGGTGTTGTTTTCTTTTTACAAGACGTTAATAAATATTGTGGATTTTTTCATTGGTTGGACATAAGTTCTCAAAACGAAGTTCATGGTAGTGGTTGCAGTGGAATGGGTTTTGTTTCAAGGAATGAAGATGGAGTCGAGTTTCTGAGAAACAAAACAAGAAAGATGAAAGAGAAGTTAAAGAATTTGAAAAAGGCAGGCCTTAATCTTGGAGTTAGAATCTGTCAGAGTAGCAGAGGCAAATAAGAAATTGCAATTGTATGTGATATTGTAATGGATGGTGACTTGTGTTGTATTAAGTTATGTTTTCATGAATGGTTAAGCATTCAAAACTATGTAATGAAGTTATGTTTTCATTTCATGACATTGTAAACATTTAAATCTATGTAATGAAGTTATGTTTTCAGTTCACGACTTCATTAGCATTCTAACTTGTGTATTGTGATGTATTGTGTATTGTGATGAATTTCAGTTCATTCTATCTCAACTTTTATGATGTATTTTGAGCAAGTATTGAGAAAAAAACATTGGCCCTGTGATGCCTTTTGATGTATTGTGTATTGTGATTAAAATCTTAGAAAAAAGAGATTAAGTAATCAATTAAAGGACTAAACACCTATAAATTTGGTATAGATTCTGATCGTGAATCTACACTCTTTTTCTTAGAAAAAAACAACTTTTATGATGTGCAGTGTATTGTGATGCCTTTTGATGGTCTATTTTTGTGAGGCAAAACATATGCCCTGTTTGTGACATTCTACATGGCCTGTTTTGTGACCAAAACAAATGCCCTGTTTTGTGACCAAAACATATACCTTGTCTTTTGACCAACACACTAGCCTTCACTGTAACCTGAACACATGCCATAAAATAACTGCATCCAAAACAATTCTGAAGTTAACTGTAAATACACAACTATTGGGAAACAATTCATGCCTTGTATCATTGCATACCAAACCAGTTAAACAAAATAACCTTTGTTCTACAGTATCACCATGTTGTCCCAAACAGAGTTTTGAAATTAAGATAACCACCATTCTACATTATCATCATTGCAGTACCACAAACAGAGTTGCTTAATTAAGATAAGCTGCAGGACTATAAATATTAAACAGATTACAACCATGTTGTCCCAAAAGAAAGTTAACTGTAAAACAAGGGTCCACAAAATATATTAAATCTGCCCCAAAAGAAAGCTTCACTGTACCCTATTTGCCAAAAATGTCCCCCATCTGCCTTCACTGTCACAAAGCTCCACTGTCCAAATTGTGTTCCACCACCATCTCCAGATCTCTGTCTCACAGTTGCACTCCTCTCAACAGTTGTAGGCGCATTTCCAGCTACACTGTCTTGTTTTCTTTTCACCTATTTATGACCTAAATGTCAGTATGTACATTCTAAAATTGAAGGAAACATATCAGCAAATCTGCAGGAAAGAAAAAAACTCACATTGAGCTTTGGCCTTTTGACAGTAGGTTGTGCTTGGGTAGGTGTGTTCCTACAACCAAATTTATTATGTCCAGGGAAGACTTTGTAAGTTTCAGTATGAATAATGATATCGACCGTGACTTATTGCAAAGGGCGAAGAAAAAAGAAATATTATTTGTGACACCCCTAGAATAGGTCCAGTCAACCCAACCCATTCTGAGTCGCCAAATACATGGTACAGAATTCAAATACAAAATTTTATATCACACGGTCGTGCAAAATACGACCACACAACTGTGAGTGTCAATACAAATATGTACAAAATATTAACATTCAAACTAAGTCCTCATTACAATTATTATCACACTATCTATCAAAAATAGTGAGGACTACTACTACTCTAACTCGGACCATCACTCTGTCCCCCGACTAGTTCCCACAACATTCTCATTTCCTGAAGAGGACAATAGATGAAAAGGGTGAGCTCAACTAGCCCAGTAAAGAATATTATGAATAAGATAATGGAAAATAAATTATCGTTAGTCTTCAACAATTCAGATAAAATATTATTGACAACAAGTTTTAGATCAATATTCGCAGCGAAAATAACCATTCATTAGAAGAGTTCAGTAGAGAATGAAGTCTACTATCTTCTATGATTTAAAAGTCCATCATCAATATTTTATCCCTGTAACATCAATCAAAATACATCTCGAATCAAATATTCATCTTTGCACTACAGGCCAAAGATATTCATTTCTATCACCAGTGGTCATGTTCATCTCAATACCTGTTCATCTTTGCACTACGGGCCAAAGATATTCATCAGGTAATCATTCATCTTTGCTCTACAGGCCAAAGATATTCAGTTATATCACCTTTTAGGACTGAGGATGATGAAAAATATTTTAAAGAACGAATCCAGTGATATAAAAGACAAAGACTAAGGATCCATAATCTAATTTATCCAAGTTAAAGAATACTCCATAATACTTTGTGGAGTAAAATTCAAGAATAAAGCTCAAAATTTAGATCCAATCAAAGATAGTAACCATAACAGACAATTTGGACAAATAGAAGAAAATTTAATTTTTTTCGTGAATAGTGCCGTATACGTGAATAGTAATCCCGACGGAAAAAAATAAGAATTTCATAACAAAATCCATGCCAATATTTTGGTATAATGATATTGAAAAGAATAACACCATTTACGAAAGAAAATAACATCCCTTCCTCAAAAGAATAGTACCTCTGACTGGAATATCGGATATAAGGCTGAAAAAAACTTGCACTGAATAGTAACACTCAAAGTATCTAAATACTCACAAAAATACGCTTGATATTATAGAGAGAGAAAATTTCTGATTCTGGTGTGATTTTCAATTCTAACCTAAGCACCCTATTTATAGGAAAAGCTTAGGATGCCAAAGTAGACTTTTTAATAATAAAAATTCCAGCCGCCTCGTTTTTTTTTCTCTGGCTGCTTTCAATAATCGGAATTTTTTTAACAAAAAACAAAAGTGGGGCCCACCCATGTTTTTAATAAAAATATTTATTTTCGAAACTTCAATAGTTTATAATAAATAGCTCTTTTATCAGAAAAATACAAATGATATGTCCTTTTCATAGGAAATTTAATTCTCTACAACTTTGTAGAAGGAAGTTTTTCCAAATTCCAAACATAAATTATCCGAAATCCATAAACGGATGATTTTTCACACCAAAATGCTGATAAAAACACATCAGCACTAATTCCTTCTTTTATATCCACAAAATAAATATTTTCTTATCATATAAATCAATAATTAATTATTCACAAATAATATTACAGAACTACAATATTGACAACCAGGTCGTTCCCAGGAAAGAGGGGGCCTTCCGATAAGGACTTTCCTTACTGGCGCGCAATTAAATAACCCCTCCTAGACAGAACTTCCTTAGACATTGTCAATAATGCTATCTAATAATATTATTCAAATAATATAAATTATTGAGTTGATAATATGAAATACTGTGCAATGACAATTATTGAATCAATAATACAAAATATCAACGGTAGCAATTATTGAATCAATCATAGCAATGTAGCAATTATTGATATAAAATATCAACGTAGTAATTATTGAATCAATAAAATATCATGCAATTATTTAATCAATAATATAAAATATTAAACAGTAATTACTGTAACAATAATTGAGTAAGTGTCTTCTCACGTAAGAATCAATAATTCAAAATACTGTGCAATATCGTGTGTTACTGTGTAACACCGCGTATTACTGTATTTTAACCATCGGGTATTTTAACAGTACTAACAATAACAACTACGCCGTTATTTTATAAAAAGGTTATTTCTGTCGCTTTCTATATCCGACATTTATTTCGTTGTGGGGCCCACAAATAGCTGCGCCGTCGTACGAATATTCTCCGACAACAAGAATATTCCACGACCAAACGAATATTCCCCGACAACAATGAATATTTTATAACCATTTGCTCATTTTGAAATATTTGCATATTTCACCCATAACTTTTCACATTTATCAAATTAACACCTTACTATTTCGAAATAATATATAAAGAAAATTAAATCTTTATTCATAAAAGTTGGGGTCTTACAGCCTCCCCTCGTTATGAAATTTCATCCTCGAAATTGACGTACGTACCTGGTATGTCGAAAAGGTGAGGATACCTCGCTTTCATTTCCGATTCCAACTCCCAGGTCATTTCCTTAATAGCATGGTTTCTCCACAAAACTTTAACTTGAGGTATAATTTTCGAGCGTAGGACATGCTCCTTCTTATCCAAGATCTTGACAGGTATCTCCTCGTACGTTAAATCTTCGGCTATCTCGTCTGGTTCTAACTCAATAATGCGGTTTGGATCCTTCATATATTTACGTAACACGGATATGTGAAACACGTTATGAACACGAGAAATGCTTGGAGGTAAAGCGAGTCTATAGGCCACATTTCCTACTCGGTCAAGAATCTCAAATGGACCAATGAATCATAGATTGAGCTTTCCTCTCTTCCCAAACCTCGTAACTCCTTTCCACGGAGCAACACGTAATAACACATGGTCCCCAACATTAAATTCCACGTCCTTTCGATGAAGATCCACATAACTCTTTTGTCGATCTTGTGCGGTTTGTATCCGTTGTCGGATCATTTGGATCTTTTCTGTAGTCATACGTACCAACTCTGGTCCCAATAATGTTGCTTCACCCACCTCATTCCAGCATATTGGAGAGCGACACTTTCGTCCATGCAACGCTTCGAATGGAGCCACGCCTATACTTGCCTGATAACTGTTGTTGTAGGAAAATTCCACCAATGGTAAGTACTTATCCCAACTCCCTTTGAAGTCTAGAACACAGAGTCTCAATAGATCTTCAAGAGTTTGAATAGTCCTCTCTGATTGTCCGTCTGTTTGAGGATGATAAGCCAAACTGAATCGTAAATCCGTGCCCATAGCTTTCTGCAAACTGATCCAAAATCGTGAAGTAAATTTGGGGTCACGATCTGAAAGTATGGATACTGGCATGCCATGCAATCTCATAATCTCATTCATGTACATACGAGCAAGACGTTCAAGGGAATAAGTCTCTCGTATCGATAAGAAATGAGCAGACTTGGTTAATCTATCAACAATAACCCAAATCGCATCTATACCTTGAGAAACCTTGGGAAGACCCATAATGAAAACCATCGTAATGTGTTCCCACTTCCATTTAGGAATCTCTAGTGGTTGCAATTGACCCTTCGGCACTTGATGCTCTGCCTTTACACGTTGACAAGTTAAACATCTCTAAATAAACTCCACGATCTCTCTTTTCATATTGCTCCACCAAAATGTATGTCGAAGATCACGATACATTTTGGTACTCCAAGGATGGATTGCAAATGGTGTGTTGTGTGCCTCCATCATGATTCTATGCGTCAAGTCAGAATCGTTAGGAACACAAAGTCTGGAGTTGACTCGAAGTATTCCCTCTTCATCGATTCTTGCTTCTGGAATGGCACCTTCTTGCACTTTCTTCTTCATCTTCATCAGCTCTGGATCCGTAGCTTGAGCAGCTTTAACTTTATCAACCAAAGCTAGTTCTACGCGTATACTTGGCATCATCGCACTCGTTCCCACATATGATCTTCTACTCAACGCGTTAGCTACCACGTTCACTTTTCCAGGATGGTATTGAATGGTATGATCGTAATCTTTCAACAGCTCAAGCTAACGTCGTTGTCGCATGTTGAGTTCTTTTTGAGTGAAGAAATATTTGAGGCTCTTATGATCCGTATAGATCTCCACTTTCTCTCCGTACAGGTAATGTCTCCAGATCTTCAACGCGATAACGACTGCTGCCAACTCTAGATCATGAGTAGGATAATTCCTCTCATATTCTTTGAGTTGTCGCGAGGCATATGCTATGACTTTCCCATGTTGCATGAGAACACATCCTAACCCTTTGCCCGAAGCATCGCTGTAGATAACAAATCCATCCGAACCAGATGGTATTGTCAGAACAGATGCCGAGATAAGTCTTCTCTTGAGCTCTTGGAAGCTCTTCTCGCATTCCTCGCTCCAAACTAATTTTGTATCTTTCCGAGTCAACTGAGTTAATGGAGTAGCGATTCGAGAAAATCCCTCTATGGACCTCCGATAATAACCAGCTAAGCCCAGAAAGCTTCGTACTTCGGTTACCTACTTAGGTTGCTCCCAGCTTTGTATTGCTTCAATCTTCGTTGGGTCAACAAATACTCCACGTTTCGATACCACGTGCCCAAGAAATGCTAATTTCTCAAGCCAGAACTCGCATTTCTTCAGCTTGGCATATAGCTTGTTCTCACGAAGCTTTTGAAGTACCAACTTCAAGTGGTGCTCATGATCTTCACAGCTTTTAGAATAGATGAGGATGCCATCAATAAAGACAACAACGAATTGATCTAAATATTCCTTAAATACACGGTTCATCATATCCATGAAAGCAGCAGGAGCATTAGTCAATCCAAAAGACATGACTAAGAACTCATAATGCCCGTACCGAGTTCTAAAAGCAGTCTTCGAAATATCCTCAGTTTTAATCTTTAGCTGATGATATCCAGAACGAAGATCGATCTTTGAAAAGAATTGTGCTCCTTGCAACTGGTCGAACAGGTCATCAATATGAGATAACGGATACCTATTCTTGATGGTGACATGGTTCAACTCCCATAGTCAATACAAAGTCGCATACTCCCGTCTTTCTTCTTTACGAATAAAATAGGAGCACCCCAAGGAGACGTACTAGGACGAATAAAATCGATGTCTAACAATTCCTGTAATTGGACCTTTAACTCCTGAAGTTCAATAGGAGCCATTCGATATGGGATTTTAGAAATGGATTTTGTACCGGGTTCAAGGTCAATAAAGAATTCAACTTCACGTTCTGGGGGTAGACTGGGAAGTTCTTCGGGAAATACATCAGGAAACTCATTAACAACGGAAATATTATTCAAATCTGACGTATTCTGGTTTAGATCAGTGACATGGGCTAAGAAAGCTTGACATCCGTTTTTCAATAAACGAATAGCTTTGTGACTTGAAATGACATTGACTGATTTTAGTGGTTTGGTGGTTTGGATTCGCACAACAGGTTGATTAGGAATATGAAAACTAACAACCTTACGAAAGCAATCAATTTTGGAATGGTAAGTGGTTAACCAGTCAATTCCTAAAATCACGTCAAATGCAAGTATTTTCAAAGATATAAGATCAACAGGTAAGGTAAGGGTACCAATCTGAATCAAGCAAGATTTGTAAACTATAGATGTAACGAAGGTTTCTCCTAACGGAGTTTCAACAGATAAGTCAAAGTCTAATTTCTCAGGTGTCAAATTCAAACGTTGAGCACAAGCAGGTGAAATAAAAGAATGGGTAGCACCGGTGTCTAACAAGGTGTAAACTTCGCAAGAGTTTATGATTAGCTTAACCGTAATCACCTCGTGTGGATTCCTCGCGTTTTGGGCTGTCACGACAAACGCTCTTCCAGGAATTACCGACTTTGACTTGTCCGAAACCGCCTTGGAAATCACCACCCCCGCTGGATTTGGTTTTGCAACAGGACAATCTCGAGCTATATGTCTTTCTTTTCCACAGTTATAGCATGCTTTGAATTGTTGTGGGTAGTTTGGCCTGATGTGTCCCTCTTTCCGGCGTTTATAGCATACGACCGGTGGTCGTTCTCCTTCCCTAGAAACAGTTGATGCTGGTGCTGTTGTTGACGTCTTCACGTTCTCATTGTTGTACATTCTCTTCTTGAAATCTCCTCCCGATTCGCTTTTTCTACTATCATGGCCACGATTATCACCGGAGTGGTTACCGCTTCTGTCATACTTTCCTCCCCGTTGGTTGTCATTGCTCCGATGACTGCTGCCACCGGTACGACCTTGGTTGTTGTCCCTTGGTTGAACATAATCACTATCTCGTTCTAACAACTGGGCCCTGTTCACTACATCTGAATATAGAGAAAATTTGTGAGAAATGAGGTATTGACGTATTTCGGGTTTCAAACCTCTCAGAAACATCCGCGTCATACGTTCCTCATTCTCCACCAAATGAGGTGCAAACCTGGACAGCTCCGCGAACTTAGCCTCGTACTGGGACACCATCATGTTGTTTTGTTCTAGTCGGATAAACTCTACCTTCTTCATATGATGAATACTTTCAGGAAAGTACTTGTCATTGAACAGTTTCGGGAACGCTTCCCAAGACATCTTGAGTGCGGCAGGCTGGGTACGATTCACGGATTCCCACTAGTAATCTGCCTCTCCACGGAACATAAACGTGGCGCATGGAACCTTCTGTTCCTCTGTGCATCCCAAGACATCAAATATCTTGGTAACTTGTTTAATCCACGTCTCCACCTTGATCGGATCAGGTTTTCCCAAAAACTTTGGTGGTCCCAATTCTTTGAACTGCCTTGCAGTGACAAGCCGCGAGTTGTTATTATCTCCACCTGTATGTTGCACACGAGTCTCCCTCGTCTGGTTTTGCATGAACTACAAAAAACTTCTAAACATCTTATCGTTTATCGTCTGACCAGCGTTGTTTTCAGGATGAACATTGCCTTCTTGTTGCACGTTCTCCTGGTTGGTGATTAAAGGTGTCTCCACAGTCTCATTCACTTCGTTGTTAACATTCTCAGCTGCCATTCTCAAATACTAACATAAAATAAGGGTTAATTAAACAAATTAACCTATCACATATTAACCCTATGCTCCGACTGACCAATTAAATACCACATAAGCTTAGGTAGGACACACTAGCGAAGGATTTACTCGTCTCCCCCCTCCTAGTTCTATTCCCAGATCTCCACCAGAGACCATATCCCTAAGCTCTGATACCAACTGTGACACCCCCAGAATAGGTCCAGCCAACCCAACCCAACCCATTCTGAGTTGCCAAATACATGGTACATAATTCAAATACAAACTTTTATATCACATGGTCGACCAAAATACGACCACACAACTGTGAGTGTCAATACAAATATGTACAAAATATTAACATTCAAACTAAGTCCTCATTACAATTATTATCACACTATTTATCAGAAATAGTGAGGACTACTACTGCTCTAACTCGGACCATCACTCTGTCCCCCGACTAGTTCCCGCAACATTCTCATTTCCTGAAGAGGACAATAGATGAAAAGGGTGAGCTCAACTAGCCCAGCAAAGAATATAATGACTAAGATAATGGAAAATAAATTATCGTTAGTCTTCAACAATTCAGATAAAATATTATTGACAATAAGTTTTAGATCAATATTCGCAGCGGAAATAACCATTCATTAGAAGAGTTAAGTAGAGAATGAAGTCTACTATCTTCTATGATTTAAAAGTCCATCATCAATATTTTATCCCTGTAACATCAATCAATATACATCTCGAATCAAATATTCATCTTTGCACTACAGGCCAAAGATATTCATTTGTATCACCAGTGGTCATGTTCATCTCAACACCTGTTCATCTTTGCACTACGGGCCAAAGATATTCATCAGGTAATCATTCATCTTTGCTCTACAGGCCAAAGATATTCAGTTATATCACCTTTTAGGACTGAGAATGATGAAAAATATTTTAAAGAACGAATCCAGTGAGATAAAAGACAAAGACTAAGGATTCGTAATCTAAGTTATCCAAGTTCAAGAATACTCCATAATAATACTTTGTGGAGTAAAATTCAAGAATAAAGCTCAAAACTTAGATCCAATCAAAGATAGTAACTATAATAGACAATTTGGACAAATAGAAGAAAATTTAATTTTTTCGTGAATAGTGCCGTATACGTGAATAGTGCCGTATACGTGAATAGTAATCCCAACGAAAAAATAAGAATTTCATAATAAAATCCATGCCAATATTTTGGTATAATGATATTGAAAAGAATAACATCATTTACGAAAGAAAATAACATCCCTTACCTCAAAAGAATAGTACCTCTGACTGGAATATCGGATATAAGGCTGAAGAAAACTTGCACTGAATAGTAACACTCAAAGTATCTAAATACTCACAAAAATACGCTTGATATTATAGAGAGAGAAAAATTCTGATTCTGGTGTGATTTTCAATTCTAACCTAAGCACCCTATTTATAAGAAAAGCTTAGGATGCCAAAGTAGACTTTTTAATAATAAAAATTCTAGCCGCCTCGTTTTTTTTTTCTCTGGCTGCTTTCAATAATCAGAATTTTTTCAACAAAAAATAAAAGTGGGGCCCACCCATGTTTTTAATAAAAATATTTATTTTTGAAACTTCAATAATTTATAATAAATAGCTCTTTTATCAGAAAAATACAAATGATATGTCCTTTTCATAGGAAATTTAATTCTCTACAACTTTGTAGAAGGAAGTTTTTTCTAAATTCTGAACATAAATTATCCGAAATCCATAAACGGATGATTTTCCACACCAAAATACTGATAAAAACACATCAGCACTAATTCCTTCTTTTATATCCACAAAATAAATATTTTCTTATTATATAAAATAATAATTAATTATTCACAAATAGTATTACAGAACTACAATATTGACAACCAGGTCGTTCCTAGGAAAGAGAGGGCCTTCCGATAAGGACTTCTCCTTACTGGCGCGCAATTAAATAACCCCTCCTAGACAGAACTTCCTTAGACATTGTCAATAATGCTATCTAATAATATTATTCAAATAATATAAATTATTGAGTTGATAATGTGAAATACTGTGCAATGACAATTATTGAATCAATAATACAAAATATCAACGGTAGCAATTATTGAATCAATCATAGCAACGTAGCAATTATTGATATAAAATATCAACGTAGCAATTATTGAATCAATTAAATATCATGCAATTATTGAATCAATAATATAAAATATTAAACAGTAATTACTGTAACAATAATTGAGTAAGTGCCTTCTTACGTAAGAATCAATAATTCAAAATACTATTCAATACCGTGTGCTACTGTGCAACACCGCGTATTACTGTATTTTAACCACCGGATATTTCAACAGTACTAACGGTAACAACTATGCCGTTATTTTATAAAAAGGTTATTTCTGTCGCTTTCTATATCCGACAGTTATTCCGTTGTGGGGCCCACAAATAGCTGCGCCATCGTACGAATATTCCCCGACAACAAGAATATTCCATGACCAAACGAATATTCTCCGAAAATAATGAATATTTTATAACCACTTGCTCATTTTAAAATATTTGCATATTTCACCCATAACTTTTCACATTTATCAAATCAACACCTTACTATTTCGAAATAATATATAAAGAAAATTAAATCTTTATTCATAAAAGTTGAGGTCTTACATCATTGGAGTCTCTTTCCTTGAAACTTTACCAATCTGCTTTGGTTCTTCATTTGGATCTTTCCTTCTACATCTCTTTGGCCTTCCAGCCAATCTTTTAGTCAATGGAGGCAACAAGATTGGTAAGTCAGTGGTAGGCCAACCATTGCTACCACTCATGGGCTTTAACAAGTGGTTATATGACTTAAGATAGGTTTCAATGTAGTAACAATGGTCCACAAAATCCTCAACATGCTTCTCTTGATGAAGTATCCCAGTAGCAGCATGATGGCAAGGTATTCCAGACAATTGTCACACCCCACAAGAGCAAGTATTTTTTACTATGTCTACCACATATTTACCATAACTATCAGTCACCTCATACATATGCCCCCCATCCCAGTAGTGTTCACAGTACCTTGTCAATTTAATAGACCTATTCACTTTAGTTAGAATCATAGGACATAATTTGCCATCTCTTTTTAGCATCTGATCTCTCTTGATATGGATTATCTCCATTACCTGAGTTTTTATGTCTTCAAACATTGTTAAGATGGGTTTATACCTAGCCTCTAGGATCCAACTGTTAAAACACTCTGACATATTATTTGTCACTACATCACATTTGGTGGTGGTATCAAAGTAAGCCTTACT
The DNA here is from genome assembly GCA_020205555.1 of Panax stipuleanatus. Lineage (NCBI taxonomy): Eukaryota > Viridiplantae > Streptophyta > Magnoliopsida > Apiales > Araliaceae > Panax > Panax stipuleanatus. Next base: position 6,242,634 of record CM035119.1, on the reverse strand, counting down.
CCAAAGTTTAGGAGGGATACCTATCAATGCAGTGTGTGCATCCTTTGACTCCTTCTTGATGTCCTTCATTGCCTTTCGAAAATCTGCAGGATTGTTGGCTTTTGATGCCTTCCAGAACATCACCTTCAAAGTTGGCCCAGGGAACTTTTTTCTCCAATTTGCATAGATGTGCCCTGCACAACATCTATGCTCTGCTTGGGATAGTAGTTCCTGAATAGCAGGCACCAAACCCTATGCCAGTATGCAAATAATTTAAGTTAGTATAATTGTAAGACCCCAAATTTTATGAATAAGATTTAATTTTTTTTATATATTATTTTGAAATAGTAAGGTGTTGATTTGATAAATGTGATAAGTTATGGGTGAAATGTGCAAAGTTTACAAAGTAAGCAAATGGTTATAAAATATTCGTTGTGTCGGGAAATATTCGTTTGGTCGAGGAATATTCTTTTTGTCGGAGAATATTCGTACGACGGCGCAGTCATTGGTGGACCCCACAACGGAATGAATGTCGGATATAGAAAGCGACAGAAATAACCTTTTTATATTATAATGGCAAAACTGTTACCGTTAGTACTGTTGAAATACCGGTGGTTAAAATACAGTAATACGCGGTGTTACACGGTAGCGCACGATATTGCACAGTATTTCGAATTATTGATTCTTACGTAAGAAGACACTTACTCAATTATTGTTACAGTAATTACTGTTCAATATTTTATATTATTGATTCAATAATTGCATAATATTTTATTGGTTCAATATTTGCTACGTTGATATTTTATATCAACAAGTGGTACTTTGCTATTTTATATTATTGATTCAATAATTGTGTTTGCACATTATTTCAAATTATCAAATCAATATTTCATATTATTTGAATAATATTATTAGATAGCATTATTGGCAATGTCGAAGGAAGTTCTGTCTAGGAAAGGGGTTGATTAATTACGCGCCAATAAGGAAAAATTCTTATCGGAAGGCCCCCTCTTTCCTGGGAACGACCTGGTTGTCAATATTGTAGTTCTGTAATATTATTTGTGAATAATTAATTTTTAATACATATGATAAGAAAATATTTATTCAATGTGGATTTAAACGGAGGAATTTTTAACACGTGACATTTGTTAAAAATTGGTATTTTATCTTGTCCGATAAAATAATTCATTCAAATATATTATTATAATATTACATTATAATAGTATGATGTGATTATATAATAGTATGATTTTTATAATTTGAATGATAACATTATTATAGTAAATTCATGGTATAAAAGTTAAACGAGGTGGAAGAGTGCAAATTGAATTTGAACTCTTATGATGCAAGCAATGATGTCATCGGAGCGATGAGGTAAGCAATGATGTCATCGGAGCGATGAGGTAAGCAATGATGTCATAGATCGATGATGTAAGCGATGATGTCATAAATTATGGCGAAAAGACTATTTTACCCTTACTCTGCCGAGCCTATAAATAGAAGCTCATTTCTTCATTATTTCTCACCAATTCACTAAAGCTATAGAGAGAGAAAGTATAGAGAGAATAAGAGAGAAAGAAGAAGAGTATTCTGCTATTGCGCTAGTGCAGTCTCCAAATTTTAAGGTAAGGGGTATTATTTCTTTCGTATTCATGAAGAGAGTTATTTTCTTTCAATACTCGTAAGGGTTGTTATTCCATTTCTTATTATTCTGTTGAAAGAATCATGAGCGGACTACCGCCAGACGGGTGAATCTTCGTATTCAGTTGTTATTAAATTGTGAAAATAATCTGTTTGAGCGGACTACCGCCAGACGGGTGAATAACCCTTCGTATTTAGTTGTTATTAAATTGTGGAAATAATTTGTTTGAGCGGACTACCGCCAGACGGGTGAAAATTCAATTGCAGTTTTGTATATTGTTTCATTTCAGATTCTTAACTCTAAACTTACTACGGTAAGTATTGCTTCTATAATTCCTGAAATGATCAGATATTACTTGAGTTTTGCGCTTCATCTAATATTATTTCACTGGAATATTGGTCTGAACTTGCTTGTGAAATTTTTACCTTTTCATGTCGAGTTACTATTCACGGGGTACTATTCACGGTAAAAAATATTTTTTTTAAATTTTCCAAATCATCTTTGATGGGATCCAGGTTTTGATCTTTATTCTTGAACTCTGGATAAATTCTCTAATATTTGTCATTTATCTCACTGGATCCGTTATTCGTATTATTTTTTATCATTCTCAGTTCTAAATGGTGATATAACTAAATATCTTTGGCCTGTAGTGCAAAGATGAATAATTACGTGATGAATATCTTTGGCCTGTAGTGCAAAGATGAATGATTACCTGATGAATATCTTTGGCCCGTAGTGCAAAGATGGACAGGTGTTGAGATGAACATAACCAACTGATGATACAACTGAGTATCTTTGGCCCGTAGTGCAAAGATGGATATTTGATTCGAGTTGTATATTGATTGATGTTACAGGGATAAAATATTGATGATGGACTTTTAAATCAAAGAAGATAGTAGACATCATTCTCTACTTAACTCTTCTAATGAATTATTATTTTCGCTGCGAATATTGATCTAAAACTTGTTGTCCATAATATTTTATCTGATTTATTGAAGGCTAATGATAATTTGTTTTTCATTATCTTAGTCATAATATTCTTTACTGGGCTAGTTGAGCTCACCCTTTTCTTCCATTGTTCTCTTCAGGAAATGAGAATATCGCGGGTACTAGTCGGGGAATGGAGTGATGGTCCGAGTTAGAGCTGTAGAAGTCTTCACTATTTGTTTTATTTAAAATAGTGTGATAATAAATGTAATGAGGACTTAGTTTGAATATTAATATTTTCTACATGTCTGTATTGACACTCACAGTTGTGTGGTCGTATTTTGCACGACCGTGTGATATGAAAGATTGTATTTGAATTTATTTGAGTGTATTTGACGACTCAAAATGGGTAGAGTATTGAACCTATTTTGGGGGCGTCACAATAATGACATAAATGTGCATTGCAAATAATTGTTAAGATTCAATAAAAATAAAATTAAACTACACCTTTTGTTGATCAGTAATTAATGTCCATCCTTTGCCTTGTTCTAATCCAACATCATTGCATAACAAACTTAAAAACCAGCTCCAACTGTCTTTATTTTCACTTTCCACCACAGCCCAAGCTATTGGGAACATCTGATTGTTAGCATCTCGACCTATTGCAATTAACAGCTCCCCTCTACAATATGTCTTTAGAAAACAACCATCAAGCCCAATAATAGGCATGCAACCCTCCAATCAGTTCATCTTCACAGCATTAAAACAAATATACATTATTTGAAACCTTTTTGGAGTGCCCTGATCAGTCCTAATTTGCACAGTGCTACCTAGATTGGCATTAAGGATCTCTTGTCCATAGTCCCAAACACCTTCATAATGTTCTGCCAGAGTTTTTTCTATCTCAGATAAGGCTAATTTTTTAACTTGCAAACACTGTGCAATAGAGCATTTCAGTCCATACCTTTGCTTTATTGCCTCTTGGAATTCCCTCAACTTGATCCTTGGCTTTGTTCTAATTGTCCCTCCAAACTTATCTACCAACCACCTACATCTAATAATCTTTATCTTGTTGGCCCTAATACAACTGTGGAACTTAGTAGGGTAAGCCTTAATTTGAAACTATTTTTCCCTAGGAACATAGTTGGCCTAAAGCTTCCATGGACATCCTATTGCACACTTAGCTTGAACCCTTGTAGCTTCATTAACTGCAAACCAAACTCCTTTCCCCTTCCCAACTGCATAATTTTGTAATGCTTCCCTTAGTTGCTCAACCCCAGTGAAAGTCATGTATAACTCAAATTCAACCTCTTTCAATGCAGTGTTTGGATTATACACAGGAAAGGATCTCTTCAGTTTAATCCTTGGCTCTTCACCTTCCTACTCACTATCACTACTTGAGGGAGGAGATGCAAGAACTTCAATGTCAAAATCTTCATATATTTCATCACATGGCTTTATGCCCCTTGTACCAAATTTAGTGACAACCTCATCATCAGATGAAAAAGTAGGTTCAACATAATCTTCATCAACAATTTTATGCTTCTTACTTGCCTTGCTTGCCCTTTTCTTCTTCCTGCATGTGTTCTCAGTTGTCTCATGCTCCTCTGATGCCTTGTTAGCATATACTGAGCTAGAAGCTTGAGTCCCTATATGTTCAGGTACTTCACCTTCAGGTACTTCACCACACTCCACTTCAACTTCATCATCCAATTGAACTTCATCTTCCAATTGAACTTCACAAACAATTTCCAACTCTTTAATCTTTGATTTTTAATCTCTTCCTTATGCAGCTTAACTTTGATCAACTCCTCATTCTCATCATCATCACTAACATCACTGCAGTTATCATTTGTTTCTTCATCTGTAGATTCATCATCATCTCCCTTTGGTGCATCAACCTGCACATCAATAACATCAACTTCCTTCTCAAGTTCCTGCTCAACTTCCCTCTCACCAACCTGATCAACTTATATCTCAAATGGTAAGACTTCATCAGTAGAGTGGTCACAGTATATGTTAGTTCCCAGTAGGCACACAGTAGTTCTAGAAGGGGGGTTGAATAGATCCTTTGTTTTTAAACTCTTTTTCATTTTATTTTGTATTGCTAAGAAGTTAGCACATGACAAACATAAGAATCATTTCAAGCACAGCGGAATAAGTTAAATATCCCCTTCATTGATATATTGATAAACATTGATACATTGTTCTTGAAGTTAGTTTAGCTATAAGTAGTTATTACATACATAGCAGTTATAGCAGTTAATTACATAATGTAAAGACAGAATGTAAAAGACACAAGGGGTTTTAAGTGGTTCAGAGACTCAAGCTCCTAATCCACTCTTCTGCACTCTCGCAGGAAATCCACTAAGGAAGGGTAGCACCCTGAATCATTAACATTCCTTCAAGGCCAGCAGCCTTGGCACTTCAGTTCACTAAGAACTCTTCAAGTCCAGCAGGCTTGGAACTTCATTTAGTCCCTCCGGACAAGGACCCCTCAGGCCCTGCCTACTCGTTGTTGTAGTTGTTGTTGTTGGTGGTGCCTTGCTGCTAAGATGTCTTGAAGCTTGATCATCTTTGTACTTAGCAGCTTGGCGTGGCCCTCTTTGCATTCTGCGTAGAGTCTGGACCACTTCTTCTCAGGTGCAGCTGATCTTCATTCTGTTCAGCTCATCTTCTTCTGATGTCAGCTGTGCACCATCACCACATAGGTCTGCTAAGGCTTTTCATTGTGAGTCACCTTCTTATGATCCTTAGCAGCCTTTGAACCCTTCTTGATTGATATGCAGACATGGTTCTGCATATGTACTTGTTCAACTTCTGGTTCTTCATGGTGATCTGTAGAGTGGCTCTTCTGATCTTTTTTATGCTCAGCCACTTTCCTGAATGCTATCTTCTTGGCCTTCTCGGCTCTCAGCTTAGCTGCCATCTTTAATGGCATTCTCATCCTTGTTGAGTGAAACTTTAGTCTGTTCAAGTCCTTCTTCAAATCTGCTTCACTTCCACCTTCGTAGTCTCATTGCCACTGAGACTTGTTCTGTTCAGCTCTGGTGGAACTCGTAGAGTCAACAATGTAGCATTCCAACAACTCAACGATTCTTCAACTCAACAACTCTTTCATCTTTGAAGCTTCAGCTGTTAAATACCCTTCCAGGATCTTCCCATTGGAAAATAGCTGTTGGAAGCTATTTGAATTGCTTCGCAGATCTCGAGTTATTTGGTGCAGACTGCTGATGTGACGTGACAGCTCCTTTTTGACTTTACTGACACAGCAGTTTGCTACTTCACCTACCGCCTCAGAGATGTCACTATTCCGTGTCAGGCTGGTAGTCACCTTTATTTCTAATTTCTAACTTCTTGATCAGAACATCAGAAATTGTCCTTCTGCATCGATGCTCTCAATCAGCAACGTTCGAATATCAGTCTTCAGATTAAACCGTTGCCAATGCTTCAATCTTCAGATGACCGAACTCTACGATTCTTATGCAGATGTTCTTGGACCTTGATCGTAGTGTGTCTTGTTGAATATTTCTCTTTGACTGGTTGAGACAACACTACGATTCTGAATAGTGTTCTTTAGATATGCAATGTAGAACACCTCTTCCTTCTCTTGTGCAGTGCTTCAACACTTCTGCTTACCTTGACTGATCTCAGGAACTGATAGCTTAACTTGTCATTCTGGCCTCCTTCTGAATAGTAAGAAACATCAGATTTGTGGCATACCCAGCTCTCTTTCTCCTGGTGATCTCCCGTTCACCTATCAACAATGGTCTGACCTATGCTTAATCACTTATGTCTTGTTCTTCATAAGCTAGCCAGTATCTCTGTGTAAACTGCATCAGTTCCTGCTCGTTTGGCAAACACTACGATCCTGGTTAATCCCAAGATCATTGACTTCTGTTGCTACTGCACTTGCTGACTTTCTTTAGTCAGTCATTATATCTAAAGTCTTCTTAAGATTTGCTTGTAGAAGACTTCTCCTGAATGGCTTTACTTCTCAACCAGGACGCTGATTGAGTTGGTGCTTAGATCTTCTGATTGCATGCAGGCCATTCATTGAGTGCTCTCTGGTTTCCTTCAGGTGGAATGTATCTTTGTGGCTCAGACCAGAGGCTTCATCTTTGGATTATATGGGAGTGCTCATCTGTTGAGAATCGCGTTGACACTACGATTTTGTCTTGGCATTGTGAGCAACCTCTATAGACGCCTTAGTCCTGTAGACTACGATTTAGCCTTGTTTCTGCAGACACTACGACTCCGAGATCAAATCTTGATAGACTACGATTTCTGCATGCATGCTTGCTGTCCTCGTCTGATCTTTCTTGACTACGATCTCTGCCTCTGATATGATCAATAGACTCCACTACTACAAGTGTGATCTACGATTCTTGACTTAGCTCTGGCAGATGCTCGGTCGGCTAATAGACAGGCTGTCTCTACGATTCTGAGCACGACTTCCTCAGCAGACTACGGCTCTAAGAAAGTTCTTTCCGACACACTACAATCCTTCCTCGTCTCTCATGGCAGACTACGAACTCCAAGATCTACTATCCTTGCAGACTACGATTCCACCTTGATAGTTCTCGAGTCTTCCTTATCTCTCCTGGCAGACTACGATGCTGGTGCAGTGCTCGACGATCAGACAAGCCTATCTATTACACTTTTTAAGATCAACCTAACAAGCTTGATCTTTCTATATTTATAGTCCTTTGTACATCATTTCTTTTTAAGGACTTTACAAAGCTGTTTGCTTATGTAGGATCAACCTAACATATTTGATCAAATTCATTCTAAGTCCTTGTACATATATTCTTATTATCTATCAAAGGACTTAATAGCTTTTATCAATGCAAGCATACTTGCATATTCATTCATTTATATCATAATCAAATCATATAAAATAAGAATAACATTCTCATGTATATTCCCAACAGTATAGATCAACTACACCAGAATGTTCACCCTCCTCAACTAGTAACCTAATACTATGGTCATCATGTATCAACTCTAAACCATAATGAATATCCAAATGACCAACTTTGAAATACACTGCAGTATTCTTTTTGTATCTATACTTCTTAGGTAAGTTGTATATCTTGTCAACATTCAGCCAGTCACCATCAACATCATGAAGCAATTCTACAAAACCTCCTCCATAGTGGTATATTGGTTCTTCAATGAACCTACCACCATGATTAAACTCCACAGCAAATAAACCCATCCTACAATAGGTACAGGGCACAACATTAGATAATAAGCATTGTAAAATTGAACAAATAAATCAGTGAAAGAAATCGACATATAAACCCAAATCATACATACTAGAACAAATAAGGGTATTACATTTAAACCAAAATCAACGAACAATCATGTACCAAATTATACATACCTTAAACCCAAATCGACATATAAACCCAAATCAAATAACAATCAGTGGAAGAAAAAAACTAATTTGGATATTTACAGAAGCTATTCTAAGCATGTACCATGAAGAGTCCAAAAAAACACAAATCGAAAACCACTCACTGAAAAAAATAACCTACTTTGGATATTTGCAGGAGTTATTCTAAGGGTGTTACATTTAAAAACAAATCAAACAACAATCAGTGGAAAAAAAACTCTAACTCAGATATTTGCAGAAGAATCTCGACAAAGAAAAAAGTTTTTAAACACAAACTCATACATACCTTTGACTTCGCCAGAGATTTGCATAAAAATAGAAGATCAATTAGAACAAAATCTTCGTCACTCGCTCTCTCTCTCTCTGAACCCTAGATGCTGGAACCCTAGTTTGCAGTCTCGCTCGCTCTCTCTCTCTCTCTCTCTTTGAACTTTGACGATGAGGTTGGCTTCGTTTGGTTTTGATATCTTCAGTTTAACAGTTGTTTTAGTTTTCTTTTGCCGATTAATCCACCTTGGATTGGGCCATGTCAGCTTTCTAATTTTTCTTTTTCTGTTTCAACTCCACGTAAGCAAAACAACAAAATCAATTTAAAAGAAGTTAGATTGAGTTAACAGACTGACCCAATTTTACAATACTAATTAGTTCAATTGGGTAATCCGAAAAATTAAAAGTTCAATCGTGAAATAAGTAAAACTTGTAAACTACAATGACTAAATCAATAGTTTTGCCAAAAAAGAATGTGAAGCTAGTCTACTACTCGTACTTAGGGGGATCAGCCCTTAGTACCATGAATGTGCACATCATCTCAATGCTAATGCGTAAATAATCCCCAATAAAATGGTTGTTCATATTAATTTGACATCAGAATCCGCACCAAAGGAAGTTTGGTTTGGATAAGCTCAATAATAGTTCTAGAATTTAGAACGCTCATCAACTATGGACTAGTCGAATCAATAAGGGTTCGCTAGTCTTATAAAGTTCAACGATAACTGATACTCGAATCAAATAACGAATCTCAAAGGTATACAATCGAATAAGCATTGTATAACTGAAGTAATACTTTAAAGGAATTATAATATCTCATATGGAATCTTGACTTGAATAAACAAGAATAAGAACTTGCTCAATATAGAAATATAAGTCTAGGACTTGCTCAATGAATAACTCAGAGTTAAGGAACTTGCATCATAATAATGAATCAAGGATAAAACTTGTTCAATAAAAGGTTTGAGTTTAGAGCACTTGCTCAATAAAAGTAAAGGTAGAAAACTTGCTTAATTGAAAGTAAGGATTAGGAAACTTGCCTCTTGCACAAGCTACAATCATAACTCTTGTTCCTCAATTAATCCTACATATTATTACATTCATAGTACAAATTAATTCTAAGTCTGATATACACATCGAATCACAAACATCAGTTTTGAACGCGTTATTAGACTTTACAAATAACGAGTTTACATCACGTATTTAACTTATCAATTAATCACGTAAAATAAGTTAATAAACTGTTTTAACATCTCAATATATATTTCATTTGTCATCATATTCATTACATTAGGTTTTAAACTATATTTCTGGACTTGAACGCTTAAGTAACATTTTATGGGCAAACTGCACACCGGCACTGCCGCCCTCCAATTACGCCTTTGAACAGCGCGGCAGTGCCACATGGCGCGGGCGTGCTCCACTTATGCCTTTGAGCGGCTCGGCCGCGCCACTGCGCAGGCAGAGTTGCTGCAGTTCGCGAAGAACACAGAGAAAAGCCAAAAAAATGCCAAATTAAACTAGCACAATAAATTATAACATTACCCATGAATACTCAACAGAAACATTATGTAACATTTTTAGCATGTTTTTAATAATTTAGATCACATAATTACTCCAATTAGAACACCTAAATTTACTGTTTTTGGTATTTTTTAAAGTTTCAAGGAAAATCATGAAATTCATTATTACAGATTCGTTATAACACCGAATCTGTCCGTTTGATTTTTGTTTTGTTTATTTTTGTAGGGATTTCGGCACATAAACGCAGCGGAAATTAAAATTTTTCAAAACCCTAAAACAGGATCCATGCGAAAACATATTAATTTAGAGGTTTAGATTTATTTTTATCGATTATCCAAGCTTGAATGGAGACGATGGAAATTCTGGAACAACTTCGAATCATCAACGCAATCCAAAGGAACTGCGTCTCTACGGTATCCACACGAATGCCCCACGAATCGTCACACAATCTGCAGCAAAGAGAACTGCAGTACTGTAACACCCCCTTCCCGAAATAGAAAGGGAGGTTACTCAAAACACAACAAAATCGAACGAAAACTCTATGCCACGAAAGAATAATATTTCACCAATAAATATCAAAAGGTCAAACCAAAATAAATACCAACAGACTCAAACTCAAATCTAGAGTATTTATTACAACTCAAAATAAAATCGATCTATCAAGCCTAAACAGAATATCTAAATCATTGGATCGAATGGAGCTCTCATCACACTTGCCCTTGATCCCCCTGATTACCTGCCGGAAGAAAAACACAGCATGAGCCAAACGCCCAGTACGGATATAGAATACAAGAATGATGAAACGAAATAACTAACTCAATAAATGAACTGAACTGAACTGAAACAACCAAAACTAACACAATAAAATAATAGGCTGAATCAAATGGCTGGGTGTTATTTCATACCGAGCTCAAAATAAAACAGAAATATATCTTGCCACACAGGCAAGGTCAAATAATGCCACACAGGCAAGTCACACACATTGGACCGCGAATCCAAATGTATGTAAAATCGGAAGGCGTGTTTGGCACAAACATCGCCACTCCGCAGAACAGAACAGAACAGAAAACTAGGGTCGACCCATACGCCTCCCACAACAAAACACCAAATGGCCAACTCCCACTGGAGCACAAAACGGAGACGCCGTGGACTAATCACACCGCCACGGAAGGTGTCATGCCTCTCGTGCCAAGACGACATGCCTGTGGTACCCCCACAGGTGGTTATAGCTCAGGTATACCCTACGGTATATTCTAATAATAATATCATATCACAACACATGCGACACAATATTAATACAAGGGGTTCTAGTATGTACATGTAACAACGAAACAAATATAAATACGAAACTCCAAAGATATATTAACATGTACATCTCTAAAAGATTAAGATAAACACTAAATATGTTAACCCAATTCAAGAGTACAAACACGAGTTTTAGGTGTCACTACCAAGACGAAACTATCACAAAAATTTGAGAATGAACGATCATGAGAAGCAAATAAACAAATTTAGAAACGAGAAACAAAACGAACGAATTAAATTTAATAAGAGAATCGCTGAAGGAGTACGGAATCCGTACCTGGATTAAGCAATGTAATACCCAAATTATATTCCAAGTTTATTCGTTAAACTCCTTCTGTTCGAGCTGATTAAACAAAGTAATAAAATATATTAATAACTATACGTTAAAATATTAATTACTAACTTACTCTTCTCTTCTTCTTCTTTTTTTTTTAGACTCATATTATTATTACGTTTCTGTAAGTTCTAAAATTTTAAACTAGTAAATTATTCCTATTACCACTTTAGTAGTTGTGTACTAATGTTGCACTGTAAAAATACTCTGGTGGGAGACATATATATATATATATATATATATATATATATATATATATATATACATATTAATCAATGTCCTGACACTACGTAAATCATATATATATATATATATATGTGTGCATATAAAGAGAGCAAGTATTATAAGGTTTGGTGGAAAAGTAACTTTGAAAAGTTTTATCAATATTATTATATAAACCTTATATGCATACTTTAAATACACCAATTTCCTGACTTGCAATAAATGTAAGATTCACAATCACAAGCAACCCTACGTAATTACTAGACTATGCAGACACATGATTACCCAAGCATCTTGACAAATTGACAATTCCAAGCAACTCATTATTAATAGCAATATTACAGTACCTTTTTGCTTTCTGTTCTAACTGTCGCCGCTGCCTCTCTTCTTCCTTTCTTCCAGTAAATTAGGTTTAGTTATTTATTTATTAAGAGATCTCTTTAATTCTTCTAATTATAAAAAAAAATTTAATATTAAACAAATATAAATTAGACCCAATAAAATTAAAAGCCCAAATTAATGAAATTCCTTATTTGTTATAGTTCACATAAATTAAATATAATGTTGACCCAAACACAAGGAAAGCCCAATTAGAATATTTTATATAAAAAAAATCATTTATTTACTTATTTATTTTCGGGTATTACATCACCTACCCCTTAAAAAGGATTCCGTCCCCGGAATCAAAAGAAAAGAACGAACCTAATTATCAAAAAGATGAGGATATTCCGCTCGAATAGACTCCTCCATCTCCCATGTAGCCTCTCGCTCCGAATGATTTCTCCACAAAACCTTGACGAACGGAATTGTCTTCCTCCTCATAACCCGCTCTTGACGATCCAAAATCGCCTCAGCTTGCTCCACACAAGTAAGATCATCACTAATCTTATCGAACGGATATTGCACCACATGCAACGGATGATATTTATAACTCCTTAACACCGACACATGGAACACATTGTGCACAGCTAGCTGTGAAGGCAAAGCTAACCGATATGCAACCTCACCAATCCTTTCCAGAATCTCGAATGGGCCAATATAACGCGGACTAAGCTTCCCTTTCAGACCAAATCGCCGAATACCCTTCCAAGGAGAAACTTTTAGGAACACATGCTCACCAGGTTCAAACTCTAAGGTCCTCCTATGCTTATCAGCATAACTCTTCTGCCGTGATCGAGCCGACTTCAATTTCTCCTTAGCCACCGCTACCTTCTCCGTAGTGATTTGAACTAACTCAGGCCCTTCTATGGCTCTCTCGCCAACCTCATCCCAACAAGTTGGGGCCCGACACTTCCTACCATACAACGCCTCAAACGGAGCCATCCCAATACTCGCATGCCAACTATTGTTATAAGCAAACTCAACTAGGCTCAAGTAATCATCCCAGTTACCCGACCACTCAAGGGCACAAGACCTTAACATGTCCTCCAACGTTTGAATGGTCCGTTCGGATTGCCCATCGGTCTGTGGATGGAAAGCAGTACTAAAGTTGAGCCGAGTACCCCAAGCTCGTTGAAACCCTTTCCAGAACCGTGAAGTGAATCGTGGGTCCCGATCCGAAATAATAGACACCGGAGTACCATGAAGTCTAACAATCTCCTGTTGAAATATCTGTGCCAACCTATCCACCGAGTAACCCTCGTGGATGGCCAAAAAGTGTGCCGATTTAGTCAACCGGTCCACCACAACCCAAATGGCATCATTCTTCCTGAAAGTCTTCGGCAAACCAGTCACAAAATCCATCGTGATATCCTCCCATTTCCTCACTGGAATGTCTAACTGTTGCAGCAACCCACTAGCTCGTTGATGTTCTATCTTCACTTGTTGACAAGTGAGGCACTTTCCAACATATTCAGCCACATCTCGCTTCATCCCATTCCACCAAAAATTTTCCTTCAAATCCCTGTACATCTTTGTAGAACCTGGATGAATAGAAAAAGGCGAACTATGAGCCTCCGCCAAAATCGCCTCCCGAATGATTGGATCAGATGGTACACACAACCGCTCACCCAACCAAATCACACCATGGTCATCAATACGAAAGTCGGGCTGCTTGCCCTCCTCCATATTCTGTGTCATACTCCACAATTCCCCATCTTCCTTTTGAGCTTCTTTAACCCGCGAGATAAGAGAGGGCTTCACTCTCATATCTGCCAAATGCCCATCTGAACCTTGGACATATAACTCCAACTCTAGTCGCTCCATATCCGAAATAAGATGAGGTTGTGAAATAAGAGCTGCTACACTTCCTGAACTTTTTCGGCTAAGAGCATCTGCAACCACATTTGCCTTCCCCGGGTGATACTGAATCCTCGCATCATAATCTTTTAGAAGCTCCAACCAACGCCTCTGCCTCATGTTAAGCTCCTTTTGAGTGAAAATGTATTTAAGACTTTTGTGATCGGTGAAGATATCACAAGTCTCTCCATACAAATAGTGCCTCCAAATCTTTAGAGCAAAGATCACCGCTGCCAACTCCAAATCATGTGTGGGGTAATTCACCTCATAAGGTTTAAGTTGCCTAGACGCGTAAGCAATCACCTTACCGTGTTGCATCAAAACACACCCCAAGCCCTTCTTAGAAGCATCACTATAAATCTGGAAACCTCCTGTCCCCGAAGGTAATGTAAGTATAGGAGCTGTCACAAGTCGTTTCTTCAACTCCTCGAAACTCTTCTCGCGCTCCTCATTCCACACAAACTTTAAGCCCTTTTTCATCAACTGAGTTAATGGCAAAGCAAGCAAAGAGAATCCTTCCACAAATCTCCTATAATACCCTGCTAAACCCAAGAAACTTCTAATCTCTGTCACAGTAGTAGGTCTCGGCCATTTAGTGATAGCCTCAACCTTTCCAGGATCCACCTTAATGCCTTCAGCAGAAACAACGTGGCCCAAAAATGCAATCTGCTCCAACCAAAACTCACATTTAGAGAATTTAGCATACAATTTCTCTTTCTGCAAAATTCCCAATACTGTTCGAAGATGTTCTTCATGCTCCTCCCTAGACTTGGAGTAAACCAAAATGTCATCAATAAAGACAATAACATATTGGTCCAAGTACTCCTTGAACACCCGGTTCATCAAATCCATAAACACTGCCGGAGCGTTAGTCAACCCAAATGGCATCACCAGAAACTCATAATGCCCATAGCGAGTACGAAAAGCTGTCTTAGAGACATCCTCATCTCTCACCCTCAACTGATGGTAACCCGACCTCAAGTCTATCTTTGAAAAATACTTCGCCCCCTGAAGTTGGTAAAACAAGTCTTCAATCCTCGGCAGTGGATACCGATTCCTGATAGTAATCTTGTTCAACTCCCTGTAGTCTATGCACAACCTCATAGACCCATCTTTCTTTTTCACAAATAAAACTGGAGCACCCCATGGCGAAACACTCGGCCGAATCACACCACGATCTAACAGCTCTTGCAACTGCTCCTTCAACTCCTGCAACTCCAATGGTGCCATCCGATACGGCGCTTTAGAAATAGGTCCCGCCCCAGGAACGAGCTCAATAGTAAACTCAACTTCCCGTTGCGGTGGTAACCCTGACAACTCCTCAGGAAACACATCGGGAAAGTCACGAACCACTGAAATATCCTCAATACGAGACTCGCCCTTAGAGGTATCCTTCACAAATGCCAAATACCCCTCACAACCCTTTGCCACTAACTTCCCAGCCTTCAAGGCTGAAATTAATTTCATCACTCTACTCGGCTGTGAACCCTGAAACACGAATTCCGGAGACTTCACATCTCCAAATATAACCTTCTTCGCCTGACAATCGATAGTCGCCTGGTGCTTATCCAACCAGTCCATCCCGAGAATAACATCAAAATCGTGCATCCACATTGGAAGAAGATTAGCACTACGAATTTTATCCCCAAAACTGATCGAACACCCTCGATATAAATCAGAAATAATAACAGAAGTCCCCATCGGGGTAGCAATAGACATAACAGAATCTAAAGACAAAGATGGCACCCCCAGGTGCCGAACAAAAGACTGAGCCACAACAGAATGAGTAGAACCGGTATCAAATAAAATAGAAGCCTCACGACTACCAACTAAAAGAGTACCAGAAATAGTACCTGGCGCACCTGCCGCCTGATTATGTGTCAAGGCAAACACTCGACCACCTTGACGCTGACCACCATTGCCACCATGATCACCGCCTCCACCATTGCCACGTGGCCCGGTGCAATCTCTGGCCATGTGACCCATCTGTCCACACAAGAAACATGCACCGGTAACTCTATGACACTGTCTCCCCGGATGATTAGCCCCACACATAGCACAAGGAACTATTGGAATAAAATTTGGGTTACCCCCACCAGCTGGTCCTGGATAACGACCCTGATTCTTCCCCTGCTGACGATTCTGCCCTTGCTGCGGATTCTGTCCATACCAAGGTAGCTGAAGCTGACGATTCTGTCCTTGCTGAGGCATCTGCTGATTACCCCTGTTCTGATTTTGACCACGCCACTGCCCTTGCTGGACACCACGGTTTCTATTCCACTGACCACCTTGATTTCTCCCATGCTGACCCGAAGCTTGACCCTGCTGGTCATCTCTGTCCCTCTTCCGATTCCCTTCCGGTTTAGAAGACCGAAAGTCCTGCCGCTCCATCTCAATGTTCTTGGCCGCATTAGCCACAGCCGATACATCCGCAAACTTGGTGTTAATGAGATGTTGCCGATACCTATAATGAATCCGCCACTTGAACTTCTCCGCCTGTTCCGCTGCGGTCCCTGCAGAGGTTCCCGCAAAACCTGCCAACCTGGTGAACCTCGTCATAAAATCTGTGATGGACTCATCATCTTTCTGCCGAATAGACAGATACTCTCTAGCATAGGCCTCTTTATCAGCAGCTGGAAAGTACTGCTGATAAAAGACCTCACAAAACTCTGCCCATCGAAGTGTTTCCACGTACCCATCACCCTTGGTTGTTTTCAGCGCTTTCCACCACCTCTGTGCATCCCCCTCCAGCTTGTAAGCAGCAAGCAACACTCTCTGATTATCTGAGCAACCCAACACATCAAAAATCTTCTCTAGGTGTGCAATCCAATTCTCCGCATCAATTGGAGTCGGAGCTGAACTGAATGACTGTGGCTTCTGCTTCTGAAACTTCTCCAACCATACATACATTGGAACCACCTGCTGATCAAGACCATCTGCATTCCCTTCCTCTTCGTTTGCATGCGGACCATTATTTCCCGAGTTCCCCTGCTCAGGAATTTCTGGCGGCTGCTGCATTGCCTGTACCACCTGTGCCACCAACTGCGGTAAAGCCTGATTAACCGCCTGATTCACCAAGTTAGTCAATTGAGCATTAATCTGGTCATTAGGTTGCTCATCGGGCTGGCCATAACCTCTTCCCCTATTGTTACCTCGCCTCTCAGCAACTCTAGCGGATCTACGAGCCATCTAAGAAAGAGATCAACGAATATCAGCAAAATAGATTAGAGACAGATTTGAATATAGCTGAACAGAAAATCAAACTGAACAAAACCTAACCCAGAATTCTACCCATAACTCACAGGTCAAACCTAAATAGGTTTTCTACAAGAAAGAACCTAAGCTCTGATACCAACTCTGTAACACCCCCTTCCCGAAATAGAAAGGGAGGTTACTCAAAACACAACAAAATCGAACGAAAACTCTATGCCACGAAAGAATAATATTTCACCAATAAATATCAAAAGGTCAAACCAAAATAAATACCAACAGACTCAAACTCAAATCTAGAGTATTTATTACAACTCAAAATAAAATCGATCTATCAAGCCTAAACAGAATATCTAAATCATTGGATCGAATGGAGCTCTCATCACACTTGCCCTTGATCCCCCTGATTACCTGCCGGAAGAAAAACACAGCATGAGCCAAACGCCCAGTACGGATATAGAATACAAGAATGATGAAACGAAATAACTAACTCAATAAATGAACTGAACTGAACTGAAACAACCAAAACTAACACAATAAAATAATAGGCTGAATCAAATGGCTGGGTGTTATTTCATACCGAGCTCAAAATAAAACAGAAATATACCTTGCCACACAGGCAAGGTCAAATAATGCCACACAGGCAAGTCACACACATTGGACCGCGAATCCAAATGTATGTAAAATCGGAAGGCGTGTTTGGCACAAACATCGCCACTCCGCAGAACAGAACAGAACAGAAAACTAGGGTCGACCCATACGCCTCCCACAACAAAACACCAAATGGCCAACTCCCACTGGAGCACAAAACGGAGACGCCGTGGACTAATCACACCGCCACGGAAGGTGTCATGCCTCTCGTGCCAAGACGACATGCCTGTGGTACCCCCACAGGTGGTTATAGCTCAGGTATACCCTACGGTATATTCTAATAATAATATCATATCACAACACATGCGACACAATATTAATACAAGGGGTTCTAGTATGTACATGTAACAACGAAACAAATATAAATACGAAACTCCAAAGATATATTAACATGTACATCTCTAAAAGATTAAGATAAACACTAAATATGTTAACCCAATTCAAGAGTACAAACACGAGTTTTAGGTGTCACTACCAAGACGAAACTATCACAAAAATTTGAGAACGAACGATCATGAGAAGCAAATAAACAAATTTCGAAACGAGAAACAAAACGAACGAATTAAATTTAATAAGAGAATCGCTGAAGGAGTACGGAATCCGTACCTGGATTAAGCAATGTAATACCCAAATTATATTCCAAGTTTATTCGTTAAACTCCTTCTGTTCGAGCTGATTAAACAAAGTAATAAAATATATTAATAACTATACGTTAAAATATTAATTACTAACTTACTCTTCTCTTCTTCTTCTTTTTTTTTAGACTCATATTATTATTACGTTTCTGTAAGTTCTAAAATTTTAAACTAGTAAATTATTCCTATTACCACTTTAGTAGTTGTGTACTAATGTTGCACTGTAAAAATACTCTGGTGGGAGACATATATATATATATATATATATATATATATATATATATATATATATATATACATGTTAATCAATGTCCTGACACTACGTAAATCATATATATATATATATGTGCATATAAAGAGAGCAAGTATTATAAGGTTTGGTGGAAAAGTAACTTTGAAAAGTTTTATCAATATTATTATATAAACCTTATATGCATACTTTAAATACACCAATTTCCTGACTTGCAATAAATGTAAGATTCACAATCACAAGCAACCCTACGTAATTACTAGACTATGCAGACACATGATTACCCAAGCATCTTGACAAATTGACAATTCCAAGCAACTCATTATTAATAGCAATATTACAGTACCTTTTTGCTTTCTGTTCTAACTGTCGCCGCTGCCTCTCTTCTTCCTTTCTTCCAGTAAATTAGGTTTAGTTATTTATTTATTAAGAGATCTCTTTAATTCTTCTAATTATAAAAAAAAATTTAATATTAAACAAATATAAATTAGACCCAATAAAATTAAAAGCCCAAATTAATGAAATTCCTTATTTGTTATAGTTCACATAAATTAAATATAATGTTGACCCAAACACAAGGAAAGCCCAATTAGAATATTTTATATAAAAAAAAATCATTTATTTACTTATTTATTTTCGGGTATTACAAGTACTAGCCGCCAAGATCTGGATTTTGGAGCTTTTCTCTCTAGTTTCTCTCTAAGAGAGGCTAGGGTTTTGTTTATATTGAATACCCTAAAAACGGCTGATATATCATATATATAACAGTTAAAGGAATTATCCAAAATCTAATTCAATTAGACAAGTAAAATCTGAATTTATATATATTATATCTTAATTAAGTCTTACTTAATTAATATACATATATATATATATATATATATATAAATTATCCTATTAATTTGAATTCGTAATTTAAATACTATCAATCATATTGACATATTTAAATCCTTACAATTTAAATTAATTTTCTTTTAATTACATTCTAAGTGTGTGACCCTATAGGTTATTATTACGTTGGCAATAATTTTAAAATCATATTATAAAATTATAAACAGTGAGCGGCATCTAGTAATGCATCACTGCTATCCAAGTAATAATAAGATCGGTGATTCGATGCAATCTTTTCGTGATTAATGTTTTAATGTAATTTAATCCTTTTAACCTTGACATCTTAGATTAAACTCGAGTCATGGAATGTGTCGTACCCTTCATAATTTAATCTGAGTTTTCTTGATCAATGAGTAGACTTATGAAACAAATTACTATTTGAGCATGGCCATGCATTTTATAGTTATACTCAATCAAGAGGCCTATGGATATCACTCCTAATATATAGGGGGGGTTAAATTCCATCTAGATCACTCATATTCCTCACACGATTCATGATGTACTCAATAATCACCTTTATTGTCCACCCTATTAAAGGTGACCTTTGATGATATCAAAGTACATAAATTCCCGTGTAGTAATATAGTGATTTCAGGTCGGAGGATCATTACATCATTGTCACTATGAGAATTGCTTATGACACTCTGCATAATGCTCCATGTAGAATTCTCATGGTGGGTTTGTCCAGTACATTGTTCTCTAACATGTACCTATGCATTGACTCAATATCTCATATATTTATGACCAATGAGATTTGGCCATCAGTCAATCCACATACTAGTCTCAATGTATTATTGTTGTCCCATTAACAATGACACTCAACTAGGGACATTTAAGAATAATGATACTAATTGTAATTATATGATCTCATGTTCAAGTCACATACTTGAAGCCATATAATTTGTATCATTATTCTAAGGACTTTTATTATGCTAACATTTATATAACGATGTAAATAAAACTATAATAAAATAATTCATTTATTCAATCAAATATAATATCAAAAATGTTAAGCAATTACATCAAAAAATTGGCCTCTAGGGCATAAACTCTAACAGTCTCCCACTTGCACTAGAGCCAATCACTCATGTATCTAATACCCATGGAACTAGTGTGTCCTTCATGCTTCTGCTGCGACAAAGCCTTGGTCAGTGGATCTGCAACATTATCATCTGTTGGCACTCTGCTTATATGTACATCTCCTCTATGAGATGGTACCGCCTAAGTATATGCTTGGATCGTTGGTGAGATCTGGGTTCCTTAGCCTGTGCAATGGCTCTATCATTATCACAGTATAGCTCAACCAAATCAATAATGGTTAGAACAACTCCAAGTTCAGTGATGAACTTTTTAATCCATATAGCCTCCTTGGCAGCATTAGAAGCAACAATATACTCAGCCTCTGTCGTAGAATTGGCTACTGTCTCTTGCTTCAAACTTTTCCAGCTAACAGCACCACCATTAAGGCAAAACACAAAACCTGACTGAGACTTATAGCCATCTGTGTCAGTTTAGAAACTAGCATCTGTGTAACCCTTTACTGCCAGTTCGTCTTCACCTCCATATACCAAGAATGAATCCTTAGTTCTTTTCAGGTACTTGAGGATATTCCTGACTGCTGTCCAGTGACCTTCACCTGGATTCGACTGGTATCTGCTAGTCATGCTCAAAGCATATGAGATATCCGGACGAGTACATATCATTGCATACATGATAGATCCAATTACCGAAGCATAAGGGATCTTTCTCATACGCTCCTCATCATCATGTGATTTAGGACATTGGGTCTTAGAGATATTAACACCATGAGACATGGGTAAGTGTCCTCTTTTTGCCTCTTGCATGCTGAACCGTTTCAGCACTTTATCAATATATGTACTTTGACTTAGGCCGAGCATTTTTCTTGATCTATCTCGATAGATCTTGATACCTAAAATGTAGGTTGCATCGCCCAAATCTTTCATGGAGAAACATTTTCCTAACCATATTTTTACAGCCTGTAAGGAAGGAATGTCATTCCCAATAATTAATAGATATGTCGTTAACATATAATACTAGGAATACAATGTGACTCCCACTAAACTTCTTATATACACAAGGTTCATCTTCATTTTTTATAAAGCTAAACTCTTTGACTGCTTCATCAAATCGAAGATTCCAACTAAGATTAGATATCGAATCCGTAATTGTTTGGTCACTCTAATTTGCGAAGCAACTAAGATTAATAATTGACTGCAGATCACGAGATTATTATATCTTAGGGAGAATATTCAACTAAATTAAATGCAAACGCTTTTGCTTGTGTTGTTTAGCTTCATCGATTTTTCTAATTCTTAAAGCTTCTATTAGATTAAACTTTTAGCACTTGTCTGAAGTTGTTTAGTAGTTAGGGTTATTTAGATCGCTTGTTTCTATCTAACTAAAATTAAGGAAAGACACGAAATAATTCTAATTGGTGAATTAATTCTAACGATGAATATTCAAAGTATTAATTGTGCATGCTTGAGTCAAGGATCAGTGTATGTTCTAAGGTGGAAGTTGACTCAACCCAAGGTTTGTTCTCTTGATTTAATTCGTTACACTATTTTACACATTAGTTTATTTTAATTAATAACAATCAAAAAATCCCCCTCTTTTGGAATACAAGGTATGAAAATAGATTAATAAGTCTCTGTGGGATCGACTCTTACTTGCACTACTACATAATTATCTTTCGCAGTAAGATTTTATTTTTGGTTGTCTGCGATAGCACACCAAATTTTGGCGCCATTGCCGGGGACTGATTTTAGTTTATTTTTATATTTTTGTAATCCTTATTTCATTTTAGTTTTTATTTTTTGTAATTTGAATTTCCTTGATTGTTTATGCCTGAAACTCGATCTACTAATCAAGGTGATTTAAAGTGTGATCTAGAGATAGAGAGAATTGTTTGTAGATTAAGGAAGGAAGCTAGGGAAATTCGTGAAGAACAGGAAGCCATGGCAGCAAATCTAACCCTGAAAGAGCTTTCGGCTCCTGATTTGAACCAACAACCCTTATGAATAACTTTTCCTAATCTTGATACTAACATTCATTTTGAATTAAAATCTGGACTGATACACCTTCTACCTTCTTTTCATGGTTTGGCAGGTGAAGATCCCCACAAACACTTGAAGGAATTTCATGTGGTATGCACGAGTATGAAACCTACCGGAGTAACCGAAGAACAGATCAAGCTAAGAGCCTTTCCATTTCTCTAAAAGATTCAGCTAAGGATTGGCTTTACTATCTACCCTCCTGGAGTATCACCACATGGGAAGAGATTAAAAGATTATTTTTAGAGAAATATTTTCTAGTTTTAAGGGTGGCCAACATTAGGAAGTCAATTTGTGGTGTGAGGCAGAACAACGGAGAATCCCTACATGAGTATTGGGAACGTTTCAAGAGATTATGTGCCAGTTGCCCTCATCACCAAATTAGTGATCAGCTTCTCATCCAATACTTTTATGAAGGTCTCAGTTGTACCGACAGAAGCATGATTGACGCTGCTAGTGGCGGAGCGTTGGTGGATAAGACTCCCGAGGCTGCAAGAAACCTAATTACAAATATGGCAGCCAACTCTCAACAATTTGTCACTAGGCTTGATTCTGCACCTAGGAACACTAGTGAGGTACAAATTTCTGCTATTGAACAACAACTTGCGAGTTTAACTTCTCTTGTTCGTCAAATGGGTGCAGGTAACACACAACAGGTAAAAGCTTGCGGGATTTGTGCGGTAGTAGGACATCCGACAGATGCATGCCCAACTCTTCAAGAGGAATCCGTTGAGCAGGCAAATTCAGCAGGAGGATTTCCTGGGCAACCACAAAGGAAATATGATCCCTATTCGAATACATAGAATCCTGGATGGAGGGATCATCCTAACTTTAGCTACGGGAATCCACAAGTAAGTCAACCCGCACCTCAGACTTTTCCAAATCAGCATCAGTACAAACCATCGTATCCCAATAGACAACAACAGGGCCAATCTTCTAATCCTAGTATGTCTTTAGAAGATATAGTTAAAACACTTGCCACTAACACTTTAAATTTTCAACAGGAAACGAGGGCAAGTATTCATAATTTGGGTACGCAAGTGGGACAAATGGCAACTGCAATCAGTCGATTGGAAGTGCAAAGCTCTGGAAAATTATCCTCTCAAACAGTGGTGAATCCAAAAGAAAATGTAAGTGCAATCACTTTGAGGAATGGTAAAGAGATAGCAATTCTAGAGAAGACAGTGCCTACACCACAAAATCAAGACAATGCAGATAAGAAAAAAGAAGAAGTAAACAGTAGTGTTCTGAATGACAAGGATGAACCTAAGCGTAAATTTCCCCCTCTCTCTGAATATAAACCGGTACCTTCTTTCCCTCTTGCTTTATCAGAAAACAGAAAATACGAGAAAAATTCAAATTTGTATGAAACTTTTCGTAAATGCGAGGTAAATGTTCCATTGTTAGATGCTATCAAATAAGTACCTCGTTATGCTAAATTTTTGAAAGAACTGTGTACACACAAGAGAAAATAGGAATTACAAAAATTTGAAAAGGTAAGGGTAGGGGAGAATGTTTCAGCAGTCATTCAAAGAAAGCTACCTACTAAGTGCCAAGATCCGGGTATGTTCACTATTCCGTGCACGATAGGTAGCATGAGAATAGAAAAAGCCATGTTAGACTTAGGAGCTTCGATAAATATCATGCCATATTCTATATATGCTAATCTATCACTTGAACCTTTGAATAAAACGGGTATTGTAATACAGCTGGTTGACAGATCTAATGTTTATCCAGAGGTGTAGTTGAGGATGTCCTTGTTCAAGTCAATAATTTGATCTTCCGTACTGATTTTTATGTGCTTGATATGGAAAACGGTGACCAAAATGCTTCTATTTTGTTAGGAAGACCATTTTTAAAGACATCAAAGACTAAAATAGATGTTCATAGTGGTACACTTTCAATGGAATTTGATGGCGAAAGTGTTAGATTTAATATTTATGATGCCATGCAATACCCCACTGATGATAAATCTGTTTATTCAATTTATGTGATTAACTCTTTAGCACAGGAAATCAGTGAACTTGATGGTAAGGATAAATTGGAAACTGCACTTAGTAAGGACATTGATGAAGAAAGTGAAAATTTGACATTGAGCACCGAGTTGCAAGCAACTGTAACAACTCTGCATGACGATCCAAAAACAGGTAACAAATTTTATAATAAAGTGCCAATTTCTAATTAGAAGTCTTTATCCTCTGTTTTGCAGGCAACAATTTCGGATTTGAAGCCTCTTCCTAGGCTACTAAATATTTCTATAAGGGTTCCCGAGAAAAAAAAGAGGAGAATGTGGACCTTGAAGGATCCGGTCTATACTAATAAAGAAAGCATTGGGTCGAGCCAACGACCATAAACAAAGGCGCTGCATGGGAGGCAACCCATAGGGGAGTATCTCTCCACTTTTCTTTGCAATTTAGTTTACATTGGGGACAATGTAAGTTTTAAGTGTGAGGGGAAGAATTTAGATATTGTCCAAAAAATTTATTTTTATTTTATTATTTTTGAATTTTGTGGGTATATTCACTGCAAACCCTCACGAGACAAAACTCGTCCACTTGGGGTAACCTTGGGGTTTAAAGGCTTGTTGCACATGTTAAGTGCAATCGTGTTTCCTACGAAAATGGAGTAGTTTTAGGATATGTCACTTGAGTAATAAGTTAATTTTTATTTTGATTCTTGACCAATGATAAATCTTGAGTTCTTTGTGATAACTTTTGGGAGGACTGATAGACATTGGGTAATCTAAATTTGTTTTTTTTTTTGTTAATCACTACTTTATTTGAGACCCTTCACTATTAAGTACAAATCCATTTGTTCGACCTAGTTTTGACTTGGAAGAAATTTATCTGATTGAATGTCTAGGGAAGAAATTTTGAACTCTCTCAATTGTTTGATCACCACTCGAAGTTGATATGAGGTATTGTTTAAGAAAAGGGAAATGATTTAGGCAAATTTTGCAGGATTAAAAGAAAAAACTTTGAAAAGAGAAAAGAAATGGTTCATGTGGTGGTTGAGATGGAGCATAAAACGCACTCACTCATAAACACGTGACATGTGAGATAGAGCGTAAAACGCACTGCGGGTAAGATGGAGCATAAAATGCACTTACCAAAGAAAAGAGGAAAAAAAAAGACAAAAAGAAAAGCCTTTTGATCCTTTGATGTTATCTGCTGGTGTTAACTGAAATTTGTGGGAAAACAAGTGGTTGAGTTTATCTTTCTCCTTTAAGGCTTCGATTTCATAAATTTTTCTGTGATTTGATTGGGTTGATACAGGTCGATTCACACACACACGAGGGGTTGAGAGTAAAGTAAGATTGATAAGAAAAGTTGGGTTTCAGATGATACATTGTTTTGAAGTTTCCCAAGAGTTATTGTTTTGCATCTTTGAGGTCAATGTTGAAATTCGTATTAATTCATGGCTCAAGTTTGGCGTATTTGTTTAGTTGAATTTTTGGTGTTATAGTTTATCTTTATTTTGTCTGAGGACGAGCAAAAGATAAGTGTGGGAGAATTTGATAAGGATGAAATATGTTATATTTTATTCCCTTAATACTTAATCTTTTATATTTATTTTGTACCTAAATATATTCATTTTGCTTATATTTGTTATTTTAGGTACAATTGAACCAAGGAATTAACAAGTGGCGAAATAAACAAAATACAAGGAAGGTATCCGACTATTAATCATGGGGCCCAAGAATTGGTTAGCCGGCTTGTGAAGTGTCATGCAGCCCACGGTTCAACAAGTGGGCCAAGTTAATATGCCTTGCAATCAAATGGCTAGCCTTGTAATTGCATATTCCATGCAAATCATTAGCAATCACATGGGCCACGTTATTTAGCAGCTTGCTTGCAAAGGGTATGAGACTTCCTAGCATTATCACGGTTTAGCAGCTTGATTGGAATTAAAACATTGGGCCAACGATTTAGTCAATATGCAGCTCACGAATTAATTGTATCATGGGTCCACGTTGGTTTTAAGCAGCTGGAAAAGGAGTGGGTCAGCAGCTAGCAGCTTAATCATAGCAATTAGTATATGTGCATGGTCAAGTGGGCTTGTATGCCCAGCAGCTCCGGTTTGGAATTAATAAAAGAAGGCCACATGAATTGAAGCTTGGAAAGCAGGTCCGGACAGTGTACTTTGCCGCCCTAGCGGGGAATTACACTTGTACCTCCGGCCCCAGCGGGGAGGCGCGGCTGACAACACTTTTTCTTTCGTAGAATTGGACTCGGCAAGAAGAAAAGGGAGCAGCACTAGGGCATATTGAGGGCTGTTTCCTGTATTATAAAAGTAGTCTAAAGTATCATAAAGGGGATCTCATCTTACCTTGTAATCTATTCATAAAACTATCCTTCACTATAATTCTTGGTATTTTCTATGGCTATGGATAGCTAAGCTCTTGTTCTTGGATTAAGGAGACGGAAGCTGTAAGACCCCAACTTTTATGAATAAAGATTTAATTTTCTTTATATATTATTTCGAAACAGTAAGGTGTTGTTTTGATAAATGTGAAAAGTTATGGGTGAAATGTGCAAATATTTTAAAATAAGCAAGTGGTTATAAAATATTCTTGTTGTCGGGAAATATTCGTTTGGTCTTTGTGGGCCCCACAACGGAATAACTGTCGGATATAAAAAGCGACAGAAATTACCTTTTTATAAAATAACGGTGTAGTTGTTACCGTTAGTACTGTTGAAATACCCGGTGGTTAAAATACAGTGATACGCGGTGTTGCACAGTAGCACACGGTATTGTACAATATTTTGAATTATTGAGTCTTACGTGAGAAGGAACTTACTCAATTATTGTTACAATAATTACTGTTCAATATTTTATATTATTGACACAATAATTGCTATGTTGATATTTTATATTATTGACTCAATAATTGTTACATTGATATTTTATTGACTCAATAATTGCTACGTTGCTATTTTATATGATTGATTCAATAATGGCTACAGTTGATATTTTGTATTATTGATTCAATAATTGTCACTACATAGTATTTCACATTATCAACTCAATAATTCATATTATTTGAATAATATTATTAGATAGCATTATTGACAATGTCTAAGAAAGTTCTGTCTAGGAGGGGTTATTTAATTGTGCGCCAATAAGGAGAAGTCCTTATCGGAAGGCCCCTTCTTTCTTGCGAACGACCTGGTTGTCAATATTATAGTTCTGTAATATTATTTGTGAATAATTAATTATTGATTTATATGATAAAAAAATATTTATTTTGTGGATATAAAAGAAGGAATTAGCACTGAAGTGTTTTTATCAGTATTTTGGTGCAGAAAATCATCCGTTTATGGATTTCGGATAATTTATGTTTGGAATTTGGAAAAACTTCCTTCTACAAAGTTGTAGAGAATTAAATTTCCTATAAGAGGACATAGAACCTGTATTTTTCTGACAAAGGGGCTATTATTATGAATTATTAAAGTTTCAGAAAATAAATATTTTTTTAGGAGGCAGGCCCCACTTTTGGGTTGGTGTTGAAAAAATGCTGATGGCTTTTTTTTGGGAGAGGCGGCCGAAAGATTTTTAAAAAAATATTATTTTATTAATTTAGTTTACTTTGGCATCATAAGCTTTTTCTATAAATAGGGTGCTTAGGTTAGAATTGAAAATCACACCAGAATCAGAAGTTTTCTCTCTCTATAATATCGAGCGTATTTTTGTGAGTATTTAGATACTTTGAGTATTAGTATTCAGTGTAAATTTCCTTCGGTATTATATCTGATACTCCAGTCAGAGGTACTATTCTTTTGAGGTAAGGGATGCTATTTTCTTTCGTAAATGCTGTTATTCTTTTCAATATCATTATACTAAAATATTGTCATGGATTTTATTATGAAATTCTTACTTCTTTCGTCGGGGTTACTATTCACGTATACGGCACTATTCACGTATACGGTACTATTCACGAAAAAAATTAAATTTTCTTCTATTTGTCCAAATTATCTGTTATAGTTACTATCTTTGACTAGATCTAAGTTTTGAGTTTCATTCTTGAATTTTGCTCCACAAAGTATTATTATGGAATATTTTTGAACTTGAATAAACTAAAATACGAATCCTTAATCTTATCCTTTATTTCACTGGATTCGTTATTTATATTATTTTTCATCATCCTCAGTCCTAAAAGGTGATATAACTGAATATCTTTGGCCTGTAGAGCAAAGATGAATGATTACCTGATGAATATCTTTGGCCGTAGTGCAAAGATGACAGGTGTTGAGATGAACATGACCGTTGGTGATACAAATGAATATCTTTGGCCTGTAGTGCAAAGATGAATATTTGATTCGAGATATATATTGATTGATGTTACAGGGATAAAATATTGATAATGGACTTTTAAATCATAAAAGATAGTAGACTTCATTCTCTACTTAACTCTTTTAATGAATTGTTATTTTCGCTGCGAATATTGATCTAAAATTAGTTGTACATTATATTTTATCTGATTTAGTGAAGGCTAACGATAATTTATTTTTCATTATCTTAGTCATAATATTCTTTACTAGGCTAGTTGAGCTCATCCTTTTCATCTATTGTCCTCTTCAGAAAATGAGAATGTTGCGGGAACTAGTCGAGGGACAGAGTGATGGTCCGAATTAGAGCAGTAGTAGTCCTCACTATTTTTGATAAATAGTGTGATAATAATTGTAATGAGGACTTAGTTTGAATATTAATATTTTTTACATATTTGTATTGACACTCACAGTTGTGTGGTCGTATTTTGCACGACCGTGCGATATAAAAGTTTGTATTTGAATTCTATACCATGTGTTTGGCGACTCAGAATGGGTTGGGTTGACTGGACCTATTCTGGGGGCGTCACAGTTGGTATCAGAGCTAGGTTATATGATCTCTGGCGGAGATCGGGGAATAGAACTAGGAGGGGAGAGACGAGTAAATCCTTCACTAGTATGTCCTACCTAAGCTTATGTGGTATTTAATTGGTCAGTCGGAGCATAGGGTTAATGTGTGATATGTTAATTTGTTTAATTAACCCTTATTTTAGGGCAGTATTTGAGAATGGCAGCTGAGAATGTTAACAACGAAGTGAATGAGACAGTGGAGACACCTTTAATCACTAACCAGGAGAACGTGCAACAAGAATGCAATGTTCATCCTGAAAACAACGCTGATCAAACGATAAATAATGAGATGTTTAGAAGTTTTTTGCAGTTCATGAAAAATCAGACGAGGGAAACTCGTGTGCAAAATATAGGTGGAGATAATAACAACACACGAATTGTCACTGCCAGACAGTTCAAAGAATTGGGACCACCAGAGTTTCTAGAAAAGCCAAATCCGATCAAGGCGGAGACGTGGGTTAAACAAATTACCAAGATATTTGATGTCTTGGGATGCACGGAGGAACAGAAGGTTCCATTTGCCACGTTTATGTTCCGTGGAGAAGCAGATTACTGGTGGGAGTCTGTGAAGCGTACCCAGCCTGCCGCACTCAAGATGTCTTGGGAAGCGTTCCAGAAACTTTTCAATGACAAGTACTTTCCTGAAAGTATTCTTCATATGAAGGAGGTCGAGTTTATCCGACTGGAACAAAACAACATGACGGTATCCCAGTACGAGGCTAAGTTCGCGGAGCTGTCCAGGTTTGCACCTCATTTGGTGGAGAATGAGGAACGTATGACGCGGATGTTTCTAAGAGGTTTGAAACCCGAAATACGTCAATACCTCATTTCTCATAAATTTGCTCTATATTCGGATGTAGTGAACAGGGCCCAGTTATTAGAACGAGATAATGATTATGTTCAACCGAGGGACCACAACCAAGGTCGTACCGGTGGCAGCAGTCATCGGAGCAATGACAACCAGCGAGGAGAAAAGTATGACAGAAGCGGTAACCACTCCGGTGGTAATCGTGACCATGATAGTAGAAGAAGTGAATCGGGGGGAGATTTCAAAAAGAGAAGGTATAACAATGAGAACGTGAAGACGTCAACATCAGCACCAGCATCAACTATTTCTAGGGGAGGAGAACGACCACCGGTCGTATGCTATAAATGCGAGAAAGAGGGACACATCAGCCCAAACTGCCCATAATAATTCAAAGCATGCTATAACTGTGGAAAAGAAGGACATATAGCTCGAGATTGTCCTGTTGCAAAACCAAGTCCAGCGGGGGTGGTGAGTCCAAAGGCAGTTGCGGACAAGTCAAAGTCAGTGATTCCTGGAAGAGCGTTTGTCGTGACAGCCCAAAACGCGAGGAACCCACACGAGGTGATTACGGGTAAGCTAATCATAAACTCTTGCGAAGTTTACACCTTGCTAGACACCGGTGCTACCCATTCTTTTATTTCACCTACTTGTGCTCAACGTTTGAATTTGACACCTGAAAAGTTAGACTTTGACTTATTTGTTGAAACTCCGTTAGGAAAAACCTTCGTTACATCTACAGTTTACAAATCTTGCTTGATTCAGATTGGTACCCTCACCTTACCTATCGATCTTATATCTTTGAAAATACTTGCATTTGACATGATTCTATGAATTGACTGGTTAACCACTTACCATGCCAAAATTGATTATTTTCGTAAGGTTGTTAGTTTTCATATTCCTAATCAACCTGTTGTGCGAATCCAAACTACCAAACCACTAAAATCAGTCAATATCATTTCAAATCACAAGGCTATTCGTTTATTGAAAAACGGATGTCAAGATTTCTTAGCTCATGTCACTGATCTAAACCAAAATACGTCAGATTTAAATAATATTTTCGTTGTTAATGAGTTTCCTGATGTATTTTCGGAAGAACTTCCCGGTCTACCCCCAGAACGTGAAGTTGAATTCTTTATTGACCTTGAACCCGGTACAAAACCCATTTCTAAAACCCCATATCGAATGGCTCCTATTGAACTTCAGGAGTTAAAGGTCCAACTACAGGAGTTGTTAGACATCGGTTTTATTCGTCCTAGTACGTCTCCTTGGGGTGCTCCTGTTTTATTCGTTTGGAGCGAGGAATGCGAGAAGAGTTTCCAAGAGCTCAAGAGGAAACTTATCTCGGCACCTGTTCTGACAATACCATCTGGTTCGGATGGATTTGTTATCTACAGCGATGCTACGGGCAAAGGGTTAGGATGTGTTCTCATGCAACATGGGATAGTCATAGCCTATGCCTCGCGGCAACTCAAAGAATATGAGAGGAATTATCCTACTCATGATCTAGAGTTGGCAGCTGTCGTTTTCACGTTGAAGATCTGGAGACATTACCTGTACGGAGAGAAAGTGGAGATTTATACGGATCATAAGAGCCTTAAATATGTTTTTCACTCAGAAGAAACTCAACATGCGGCAACGACGTTGGCTTGAGCTGTTGAAAGATTACGATCATACCATCCAATACCATCCTGAAAAAGCGAACGTGGTAGCTGACGCGTTGAGTAGAAGATCATATGTGGGAACGAGTGCGATGATGTCAAGTATACGCGTGGAACCAGCTTTGATTAATAAAATTAAAGCTACTCAAGCTACAGACCTGGAGCTGATAAAGATGAAGAAGAAAGTGCAAGAAAGTGCCATTCCAGAAGCAAGAATCGATGAAGAGGGAATACTTCGAGTCAACTCCAGACTTTGTGTTCCTAACGATTCTGACTTGAAGTATAGAATCATGATGGAGGCACACAACACACCGTTTGCAATCCATCCTGGGAGTACTAAAATGTATCGTGATCTTCGACATACATTTTGGTGGAGCAATATGAAAAGAGAGATCGCAGAGTTTATTTCGAGATGTTTGACTTGTCAACGTGTAAAAGCGGAGCATCAAGTGCCGAAGGGTCCATTGCAACCACTTGAAATTCTGAAATGAAAGTGGGAACACATTACGATGGATTTCTTTACGGGTCTTCCCAAGGTTTCTCAAGGCATAGATGCGATTTGGGTTATTGTTGATAGATTAACCAAGTCTGCTCATTTCTTGCCGATACGAGAGACTTATTCCCTTGAACGTCTTGCTCATATGTACGTGAATGAGATTGTGAGATTGCATGGCATGCCAGTATCCATAGTTTCGGATCGTGACCCCAGATTTACTTCATAATTTTGGATCAGTTTGTAGAAAGCTATGGGCACGAATTTACGATTCAGTTAGGCTTATCATCCTCAAACAGACGGACAATCAGAAAGGACTATTCAAACTCTTGAAGATCTATTGAGACTCTGTGTTCTAGACTTCAAAGGGAGTTGGGATAAGTACTTACCATTGGTGGAATTCTCCTACAACAACAGTTATCAGGCAAGTATAGGCGTGGCTCCATTCGAAGCGTTGTATAGGAGAAAGTGTCGCTCTCCAGTATGCTAGAATGAGGTGGGTGAAGCAACATTGTTGGGACCGAAGTTGGTACGTATAACTACAGAAAAGATTCAAATAATCCGACAACGTATACAAATCGCACAAGATCGACAAAAGGGTTATGCAGATCTTCATCGAAAGGACGTGAAATTTAATGTTGGAGATCATGTATTGTTACGTGTTGCTCTATGTAAAGGAGTTACGAGGTTTGGCAAGAGAGGAAAGCTCAATCCACGATTCATTGGTCCATTTGAGATCCTTGACCGAGTACAAAATGTGGCCTATAGACTCGCTTTACCTCCAAGCATGTCTCGTGTTCATAACGTTTTTCACATATCCGTGCTTCGTAAATATGTGAAAGATCCAAACCGCATTATTGAGTTAGAACCAGGAGAGATAGCCGAAGATTTAACGTATGAGGAGGTACCTGTCAAGATTTTGGATAGGAAGGAGCATGTCCTACGCTCGAAAATTATACCTCAAGTTAAAATTTTGTGGAGAAACCATGCTATTGAGAAAATGACCTGGGAGTTGGAATCAAAAATGAAAGCGAGGTATCCTCACCTTTTCGACATACCAGGTACGTACGTCAATTTCGAGGACGAAATTTCATAAGGAGGGGAGGTTGTAAGACCCCAACTTTTATGAATAAAGATTTAATTTTCTTTATATATTATTTCGAAACAGTAAGGTGTTGTTTTGATAAATGTGAAAAGTTATGGGTGAAATGTGCAAATATTTTAAAATAAGCAAGTGGTTATAAAATATTCTTGCTGTCGTGGAATATTCGTTTGGTCGTGGAATATTCTTGTTGTCGGGGAATATTCGTACGACGGCGCAGCTATTTGTGGGCTCCACAACGGAATAACTGTCAGATATAGAAAGCGATAGAAATTACCTTTTTATAAAATAACGGCGTAGTTGTTACCGTTAGTACTGTTGAAATATCCGGTGGTTAAAATACAATGATACGCGGTGTTGCACAGTAGCACACGGTATTGCACAGTATTTTGAATTATTGAGTCTTACGTGAGAAGGCACTTACTCAATTATTATTACAGTAATTACTGTTCAATATTTTATATTATTGACTCAATAATTGCTATGTTGATATTTTATATTATTGACTCAATAATTGTTACATTGATATTTTATTGACTCAATAATTGCTACGGTGCTATTTTATATGATTGATTCAATAATGGCTACAGTTGATATTTTGTATTATTGATTTAATAATTGTCACTACATAGTATTTCACATTATCAACTCAATAATTCATATTATTTGAATAATATTATTAGATAGCATTATTGACAATGTCTAAAGAAGTTCTGTCTAGGAGGGGTTATTTAATTGCGCGCCAGTAAGGAGAAGTCCTTATCGGAAGGCCCTCTCTTTCCTGTGAACGACCTGGTTGTCAATATTGTAGTTCTGTAATATTATTTGTGAATAATTAATTATTAATTTATATGATAAGAAAATATTTATTTTGCTGATATAAAAGAAGAAATTAGCGCTGATGTGTTTTTATCAGTATTTTGGTGTGAAAAATCATCCGTTTATGGATTTCAGATAATTTATGTTTGGAATTTGAAAAAACTTCCTTTTACAAAGTTGTAGAAAATTAAATTTCCTATAGAAGGACATAGAACTTGTATTTTTCTGACAAAGAGGCTATTTATTATGAATTATTGAAGTTTCGGAAAATAAATATTTTTTTAGGAGACGGGCCCCACTTTTGGGTTGGTGTTGAAAAAATGCTGATGGCTTTTTTTTGGGAGAGGCGGCCGAAATTTTTTATAAAAAATATTATTTTATTAATTTAGTCTACTTTGGCATCCTAAGCTTTTCCTATAAATAGGGTGCTTAGGTTAGAATTGAAAATCACACCACAATCAGAAGTTTTCTCTCTCTATAATATCGAGCGTATTTTTGAGAGTATTTAGATACTTTAAGTGTTAGTATTCAATGCAAGTTTCTTTCGGTATTATATCCGATACTCCAGTCAGAGGTACTATTCTTTTGAGGTAAAGGATGTTATTTTTCTTTCGTAAATGATGTTATTCTTTTCAATATCATTATACTAAAATATTGTCATGGATTTTATTATGAAATTCTTACTTTTTCCGTCAGGGTTACTATTCACGTATACGGCACTATTCACGTATACGACACTATTCACGAAAAAAATTAAATTTTCTTCTATTTGTCCAAATTATCTGTTATAGTTACTATCTTTAACTGGATCTAAGTTTTGAGCTTCATTCTTGAATTTTGCTCCACAAAGTATTATTATAGAATATTCTTGAACTTGAATAAACTAAAATACGAATCCTTAATCTTATCCTTTATTTCACTGGATTCGTTATTTATATTGTTTTTCATCATCCTCAGTCCTAAAAGGTGATATAACTGAATATCTTTGACCTGTAGAGCAAAGATGAATGATTACCTGATGAATATCTTTGGCTGTAGTGCAAAAGATGACAGGTGTTGAGATGAACATGACCATTGGTGATACAAATGAATATCTTTGGCCTGTAGTGCAAAGATGAATATTTGATTCGAGATATATATTGATTGATGTTACAGGGATAAAATATTGATAATGAACTTTTAAATCATAGAAGATAGTAGACTTCATTCTCTACTTAACTCTTCTAATGAATTGTTATTTCCGCTGCGAATATTGATCTAAAATTGGTTGTCCATTATATTTTATCTGGTTTATTGAAGGCTAACGATAATTTATTTTTCATTATCTTAGTCATAATATTCTTTACTAGGTTAGTTGGGCTCACCCTTTTCATCTATTGTCCTCTTCAGAAAATGAGAATGTTGCGGGAACTAGTCGGGGGACAGAGTGATGGTCCGAGTTAGAGCAGTAGTAGTCCTCACTATTTCTAATAAATAGTGTGATAATAATTGTAATGAGGACTTAGTTTGAATATTAATATTTTTTACATATTTGTATTGACACTCACAGTTGTGTGGTCGTATTTTGCACGACCGTGTGATATAAAAGTTTGTATTTGAATTCTATACCATGTATTTGGCGACTCAGAATGGGTTGGGTTGACTGGACCTATTCTGTGGGCGTCACAGAAGCCTTGGATTAATACACTATGAGATCTATTTAATTATAATTGTTTAATTATTATTGTGAGTATTGATTATTTTTTTGTGCTTGAATTACATGATTGATTTGTTTAATTGTTAGGTGCACACTAGTTTATTATTCATTAAAATCTACTGCTAAATTAGATATCGAATCCGTAATTGTTTGGTCACTCTAATTTGCGAAGCAACTAAGATTAATAATTGACTGCAGATCACGAGATTATTATATCTTAGGGAGAATATTCAACTAAATTAAATGCAACCGCTTGTGCTTGTGTTGTTTAGCTTCATCGGTTTTTCTAATTCTTAAAGCTTCTATTAGATTAAACTTTTAGCGCTTGTCTGAAGTTATTTAGTAGTTAGGGTTATTTAGATCACTTGTTTCTATCTAACTAAAATTAAGGAAAGACACGGAATAATTCTAATTGGTGAATTAATTCTAACGATGAATATTCAAAGTATTAGTTGTGTATGCTTGAGTCAATGATCAGTGTACGTTCTGAGGTGGAAGTTGACTTAACCCAAGGTTTGTTCTCTTGATTTAATTCGTTACACTATTTTACACATTAGTTTATTTTAATTAATAACAATCAAAAAATCCCCCTCTTTTGGAATACAAGGTATGAAAATAGATTAATTAGTCTCTGTGGGATCGACTCTTACTTGCACTACTACATATTATCTTTCGCAGTAAGGTTTTATTTTTGGTTGTCTGCGATAGCACACCAATAACAAATTGAGAGTAGCTGCTGTTCAAAGATTGCAAAACAAGATCAGTTTAGGCTTCCGGAGTAATCGGAAAACCCAACCTACCAATGTACTCAATATACCCAATCTTTTTTAGCACATGTGGACCAACTGGATCACGTTCACTCATCTTGCAGTGATACAACGCCTTGCTTATATCATACCTCTCCTGTTGAGCATGCCCTTCGAACAATTTCTTAAGATGCTCGATCATCTTATAAGCATCCATTAACTCATGTTGCTTCTGAAACTCAGAGTTCATAGTTGCTAGCATGAGACAACTTACGTCCAGAGCATCATCTTTTTGTAAGCATTATGCTCTACACGTGGTGCAGTGTTAGCTGGTGCTGCAGGAATGGGCCCATCAAGGACATATAGCTTGCGCTCCTGTTTGAGGACAATCCTCAATATCCTATGCCAGTCTAAGAAATTAATTCCACTCAGTTTTTCCTTCTCAAGGACTGATCGTAGTGAAAGACTATTTGTGTTGTTGTTTGCCGTTGATATCTACAATTTATAAGTGCAAAAATAATAAGTCAAATTGCAGAGTTTTGATATTATGTAATTGATAATAGTACATTCAAAATATACCTCCCACTATTTTATTCAAATTAATAGCCCTCACCATTAATTCGGAAAGCATTTTCTATTAAATCTTTCTAGTGAGCCAAGATCCATATTTCATTATGCCTTAAGTTAGCTTTGGCTATTCTCTCAAAACATAATTATTTAGGTGGATAACCCTTTGTCAATTATATTATATATAACTCTTAGATTTTTTGGTAAATAACAGTTGTTTCTTGTCCATCTAATGGTACCTACCAAACTCCATGCCTCTAAGTCCACAATCCTATTGAGATAACTTAGTTAAGTCGGGCCCAATGATTTTAACAGTTTGGATTTCACAATTATCCTATCGCATCTTACCAAGATAAATGGGGTACTTTGCTTTGACAAACCTACATCCATCGGTCAAGGTCTTGATGAGTGTTATTAATTGGAAGGCATCTGATTTAGACTTAATAATTTTATGAGGGATTTTATTAATTAATTTAGATCTCACCAATTTTAATCTTATTAAACATGCACATTATTTATCATATCGTATACAAGCATAAATAAAGTGCAAAATTAAATGTGTCACAGTTATGGCCCAACCCTATGTCAATCTTTTCAAGCTAATGAAAAGATTAAAGGTCAGTCTAAGGTGGTAAAAGATCTTCAAAATAGTAGCCTCATTGGAGCTTCCTCATGCATGTGTCTCCTCTCCATCATCATCTTGTCATCTTGATAGGTTACAATTGTACATTACATGACATAAAGAAACCTCGAGTTACATTCGAGGGGATTTAGATGAGAAGAGAATATTACATCAGAATTTATAGAAAGGCACGACATGCAAGCCGTATTTCAAAACCAAAAAACCACTAACCTATGGGTCAAAAGAGCCATAACTGTGCACTATGCATATCACAATAAGCACATGACACAATTTATATAATTAAAGAAAATTATATATAAAATATTGGGGTCACGACCATCGTGCGCTACGACGGGGGGGGGGGGGGGTCCAAGGGGGGGTCTCCCCCCTGGCAGTGGTCCGGCTGACCGATCAGCTGGCGGGTGGTCTCGCTGCCCGGTCAGCGAGCAGGGTCGAGGACAGCGCCCTTGGAAATTTTTTTTGAACTACAATCTGTATTAAAGAATTTTTCCATACGAATCTCTGAAACAATTCCAGAATCATATACAATCCGCCAAAACACTCATAATAACAATACACCCAGAACATATCATATATGTCTAATTTTAATTAATCATATTAAACCGAATCTTCATGTTTCTAATCCAATTAGAACAGAAGTTGAATTGTTATTCCACCTTCTAGGATACGATTATTAGAACATCATATACATGCATATATATTACAGATTTCCAGAATACGTATAAATGCAGAATATCATATATTCAATTTCAGATCGGCAAACATGCATCATCATATATCATATATATTGAATACAATTAAAACACGTAATCTGAATTAATCGTTTCGCAAGTAGCTCTGATACCACTGTAGGGATTTCGGCACATAAACGCTGCAGAAATTAAAATTTTTCGAAACCCTAAAACAGGATCCATGCGAAAACATATTAATTCAGAGGTTTAGATTTATTTTTACCGATTATCCAAGCTTGAATGGAGACGATGGAAATTCTGAAACAGCTTCGAATCTTCAACGCAATCCAAAGGAACTGCATCTCTACGGTATCCACACGAACGCCCTGCGAATCGTCACACGATCTGCAGCAAAGAGAACTACGGTACTAGCGGCCAAGATCTGGATTTTGGAGCTTTTCTCTCTAGTCTCTCTCTAAGAGCGGCTAGGGTTTTGGTTTATAATTGATTACCCTAAAAATGACTGATATATCATATATATAGTAGTTAAAGGAATTATCCAAAACCTAATTCAATTAGAAAAGTAAAATCCAAATTTATATATATTATATCTTAATTAAGTCTTACTTAATTAATATACATATATATAAATTATCCTATTAATTTAAATACTATCAATCATATTGACATATTTAAATCCTTACAATTTAAATTAATTCTCTTTTAATTACGTTCTAAGTGTGTGACCCTATAGGTTATTATTACGTTGACAATAATTTTAAAATCATATTATAAAATTATAAATAGTGAGCGGCATCTAGTAATGCATCACTGCTACCCAAGTAATAATAAGATCGGTGATTCGATGCAACCTTTTCGTGACCAATGTTTCAATGTAATTTAATCTTTTTAACCTTGACATCCTAGATTAAACTCGAGTCATGGAATGTGTCATACTCTTCATAATTTAATCTGAGTTTTCTTGATCAATGAGTAGACTATATGAAACAAATCACTATTTGAGCATGGCCATGCATTTTATAGTCATACTCAATCAAGAGGCCTATGGATATCACTCCTAATATATAAGAGGGTTAAATTCCATCTAGATCACTCATATTCCTCACACGATTCATGATGTACCCCATAATCACCTTTATTGTCCACCCTATTAAAGGTGACCTTTGATGATATCAAAGTACATAAATTCCCGTGTAGTAATATAATGATTTCAGGTCGGAGGATCATTACATCATTGTCACTATGAGAATTGCTTATGACACTTTGCATAATGCTCCATGTAGCATTCTCATGGTGGGTCTGTCCAGTACATTGTTCTCTAACATGTACCTATGCATTGACTCAATATCTTATATATTTATGCCCAATGAGATTTGGCCATCAGTCAATCCATATACTAGTCTCAATGTATCATTGTTGTCCCATTAACAATGATACTCGACTAGGGACATTTAAGAATAGTGATACTAATTATAATTATATGATCTCATGCTCAAGTCACATACTTGAAATCATATAATTTGTATCATTATTCTAAGGACTTTTATTATGCTAACATTTATATAACGCAGTAAATAAAATCATAATAAAATAATTTATTTATTCAGTCAAATATAATATCAAAAATGTTAAGCAATTACATCAAAAAATTGGTCTCTGGGCATAAACTCTAACAATTTTAACATGCATAATCATAACCAACCTTCAATTTCAAGTTAAATAAACAATTAAAGCATGTAAATTTGTACATAAAGGCCATATTCATACTTTTCGTACTCTATAACTTTTAAATCTCTAATTAAAGCATAATTACATGAATTTGATTGTTTTAAAGCAT
Source organism: Panax stipuleanatus (assembly GCA_020205555.1). Lineage (NCBI taxonomy): Eukaryota > Viridiplantae > Streptophyta > Magnoliopsida > Apiales > Araliaceae > Panax > Panax stipuleanatus. The sequence continues at coordinate 6,202,124 of CM035119.1, read as the reverse complement.
AAATAAATGATAGAAAACATGTTATAAATATTTATTAACACATATATCATCATTTCATGCATTAATCACAAAATAGGCTTTTACAGAGAACTTCAAAATATACGTTAATGGAAAACTAAGAAGATGAACTATAAGAAATGGGTTGAGGAATATACCCTTGCAATCTATGTTAAGATGATGTGAACTTCCTTTTTGATTCTCCAAACTTATTTCTTAAATTCACAGACCCTCTCTCTCAAACTCTCTCTAACTTTTCTCTGATGAAAATATATGATATATGATATATGAAGAATATAGATATATAAGTTAACGTATAAAATATAACTGATGGTATAGTGGGTGTCAATTAATCCCCTCAATGGATTTAACTGCTCCCCACTAACTAAGGCCTTTTTTGGTTGGTCATTTAGTAACTCATTTCCCATTAATTTAATTAAAGTGTTATTACATAGTTTATTTGTCACACTTTAATTAATCAAATACTCTTATTTAATTCAATTAATTAAAATGTGATATTACACATTAAATTACATCATCACATAATTAAAATTCTCATTTATTAATTATGTCAAATCATTACATCTCTAATTAATTATTAAATTAATTAGAATAATATTATGCTTATTAAATAATTTATTTAATTAAATAAACTCAATTAAATACATACTTTGAACTATAAAAATTCTCCATATTAACTTAATCAATGTAACACATATAATTAAATTATTCTACTACAATTCCATCAAATAATTATTTAACTCAATAAATAAATCATCAAAATATTTATTTAATTCAATAAATATTTAAATTAAATTATAAAATTCTCGTTTGTCATAATCACTTATTCCTATACAACGAATTTAGAATCTCAAGGCAAATATACACATACCTATATATTATCACCTACTATGTATCCAATTTAATATTTAGAATTTATTTTCAATCTCACTATTGAACTCAATCACTATAAATATTTTGGATCATATTTAAGCTAATAAAATAGGTATTTTATTTATCAAATTATTATATTGATTTCCTTCACTGAATCAATATTGTTCTTTCTAGGTTCATCTTATAACTTTGTAGGACCTTAGAGAATTAATTAAGTGAAATAAGTTCACATTTCAATATTATTCAAAAGTTTGTGTTTCAAAGACTTTCATTTTATAGGACTACACAATCAAATTGAATTTCACAACAAGAAATCCGGCCATAAGCCTTACTATTTCTTACATAAATAAAATTATGCTCCAAATAGTTCAAAAGCCAAATTTAGTCCATAAAATAAAATCTTAAAGAATCACCCCCACACTTTCAAATAATTGAAATCTCATTGAATATTTTCACTTCACAATATTATGCTCACTACTTAAAATAAATTTTAGATTAATTAACATTTTATGTGACAATGTTCCTATAAATATTACTTTCACATAAGAGTATTAAGGAATACTTCTCAGAACAAAAAATAACTTCTTGTACATTTTATGTATTAGTTATTCATATAAAGATTGCTTCAACATAAGAATCTTTTAGAATACTCCCACATAAGAAAACAAGTTCTTATTTTATAAATTACATAAATTCTCAAATCCAAAAATTATTTAACATAAGCACTTAAAATTATAAATGTACATTTTTCAAGTATACCAAACACGTAACAGTTGACTCTATGTAAATAGTATAAAACTCATTATATATAAATTTTAGCGCAACTCATCATATTGCACAAATTTATTTGCATATAAATCATAAAATATAAAAATTTATATTTATTTTCTAAAAAATTAGTTTCTCACAAACAAAATTAATTTATGTAGAAAGCAAATAAAATTCACACACACAAATTAGTATATCCTCAAGTGTTTTCTTGTCCCAACTTAGACATGAAATATCATAAAAAATATATCTTTTCAAAATTATAAATATAGAATTCAAGAAAATTCTCATAATAATATGAAATACTTGAACTTCACTATATTTATAAAAAATCAAAAAATAAAATATTTATCTCAATTGTAATATACAAAATTCATATAATCACATTAAAATTTACTACTTCCTGGATAAGAAGCACACATAAAAATAAATCAACATATATCAATTGTGATTATCCCAAAAATACTATGAATAACATTTCAAAGTGTTTTCTCAACTTCATAATCGTATTGTATACAAGATTTACTCAACCAAATCTACTTGTACCATATATTTTCTAACTATTAGTTGATAATTAATTTATTATCCACAAAAAATTTAATTTATCTCAAAATTCATGTATACAAATACGAAGTAATATTACACGCTAAATATTACCTCAAACTTTATATGCACAATTTTTTTCAAGAAGAACATAAATTTACTTTATTCTCAAAATAAATTAATTTACAACAAATTTGCTAGACATAAAGACAAGTAAATTTCTCAAATTTTACTACCACTTTCTCATAATAAATTAATCTCGATTAGTGTATAAGAAAAATAATTGTCTCAGATTTCATACATATATATAAACATCATAATATTTTATCTACTCATAAAATATTATAACCAAAATATATATGCACAAAATTAAATTTATTCCATCATGAACAAAAATTTAATTACTTTTCTTATCTCACAAAACTAATTAAATAATTTATTACAACAAAATATAAGTAAAATAACACTCCAGCATACAATATTATCTACACATTATATAATACATAATATATATACTTTTTAGTATGTACACATACAAAATGATAAACAATTATCATTTATAAAAATCAAGACAAATGTTAAAAAAGCACACCTTTTAGAATTAAATTCGAAGAACGCCATAATCTCTTTAGAAAAATTTCTAAGCATCAACATTTGGTGTTTTTCCATGATGACGCTTCATCTCCTCCACATCAATTTACAAACTTATAAATTGTAAGTCTTTTTCAATTTCATTTTTCTCCACAATCCATCTTCTAACAGGAGTTATCAATAAAAATAATTAGCTTAATATCTCAATATATTACTAATTATCATAAAAACTCCATTGATAAAAATAGATATAAGAAAAATGACACTTATCTTTGAAAACTGTGTTGTCTTCCATCTCACCAAAATCTTGACTCCAATGAACATATAAAGACCTTAAAATTGTAAGGACCGTAGCTTCATAGAGTCAAAATCATAGTAGAAGATACCACACGGGTGATCTTTGCCCTTAAGGTCTTTATCGCCCCCACCACGATCGGTTTGCTATGAGTTGCAAACGATATACCTTCAGGATATATGTCAAGCCTCAAAACTGAACAAACTTGTGATAACAATTCACATTTGTTCCACCGAACACTTCTTTGTGATAGTTTGATGTTCGTAAAAGATAACAAATGGAAAAAAGAACAAATACCAAGTGCTTAGTCTTTTGATGCATGTGTCCTTATGTATATATCCTATGCATACATCTTATCTTATGTAAATATATCAACATATACATATATACATAGTTTTTAAAAGAATCTCCAAAATGACGTAATTATAATAAATGTATGCTATTTAAGAGGTATGCTTTAGATCCGTTCTATACACATATATACATACATATATATTGTAAGTTACACATCAAAACTATTGAGTTATATTTAACTACACTTATTAGTACTAATTATGTAAGTTACACATTAGTAATAATTAATAGTTAAATAGAATTTGAATAGTTCTCACTATTTTTCTTTTGTTCCAAAATAAAATAAGACTACACCACTTATACTTATAAAGTTACTAGTAGCCTTTTCTATTAAATGAGACAAGAAATAATAGTTTTATTAAACAACTTTGCACCTTATTAAATGTCTCACTATAGGCACAAATCAAATGATTTCTACACAAATTAAATGAAATTCTCTCTTATTCTCTACAATTAGGGAAATGAATTAGACCTTTATATTTACTTAAATTATGTCCATTAATAGGTTTTACTCAAGCCCAAACTTGACAATAATTAAGTCTCTAAAATATAAAATAAAGTGCAATTTATAACAGATTCATCAAAATATAGTTACTTTAAAAGTTGTAGGCTTATATGGTGATGACCTCTATTCATCAACAATCACCTAAGCTTGCATAAAGCACAAGGAAAGGGTATGACATGATAGAATTTGTTAGCTTTTACATTTTATTTTTGTTATAAACCATCAATCTTGTATTAGAGCTATAAGTTCTTAAGAGACCTGTGAGGTTGAGTGAACCTAACCACTTACCTTAAACACTTACCATCTCTTTTATCCAAAACACAAAAGCCTACAAACTTTTCAAATGTTATAGTCCGAAGGGTTTTGGTGAACAAATATGCAAGATTGTCACTCGAACGAATTTGTTGAACACTAATGTCGCCTTTTTCATGGAGATCATGAATGAAGAAGAATTTAGGCAAAATATATTTTGTCCTATCGCCTTTAATGCATCCTTCATTTAACTGAGTTATACAAGTAGTATTATCCTCATAATGTTGTTGGGATTTCCTTATTAATTGGCAAGCCAAACACTTCTCGAATATGTTGAGTTATTGATTTTTAACGAGACAAATTCACGACTTGGTGTGACAAACGAGAATTTTGTAATTTATTTTAAATATTTATTGAATTAAATAAATATTTTTTTGATTTATTTATTGAGTTAAATAAATATTTGATGGAATTGTGGTAGATTAATTTAATTAAATGTGTTATATTGATTAAATTAATGTGGAGAAATTTTATAGTTCAAAGTGTGAATTTAATTGAGATTATTAAATTAAATAAATTGTTATTAATTATAATATTATTCTAATTAATTAGAGATTTAATGATTTGTCATAATTAATAAATGAAAAGTTTAATTATGCGGTGAATTGATTTAATGTGTAGTATTGCCTTTTATTTAATTGAATTTAAATAATATTATTTAATTAATTAAAATATGACAAATAAACTATATAATAAATATTTTAAATAAAATAATGGGAAAATGAGCTTTTACTATAAACCAAACATGGCCTTATGATCATGGGAGCACTTAAGTGCATGATAGCCTTAACTGACAACCATGATCTACTAGTTATATTTATACGTATACTTATATTACTATTCATTCAAACATCAGTATTCTATTACTCTGCTAAGAATAAAACATAGAGAGAAAAGAGAGATTTGAGAGTTGGTGAATTGAAGAAGAAGTTGGAGAATTAAAGATTTCTTTCATCTAAACAAACAATCAAGGGTAATTCCTTTAACCCAGTTTTAATTTTTACGTTCTAAGTTTTCTCCATTAAAGTATATTTGAGTTCTTTGTAAATAGAATTTCATGAGTTAATTGTTAAGAACTTGGTGTTAAATGTGTATTAGCATGTATAATTCAATTGTATATGATTTATATGTGTTTTAGAGTAATTAATCCATGAAATCATGTTTTAATTGGAGTTTTGTAGTTTATAGAGTAATAACTTATGAATATGACTTATATGTATAAAAATTTATGCTTCAATTGTATGCTAAATAGAAAATTGATGATTGAATATGTTTATACATGTAAAAACGAAGAAAACAAAATTTAAACGGACTGATTCGATGTTATAACGAATCTGTAATGTATGATTTTATGAAAATTGACGAAACTTGGGAAAATAACAAGAACATGAAAATTATGTGTTCCAATTTAGTTGTTTATGTGATTTAAGTTGTTAAAAGCATGCGAAGAATGTTATAAAATGTTTATGTTAAGTTTATAACTTATGGGTAACATTAACAGTGTTGTTTGAGCTTAATTTTGGCATTTTCGTGGGTTATTTGGGCTGATGAACAGTGCAGTCGCAAACTGCAGTTTCATCATTCTGGAGACACCCGCCCCGGTAGGCTTTGTAGTATAAAATATGCCGCCCCGGCGGGCATTCTGTAGTACAAATCCCCGCCTCGGCGGGAAATACAGAGTTGAGGTTGTTTTGTTTTGTGTGGTTTTCAGTCCATAACATGATGAGTTAACTTAACCTAATGAACCTGATAACGTGTTGAGCATGTAACACCGTACTATAACATATTGTTGACATGTATAAGACGATTTTAAGTTGCATATTAACAAGTTGTATGTGAACTTGAATTTGTTATTGTAAGGTTTGATTATAATTGTTTAAAAGTTAATACTTGTGCGGTATGCATGTTGTGGGTTCATATTCATGCTATGTGGTTAGTCAACAAGTTAAGATTATGAACCAAGTTGTTAAGTGATGCTAAAGTGAGAAGTCTAATAGTTAAACGTAGTGGTAATAGAACTAATTAATATTGTAAACATAATGAAAGGTGTAGGACATTTGGAAAAGTGAATTGTAGTTATATAATCTACGCACGAGGCAAGTTCTTAAACCCTATTCTTATATTGAGCAAGTTCCTTACTTTATCTTGATTACGATTACACAAGTTTCTTAACTCTACTTTTAATTGAGCAAGTTTATAAGTCATATTCTTTCATTAAACAAGTTCTTATTCTTGTTTATTCAAGTTCATGATTCCATATGAGACGTTTTAATTCTTTTAAAGTAATAATTCGATTATAAAAATGCTTATTCAATTGTATACCTTTGAGATTCATTATTTGATTTGAAGTATCGATTTTATTATTGAACCCTGAAAGATTAGCGAACCCTTATTGATTCGACTAGTCCATAGTTGATGAGCTTTCTAAATTCTAGAACTATTATTGAGCTTATCCAAACCAAACTTTCTTTGGTGCGGACTCTGATGTCAAACTGAGATGAACAACCCTTAATAGGGGACTATTTATGTGTCAGCGTTGAGATGTTGTGCACATACATGGTAGTAAGGGTTGATCCCCCTAAGTATGAGAAGTAAGGTCCATATAGTCTTACGACTGTTAAAGATTTAAAGTAGAAATACTTGATAACCTGGGACATAGTTCTTGGTCTTGTGACCCTCAGATTTACTTTTGATTCTTGTTATTCAATCTTGATTCAAAAGCCGAGTTTTCTATTATTCAGAATTCATTGATTTCTCGTATGTTATTATTGTTATTACATTGTTATACTTGTGGAAAATCTATGCTCACTCTTGTATAATAACATTGCAGCTAAGATTGAAAGAACTGACGAGCCATCTACTAGTAAGGGAAAGGGCAAGGCAAAAAAGTGATGAAGACATGTTTATTTGAGAATGTTATTGATAAGACTTATGATATTATGTTTAAGACTTAATTGTTTATTTATGTTTACGCACTTGATGTATTAAGGTTAGTTGACCTGGGATTTAGTCGTTCAGATGTTGTCACCCCTTAAGGGGAGAATTTCTATTTATTTATGGTTTTTATTCATTATGGGTAGATAGATGTGTTATGATTGGACAGTAAACACCAAATCTTGTGAAATTGAAGTACCCGAATTTGGGGGTGTCACAAGTTGGTATCAGAGCTGTAAGTTATGAACCTTAGGTGGGGGAAAACCTTAGCGTAGTAGCCTTTTAAGAGATCGATAACATAGTGGTGATACACTCTTATCGAGTTCTAAGAAATGAATTCCTTAATTCATTGAAGATAATAAAAGACTTTATGTGCATATGTGATTACTTATGTGCTCGCGAGTATCGATTAGCATCACGTAGTAACTAAAAACTTAAAATTTTGATTGTCAGGATATCGGATATTGGAGGATCCAGTCAGCCTAGGGAGGTTGAGCCCCGAGTGGCTTGAGTGGAGGAGCCCCGAGAAATTCATACCGTCTGGGAGCAATTAGTTCGGAGAGAGCCATCTCCTTTGATCACTGTTGTGGGTCAGGAGCATGAGCCAGTGTTTGATTCATAGGAGGACTTTGAAGAGATAGAGGTTGAGGCTGAGGAGGAGGATGAGGACCCTGATGAGTTTCCACCAAACTCTATTAGTGCCGAGATGTATGATGAGTTGTATGACCGTAACATAGAGTTACAGGATAATATTTCTAGAATTGAAGGAGCAGACAGTTGCACAACGGACTACTATAGAGCAGAAGGATGGTGAGATCAAGAATCTGGATATACGTCTTGGAGACGTGGAGTGGAAGTGTTGGGTTTGTACGTAACGCAATCATGCAATCAAATCACATAAATAGGGCGGAAGCGTAAAAACTAGGTTTTCAAAATTTATACAAACCCATAACCATGATCATGCTTTATGCTTGTTATCAATAACAGAAAAGAGAGAACATGGAATTATACCTTTGAAGATCTAAGCTTCCTCAGGTACAAGTTCTACTCCTTTGATTCTTTTGATTCCTCTGTAGTGGCTCCTTCCCTTGATCAATGTCAGCCACCCAAATGTTTGGCCTCTAACGGTGATCCACCAAGGAAGATGAAGAACTCAAGAAGATGGGTTATTGGCTTAACCCTTGTTTCTATCTCTATAGAATATGTGTACTCCCAACTCTTGGAAAATTTTCACGTCCCTTATTTCTGATATAAGACTCTCTTATATAGATATTAGGTTAACCCTCCTAATCCAATTAGAATAGGGTTTTATTTAATTAATTAATTAAATACTTTTAATTAATTTGTATCATAATCTTTATTAGGATTGAGAGAGAGTACTGATATTATATTAATTCCTAAACTCCTTTAGAATTAAAATAATAATAATAATAATAATATTAATAAGACTCCTCTTATTAATTTATATTTAATATTTTTAAAATATTAAATAATAAACATTAAGCCATTTAATTTATTCTATCATCATAGATTAAATTAATTATACTTAATGCATTATTACTATCATGCCATTTTCTTCTTAAATAATTCTTCTTCCTTTTATGGTGTGACCCTTTAGGTTCTCCATATTAAACCGGTTGTGAATAAATCAATTAGAACAATTCTAATCTTATTTAAATAAACAAATTAAACTAATAATCTATTTAAATAAATAACATTTATTCTACAATAGGGATAAGCCTCCCTAGCGATCAACGACTTTTCAGATAATATAGATTTCAACATTAATCATAAAAGAACCTGTGAGTTAATAGTTACCGTACAATTCAATCCTTCCACCATACAATGTCCCAATTAAATATAAGACATGGATTTACTGTCAAGTCTTAATTTATTTAATCATATGTATTTCGATTAGAAAATGCACAACTCCAAATAATGCAAATTAGAAACCTCTTTCTAATTTCATTCTACCTTGGCCAAGGATTCCTGGGTTGTCATTTAACGAATCACATAGGACATATCTCCTCTTTTACTAGAGGTGGTAGATTCTTTATTGATCATTCATTATCTCCATATGTAACTCATTACACCCAAGCATACCCTATATATGCCTTAAAAGGCCTTAAGGAATTAGTCAAAGTATAATTTGTTACATACAAGATACTATGATGATCTCAAGTCCAAGGATCACATGTACTACTATCACATTAGGAATTCCTATTGACAGGCGAGTAAAACTCCATTAGGTATTCCATAGCGAGTCACGTTCAGTGAACTTATTCTCCAATAAGCACCTACATACTTGCTTTAGTGTCTCCACACAAATGACCATGAGATCAGTCATCCTCATCCAATGAGCAAGCAACATATGTACCAATCTATCCGGATTTACTAATCCCTTTTTTAGTAATCCCACGATTGGGAACTACTTTAGTTTTAAAGCTTTCTAAGAATTTAGATCTCATTAGCATGATCAACATCATGATTCTAAAAGCATTGCTTAAAACTATGGGTTATTTACATATTATAAAAACAGCACCATGTAGATAATTATATGCCTTAAATGAATATTTTATTAATAAATAAATAAGATTGTTTACAAAGTATGTGCTTTATCATCATACATGATTGGCTTGTATGCACACTACTATCAATCTCCCACTTGCACTAAAGCCAATCGCCATGGTATCTCATACCCATCTTCTCTAAGTGACGATCAAACTGCTGTTGTGTTAAAGCTTTAATAAATGGATCTGCAATATTGTCTTGAGAGTCTACACACTCCAAGGTGACGTCTCCTCTTTCAATGATCTCCCTGATCAGGTGAAATCGCCGCAACACGTGTTTAGATTTCTGATGAGACCTGGGTTCCTTAGCCTGTGCAACCGCTCCGGTGTTGTCACAGTATACGGGAACTGCTTTTCCAATGCTAGGAACCACACCAAGTTCAGTTATGAACTTCTTCATCCAAACAACTTCCTTTGCAGCTTCACTTGCAGCTATATACTCTGCCTCTGTCACTGAATCAGCAACCGTTTGCTGCTTGGAACTCTTCCAACTCACTGCACCTCCGTTCAAGGTAAACACATACCCTGAAATAGATTTACTGTCATCGTGGTCTGTTTGAAAACTTGAGTCTGTGAATCCCTCGAGTTTTAATTCAGACCTACCGTAGACAAGAAAAATATCTTTAGTCCTTCTCAAGTACTTTAGGATATTTTTCACTGCCTTCCAGTGCTCTTCTCCTGGATTCGACTGGTATCTGCTTGTTACACTAAGTGCGTGAGCAACATCCGGTCTAGTACATATCATACCGTACATGATAGATCCTATTGCAGAAGCATAAGGGATCTTACTCATACGGTCTCTCTCCTCAGGTGTCTTTGGGGCCTGTTTCTTGGAGAGATTTATTCCATGGCTCATCGGTATGAGACCTCTTTTGGAATTTTCCATGCTAAACCTCTTTAGCATCGTATCAATGTACGTTCCTTGGGATAAGCCGAGCATCCTTTTAGATCTATCTCTATAGATCTTTATCCCCAAAATATAGGATGCTTCACCCAAGTCCTTCATGGAGAAGTTTTTAGATAACCAGATTTTAATGGATTGTAACATAGGAATGTCATTCCCTATCAGTAATATATCATCAACATATAATACAAGGAATGATACTGCGCTCCCACTAACCTTCTTGTATACACATGGTTCATCCTCGTTTTTGATAAAATCAAACTCTTTGATTGTCTCATCAAAACGAATGTTCCATCTACGAGAAGCTTGCTTCAACCCATAAATGGATCGTTGTAGCTTACAGACTTGATTTGTTCCAACTTTTGAAATAAATCCCTCTGGCTGTGTCATATACACATCCTCCTCAAGTTTCCCAATGAGGAAGGCCGTTTTCACGTCCATCTGCCAGATCTCATAGTCGTTGTAAGCTGCAATCGCAAGCAAAATCCGAATGGACTTGAGCATGGCTACTGGTGAGAAGGTTTCATCATAGTCAACTCCTTGTCTTTGTTTGAAACCTTTTGCAACCAGTCGGGCCTTATAGGTCTCTACCTTTCCGTCTGCTCCAGTCTTTTTCTTAAAAACCATTACACCCAATAGGTTTAATACCTTCAGGTGGTGAAACCAAAGACCATACTTTGTTTTCATACATGGAGTCCATTTCGGATTTCATGGCTTCAAGCCATTTCCCTGAGTCTTTATTACTCATAGCCTGTTCGTAATTCAATGGATCATCATCATTCATGATGTGTACCTCATCGTCATCCTCTATAACGAATCCATACCTCTCAGGTATCTTCGGTACTCTTCCAGATTTACGAACATGGTGTGGTACAGTAGGTTCTTCTACTTGGTTAGGTACCTGACTTTGGTCCGTGGTAACTTGTGGTTCTTGAACTTCTTCAAGATATATCTTACTCCCACTGACCCCTTCATGGATAAACTCTTTCCCCAAGAAGGTAGCATGTTTCGCAACAAACACCTTTTGATCAGTTGGATGATAGAAATAATACCCTACAGTTTCTTTAGGGTATCCCACAAATCTACACTTATCGGATTTAGTCTGTAGCTTATCATTTTCAAACTTTTTGACATAAGCTGGACAACCCCAAGTCTTAACATGCTTAAGATTTGGTTTCCTCCCTTTCCACATCTCATATGGAGTCTTTGGGACGGATTTGGTAGGTACCTTGTTAAGTAGGTATGCAGCCGTTTCTAGGGCATATCCCCAGAAAGAAATTGGAAGGTCGGTAAAACTCATCATGGATCGAACCATTTCCAACAGTGTTCGATTTCTCCTTTCAGATACTCCATTTAACTGTGGTGTACCTGGAGGAGTCCATTGTGAGATTATACCATTTTCTCTGAGACAATTGAGAAACTCACTGCTTAAGTATTCTCCACCTCGATCTGATCGAAGTATCTTAATACTCTTTCCCGTTTGTTTCTCTACTTCACTTCTGAACTCTTTGAACTTTTCAAATGATTTTGATTTGTATTTCATTAAATACACATATCCAAATCTTGAGTGATCATCAGTGAAAGTAATAAAATAAGAATACCCACCCCGTGCACTTGTTGTCATAGGTCCACAAACGTCTGTGTGAATCAATGCCAACAACTCTGTAACTCTCTCTCCTTTTCCACTGAAAGGAGATTTAGTCATTTTACCCATGAGACAAGATTCACAAGTTGGATATGATTCATAATCAGATAGCTCGAGGAGCCCATCTTTATGTAACTTGGATAATCTTGTTTCATTGATATGACCGAGTCTACAGTGCCACATATAGGTATAATTAATATCATCTCTTTTCCTTTTCTTAATTTGTTCAATTTGAAATATATTTTCTTGTAAGTCAAGTGTATAAAGTCCATTTCGCAAATTTCCAATACCATATAAAACATCGTCTTTATAAATAGAACAACCATTATTCTTTATAATAACGTCAAAACCTTCCATATCCAATACAAAAATTGAAATAATGTTTTTAATAATATTCGGAACATAATAACAATTATTAAGATAAATGGATTTGCCTAAAGGCATTGCTAAACAATAAGTTCCTACAGCTAATGCAGTAACTTTTGCTCCATTTCCCACTCGTAGGATCACCTCATCTTTGTTCAGCTTTCTACTTCTGACCAGTCCCTGTACAGTATTACATATGTGAGAACCACAGCCGGTATCCAATACCCAAGTAGAATTATGACTTTCAGAAAAATTAATTTCAATCATAAACAAACCTTGATTGGAAGTCGAAGCTTCTCCAAGCTTCTTCTCTGCTAGAAACTTCTTGCAGTTCCTCTTCCAATGTCCCGACTCATTGCAATGAAAGCACATTCCTTTAGCTGGTTCAGGTTTCTTTTGCTCCTTTTCTTTCCCTTTTCCCTTAGCCTTCTTAGATTTCTTCTTTTTAGAAGACACCTTGGGCCTCTTCCTTTTATTGGAAGAATCCACCATCAAGACATGGTTCTTCTTGGATGAGAAGTGACCTTCTGCAGTTTTCAGCATGTTAAGCAGCTCAGGTAAGCTGACATCTAGCTTATTCATGTGAAATTAACCACAAACTGCGAGAAGGTCTCAGGGAGTGACTGCAAGACCAAGTCTTGACTCAACTCCCCATCTATGACGAACTCAAGCTGTCTAAGGCGTTCAATCAAATTGATTACCTTCAGAACATGAGTCTCGACGGCAGTGCCCTCGGTCATCCGAGATCGGAAGAGCTCCTTAGATATCTCATATCTAGCAGTCCTACTCTGTTCACCATACAACTCCTTGAGGTGAAGTAGCATAGCAGGAGCATCCATTTTTTCGTGCTGACGCTGAAGCTCGTTATTCATGGATGCGAGCATGATGCATTGAGCCACAGATGCATCATCTTGACACTTATTGAAAGTGGCAATCTCTTCCTCAGAGGCTGTTTCTGAAACAGATTCAGGGATAGTGAAATTTAGGACATAAAAAATCTTTTCAGCAGTGAGAACAATTCTCAGATTTCTTAGCCAGTCCTCATAATTCGGGCCGGTAAGCTTATTTGCATCAAGTATGCTTCGTAGTGAGATTAGTGATTTTGACATTTTTAAAATTCTGCATGTGAAAAGACAACATTTTAGCAAACATTTATTTTATTAACTTTGGATACCAAAATAAATTTAGGTCTTTATTTTAAATTGGTATCTCCCACTATTTTCATCAAACTATATTACCCTCACTCATATAGTTCGGCAACATCTAATTAAAGATTTGCTAGTGAGATTAAGGATCCCATTTCAAATGTATATAACCTTATGGATAGGACAACAAGCGATATACAAATAAATAGGTAGACAACTCTTGTCAATTACATCACCATGTAACTCCTTTTATTTTGCCTCTTAAATCATAATGGTCATATGTGTGCACATCCGAACTAAAATGATGTAAGTTAAGTCCAGCCTAGCACTTCCATAAATTCAAAAAAGAAAAATTTTCGTCCTTGTGGATAGCACAACAAGACTAGATCGTTCAATTTTTTTGATAAGCATCAAATGTGATTAATTAACATCTTAAATATTCAATACTCGCCTTGTGGATAGCACAACAAACTCATATTAAATATTTAATACTCTATTAACTAATCATGCTAGAAGGCGACGTTCGATATTCCAAATATCATTTGAACGCTTCAGACTTAATAATATTTCTTTGAGGGGTTTGTTATTATTTGTCTCATCTTTTTAAGCGCGCATGCACATATATATATAAAATACGCGTCATTTTATTAAACATGCGAAGCATGTTTGTATAAAATATAATATATATAATATTTAGCATGCAATATAGAATACTATATTCTACCCGGATTGATTATGGACTTTTATTCTAGTTTGGTTCACTAGAGCCACCAAGTGAACCAAAAGGTCAAACCTAGGAGTGCAAAAATTTAAATTTAAACGTAACCGTTACATTTAAATCCGGGCTCCATACAAACGGGTCTTCTCGCGCTCCTTGCTCCTTGGTCTCCAGTTTCTTCAAGATAATTCTAACTATCTCTATTATATTAACTATTTAAAATTAAATAGAAACCTTGATCAGCAGTCAAGGGGAAGTACATAGAAAGGAGATAGAATTTACATCGATAATAAAACTAGAGAAGACGAGGTACGCAAACCCCATTTTATAAAACCCATACATTCAAGCATTCATCCAAAATAAAATCCAATCACATTGGTCATAATCCATAATCAACCCCATTTATTATCATACACATCAACATATGCATCAATAAATATCCATTCATCTCATGAATAACAATGTTAGTCCATATATGGATCGATGTTATTTAATGGACAAAAGTTTTGCTAAATTTTATTTTTGAAACAAAATAAACTCTTTTATTTTAATAAAAAATAAATCCAAATTAAACTCCTTTAATTTTAGCATTCTGAAATCATATTTCAGATAAAATAAACTTCTTTATTTTAAAACTTTATCAATTAAATAAACAGTTTATTTAATTAATTAAAATAAATTTTCAGGGTCTGTCCAGGTACCGGCGCAGCTGCGCCAGTAATGAACTGGGCAGCTGCGCAGGTAGACGGAAGCAGCAGTTTTTGCATACCGGCGCAGCTGCGCCAGTAATGAAATGGGAAGCTGCGCAGCTGCGCCGTTCGCCGCAGAAACTTGCAGAAAACGATTTTTGTCCAGAAAAACGATCCAATTCTCACATCAATTCATACATGGAATTATAAAATTGATAATTAGCACAAAGTTAGGCTCTGATACCACTGTTGGGTTTGTACGTAACGCAATCATGCAATCAAATCACATAAATAGGGCGGAAGCGTAAAAACTAGGTTTTCAAAATTTATACAAACCCATAACCATGATCATGCTTTGTGCTTGTTATCAATAACAGAAAAGAGAGAATATGAAATTATACCTTTGAAGATCTAAGCTTCCTCAGGTACAAGTTCTACTCCTTTGATTCCTCTGTAGTGGCTCCTTCCCTTGATCAATGTCAGCCACCCAAATGTTTGGCCTCTAACGGTGATCCACCAAGGAAGATGAAGAACTCAAGAAGATGGGTTATTGGCTTAACCCTTGTTTCTATCTCTATAGAATATGTGTACTCCCAACTCTTGGAAAATTTTCACGTCCCTTATTTCTGATATAAGACTCTTACATAGATATTAGGTTAACCCTCCTAATCCAATTAGAATAGGTTTTTATTTAATTAATTAATTAAATACTTTTAATTAATTTATATCATAATCTTTATTAGGATTGAGAGAGAGTACTGATATTATATTAATTCCTAAACTCCTTTAGAATTAAAATAATAATAATAATAATAATATTAATAAGACTCCTCTTATTAATTTATATTTAATATTTCTAAAATATTAAATAATAAACATTAAGCTATTTAATTTATTCTATCATCATAGATTAAATTAATTATACTTAATGCATTATTACTATCATGCCATTTTCTTCTTAAATAATTCTTCTTCCTTTTATGGTGTGACCCTTTAGGTTCTCCATATTAAACCGGTTGTGAATAAATCAATTAGAACAATTCTAATCTTATTTAAATAAACAAATTAAACTAATAATCTATTTAAATAAATAACATTTATTCTACAATAGGGATAAGCCTCCCTAGCGATCAACGACTTTTCAGATAATATAGATTTCAACATTAATCATAAAAGAACCTGTGAGTTAATAGTTACCGTACAATTCAATCCTTCCACCATACAATGTCCCAATTAAATATAAGACATGGATTTACTGTCAAGTCTTAATTTATTTAATCATATGTATTTCGATTAGAAAATGCACAACTCCAAATAATGCAAATTAGAAACCTCTTTCTAATTTCATTCTACCTTGGCCAAGGATTCCTGGGTTGTCATTTAACGAATCACATAGGACATATCTCCTCTTTTACTAGAGGTGGTAGATTCTTTATTGATCATTCATTATCTCCATATGTAACTCATTACACCCAAGCATACCCTATATATGCCTTAAAAGGCCTTAAGGAATTAGTCAAAGTATAATTTGTTACATACAAGATACTATGATGATCTCAAGTCCAAGGATCACATGTACTACTATCACATTAGGAATTCCTATTGACAGGCGAGTAAAACTCCATTAGGTATTCCATAGCGAGTCACGTTCAGTGAACTTATTCTCCAATAAGCACCTACATACTTGCTTTAGTGTCTCCACACAAATGACCATGAGATCAGTCATCCTCATCCAATGAGCAAGCAACATATGTACCAATCTATCCAGATTTACTAATCCCTTTTTTAGTAATCCCACGATTGGGAACTACTTTAGTTTTAAAGCTTTCTAAGAATTTAGATCTCATTAGCATGATCAACATCATGATTCTAAAAGCATTGCTTAAAACTATGGGTTATTTACATATTATAAAAACAGCACCATGTAGATAATTATATGCCTTAAATGAATATTTTATTAATAAATAAATAAGATTGTTTACAAAGTATGTGCTTTATCATCATACATGATTGGCTTGTATGCACACTACTATCAGGAAGTTGGTTCATGCAGAGAACTAAAATGAAGCTGAGATAGGGAAATTGAATATTGACTTGCGAGAGGAGTCGGCGAAGCGTGCTAGAGCAGAGGACACTTGGATGAAGGCTTCTCGATGTGCAGATCTTGCCGAGGACGATAATCGAATAAAGAAGGCTAAGATTGAGGAGACGGACTACACATTCCAGACATCGATTGATAGGGCCCAGGATCGAGTTGTCTACTATCCAGTCTAATTCGAGGACTTACCTTGATACATGTTGGATCGTAGGACAATGTTTTGTATTATAGAAGAAGAGCGCAGAGAAGCTGATCGACGCCTTAGTAGGCCGTGATAAGAACAATATGAATTATGTGAATATTCTATGGTAGTTAATAATATAAATTCCACTGTGGTTATAAACAATGGAATATGATGATTTAAATCCTGAAGATTCTTTATCTCGGGATAGTTGATGTAAATAGCAGTGATGCTATCTTCCGTGTGTTTAAAACATTTGAATGAATAAAATATCAGAGTTTATTTGAGATGATATGTGTTAAGTGATTATCTTAAAATGTTTAAGTTAAGTCTTAAATATTTAAGAAATTGAATAACGATCTAATAAGCGTATATCTTAAACAGAAGTATGCCGCCAAGAAGACGCCCAAACCATCAACCAGCTTAGGAAGGATCAACTAATAATAATAACAACAACGTCGATGCCAACGCTAATCCTGTTCAGTAGTTGGTCAATCTTTTAACGGGAGCACTTGCCAATCTGCCGCAAGCTCCACAGAACACTTCATTTAAGGATTTCAAGGCGGTAGGACCACCAGAATTTAAAGGATCTATGAACCCAATCAAAGCTCAGACATGGGTAATAGAAATGGAGAAGGAATTTGACGTCGCAAAAGTCAACAATGATCAGAAAATAACATTTGCAACTTTTATGCTGAAGGCAGAGGTCAACTACTAGTGGTAGGTGAATAAGGTCCTGGGAGGACAGGGCATAATCACCTGGAATAGGTTTAAAGAGATGTTTTTCGAAATGTACTTCCCAACGAGCTCTCAGAACCAGATGGAGGTTCAATTTCTAGAGCTAAAGCAAGGTAATATATCTGTATCGGACTATGCTGCGAAGTTTAATGTGTTGGCTAGGTTTGTAACTTACCAAGTGAATACCGATGAGAGAAAGGCTAGGAGGTTTGAACATGGGTTGAAACCCTGGTTGTACAGTAAAGTGTCAATATTTCAGTTGAACACTTTTGTAGGAGTGTTGGAAAAGGCAATTATCGTAGAAGGTGGAAGCGATGCTCTGACAAAGTACAATCAAGAGCTTAAGAAGAAGAATGAAGGTGAAAATAACAAGGCTAATGACAGTAGTACTGGTGGAGGCAGCAGTCAAAAAAGAAGGTGGAATAACAGTGCGTTGATTGGGAACTAGCAAGAGAATTAGAAAAAGAGGGTGGAGGCTTGTCCGACCTGTGGGAAGAATCACCTGAGGGTCTACATGAAGAGAAAGAGGTTTTGCTATAATTGTGTTCAGGAAAGCCACATAGCACCAAATTGCCCTAACCCTAAGAAGGGCGCTTGCTTCACGTGTGGGTCAAAGGACCATCTGGCAAAGGATTGTCCCAAAAAGGCATCAGGAAGAGCATGAGCAGGTGGAAATAGAGGCACCAGCAGTGGCAACACTCTAACCATCACGAGATCGACGCCAACCAATCGACCAACTACCAGGACTTTCAACATGACCGTGCAAGATGTTGTGCAGTCACGTGATGTGGTGTTAGGTATCATTTCGATCAATAATATAAATGATTATATTTTATTTGATTCGGGTTCTACTTGCTCATTTATATCTGATGACTTTGCTAAGAATCTAGAATTGCTTAAAGACGAATTAGAATACCCTATGAACATAGAAACTACGAATAGGGAAGTGATTCCTGTTAAGTTTGTACACAAGAACTGTAGGGTGGACATTAAGGGAAATGTGATGATCGTAGATCTTATCCCAATTAAACTTGGGGAATTTGATGTTATTTTGGGGATGGATTGGTTATTTAATTATGGGACGATAATTGATTGCCAAAAGAAGTGTATTAACCTTATGACCCCGTCAAAGGTTGTATTTTATGGCAACAAGTCACCTAGACAAGCGAGTTATCTGACGATGATGCATGCCAAGAAGTTGTTGAGACAAGGTTGTGTAGGGTATTTAGCCTATATGGTCGATAGTCGCAAAGAGAGTTTGAAGTTAGAGAAGATACCTGTCGTGAGAGACTTTGTGGAAGTATTTTTGGATGATTTGTTAGTACTTCCTCCAGATAGGGAAGTAGAATTCGTGATCGATTTGGGGCCAGGAACTGCCCCAATATCGAAGGCCCCATACCGTATGGTTCCGGTGGAAATAAAGGAACTAATGGTGCAGCTGCAAGAACTTTTGGACACGAAGTATAAATAGCCGAGTGTATCTCCATGGGGAGCGCCAGTGTTGTTCGTAAAGAAGAATGATGGAATGATGCGGCTCTGCATTGATTATTGAGAGTTAAACAAGGTCATGATTAAGAATAAGTATCCGTTGTCTAGGATCGACGACTTGTTTGACCAGTTGAAGGGAGCGAGATACTTCTCGAAGATAGACCTGAGAAGTGGTTACCATCAATTGAAGTTGAGGAAAGAGGATGTTCCAAAGACAGCATTCAGGACTTGATATGGTCACTACGAGTTTCTGGTGATGTCATTTGGTCTAAAAAAATGCTCCTGCAGCATTTATGGACCTAATGAACAGGGTGTTCAAGCCATTTTTGGACAAATTCATGGTGGTATTTATCGATGTTATTCTGGTATATTTTAAGACCAAGGAGGAGCATGTAAAGCATTTAAAGGAGATGTTGGAGGCATTAAGAAGAGAGAAGTTATATGCCAAGTTTTAGAAATGTGAATTCTGGATAGAGCGTGTACAATTTCTTGGATACGTGATTGATAAGGACGGAATTTCAGTAGATCCCTCAAAGGTTGAAGCTGCGATGAACTGGGATCAGTCGAAGACACCGTCAGAAGTGAGGAGTTTTCTCAGATTGACAGGATATTATAGAAGGTTCATTCAGGACTTTTCCAAAATCGCAACTTCGCTGACGAATTTAACTAAGAAATCGGTGAAATTAGTTTGGACGGAGAAGTGTGAGGAAAGCTTCTAAGAGCTGAAGAAGAGGTTGAGTACGGCAACTGTGTTATCTCTTCCGGATAGCACAAGAAATTTCATGTTGTATAGTAATGTGTCGCATAAAGGACTAGGCTGTGTGATTATGCAAAACGGCAAGGTCATTGCGTATGCGTCACGACAACTAATGAATTACGAGAAGGGGTATCCGACCCATAATTTGGAATTGGCCGTGGTAATATTTGCTTTGAAGATCTGGAGACACTATCTCTATGGGGAGAAGTGTGAAATATATACAGACCATAAGAGTTTGAAATATATTTTTACACAGAAGGATTTTAACATGCGCCAGAGGAGATGGTTGGAATTGATAAAGGACTATGACTGTGAAATCTTATACCATCCAGGTAAAGCAAATGTGGTTGCCGACGACTTAAGCAGAAAGGGTCGAGAGAAATTGATGTTGTTAACTGCCCAGGAGGAGCTAATTTCAGCGATGGAGAAACTGGAATTGGAGGTGAGATATCCTAAGGAGTCTGACGAGAAACTGTTCCAGCTAGGAACTGGTATAACTTTAGTGGAGAAGAAGCACAATTTTAGGATGACGAATGTGAGAAGATTAGAAAGAGGATATCCGAAGGGAATGAACTAAAATTCAAAGTGGACAATGAAGGATTGTTAAGATTCTAGGGAAGAATTTGGGTACCGCCAGTGCCAGAGATTAAAGAGGAGATTTTGAGCGAGGCTCATAGTTCAAGGTATTCGATTCACCCAGGGAGTACGAAGATGTACCAGGATCTCTGACAGCATTTCTGGTGACCGAATATGAAACGAGACATTGTCGATTGTATGGCCAAGTGCCTGACATGTCAGAAAGTGAAAGAAGAACATCAGAGGCCGAGTGGGTTGCTAAAACCGTTAGAAATCCTAGAATGGAAATGGGAGGATATCACAATGGGTTTCATAGTAGGTCTTCCGACGACTCAGAAAGCTTTCGACGCAGTTTGTGTTATCGTAGATCGGTTGACGAAATCAGAACACTTCTTACCGATCAAGATCAGATTCACCCTAGAGCAGTTGGCAAAGTTGTATGTCAAGGAGATTATTTCAAGACACAGAGTTTCAGTGTCAATAGTTTCCGATCGAGATCCGCGTTTCACGTCGAACTTTTGGAAGCGACTACAGGAATGCATGGGAACGCAGTTAAGAATGAGTACACCATATCACCCTCAGATCGATGGACAAAGTGAAAGAACGATCCAGACATTGAAATACATGTTAAGAGCATGCATCATGGATTTCAAAGGAAATTGGGATGATCACCTACCGTTAGTGGAATTCGCTTACAACAAAAGTTACCACGCAAGTATTGGCATACCGCCTTACAAATCGTTGTACGACAGAAAGTGCAGAACTCCATTATGCTGGGATGAAGTTAGCGAACATCAATTGCTAGGGCTAGAATTGGTACAACAGATAGTCGAGATCGTTAAGGTGATTCGGACAAGATTAGTAGCTGCTCGGGATAGGCAGAAGAAATACGCCAATCCACACCGCAAGAGTATATAATTTGAATCCGGTAACTTTGTTTTCTTGAAAGTGTCTCCCTGGAAGGGAAAGATCAGATTTGGTAAGAAGGGAAAATTGAGCCCGAGGTTCATTGGACCCTTTGAGGTGCTGCGAAGAATTAGTGATGTTGCGTATGAGGTAGTCTTACCTCCAGCATTAGAATACAGCCATAATATTTTTCATGTTTCAGTGTTACGACCGCATAAACCCGATTACAAGCATGTCATAGAATATGAATCTCTACAATTTGAGAAAAATTTATCCTACAAAGAAGTTCCTGTTCAGATTGTTGACAGGAAGGAGCAAGTTCTCAAAAACAAACTGATACCTTCTGTTAAGGTAATATGGAGAAACCACAAAGCTGAAGAAGCTAAGTGAGAACTCGAAGACCACATGATAAAAACTTACCCACATTTAATTACTTAATATATGTGTAAGCGATTCTGGGGACAGAATCTTTCTAAGGAGGAGAATGTAACGGGACGAATTAATTGAATCGCGATTCTGAGGACAGAATCCTTTTAAGGAGGAAAAGATGTGACAAACGAGAATTTTGTAATTTATTTTAAATATTTATTAAATTAAATAAATATTTTTATTGATTTATTTATTGAGTTAAATAAATATTTGATGGAATTATGGTAGATTAATTTAATTAAATGTGTTATATTGATTAAATTAATGTGGAGAAATTTTATAGTTCAAAGTGTGAGTTTATTTGAGATTATTAAATTAAAAGAATTGTTATTAATTATAATTTTATTCTAATTAATTAGAGATTTAATGATTTGTTATAATTAATAAATGAGAATTTTAATTATGTGGTGAATTGATTGAACGTGTATTACTGCCTTTTATTTAATTGAATTTAAATGATATTATTTGATTAATTAAAATGTGACAAATAAACTATATAATAAATATTTTAATTAAAATAATGGGAAAATGATCTTTTACTACAAACCAAACATGGCCTTATGATTATGGGAGCAGTTAATTGCATGATAGCCTTAACTGACAACCATGATCTGCCAGTTATATTTATACGTATACTTATATTATTATTCATTCATACATCAATATTCTATTACTCTGCTAAGATAAAAACACAGAGAGAAAAGAGAGATTTGAGAGTTGGTGAATTGAAGAAAAAGTTGGAGAATAAAAGATTTCTTTCATCTAAATAAACAATCAAGGGTAATTCCTTTAACCGAGTTTTAATTTTTACGTTCTAAGTTTTCTCCATTAACGTATACTTGAGTTCTCTGTAAATAGAATTTGATGAGTTAATTGTTAAGAACTTGGTGTTAAATGTGTATTAGCATGTATAATTCAATTGTATATGATTTATATGTGTTTTAGAGTAATTAATCCATGAAATCATGTTTTAATTGGAGTTTTGTAGTTTATAGAGTAATAACTTATGAATATGGCTTATATGTACAAAAATCCATGCTTCAATTGTATGTTAAATAAAAAATTGATGATTGAATATGTTTATACATGTAAAAACGAAGAGAACGAAACTTAAACGGACTGATTCGGTGTTATAACGAATCTATAATGTATGATTTCATAAAAATTGACGAAACTTGGAAAAATAGCAAGAACATAAAAATTATGTGTTCCAATTTAGTTGTTTATGTGATTTAAGTTGTTAAAAGCATGCTAAGAATGTTATAAAATGTTTCTGTTAAGTTTATAACTTATGGGTAACATTAACAGTGTTGTTTGAGCTTAATTTTGGCATTTTCGTGGGTTGTTTGGGCTGATGAACAGTGCAGTCTCGAACTGCAGTTTCATTATTCTGGAGACACCCGCCTCGGCGGGAAATACAGAGTTGAGGTTGTTTTTTTGTGTGTAGTTTTCAGTTCATAACATGATGAGTTAAGTTAACCTAATGAACCTGATAACGTGTTGAGCATGTAACGGTACTATAACATATTGTTGACATGTATAAGATGATTTTAAGTTGCATATTAACAAGTTGTATGTGAACTTGGATTTGTTGTTGTAAGGTTTGATTATAATTATTTAAGAGTTAATACTTGTGTGATATGCATGTTGTGGGTTCAGATTCATGCTATGTGGTTAGTCAACAAGTTAAGATTATGAACCAAGTTGTTAAGTGGTGCTAAAGTGAGAAGTTTAATAGTTAAACGTAGTGGTAATGGAACTAATTGATATTGTAAACATAATAAAATGTGTAGGACGTTTGGGGAAGTGAATTGTAGTTATATAATTTACGCACGAGGCAAGTTCTTAAACCCTATTCTTATATTGAGCAAGTTCCTTACTTTATCTTGATTGCGATTACGCAAGTTTCTTAACTCTAATTTTAATTGAGCAAGTTTTCTATCTCTGACTTTTTATCGTTATGCAAGTTTATTAACTCTACTTTTAATTGAGCAAGTTTATAAGTCATATTCTTTCATTAAACAAGTTCTTATTCTTGTTTATTCAAGTTCATGATTCCATATGAGACGTTTTAATTCTTTTAAAGTAATACTTCGATTATACAATGCTTATTCAATTGTATACCTTTGAGATTCATTATTTGATTTGAAGTATCAGTTTTATTATTGAACCCTGAAAGATTAGCGCCTTTATTGATTCGACTAGTCCATAGTTAATGAGCGTTCTAAATTCTAGAACTATCATTGAGCTTATCCAAACCAAACTTCCTTTGGTGCGGACTCTGATGTCAAACTGAGTACCAATAATAGGGGACTATTCATGCGTAGCGTTAAGATGTTGTGCACATACATGGTACTAAGGGCTGATCCCCCTAAGTACGAGAAGTAAGGTCCATATAGTTTTACGATTGTTAAAGGTTTAAAGTAGAAATACTTGATAACGTGGGACATAGTTCTTGGTCTTGTGACCCTTAAATATACTTTTAATTCTTGTTATTCAATCTTGATTCAAAATTCGAGTTTTCTATTATTCAGAATTCATTGATTTCTCGCATGTTATTATTGTTATTACATTGTTATACTTGTGGGCAATCTTTGCTCACTCTTGCATAATAACATTGCAGCTAAGATTGAAAGAACTGACGAGCCATCCACTAGTAAGGGAAAGGGCAAGGCAAACAAGTGATGAAGACTTGTTTATTTGAGAATGTTATTGATAAGACTTATGATATTATGTTTAAGACTTAATTGTTTATTTATGTTTCTGCACTTGATGTATTAAGGTTAGTTGACCTAGGATTTATTCGTTCAGATGTTGTAACCCCTTAATGGGATGATTTCTATTTATTTATGATTTTTATTCATTATGGGTAGATAGACGTGTTATGATTGGACAGTGAACACTAAATCCTGTGGAATTGAAGTACCTGAATTTGGGGTTGTTACACTTGGCTCATGAATTTCTAAAATTTCTACATGGTTAGAGGAGGTAGCAACTAAAGTTTGCTTTACAGAACGCCATGAAATAGCATTACCTCCATATATGAATAGATAACCTATCTAGGATCGAGCTTTGTATGGATCAGATAAATATAATGCATCTGCATATCCAATTAAATCTGATTTGGATAAATTTGAATAATATAAGCCCATATCTATTGTCCCTCGAAGATATCAAAAAAATGTTTAATTCCATTCCAATGTCTTCGAGTTGGAGAAGAACTATATCTTGCTAATAAATTTACAGTAAATGATATATCAGGTCGTGTATTGCTAGCAAGATATATTAGTGCTCCGATTACACTAAGATATGATACTTTAGGACCAAGAAGTTTTTTTTATCATTTTTATGAGGTCGGAAAAGGTCCTTGTTCACTTCTAGTGACCTTACAACCATTGGTGTACTCAATGGATGTGATTTATCCATATAAAATCGTTTTAGCACTTTTGCTATATAATTTAGTAGATGGATAAAAATTCCATTTGCTAAGTGCTCAATCTGAAGACCCAAACAAAATTTTATCTTTCCCAAGTCTTTCATATCAAATTCTTTCTTTAATAAACTCATGACCTTTGATAACTCTTCAGGAGTTCTAATAATATTCAAATCATCCATATAAACAGCAACTATGACAAATTCATATTCAAAACTTTTTATGAAAACACATGGATAAGATCATTTTTATACTTTTCTTTTAACAAGAATTCACTCAACTGATTATACCACATTAGACTGGATTTTTTTAATCCATATAAGAATTTATTTAACTTAATCGAATAAATTTCTCTTGAATCTTTATTATATGCTTCAGGAAACTTAAATCCTTCAAGGATTTTCATATAGACATCACTATCAAGTGAACTATATAAATAAGCTGTAACGACATCCATTAGACTCATTTCAAGCTTTTCACGTATTGCCAGACTAATCAAATATCGAAATGTAATTGCATCCACTACAAGAGAATATGTCTTTTTATAATCAATATCAGGTCTTTGGGTAAAACATTGTGCGACAAGCTGAGTTTTATATCTCACAATCTCATTTTGCTTTCTTATAAATACTCATTTATATCCCACTAGTTTTATATCATTTGGTGTACGGACTACATGTCCAAAAACTTCTCGCTTTGCAAGTGAATTTAATTCAGTTTTGATTGGGTCTTTTCACTTTGTCCAATCATTTATATGTCTACATTCTTCTACAAACGTAGGTTCAAGATCCTCATTTTCTTCTATAATACTAAGCGCTACATTATATGTAAAAATATTGTCGACGTCAATTTCATCTCGGTTCCATCTTTTTCCTGATATGACATAATTTATTGAGATCTCTTCATTTTCATTAGTTTTAGGTGCCTAAATGTCATCTAAAATTTTATCAATTATGTCAAAGGTCTCTTTTGGAGCTTTTATTTTCTCATTTTGACCATCTTGAATATTTGCTCCTTTTCTTTTTTGAGGTTTTTTATCCTTGGAACCAATTGGTTTCCCAAGCTTTTGGCGTGTATTAGACTCATTAGCAATAACAAGTTATCCTCCAGGGACATCAATTCTAATTGGAGCATTTGCAACTAGTATATGAGATTTAGTTACTCTCTTTAGGTCAGTGAATGCGTCTGGCAACTAATTTGCTATATTTTGCAAATAAATTATCTTTTGAACTTCAAGTTCACATTGTTTTATACGAGGATCAAAATTAGATAATGATAATGTAATCTGAGAAATATCCTTTTCCATCTGCTTATTTTCTCCCCTTAATGTCGAAAAAATTGATTCATCAAAATTACAATCGGCAAACCTAGCCGTAAATAAATCTCTTTTTAACGGTTCTAGATATTTAATTATAGATGAAGATTCATATCCAACATATATTCCTAACCTTCTTTGAGGACTCATCTTTGTGTTTTGTGGTGGAGAAATTAAAACATATACCGCACATCCAAAAATTCTTAGATGAAAAATATTTGGTTCCTGACCATGAACCAATTGCATAGGGAAAGATTTATGATAACTTGTTGGCCTGATGCGTATCAATATTATTGAATGTAAAATAGCATGTCCCCAAGAAGAAATAGGAAGTAAATTTCATAAGCATTGATTTTTCAATCACTTGTAGGCGCTTAATAAATGATTCAGCTAGACCATTTTGTGTATGAACATGAGAAACAGGATGTTCAATATTTATTCCTATAGATATGCAATAATCATTAAAGGTCTGAGATGTAAATTCACTAGCATTGTTAAGACGAATTGTTTGTATTGTAGAGATATTCAGTATCTTTTTCATTCATTGTCTCAATTTGATATCCATTCAAACGTATATCTTTAAAACTTAATAGATTTCTTTGAGACTTTGTAGAGAATAATGCATCCTCTATTATAAATTTTGTTCCTCTAGGTAGGAAAATATTAGTTCTTCCGGAACCCTCAATTAATTTTGTATTACCAGATATTATATTGACATTGGCTTTTCCTAATGTTAAGTGAGAAAAATATTTCTTGATCAGTGGGAAAAAAATGACTTTGTTTTTTTTCTTCTGCTTCTATATGGTAAGCAGAGAGAAACAGATAATGACCAAGACATAAACAAAATTGGGAGAGTTCTATCATATTCCTCCCTATTTTTGGACAACTATATAGGATAATAGAATTAAGAGAGTTAGAGATGTTAAATTTAATTTAACAAATACACCTTTTTGTTCACCATATTATATTGTATTTCTGTTAATGCCAAGATTCGGTCAATCGTCTCAATCACCAAAAACGCGTCTAATCCTGCACAGAAACGAAGTCACACTCGAAGCTTGACGGATTGGGCCGCCGGGGGATTGCTCCGGTGTGAGAATAAGTACAGGCTGAATAAGGATTAACTATGGAGGCTTTATGCTCTAGTGTTGAAATATAATAAATTGTGTGTACCTTAGAATCAGGGTATAGCATTGTATTTATAGTGATCACACCACCTCCACAAAGTCCTTCCCCAATATAGAATTAAGATTCCTCATTAGGTAAGATACCTTAATGGGAACAAACAGAATCTCCATAAGGAAAGGAAGTCGAATCATATTCTGACACTTTCCTTATGAGTCATAAATCAAATGTAATTAGGAATCTTTAATTCCTTAAAATACACAATTGCCCAAATAGGTTCCTACGTATTCCTCCACATGTGATTTTGCCCACCATATAATTGGGCCCAAATAATCATGCCCTAACATTGCCCCCAGTCTTTAGTTAAATGGAACATTTGATGGAAGAGTACTCCAAACAAAGCCCAACTGTTAATGATAAATGCTACATGCCCAAACTTCTCGAAAACGCATCTCAATTATAAAATAGGGGCCCTCCAACTTCTTCCCATGACTGCAATCATGACTGCCCATTAATTAGGCATCCTCCGAAAAACAAGCGAAGTTGAAAAGATAAGAAGGCACTTCAAAACCCTTTCCCCCAAATCAAATAATTTCAAGTTCAATTTCTCAGAACTCTCTCTTCCTTTATGCAAAACTCATTTTTTTCGACAATAAACCCTTCCTTAACCACGATGGCCTCCTCAAATGCCCCCAATTCCACCAGTTCCAACACCACCGAACCGATCAATGCCATCCCACTTTCATCTATCCCGACATTGCCGGTAACCACCTCCACCTCCTTTACCATCAACGCCCAGACCACTGTCACCGCTAGCGCTATCGAATCCACCACCGTCACCACTATTACCACCTGCTCTGCCCCCCAGACCTCTAACGTATCCAAAGCAGAGACGGATTTCCAGAAAATGATCAGTGAATACTCCAACGAAACAAAATTTCCCCATGTCAACACCCCATCTTAAATCATTGAAGCTGATCTCGTCACAATCCAAGAACATTATCATATACCTGATTCTCATCAGCTCAAAGCCCCTTCAGCCACAGATCGGATGTACCACAGAACTGACGGTTGGACCGCTATGCCCCTTACTCTTTTGGAGAAAGGGGTTCGGCTACCTCTACACGCCTTCATCATTACCCTACTAGGGTATATTGGCATCAGCTTCGCCCAACTGGTGTCGAGATCCTATATCAACATTGTCGCCTTCATTGCCTTCTTCCACGAAGCAGGCATTCCCCCCACCATTGACTTCTTCCTTGCCTTATTCCAACTGGGTAAATCTCGTGAACCCGACTTCAAAGCCTTGAGCAGATAACCACTAAAACCCACGTAAAAAATTGAGAAACGATCCATAATGAGTACTCCTTTAAGAAATAAAGGATGGCATAAAGATTGGTTCTTCGCTAAAGGACCATAGACTCACAAAATCCCCGACTGGGCTTCCTACGGCCATCCCAACGTTAGCATCAGAGAAACCCCTCCCACCGAGTCATGGAATTGGTAAAACTGATAGAAAAACTGCCTATGAAGGAATGGGACTTCAACCTACCGACCAAACCAACCTGGATCTTTGACCACAAATGTAAGTTCTGAAACCCTTCTTTCCATTCTAATAGAATCATATTTTTCAATTGTCATTTCCCAAACTGACCCACTCCCTACATATAGTATCCTTGATTAGGCCAACATCTGCTGAAAAGAAAGATCTCGAAGACTTCATCACCAAAGACCTCTCCCAAAAATCCAGTACCCCACCAATCACCAAAACTACGCCATCAGAAATCGTACCCGAAGAGCCCTCCTCCTCCCGAAATAAAACGAAGTCCAGTGCAAAGGTATCAAAGCTAAAAAAAATCCCAACTCCCCTCTTTAAGAAAGCCCCTTGGATATGCGAACTTTGAAAGGACCAAAATCCTTCGGGTTAAGAAAAGGCGTACCAAAATCATTCCCTTAACACCTGAAACACTTAAAGTCCCTTCGAGCGAAGCCCTTATCACTCAAAATGAAAACATTTTGAGTGAAGTTGTTCCAACCAAAACCTCTGAACCCAACCCAAGCCCAAAAAGAAAATAACCCGAAGACCCTTCCGTCGACTAACCAAACAAAAGAGCTAGCACCAAAAAATCTTCCGAAGATTCTCCTCGATGTATTCCTTCCACGCCTAAACACTCTCCTCCTAACTGAACCCAAGAAACTGGCACTTCGAAAACCCTCTGGCCCGATGACACAGAAGAATATCCCCTTGAACTTTTTGATAATTTTGTCCTTCCTGTCAATGAGCCCCGATTCGAAGACATATCCATAACCGAACTCGTTGTTGCAGGCATGATGAACCAAGGCCGAGTAAGATCACCCAAACTCACTCTTCATATATATCCTCCATTCAAATTTTCTTAACTTTAATCTCAATATTATTGACTTCAAGCTTTTGCTATCTCCGGACGCCTCCTTCGTCGTTGGAAGGAAATCGAAGAAGAGCAAGCAACCCGAAAGGAAAATGAACTCCTGAAGGTTGGCCTTGTAAAGAAAAAGACCTTCATGCCAATACTGCCTTCTTCTGTGATGGCCTCCAAGCCGATATCTCCAAACTAAAGGAGGAAGCGGTTGCATCCGAGGGGCGCCGAAGGACCGCATACGAAAAATACGAAGAAGTGAAAAAGGATAACGAAGAACTGAAGCAAACCGTCCTAATTCTCAAACGTCAGAACCGTGATCTAATCAAAAAAGAAGAAAAAATCCCACCAACAGTACATCGCTTTGGAAAAACAATTTACAGAATAAAAGGCACTAAGACCTCCCTGAACGAGGAGCTTCGTCTTCAAATATGCCAAAACTACAGAAAATCTCCAAAACTGTCAGCCAAAGTGATGTAGATGTTTGCAAAAGGGTAAGAAACTGACGGAAGAAAAGACAAAGCAAAAATCACTGTCGCCAAGATAGACATCTATGTCCTAGATTCTTCTAAAGATGAAGCTGAGGATGAAGACGAAGATGACTTGCCTCAACAGTAGCTCTTCTCCTTATGATCTTATTTTGTTACCAGATAGAATGTAACTAATTAAGCAAAAAAATATTATTCATTTCGAACTACTGAATATCTATTCCATACACGCATTAAAATAATGAAGGGTTCGTTCAAAGAACTGAACACTTGTGCAAAATAATAAAAAGGGTTCGTTCGAAGAACTAAACATTCATGTAAAATAATAAAAAGGGTTCGTTCGAAGAATTGAACACTTGTTAATAAATATCCGTTTCGGGAAACTGAGTATAAGTATAAAAGATGTTTGTTTTGGGAAACTAAACACTTTTATACACAAGAAGGATATTCGTTTGGCAGAACTGAATACCCGCATAAAAAAGAAGATACCTCTATTCGGCAGAACTGAATAAGTAACATAAGGACTTTCGTTTTGGGAAAATAAAAATCCAAGCAAACAGATAATGCAAAGTATTCATTTCGGGAACATGAATACAAGTATAAAAGTTTCTCGTTTCGGGAAACTGAACAACCCTATACGATGGATACCTGTTCGAAAGAATTGAATACCCACATAAGCAATTATAAGAAGGCATTCATTACAGGAAACTAAATAACCTTTCTAATAATATTCGTTCTAAGGAACTGAATATCCCTTCAATCAGATAATGACAATATTCGTTTTAAAAAAAGTGAATAATCATTTTATTAATAACTTGGAAAAATTACAGAGTCGTTTAGACGAACTACTTCGACATGCACTACAGCTAAAATTTCTGAAGCCTGCCTACATGTCAGGTGTCCTTGACTTCTGTTCCATCCATGGCCCAAAGCCGGTAAGTACATGGCTTCGGCAACTTAACCACCTCATAAGGCCCCTCCCAATTAGGCATCAATTTCTTGAGATTTTGGGGCATAGAAGCCTCTACTTCTCAAAGAACCAGATCCCTAACTTCAAACCTCCTGAGTTCACACCCTTATTATAATGCTTGGCCACTCTCCTTTGGTAGGCTGTAAGCCTTACCAGGGCCGACTCCCTAACTTCCTCCAACAAATCCAAATTAACCCGAAAGCCTTCATCATTATAAATCTCTTTAAACTGACTGTCCCAAAGCGAAATAGAATCAATCTCGACCGGGACTAAGGAATATGTCCTATAAGCAAGTCTGAACGATAAATCACCCGTCGTCTTCCTCGGAGTAGTCCGATAAGCCTATAACACCTTGAGTAACTCTTCGAGCCATCTCCCCTTCGCCTCATCGAGCCTTCGCTTTATCCCATTCAACAAAGTCCTATTAGTGACTTCCACTTGGCCATTAGACTGAGGATGGGCCACTGAAGTCTTTCGATGCTGAATCCCCAACTCCTTTAAAAATGCCTCAAACTTTGAGCCTACAAACTATCGACCATTATCCAAAACTATCGCCATCGAGATCCCAAACCAAAAGACCACAAATTATTTTAAGAACATCAAGTATTCTTGCTCTATAATTTGCCGAAGTGGTTTTGTTTCTACCCACTTGGTCATGTAATTGATAGCAACAATCACAAAATTAACTTGACCCTTCGCCTTCGGTAACAGACCCAGTATGTCGATTCCCCAAACTGCAAAGGGAATCGGTGACAAAATAGAGTAAAGCTCCTCGGGCGGCTGATGAGTTATAGAACTGTTAAGCTGACATTTGGGGCACTTGTTTACATAATTTGTTGCTTCCTAGAAGATTGTAGGCCAATAGTATCCCTTTTAAAGTATTTTATAAGCCAACGCCTTCGCACGTATATGATTGCTATAGATCCCCTCGTGAACCTCCCGAAGGACATATTCGACCTCGAATGGCACAAGACACCTCAAAAGAGGAGAAGAATGAGCCCTTCGATACAAATTGCCATCTATGAGCATAAAATTTGAAATCATATATTTGACTTTCTTTGTCATCATCCGATTCGAAGGTGAGACGCCATCAGCTAAATAATCCAAATAGGGAGTCAAACAACAGTTCGACCGCTCCACACATATAATCTTCAAATATTGGACATTTGGTTGATTCAAAACTTCCAAATAAACTGACCCACTAAATTTACTTGCATCCGTTGTACCCAATCTCACCAATAGATCGACTATGGTTTTGTTCGATCTCTCCACCCCTTGAAAAATAAACGAGCTAAAGTAATGGAGGGGATCCTAGACCTTGGCCATATACTTAACCATTCTTGCCCCCCGGGCCTCATACTCCCCTGAAATCTGCTAGACAAAAAATTGAGTTCACTAAATATTATCAACCTTTACACCTCGAGACACTTTGTCAACCGAATACCTGCTAAAATTACTTCTAACTCTGCCTCGTTATTGGCTGCCTTGAACCCAAAGTGAATTGCCTTCTGCACCTTGAACCCCTCTGGACTTGTCAAAATAACCCCTACTCTGCTGACATCCAAATTCAAAGACCCATCTGCATACAGCGTCTAAGAGGTCTGAGCCGGCTGAACATCCGTGACCGTCTGAATCACCCCTTCTGTTCGACTCGCACTGTCATCCGGCTAAGAAAACAAACATTCCACCATAAATTCGACTAAGGCCTGACCTTTTAATGCTGTTCGGGGATGATACTCCAAAATAAAATGTGTCAACTTCATCGCCCACGCAGCAAGCCAACCCGAGATGTCTGGCTTTCTCAACACATTCTTCAAGGGTTGATCAGTATACACCACAATTAACCAACCTTTGAATTATTATCGTATTTTTTGGCTGGCTATTATTAGTGCATAGGCAAACTTCTCAAGATTCGAATACCTCGTCTATGCATCCTGAAGAGCATGATTCACGTAATAGACAGGATGTTGCTGACCTGCAATCTCTCAAACAAAAACTGCTCCCACCGCCAACGAACTGACCGCTAAGTACAAATATAATGGTTTAAAAGGAACCAGCTTCATCGACAAAAGAGCTGAAGACAAGTACCTCTTAATCCCTTGAAAAGCATCCTCGTATTTTGAAGTCCACTAGAAGGTCTTCTCGTTCTTCTGCCCTTTCAACGTATCAAAAAATAGCAAACACATTTCTACTGATTTGGATATGAACCTTCTTAAAGCTGCTATCCGACCCGTCAGACGCTGAACATCCTTATACGACTGAGGAGACTTCATATACAAAATGGCTTTGATCTTCTCTGGGTTTGCCTATATTCCCCTCTTGCTGATCAAATAACCCAAAAGTTTTCTAGCTCCCAGTCCGAAGGTGCACTTCGTAGTATTTAGCATGCATTTGTAGTGCCTGATGGTCTGAAAGTAATTCTCCAAATCGTCCAAATGTCCCCGAACTGGCATGTTCTTAACTATCATATCATCAACATAAACCTCCATGCTCCGACCCAACTGCTTCAAAAAAATATAGTTCATCATCCTCTAATATGTAGCCCCGCATTTAACAACCTAGAAGTCATCTTTTTGTAAGCATAAACCGCTCGATGAGTAATGAACGCTGTCTTTGGAATATCTTCCTTATGCATTGAAAGTTGATGATATCCTGAAAATGCATCCATGAAGCTAAGAAGGGCATACCCCGAAGTGGCATCGATAAGCTGGTCAATATGGGGGAGTGGGTAAAAGTCCTTCGAACACGCCTTGTTCAAGTCTGTGTAGTCGATGCAAACCCGCCACTTCTTGTTCTGCTTCTGTACCAACACTGCATTCGCCAGTCACTCTAGGTAATCAATTTCGAAGATGAAGTCTGCTGCCAAAAGTTTTGCTATTTCCTCATCGATTATCTTATGCCTTTTCGGGGCAAAGATCCCTCTCTTCTACCTAACTAGTTTTTTAGATGGGTCCACGTGTAGCCTACGCAACACAACCTTATCCTCAACCCCCGATATGTCACTGGGGACCCAAGCAAATATGTATGCTTAACACTAAAGTAATTCTACCAAAATTGTCCAAAAAGGTTCCTGTAGTCCCAACCCGATCCTGATAGTCTTATCTTTCTTTCCTGGTACCAACTCAACCTCCTCTATTTCTTCGGCCGGCATGATGAGAGGTTCCGTACTTCATTCAGTAAATGGCTTGATCTCTATTGTCATGGTCTGCTTCTATATGTTGACCCCCCACACCCGAAGAAATCAATGAATTCCTATAACATCTTCTTGCCAAGTCAAGATCCCCAGCCACTTCACCAACTCTGTTTGGCGTAGGAAACTTGATATTAAAGTGAGGAATTGAAGTCACCGCCTGAAGAGCTGTTAAGGCTGGTCTCCCGAAATTGTATTGTACGATGAATCCATATGCACCACGAAGAATCTAAACATTATCTCCACATGCTGAGGAGCCGTTCCGAAGACCAATGACAACTAGATCGTTCCTGCAAACTAAACCAGCTCATTGCTGAAGCCATATAGAGGAGGCTCATGTCCAACCTCCATCTTTCTGCCTTCCAGGTCCATCCGTTGGTAATCATGAGCATACATGATATCCATCGACGAGCCATTATCTATCATCATCCTTTTCATGTCCATCGGACCCACTTGTACAATAATTACCAGTGCCCCTTCATGTGGTTCGACCAGCTCCACATGGAAATCTTCACAGGTAAAAGTTATTGCCGAGCCCGGGTAGGGTCTTTCACGCCTAACATGCTGATCAGACACCGATAGCACTACACCAAGAATCTTCATCGCTTCTTCCCCGTAACCTTCCCGACTAACTTGCCCGTAATCACACATCCACCACCCGGTGTAATGCCTGGTTCTGATCCTGTTGTTGGGGCTGGGTGGTTGGGTTCTGTACTGGGGTGTTGTTCGCTTGTTGTGCCCTTGAAGTGTTCCCTCCGGTAATGTACTGAACCAATGCTCCACTATGGACATTCTTCTCAATTAGATCCTTCAAACTTTAACATGTTTCGGTAGAGTGCCCAGCCGACCCGTGATAATCACAATACCTATTTTGGTTTTCCCTGTTCGACTTTGTGTTATCTTTGGCCATTTCGAAATATGTCTTGTCCTTTATCTGTTCCAAAATAGTGCCCAAATCCGTGTTGAGTGGAGTGTAGAATTTGTTAACT
The DNA here is from genome assembly GCA_020205555.1 of Panax stipuleanatus. Taxonomy (NCBI): domain Eukaryota; kingdom Viridiplantae; phylum Streptophyta; class Magnoliopsida; order Apiales; family Araliaceae; genus Panax; species Panax stipuleanatus. Next base: position 6,165,815 of record CM035119.1, on the reverse strand, counting down.
CTCTGATTCGGGAAAGGAGGACGACCTCCTCCCGAACCACCATTATTTTTATTATACTTCTTCTGCTGCCCGGCCGACTTATTATTATTACTGTCCCCTTTATAGTTGTTCTCCTTGTCCTTCAGTTTTTCTGACAGGCTCTACTTTAGACTGATCATCGCCTCTTCCACCATTATAAAGCCTTCAGCCTTATCTAAGGCTTCAGCCAAGTTCTTCGGATGGTTGAACATTATATCTTTCAACATTTTTTTTGATTTTACGATATCCAAAACATTCTGAAAGAGTCCAACTTCCTGAAGGTCGTTCAAATCTGTAACCTACCTGACCGCTTCCCGAAATCGTTTCACACATTGGCCCAAAGTCTCGTTTGAGTACTACCTGATCTGAGATAAGGATCTGGTCGGCTTTCCCCTCCTCTTGTTACTGCCAAACCTGTGACGCCCCCAAATTTAGGTACTCATACCTCAAATTCGGTGCTTCACAATCTAACTCTAATGTCATACTAAAATCACCAACAACGGAATAATAGAATAATTTACATTGTTATAACATAGTTATTCTCGTCCCAAGGTCTCGTAACCACTACTACAACATTACATAAATAAGTCTAAGACATAACTTAAAATATAATATTAATCCCTTCTTAATACAACATAATAATAACTTTTCTAGCTTAAAGGACTAAAGCTATTCCATAGCCTTGCCCTTGCCTTTGTCATTGCCTGAGGTACTGCCTTGCTCTGCCTTAATTGAAATGTTTTAGGGAAGAAAGAATGAGCAACAAATTTGTCCAGTAAGTAATATAGCAATAAGGGTGGACAAGTATAAAATTTAAAATCCCAAGGGTATAACGATAAATGATAGTTCAGGAATTAAAAGAATAACGTTGTAAACAAGAAGTATCAATTGTTCTAAATTTGTCCTTTGAATTGAAATAAGAGTCATTATGGGCTGAAAGATATCAACAAAATTCAAAGGATTAATCATTTTAAAGTTCAAGGAAGATTGAACACTGAGTAGTCACTAAAGACTAAGAACTCCTACTAGAATTAACAATATTTTACTGAAAATCCAATATAAACAAGTACAACAGTTTATCAACCTAAAGTACCCTACATTATGCATAATATTTAGACATGTTGTTTGTGCGCACGTCGGTTCCCCAACATTTATATAATTTTCCCTTCAATGAGGGTTGTTCATCTCAGTAGATTTATAAGATTTTGCACCAAAGCAATTGGTTTGAATCACTTTCTAACACATAATATTAGTCTAGCCGAATCCAATGGCGTAGACAACTTTTATAATGTATTTAGGAACAATTTATAAGTTCAATGCTCTTAACATGATTCTAAGAACATAATTGTGATTTAAATCATGCTTCAGAATATGAAATAATAACTTATATATAGCAGAATAATCATTCTAGTAATTATTTACTCGTATGATCAATAAGAGTACAAGTTTAGATACTTGCTTAATAAAGAGTAAGGTTCGAATACTTGCCTTTAGCGTAGTTTACCAATCTATAGCTTATCAACACTTCGAAGTCCTATTGTGTCATAGTTATATATACATATATATTCATTAGTTGTACGAGCTATATATATATATAAACCAATAATCTCATACATGTTCGATCACGTAAGCTAAAGACATCAAGTTCTATCTTAGTTACACAAGTGGGATGACACATTAGCACACTAACAAACCACGTAGCTATGTAACCACCGATGATTTAGCCTTTGAAAACTCATTTTGAAAATCTTGTGAACACTTAAACATCATTTAAACTCTGTTTTAGAACTTAGGATATCAATGTAAACTTGCTCTAAGGTTCAGATTATAGTTTAAAATAATCTGTTAAAACTGGCATGTGGCGTAGCTGCGCTACATTATGATTGGGGAGTAGCGCAGCTGCGCAACTCCCTGTCAAGTCCAAAGTTGAGTTTTGAGTTTCCTGGTTCTATCCTACTTCTAGCATACAAAGATATTAACACATATCATATACACATGCTCACATGTATTTAACTTACTTACGCATAGCTAGTACAGTCCATCACTTAAAACTTACCTTAAAACATGTTTAAATAGTCCATATCATGTCTAACTATTTGGGTGCACATATCAATATGCTTAGAGGCATAAAAATTCCTATCATACTTGCACATAAGGTCAGAACATAAGTAACTCAATATTCCTCAATCTTAGTTTCAAAATCTCCAAGTTTTCTTTTTTTAAAATCCATGTCAAACCAAACTAAATATGCAAAGCAACTTTAAATCATATCTCATATGTGACGCCCCCAAAATAGGTTCAATACCAACCCATTCTAAGTCGCCAAATACATAGTACAGAATTCCAAATACAAATCTTTTATAACAAAAGGTCGTGAGAAATACAACCATACAGCTGTGAGTGTTAATACAAACATGTAGAAAATATAAACACTCAAACTAAGTCCTCATTACAATTATTATCACACTATTTTACAAAAATAGTGATGACTACTACTGCACTACTCTGACCATCACACTGTTTCCCGACTAGTTCCCGCAACATTCTCATTCCCTAAAGAGGACAATAGATGGAAAGGGTGAGCTCAACTAGCCCAGTAAAGAATATTATTACTAAGATAATGAAAAACAAATTATTATTAGCCTTCAATAAATCAGATAAAATATTATGGACAACAAGTTTTAGATCAATATTAGCAGCGGAAATAACAATTCATTAGAAGAATTAAGTAGAGAATGAAGTCTACTATCTTCTATGATTTAAAAGTTCATCATCAATATTTTATCCCTGTAACATCAATCAATATATATCTTGAATAAAATATTCATCTTTGCACTACGGGCCAAAGATAATCATTTGTATCACCAGTTGGTCATGTTCATCTCAACACCTGTCCATCTTTGCACTACGGGCCAAAGATATTCATCAGGTAATCATTCATCTTTGCTCTACAGGCCAAAGATATTAATAAAGTAATCATTCATCTTTGCTCTACAGGCCAAAGATATTCAGTTATATCACTATTTAGGATTGAGGATGATGAAAAATAATATAAATAACGAATCCAGTGAGATAAAGGACAAAGATTAGATATTCGTAATTTAGTTTATCCAAGTTCAAGAATACTCCATAATAATTAATTGTGGAGCAAAATTCAAGAATGAAGTTCAAAACATGGATACAATCAAAGATAGTAACCATAACAGACAACTTGGACATATAAATTTTTTTTTAATTTTTTTGTGAATAGTGTCGTATTTGTGAATAGTGTCGTATACGTGAATAGTAACCCCGACATGAAAAGGTAAAAATTTCATAATAAAAATCATACCAATATTTCAATGAAATGATACTAGATGAAACGCAAAATTCGAAGAATTTTTGATCATTTCAAAAATTATAGAAGCAATACTTACCGTAGTAAGTTTTAATTTGGGTATATGAAATGAAATATTATTGCTTTCATAATATGGAATATGAAAGAAAATAATATTCTTTATGAATTTTGAAAGAAAGTAACATCATTTACGAGAAAAATAATATCCTTTACGAAAAAAAAAATATCATTTACCTTAAAAGGAGAGTATTTCTGACTGGTATAGCGGAGATATTCTTGAAGAAAACTTATACTGTTTTCTACAATCAAAGCTTCCTTAAACTCAAAAGAAATACGCTCAATATTATAGAAGAAAAATTCTCTGATTCTGGTGTGATTTTAATTTTTAAATTAAGCATCCTATTTATAGGAGAATGGAAGGATACTATTTAGAAAATAAAATCACAGACGCACAGTAAAGAAATTCACGGGCACGCACCGGCGGAAAGCTTTGATTTTACTATTCATTACTGTGCAATAAAATATTCTAATAAAATAAAAACTTTAAATAAAATATAATATATTCTATTTATAATATAATAAAATAAAACTTATAATATATATATATATATATATATATATATAAATCTTATATATATATAACAAAACTGAGATAACTTTCTACCGACGATTTTGAAAAATGAGAAAGTAGGGGTCTATGTAATAAGCCAAATTTACAACAAATACTTTATAAAAAACTCCTCTATTTATCTCAATTCACTTGGCTTCACTAAACACATTTTTAACAATATTTTTTCATTAATATTATAACTCACAATATTAACAACCAGATCATTCTCAAAAAAGAGGGGGCTTTTCGATAAGGACTTCTCCTTATTGGCGCGCAATTAGATGACCTAACCCCTTTCCTCGACAGAACTTTCTAGATATTATCAATAATACAAATAATAATATGAATAACGATGCCATCTCATTTATTGATTTAATAATATAAAATATTGTGCAGATGATACTGTGACAATAATTGAATCAATAATATGAGATACTATGCATCAACTACTGTGGCAATAATTGAATCAAACTGAGTGGCTTCTTATGGAAGCATCAATAATCAAAGATACTGTACAATACCGTGTGTTACTGTGCAATCACGCGTATTACTGTTCTTCTATCACCCGGTATTTCAATAGTTTTAACGGTAAAAGTTTTGCCGTTATTTATAGAAAACTTATTCTTGTCGTTTTCTTCATCCGACAATTTTCCGTTATGGGGCCCACAAATGATTGCGCCATCGTACGAATATTTCCCGACAAAAAGAATATTCTCCGACCAAACAAATATTCCCCGATACAATGAATATTTTATGGCCACTTGCTTACTTTGTAAAACTTGCACGTATCACCCATAACTTATCAAAGTTATCAAATCAAACCCTTACTATTTCAAAATAATATATAGAAGAAATTTAATTTTTTATTCATAAAAGTTGGGGTCTTACAACCTCCCCTCCTTATGAAATTTCGTCCTCGAAATTGACGTACGTACCTGGTATGTCGAAAAGGTGAGGATACCTCGTTTTCTTTTCCGATTTTAATTCCCAGGTCATTTTTTTGATTCCAACTGTGACTCTCATGGTGCTTCAACCATAGTACCTCAAAATGGTACCTATCAGTTTGCCACCGCACAAAAACGGCGTCCCCTACGGAGAGTCTGGCTTTGGTGCATCCCACACAAGAAGTCACCAGATAGAGGGTCGGAGCTCTTTACTTATGGCTCTTGATGCTTCGCCTTGACACGTTTACACGTTAAACACCTCGAGATAAACTCCGCGATCTCTCTCTTCATGTTGCTCCACTAAAATATATGTTGAAGATCACGATACATTTTGGTACTTCGAGGATGGATTGCGAATGGTGTGTTGTGTGCCTCCATCATGATTTTATACTTCAAATCAGGATCGTTATGAACACAAAGTCTGGAGTTGACTCGAAGTATTCCTTCTTCATCGATTCTTGCTTCTGGAATAGCACCTTCTTACACTTTCTTCTTTATCTTCATCAGCTCCAGGTCAGTAGCTTGAGCAGCTTTAACTTTATCAATTAAAGTTGGTTCTACGCGTATACTTAACATCATCACGTGGGTCCCTAGAGTCTTTAACTCTATCTCTATCCTTCGTACGTAATACAAAATAGGCCTTTGTGTTGACAGCATGCACTCGTTCCCGCATATGATCTTCTGCTCAACGTGTCAGCTACCACGTTCGCTTCTCCACGATGGTATTGAATGGCATTTTCATAATCCTTCAATAGCTCGAGCCAACGTCGTTGTCGCATGCTGAGTTTGTTCTAAGTAAAGAAATATTTCAGGCTCTTATGATCTGTATAAATCTCCACTTTCTCTCCATACAGGTAGTGTCTCCAGATCTTCAACGCGAAAATGACTGCTGCCAAATCTAGATCATGAGTAGGATAATTCCTCTCATATTCTTTGAGTTGCTGTGAGGCATAAGCTATGACTTTCCCATGTTGCATGAGAACACATCCTAACCCTTTGCCCGAAGCATCGCTGTAGATGACAAATCCATCCGAACTAGATGGTATTGTCAGAACAGGTGCTGAAATGAGTCTCCTCTTGAGCTTTTGGAAGCTCTTCTCGCATTCCCCGTTCCATACGAATTTTGTATCTTTCCAAGTCAGCTGAGTTAATGGAGTAGTGATTCGAGAAAATCCCTCTACGAATCTCCGATAATAAACAACTAAGCTTAGAAAGCTATGTAGTTCGGTTACTGACTTAGGTTGCTCCCAATGGAGTATCAACAGATAAGTCAAAGTCTAATTTCTCATGATCAAGTTCAAACGTTGATCACACGTAGGTGAAATAAAAGAATGGGTAGAACCGGTATCTAATTAGGTATATACTTTGCATTAGCTTACCCGTAATATCCTCGTTCGGGTTCCTCGCATTTTGGGCAGTCGCGACAAATGCTCTTCCAGGAACCACCGACTTTTACTTGTCCGGGACAGTCTTTGGAGTCACCATCCCTTCTGGACTTGGTTTTGCTACAGGACACACTTGAGCTATGTGACCTTCCTTTCCACAGTTATAACACACCTTGGATTGCTGTGTGCAATTGGGACTGATGTGTCCCTCTTGTCCACATTTATAGCATACAACCGGTGGTCGTTCTCCTCCCCAAGAAATAGTTGATGCTGGTGCTGCTGTCGACGTCTTCACGTTCTCATTGTTGTACGTTCTCTTCTTGAAATCTCCCCCCAACTCATTTCTTCTATTATCATGGCCACGATTATCACCAGAGTGGTTACCGCTTCTATCATGATACTTTTCTCCCCGCTGGTTGTCATTGTTCCGATGACTGCTGCCACCGGTATGACCTTGGTTGTTGTCCCTTGGTTGAACATAATCATTATCTCGTTCTAACAATTGGGCCCTGTTCACCACATCTGAATATAAAGAAATTTTGTTAGAAATGAGGTACTGACGAATTTTGGGTTTCAAACCTCTCAGAAATATCCGCGTCATACGTTCCTCATTTTTCACTAAATGAGATGCGAACCGGGATAACTCCGCGAACTTAGCCTCGTACTGGGACACAGTCATGTTGTTTTGTTCCAGTTTGATAAACTCTACCTCCTTCATATGACGAATACTTTCTAGAAAGTACTTGTCATTGACCAGTTTTTGGAACTCCTCCCAAGACATCTTGAGTGCGGCAGGCTGGGTATGCTTTACAGATTCCCACCAGTAATCTGCCTCTCCGCGGAACATAAACGTGGCGAATGGAACCTTCTGTTCCTCCGTGCATCCCAAGACATCAAATATCTTGGTAATTTGCTTAACCCATGTCTCTGCCTTGATTGGATCTGGCTTTCCCTGAAACTCAGGTGGTCCCAACTCTTTGAACTTCTTGGCAGTGACAAGCCGCGAGTTGCTATTATTTCCACCCGTATTTTGCGCACAAGACTCCCTCGTCTGATTTTGCATGAACTGCAAAAAGCTTCTAAACATCCCATCGTTCATCGTCTGGTCAGTGGTATTACCTTCATGTTGCACGTTCTCCTGGTTGGTGATTAAAGATGTCTCAATGGTCCCATTCACTCCATTGCTTAAATTTTCAGCTGTCATTCTCAAATACTGCCACAAAATAAGGGTTAATTAAACAAATTAATATATCACATATTAACCCTATGCTCCGACTGACTAATTAAATACCAGATAAGCTTAGGTAGGACACACTAGCGAAGGATTTACTCGTCTCTCCCCTCCTAGTTCTATTCCCAGATATCCGTCAGAGATCATATCCTTAAGCTCTGATACTAACTGTGACGCCCCCAAAATAGGTTCAATACCAACCCATTCTAAGTCGCCAAATACATGGTACAGAATTCCAAATACAAATCTTTTATAACAAAAGGTCGTGAGAAATACAACTATACAACTGTGAGTGTCAATCCAAATATGTAAAAAATATAAACACTCAAACTAAGTCCTCATTACAATTATTATCACACTATTTTACAAAAATAGCGAGGACTACTAATGCACTACTCTGACCATCACACTGTTTTTCGACTAGTTCCCGCAACATTCTCATTCCCTGAAGAGGACAATAGATGAAAAGGTTGAGCTCAACTAGCCCAGTAAAGAATATTATGACTAAGATAATGAAAAACAAATTATCGTTAGCCTTCAATAAATCAGATAAAATATTATGGACAACAAGTTTTAGATCAATATTCGCAGCGAAAATAACAATTCATTAGAAGAATTAAGTAGAGAATAAAATCTACTATCTTCTATGATTTAAAAGTCCATCATCAATATTTTATCCCTGTAACATCAATCAATATACATCTTGAATCAAATATTCATCTTTGCACTACGGGCCAAAGATAATCATTTGTATCACCAGTTGGTCATGTTCATCTCAACACCTGTCCATCTTTGCACTACGGGTCAAATATATTCATCAGGTAATCATTCATCTTTGTTTTACAGGCCAAAGATATTCATCAGATAATCATTAATCTTTGCTCTACATGCCAAAAGATATTCGGTTATATCACCATTTAGGACTGAGGATGATGAAAAATAATATAAATAACGAATCCAGTTAGATAAAAGACAAAGATTAGGGATTTGTAATTTAGTTTATCCAAATTCAAAAATACTCCATAATAATCAATTGTGGAGCAAAATTCAAGAATGAAGTTCAAAACATGGATACAATCAAAGATAGTAACCATAACAGACAACTCGGACAAATAAAAGAAAATTTAATTTTTCTGTGAATAGTGCCGTATTCGTGAATAGTGTCGTATACGTGAATAGTATCGTATATGTGAATAGTAACCCCGACATGAAAAGGTAAAAATTTCATAATAAAATTTATACCAACATTTCAATGAAATGATACTAGATGAAACGCAAAATTCGAAGAATTTTTGATCATTTCAGGAATTATAGAAGCAATACTTACCGTAGTAAGTTTTAATTTGAGTATATGAAATGAAATATTATTGCTTTCATAATATAGAATATGAAAGAAAATAATATTCTTTATGAATATTGAAAGAAAGTAACATCATTTACGAGAAAAATAATATCTCTTACAAAAAAAAAATCCTTTACCTTAAAAGGAGAGTATTTCTGACTGGTATAGCGGAGATATTCTTGAAGAAAACTTATACTGTTTTCTACACTCAAAGCTTCCTTAAACTCAAAAGAAATACGCTCAATATTATAGAAGAAGAATTCTCTGATTCTGGTGTGATTTTAATTTCTAAACTAAGCATCTTATTTATAGGAGAATGGAAGGATACTATTTAGAAAATAAAATCACGGACGCACAATAAAGAAATTCACGGGCGCGCAACAGCGAAAAATTTTGATTTTACTATTCATTACTGTGCAATAAAATATTCTAATAAAGCGAAAACTTTAAATAAAATATAATATATTCTATTTATAATACAATATAATAAAACTTATAATATATATACATATACATATATATATATATATATATATATATATAAACTCTACCTGCCTTATACGGTAGGCTAAGTAAATAGATATATATAATTTATATAATATATATATATATATATAACTTATATATATAAAACAAAACTGAGATAACTTTCTACCGATAATTTTGAAAAATGAGAAAGTAGGGGTCCATGTAATAAGCCAAATTTACAACAAATACTTCATAAAAAAAACCCTCTATTTATCTCAATTCACTTGGCTTCACTAAACACATTTTTAACAATATTTTTTTATTAATATTATAATTCACAATATTAACAACCAGATCATTCCCCGGAAAGAGGGGGCTTTCCGATAAGGACTTCTCCTTATTGGCGCGCAATTAGATTACCTAACCTCTTTCCTCGACAGAACTTTCTAGACATTGTCAATAATGCAAATAATAATATGAATAACGGTGTCGTCTCATTTATTGATTTAATAATATAAAATATTATGCAGATGATACTGTGACAATAATTAAATCAATAATATGAGATACTATGCATCAACTACTGTGGCAATAATTGAATCAAACTGAGTGGCTTCTTACATAAGCATCAATAATCAAAGATACTGTACAATACCGTGTGCTACTGTGCAACCACGGGTATTTCAACAATTTTAACGGTAAAAGTTTTTTCGTTATTTATAAAAAACTTATTCTTGTCGTTTTCTTCATCCGATAATTTTCCGTTATGGGGCCCACAAATGATTGCGCTGTCGTACGAATATTCCCCGACAAAAAGAATATTCCCCGACCAAACGAATATTTTCCGATACAATGAATATTTTATGGCCACTTGCTTACTTTGTAAAACTTGCATGTATCACCCATAACTTATCAAAGTTATCAAATCAAAACCTTACTATTTCAAAACAATATATAGAAGAAATTCAATTTTTTATTCATAAAAGTTGGAGTCTTACATCATACTCATTTGCATACATAACTAAGCTGTAAACATATGCTACAAGGATCAGAATACAACTATCACAATGCTCATAGAACTTAGTTTGCAAAACGTCCAAGTTCGCCTTTTAAAAGTCTTTCTAACTCGAGCTAAGGTAACTTAGTTCATACAACATAACTTTATATTGTATCCCATACATAGTTAAACCATCTACACATGCTAACATAGTAAGAACTTAAGGTACATAAGTTTTATCAAATTTATTTTCAAAGTTTCAAGTTTTCTTTAAAAGTTGTTCTAAACTAAGCTCACGCAACTTAGTACAAGCATGACAATTTTGATTCACATTTCATTCATAACTAGGCCAAGTACATATGTTAGCAAGGTCAGAACTGAAGGTACACAAATTCCATCAAGGTTTGTTTTCGAAACTATAAACTTTCTTAAGAAAACATACATTAAAGTAAGTAAGCAACGCATGATACATAAGGACTCTAGATCACATGTTAGACCTATAAACATACTTAACTGAGTCAAACTAACATGTCCATGATAACAGAATATAGCAGAAGTCAGAATCCAGAACTGGTGCACGGCGAAGCTGCGCTGCTCCAGGGCAGTCTCAAGAACAGCAGACAGCGCAGCTGCGCTGTTTTGAACTGCAGAAATGGCAACTGCGCCACTCCTGGAAAGTTCCAGGTATAGCTCTGCTTCTGCAGAACTCAGAAAACCAACATGAAATCCTACAATTAACATGCTTAAACCAACCCACATTACTTCCATACATGCATATACACTTAGTTAACATGTTGACATCATTTCACAATTCAATTAACAAGTAATTTATGAATTTTTTCTAAGAATTTGTCAAACTTGCAAAATTAAGAACATGTTATAGTAGATTTACCTCTTGAAGATGAAATGCTAACTCTTGTTTCAAATTTCAGATTGCTCTCCAATTTAATAATACTCACATTCTAACTTAAACTTTAATGAGAAATTTGCAACTCAATTTGAGAGGTGGATGGTTACCCAATTGGTGGCTTTGCCCTAAGGATTGAATCAATGGAGGATAGAAGGAGTCATTAGTTAACAAGAAGTGGGTGAAAAGTTTCACCTACTCCATCTTCTTCCATTCCCATAGCCATCATGACCATCTTTGGTTTTTAGCAACATAGGCTATAGGTCTTTGGCCTAAACACGGTTGAGAAATGAAAAAGGATACATATTTTGGGACAAGGCTTTTTAATACACTGCATTAGCAAAAAGACTACAAGTTATACTAAGGTTATTTACTTTAGGGTTCACAATTGCAATCTTAATGAGTTAATATTATTACCTTGTGATAAGTTAGGGGTACATGTACCCATAATCATATAATCCATGTACATTGAGTTACCCAATTTATGTTAGAATATAATTTAGTTGGGTACTAACAACCCATTATTTTTCATAAACCTTATTATTTTAATTGTACTCAAATATCGAAATAAATATTTATTTATTTTCTCCCATATATTTAAAATGTACATTTAATTGGTCTACCAAGAGTCATTACATCACTCAAGGCTCTTTTATATAGTCTCATAAAATAAGTATTCGCATTGTAATAATATCACATCTTATATTATACTCATGAAGTAACTTTGTTGTATTCCATATTCCTATAACCACATAACACATGTAATTGCATCTAACAATAATTAATTGAATAATATCACTAAATAATCCATCACATTATTTATTTATGTCCTTCATTAATTTTAATTAAACAATTACTTAACCTTCCATTATGCCACATTAGGCATATCACATAAGCTTAACTAAGCTTTTCATCATTTCCATCATATTCTTCACGTAGCATATACTTAACTCAATATAATTGAATTATCACATTTCAAGATATACATAAATATATATATGTATTCAATACATTATTCAAACATTTTATTTCTCAATATTAAAATTATTTATAAATTTCACGGGTATTACAGAACCGAGCATGAAACTTATCACAGAGCCCTTTCCAGGATGAGACCGAGTTCGGAGCCAGCGTCATCATCCACTATCGAGCATCCTTCCTCAAGGTAGTCATAAACATCTGACACTTGGCAGCATCAGAGTAATCATAATAATTCATCTACCGATCATAAGCCTGACTGTGCTCATAAGGATCCCCCAAACCATCATAATTCTCCATGTGTGGGGGCTTTTTTCTTGGATCTGCCTTTTCCCGAACGATCTCCAAAGAGAAAGGCGAGGAAAATTTAACCAAGGTCGTTTTAACCTGATTTCCTTCGGCTAATTTTTTTTCTCCAACTTCGCCACCTTTTTCACCAGTGTCACTGTCACACTTCTTCGGGGGGAAGGATATTGCCCTCTTCTATTTGGAGAAGAATCCCACCTTCTTTTGTTCGATCGGCCTCTGCCCTCAAAGCTTTCTTTCCTGGAGCGACTTCGGTGCCTGCTCCCAGTTTGCCGAGAACTGTCTGGAATGAAAGTAGTATGCACACAAGTCAATTATGTTAGGTATGTAAGATTCATTAACGCAATCAAAGTGTATAAAATAAGCGAAAGCATGGTAAATCAGAGTTTTAAAATTTTACAAACCTTATACCCGGATCATCCTTTATCCACAGTTATTAATTAAACAAAAGATTAAGAATAAGATTCATACCCTTGAAGATCCTAGCTTCCTCAGGTACGAGTTCAACTCCAAATCCTTTTCGCTTTCTACTTGAATCCACCGGGTTGATTCCTTTCTTTGATCAACGTTAGTCACCCAAGTGTTTGGCCTCTAGAGGTGATCCACCAAGAAAGAACAAGAATTCAAGAAGAAGGGTGTTTGGCAAAACCCTAGTTTCTATCTCTGTAGAAAAGGTGTACTCGCCCAACTCTATGAATAAAGTGTGTTACCTTGTTCCATAATAAGATTTTCTTATTTATAGATGTAGGCAACCCTCCTAAGCTATTTAGGATTATGGTCTCATATTAATTAATTAAACCTCTTTTAATTAATTAGGTTTTCCAATCCTATTGGGAATAATTAAACTCTTTTAATTAATTAGCCTCCTAATCATATTAGGAATATATATATGAGAGAGTATCTTGTTAATTAATTCTCAAACTCTTTTAGGAATTAAATAATAGTAATAGTAATAATAATAATAATAATAATAATAATAATAATAAGACTCCTCTTATTAATTTATATTTAATATTTCCAAAATATTAAATAATAAATATTAAGCTATTTAATTTATTCTATCACCATAGATTAAATTAAATATACTTAACTTATTATTACGATTATGTCATTAGCTTCTTTAATAAATATTCTTCCTTTTATGGTGTGATCATTTAGGTTCTCCATATTAAACCAGTTGTGAATAAATCAATTAGAACAATTCTAATCTTATTTAAATAAATAAATTAAACTAATAATTCATTTAAATAAATAACATTTATTCTACAATAAGGGTAAGCCCCCTTAGCGATCAACGATTTTCTAGATAATATAGATTTTAACATTAATCATAAAAGAACCTTTGAGTAAATAATTACCATACAATTCTATCATTCCACTATACAATGTCCCAATTAAATACAAGACATGAAATTACTATCAAGTCTTATTTTATTTAATTATATGTATTTCGATCCTTAAATGCACAACTCCAAATAATACAAATTAGAAACTTCTTTCTAATTTCATTCCACCTTGGTCAAGGATTCCTGGGTTGTCATTTATCGAATCACATATGACATATCTCTTCTTTTACTAGAAGTGGTAGATTCTTTATTGATCATTCATTATCTTCATATATAACTTATTATGTAAGACCCCAACTTTTATGAATAAAGATTTAATTTTCTCTATATATTATTTTAAATAATAAGGTGTTGATTTGTTGAATGTGATAAGTTATGGGTGAGATGTGCAAATTTTACAAAGTAAGCAAGTGGTCATAAAATATTCGTTGTGTCGGAAAATATTCGTTTGGTCGGGGAATATTCTTTTTGTCAGAGAATATTCGTACGACGGCGCAGTCATTGGTGGACCCCACAACGGAATAACTGTCGGATATAGAAAGCGACAGAAATAACCTCTTTATAAAAATAATGGTAAAACTATTACCGTTAAACTGTTGAAATATCCGGTGATAAAAATACAGTAATACGCGTTGTTGCACAGTAGCACACGGTATTGCACAGTATGTCGAATTATTGGTTCTTACGTAAGAATACATTCATTCAATAATTGTTACAGTAATTACTGTTCAATATTTTATATTATTGATTCAATAATTGCTACAATTGCATAATATTTTTTTGATTCAATAATTGCTACGTTGATATTTTATATCAATAATTGCTACGTTGATATTTTATATTATTGATTCAATAATTGTCACTGCACAGTATTTCACATTATCAAATCAATAATTCATATTATTTGAATAATATTATTAGATAGCATTATTGGCAATGTCTAAGAAGTTCTGTTTAGGAAAAGGGTTTGGTCACCTAATTGCGCGTCAGTAAGGAGAAATCCTTATCAGAAAGCCCCCTCTTTTCTGGAAACGATCTAGTTATTATGAATGATAATTGGTGAATAATAATTGATTATTGATAAAAATGATAAGGAAATATTTATTTCAATTTTGATATAAATGGAGGAATTTTTAGCATGAGACATTTGTTGAAAGTTGATATTTTATTTTCTCCGATAAAATAATTCATTCAAATATATTATTATAATATTACATTATAATTTTATAATATGATAATATAATAGTATAATTTATAATTTGAAGTGGTAATATTGTTATAATAAATTCATAGTATAAAATAAAATGAGGTGGAAGAGAGAAAAATTGAATTTGGATTCTTTTAATAATTATAAATATTTTAATATATATATATATATATATATATATATATAAACATGTGGGATTTTGGTGGTGGCTTGAATTTGTCAAGTATGGAGTGCTGAAGAAATTTTTCCAAAGGTGTGCGCTTGAATTCATCCATTGGTTTACTAAGTCAACATTGGTGTTCTAGCATTTTCCTATAAATAGGGTGCTTAGTTAAAAATGAAAATCACACTAGAATCAAAAAAATTTCTCTCTATAATATTGAGCGTATTTCTTGTGAGTATAAAGATAGTTTGAGTGTGGATTACGGTACAAGATTTTTCTCAACAAAATATCCGACATTTCAGTCAGATCTAGTATTCTACTAAGGTAAAGGTTATTATTTTTCTCGTAAATGGTGTTATTTCTTTTCAATATTCATAAAGAATATTATTTTTTTTCATAATTCATATTATGAAAGTGATAATATTTCATTTCTTACTCCTAAATTGGAACTTACTACGGTAAGTATTGCTTCTATAATTCCTGAAATGATTAAAATTTCTTTGAGTTTGGCGCTTCATCTAATATCATTTTACTGAAATATTAGTCTGAACTTTCTTATGAAATTTTTACCATTTCATGATGGGGTACTATTCATGAGTTACTATTCACGGTAAAAAAAAATATTTTTTTTATCCAAATTATCTTTGATTGGATCCATGTTTTGATCTTCATTCTTGAATTTTGCTCCACAATCGGTTATTATTGAACATTCTTGAACTTGGATAAATTAAATTACGAATCTCTAATATTTCTCCTTTATTTCACTTGATTCGTTCTTTATATTAGTTTTCATCATCATCAGTCTTAAATTGTGGAGAATATATTTGGCCTGTAGTGCAAAGATGAATGATTACTTGATGAATATCTTTGGCCTGTAGTGCAAAGATGAATGATTACCTGATGAATATCTTTGGCCTGTAGTGCAAAGATGGATAGGTGTTGAGATAAACATGACCACTGATGATACAAATGAATATCTTTGACCCGTAGTGAAAAGATGAATATTTGATTCAAGATATATATTGATTGATGTTACTGGGATAAAATATTGATGATGAACTTTTAAATCATAGAAGATAGTAGACATCATTCTCTACTTAACTCTTCTAATGAATTGTTATTTTCGCTGCAGTTGTTAATCTAAAACTTGTTGTCCATAATATTTTATCTGATTTGTTGAAGACTAATGATAATTTATTCTTCATTATCTTAGTCATAATATTTTTTACTAGGCTAGTTGAGCTCACCCTTTTCTTCTATTGTTCTCTTCAGGACATGAGAATATCGCGGGGACTAGTCGGGGAACAGAGTGATGATTAGAGTTAGATCTGTAGAAGTCCTCACTATTCTATAAAATAGTGGGATAATAATTATAATTAATAAGAAATGAATTTGAGTGTTTATATTTCGTATTATATACGATTTGTATTGAAGCTCACAGTTTGTGTGGTCGTATTTTGCACGACCGTTTGTTATAAAAAATGTGTATTTGGTTTTTGTACCATATATTTGGTGACTCAGAATGGGTTGTGTATTGAACCTATTTTGGGGGCGTCACATATTACACCCAAGCATACCCTTTGATATACCCTAAGGGTCTTAAGGGACATGTCAAAGTATAAGTTATCATACACAAGATACTATTATGATCTCAAGTCTAAGGATCACTTGTACTACTATCACTACAGGAATTCTTATTGACAGATAAGTAAAACGTCATTAGGTATTCTTTAGCGAGCCACATTCAGTGAACTTATTCTTCAATAAGCACCTACATACTTGCTTTAGTGTCTCCACAAATGATTATGAGATCGATCATCCTCATCCAATGAGCAAGCAACGAATGTACCAATCTATCCTGATTCACTAATCCCCTTTTTAGTAATCCAACGATTGTGAACAATTTTAGTTTTTAAGCTATCTAAGAATTTAGATCTCATTAGCATGATCATCATCGTGATTCTAAATGTATTGTTTAAAACTATGAGTTTAGTACATATTATAAAAACAACACCATGTAGATAAATAAATGACTTTAATTAAATAATACTTTTATTAATAAATGAATAAGATTGTTTACAAAGTATATGCTTTATCATCAAACATGATTAGCTTGTGTGCATACTACTTTTAAATTATATATGATATGATAAATCATATACTTTGTAACAATCTTATTCGTTTATTAATAAAAGAGTTTATTTCTTAAATGCTTTTATATTATCTACATGATGCTGCTATACTAAATGTGATAAACTCATAGTTTTAAGCAATACTTTTAGAATCATGATGATAATCATGCTAATGAGATCTAAATTCTTATAAATCTTAAAACTAAAATAATTCTCAATCGTTAAATTACTAAAAAGGGTGGGGATTAGCGAATCTGGATAGATTGGTACATACGTTGCTTGCTCATTGGATGAGGATGATTGATCTCATGATCATTTGTGTGGAAAAACTAAAGCAAGTATGTAGGTGTTTATTGGAGAATAAGTTCACTGAACGTGGCTCGCTAAAGAATACCTAATGGACTTTTACTTGCCTATCAATAAGAATTCCTATAGTGATAGTAGTACAAGTGATTCTTAGACTTGAGATCATCATAATATCTTATATATGATAAGTTATACTTTGACATGTCCCTTAAGACTCTTAGGGTATATCAAAGGGTATGCTTGGGTGTAATAAGTTATATATGGAGATAATGAATTATCAATAAAAAAATCTACCGCTTCTAGTAAAAGGAAAGAATGTCCTATGTGATTCGATAAATAACAACTCAGGAATCATTGGCTAAGTGGAGTGAAATTAGAAAGGAGTTTCTAATTTGTATTATTTAGAGTTGTGCATTTAAGGATCGAAATACATATAATTAAATAAAATAAGACTTGATAGTAATTCCATGTCTTATATTTAATTGGGACATTGTATGATGAAAGGATTGAATTGTACGGTAACTATTAACTCAAAAGTTATTTTATGATTAATATTGAAATCTATATTATTTGAAAAGTCGTTGATAGCTAAAGGGGCTTACCTTTATTGTAAAATAAATGTTATTTATTTAAATGAATTAAATATTTTAATTTATTTATTTAAATAAGATTAGAATTTTTTTAATTGATTTATTCACTACCAATTTAATATGCAGAACCTAAAGGGTCACAGCATAAAATAAAAATATTTATTTAAGAAGTAAATGTCAAAATCGTAAAAATAAGTTAAGTGTATTTAATTTATTCTATCAATCTATTGTGATAGAATAAATTAAATAGCTTAATATTTATTATTTAATATTTTTGAAATATTAAATATAAATTAATAAGAAGAGTCTTATTATTATTATTATTACTACTATTATTATTTAATTCTTAAAGAATTTGGAAATTAATTAATAAAAGTACTCTCATATATTCCTAATAAGATTAAGAGGATAGTTAATTAAAATAGTTTAATTAATTATTCCTAATAAGATTAGAAATCCTAATTAATTAAAAAAAATTAATTAATTAAAATAAAACTCTAATCCTAAATTGTTTAGGAGGGTTGCGTACAACTATAAATAAGAAAGGTTTATTATAGAATAGGGTTACACAAGTTACACACTTGATTCCAAGAGTTGGGAGAGTACACATAATTCTATCGAGATAGAATCTATAGTTTTTTCAAACACCAATCTTCTTGAATATTTGTTCTTCTATGGTGGATCACCTCTAGAGGCCAAACGCTTTAGTGACTAGCATTGATCAAAGTAAGGAATCAAACCTAGTGAATTCAAGTTGAACATGAAAAGAAATTGGAGGTGAACTCGTACCTGAGGAAGCTAGTTTCTACAAGGGTATGAATCTGATCTCTATCTTTATTCTATATAATTGATAATTAAGCACAGAGTATGATCATAGTAATGGTTTGTACGAAAATTTAAAATTCCTATTTTATAGTGCTTCTGCTTTATTTATGTGATTTGATTATGTACTCGCGCTATATAAAAACCTTACAGTGGTATCAAAGCCTAACTTTGTGCTAATTATCGATCTTGATGATTCCATGTATGTATGGTATGCTATTGAATCAGATTTTCTGGGCTGTAATTTTTTTTTCTGATTCTGCTATACGGCGCAGCCGCGCCCTAATCCAAAATTTATTTTCTGGGGCTGCAGAGCGGCCGCGCCGCTTCCTAGTGTATTATGGACGCCCAACACTAGTGTTTGGATTTTCTTTATTTTTATTTTATTTATTTCAATTAAGATTAAAGGTTTATTTTGAATTGGAATAAGATTAAAATTAAAGTGTTTATTTTAACTTGGAATTGGATTCCACAATAATTAGAATAAAGGAGTTTATTCGTATTTGGAATAAGATTCCATGTTTCTGTTGGCTTGTTTAGGTGTTAATCAAAAGAACACACACACACAAGTGCACGTGATCAACAAGTAATATAGAATAAGTAAAGTATCGATCCCACGGAGAATTATTTAACAAGAATTACCAAACACTAACTCATAACCAACTTAATCTTATTTAAACGAATGATTAGGTATTATGAATTAAGCTACTGTGATTAAACTAATACTAACTATCCCTAGAATGAAACTAGATAATGATGACATGAGACTATAATTTCACCTATTATTTCATCTAAATCAATACACTTTCTGTTAAGCCAAATTGATTACTTCGGATTGTTAGTCGAGAACACGAAAGCAAATCATAGCCATCTCTTAATAAACCATGTTCATATCACATACAAACCACCAATGATAGAATGAATGTGAACACCCAAATTACATAAACCACTATATTTCTATGTGACTTAACATTAAAATGGGTTTCAGCACAAGTTCTCAAACGACTACAAGCGGTTCTTCGATATATGTCTATCTGAAGCACAAATCATGAATTCCAACGCCATGTAGAACACACAAACACAAGCTATTATGATCAGATCTAAACCCATAATCTATCTCTCAATTTCATATGGATTATCATGGTAATTGATAGCTAAGCAATTAAACAATTGAATAAAAACCACAATAGACAATCCAAAAAATAATTAATAAGACTAACAAGGAAGCATATCAAAATAAACTACTCAATAAGTTCCATTGTAATCCCAAAATAGAGTTTAATTCATGGTTGAATCAAATCCATAATCCATAATTTGAATATACATTAGAAGAATACCAATAGAAGTAAAAGAGAAAGTATGAATAGAAATTGCAAATCTGATCTCTCTTGCTCCAAGTTTGAATCTTCAATGCTCTTCAATTACTTATATCTTAAGATCTAATCTAATCTAAGCTCTATCTAATCTAATCTAAACCTTATATAATCTAATCTAATAATGAAATGAAAGAAAAGAGAAGAGCATATGTAAGCTAATGATCCCCCAATGTGGAATATCTTTTTATACTCAAAATATGCCCTAAATATATGCCCAAAATTCGAGTGCCTCCTTCCCCAAGCAATAGTCCACTTAAGTGAAAAGTCAAAGTTGGTCAGACTTGAACAGGCGCGGCCGCGCGGTCTAGCAGTACAAATTGGGCGCGGCCGCGCTTCTTGCTGGCTAAAAATTCTCCTGGCGCGGGCGCGCTGCTTTTGCTCTTTACCAGGGCGCGGCCGCGCTGCCCTAGTTTCCTGCAGACTGCTGCTTTGCTGCTTCTGATTTTCTACTGCTGCAACACCTTTTTTGCTATCTTCCCATATTTGTTCTTTTAACATCCTCACATCCCTTTTAGCTTCAAATGTCACCAAGAGAGTTCCCAAACATGAAATATACAAAAGCAATCAAAAATGCATGAAAAGCTACTATATCATTCGAGTTTAAGCAACAATTGAAGTTAGTTGACTATTAGATAAGTAGGTATAAAACCACTTATCAGTTTCCTAGAATAAAGGAGTTTATTCACATATGGAATAGGATTTCATGTTTCCTAAAATTAAATATGTTTAATTTTGATAAGGAATATGATTCAACATCTTTTATTTTTCCAGCCATTTTAAGTTAAAATAAAAGAGTTTATTTTGTACTTAAAATTAGATTCCTTGTTAATTAAAATAAAGAAGTTTATTTTGATTTGGAATTTGATTAAAAATAAAGGAGATTATTTTTATTCAAAATTGGATAAAATAAAATAAAGAAGCTTATTATGATTTAAATTTTGATTAAAATAAAAGAGTTTATTTTGTTTCAAAATTGGATTTCTATTAAGCTTTTAATTGCCCATTAAATTGATATCGATGCATATATAGAATGAATTTATTATTCATGAGATGAATGTTATTTATTGATGCATATGGTGATGTGTATAATAATAAATGAGGTTGATTATGGACTATTAACCAATGTGATTGGATTTTATTTTAGTTGGATGCATGAATGTATGTGTTTTATTAAATGGGTCTGCGTACCTCGCCTTCTCTAGTTTTTTTTGATGTAATTTCTATCTCCCTCTTATATACTTTCCCTTGACTACTGATCAAGATTTCTATTTAATGTAAATAGTTTATGTAATAGGAATTGTTAGAATTACTTGAAGGATTGGAGACTAAGAAGCAAGGAGCGCTTGAAGACCCATTTGTATTGGAATCCGAGTTTAAATGTAATAGTTATGTTTAAATTTAATTCTTGCACCCTAGGTTTGACCTTTTGGTTCACTTGGTGACTCTAGTGAACCAAACTAGAATAAAGTCTATAATCAATCTGGGTAGAATATAATATTATATATGTGCATGCTTATGCTCTCTATATATATATATATTATGCAACATGCTTCACATGTAAATTAATATGACGCGTATTTTATATATATATATATATGTGTGTGTGTGTGTGTGCATGCGCACTAAACAAGATGAGACATAATAACAAACCCCTCAAAATATTAAGTTCCAGCGTTTAAAAATATTTGGAATATCGAACGTCACCTTCTAGCATGGTAAAATAATAGAGTATTGAATATTTAATATGAGTTTGTTGTGCACACACAAGGCAAGTATTAAATATTTAAGTTGTTGTTTTATTACATATTATGTTTATAAAAAATTGAACATTACCACTTTGCTGTTTACCCACAAGGGCTGTAGTTTTCTCTTCACTTATATGAAAATGCTAGGTATGACTTAACTTAGATCATTTTAGTTTGAATGTGCACGCACTTGTCCATTATGATCTAAGAGGCAAAATACAAGGAGTTACATGATAATGTGAAAGTCCAATAATAATCTAGAATGGGGGTTGAATAGATTATTACAGATTAAAAATTTATCTTAGGCCCTTTTGAATTTTTAAATAATTTATTTGCAGCGCTAGAAATTAATATACAAGACAGTAAAAATTCAATCACACAATGCACAGAGATTTGTCTGGTTCATAACATACATCTCGGGTATGTTGCTACGTCCAGTCTCAAGCTCCTCTCCAGGACTTGAGATCCTATTACTATAAGTAATAAATACTCCCTCAACAGGCGGAGAAGCCTTTACAAAGTTTTATAGACAAACTTCTAACTATTCACAACTACCTATCTTGGACAGCAAGCTCCCAGCTCCCTCCTCAAGCTTAATTGTACTTTCTTTTGGGTTCAGTTCTATTTTATGATCTGGTCTTAAAACAACAGCCTCTTCTTCACCTCACAAGTTCACTAAAGACCCCAACTCCCAGCTGACCTCTCTAAGACTCTGGTCTTGGTCGAAGAATTACTCGTCTTTCTCACAGGTATATAAAATAAACTAACTCTAACTTTTTCCCTTTTTACAAAGTGTTTAATAGAATTTACAACGATATGCTTCTCAAATAAGCAGATAAAATTTAGTACAGATATATATAAAAGTTTAAATAACTTTTATATTTAAGGCTTCTCAAATAAGCAGATATTAGTTAAAGAACATATATATTTATAAAAGTTCAAATACTTTTATACTTGAGAAAATATGCTTCTTTGTAAGTAGATAGTAATTTATGCTTTGATCAAATAAGGCTTCTGTGTAAGCAAATATGTAAATTATGTACTATTATAAAAGTTTAAATAACTTTTATATTTTGTGTGAAAAATGCTTCTTGAATAAGCAAATATGTCAATTTTAGCTTTAGCTCAAATATGCTTCTATATAAGCAGATATATAGTTTAAGGCGAATTTAAAAAGAATTATTTATTCTTTATGGATTAAAGAAATATAAATGTAAGTTCAAATATAAAAGTTTAAATAACTTTTATATTTAGAGTGAAAATGCTTCTGAGTAAGCAAATAAGTTATTTTAAGCTTTGAATCAAATATGCTTCTATATAAGCAGATATGTAACTTTAGTTCAGATTTTATAAAGATTTAAATTTCTTTATAAAATAAAGAATGTGTTTCTATGGAAACCAATTTTGAATTTAATAACAAATATAAAAGTTTAAATAAATTCACAAAAGTGTGTGATATATAAATGTGAATAACTTTTGTGTTATGCAATAGATAACTTATGAATGTTTAAATAATGATGGATATCAAGTATAATAATTCAAATAATTTGAATAATGCTTGTTATAACAAATAAATTCACTATACTCTAAAATATATATAATAATATATTTTATCTATCCTGTGAATAATAAATAAGGCCACTTAGAGTTTTAATGACCGTTTGAATGATATTCTTGCTTAAGGAATACCTTCAATAAGCGGAATCTAAAACTGACCAAATTTAAAGTTTCACGGTTAATATTTGTATAAATATTTTAAATAGATCACTTAGAATTTTAATGACCGTTTGAATAATATTCTTGTTTAAGGAATACCTCCAAAAACGGAATCTAAAACTGATCTATTTTGCGATATTTATATAAATAAATTATATATCTATAAAGAGCCACTTAGAATTTTAATGATCGGTTGGATGATATTCTTGTTTAAGGAATACCTCCAAAAGCGGAATCTAAAACTAGCATTATATTGATATGAATAGATGAAATATAGATATATATAAATATGTATAACAATTTCTATTTGTATATCTATATATATACACAAGTATGAGATAATATCAAATAATGTAATTCAAGAACTTATCTCAAAATAATTTGACCGATTTTTCTCTTCTTCAAGAAATCAGAGCTTTGAGTAGAAGAGAGAGAAAACTTATTTAGAGAGAGAGAGAAAGCTTTTTTAGAGAGAGAGAGAGAGAGAATGTAGGCAAGGAAGAATTAGCTTTTCTTTTCTTGTAAATTGGCAAGTTGAAAGTAAAGAAAAGCTCCCATATTTATAGAAAATTCTGGTCAGGGGTAATTTTGGATTTTTGGAAATTTTAGTTTGAAATCAAAGGCTTGGATTGCTTTGAGTTAGAAAGGATGGTGTGGATGATTTAAGCAAGCATCACACGGATTGGCAGACAAGATTAACAAATTTGGCCCATGTTACATTCTCTCATTTATGCAATATTTAGTCCTTTGCCCATGTTACATCCTCTCAAATTTTCTCATTTAATGCTTTAGTCAAAATGCCCAACATATTTGGTCAAAGGCTTTTAGCCTTCCAAATTTCATTTCTTCATTTTGGCATGCAGACAAACATTTCGCCCACTCAACATGGCTTCAGCTTAATCTATGCCTGGGCCCCACGAATTTCACCAGCATTTGTAAAGGCTATACAAGCCTTTTTATCAACATGCTCCTTCACTAAATAAATACCATGGGTCCCATCATTTTAAAGCCTTCATATTTTCTGATGATGTAAAGAAATAAGGACTAATACTTTTATGGAAGATTTTTGAAAAAAAATAATTATATAATATATATATATAATAATTTTTGAAAGAAAATGATGAGAGAAAAAACAATTTTTAAGAATAGGGATTCTCCTTTTCTTAGGAAATATTTGGAAAAATATTAATTCAATAAGATTAAGAAAAATATTTTTGATCAAAGAAAATAAGATAATTAAAAATAATTATAATAAAAATCATATGGAGATGATTCTACCCTTTTAATTAATTTATTTACTAATTATTGTTATCATCAAAATAAACCTAAAAGTTGGAGACCCAACAATCTCCCCCTTTTTGATGATGACAATCAACTAAAAATATTTTCTATAAAATCTCCCCCACTTTATGCAATCAAAAAAAATATTAAATTTTTGAAAAACTAACATGCAAGAATATATAACAGTTCATGTATATAGCATGTGATAACATAAAAAATAATGCTATTTTTCTTCTCCGAATAATATTTTTCTTCTCCCCCTTTGTCATCATAAAAAATGGGGGGAAAGAATATTATAGAGTACTTTTCAGAACCTGCAGAAAGAGATATTAGAATCTGACAAAAATTCTTTAAAAGATTCAGTTGTCTATTGATCTTTTGATCAAACGGTAGGAAGCTTGCACGATTTAAATTTGTGTGGTTGCTTCTGATGACCCAAATCAGTATACATGGATGGAGATTATTTACCGTTAGTATACATACTCAAATAAATACTTCAAATTTAAAAAATATTAAATATATTTAAATATTAAATATTAGAAAAAAATTTATAAATATTAAAATATTTTAAAAAAATATTTATATATATATATATATATTAAAAAATTTATATAATAAAATTTTACACAATTAAATATTAAAAGTTATTATATGTTCTAACATATATATTTTAATGCATAAATAATTATGAGAAAACTAACATGTGTAATTTTTTCTTTCAACAATCATGATGACCTGTATAGTCAGAATCTTTTTCACCTGGTTTGATTTGCAATCCTAAGAAAAAGTTTAATTTTTCCTTCATGCTCATTTCTAAATCATTACTCATACTTTCAGAAAAATTATTTCACAAAGTAATATCAATAGACCCAACAATGATGTCGTCATTTATTTTTACTAAAGTCAGCTCCAAGACCTACCTGCAACATTTATCAATTTCACGAACCGGTATCCTTTAATAAGAAGGGTCCTTTGGGTTAGTTTCCCATTTTGTATAAGGAATATTTGTGTTTTCCTTTACAAAAATGGGTACAGGATAATCAATCTTAGTAGATACGAGCATTTTATGAGTTACAGGTCTATAAGATGCATGATTTACTCTATTTTTATATCCTAAAAAACTTTGATGAAAAGTTCTATAAGATTTTTGATTTTTATTTTTCTGATAATTATAAAACTTTTTCCTTGTATTTTTAATGATTGGTGCAATGTATGTTCCTTTTGGTACCCAAATCATTTTTTCTTTATAATTACTATTTTGAGCATTACACATGTGAAAAGAATGACCATTTCTGTTACAGTAAGAATATTTAGTAAAGGGAGATGTATGACTTTCTTTTTCTTTACTTTTAACATGATAAAACCCTTTATCTTTTCTTTTACTAAATTCTCCAATATATTCTAATTCTTGTTTGTTAAATCCGTATTTTTGTTGATTAAGCATGACATCAAGGTTTTCTTTCCCTTTTGTGAATTTAATAACAATAGTGCTTAAATCATCACGTTCTTTAGTTAAAATTTTAATTTGATCTATTAAAGAAGAATCTTCACTTTGTTTTTCTAATTCTATCTTTAGAGATGAATTTTCAAGCTTGAGATTTTTAATATCTTCACTTAACACTTGATTTTGTATTTGAGTATTTTTATTAATTACAGTAAGTGTTGAATTTTCTATCTCCAGATCTTTGTTTATTTTTCTTAATTTTTCTAATTCTTCCTTTAGTAATAAACTTTCTGAAAAATCATTTTCTAATTCTTCTTTTTCTTTATTTAAACTTTCATTTTCTATTTCAAGATTTTTGTTAATTTTAATTAATTTTTCTAATAAAATTTTTAATTTAATAAAATCTTCTTTAATAATTTCATCATCTTCATATAAACAATTAAACATTTCTTGTAATTCATGGTGTTTTTTATTTATATTATCTAAGGTATATGTGACAAATGAAGTACTAAGTAATTGATATTCAGAATTTATCTCAGATCTTAGTGATGACTCATTGTTTGCCATTAAACATAGAGTTGCAATTTGCTCAGCTTCTTCATCATATCTTTCTTGATCTACAAGTAAAGCTTTAAAAGCAATTCCTTTCATCATGAGATCTGTATCCGATCCTGATTTTTCGACTAACATGTCGACTTCGTGGGCACGGAGATTTCCAATAAGGCTATCAAGAGGATAAGTAGTTAGGTCTTGCCTTTCTTTAATAGCAATAACCTTCATTTTCTAGATGGATGGAAGGGATTTGAGAATTCTTCTGTTTTTCTCATTAGTAGTATATGCCTTCCCTAGATGTTCCAGTTCATCAATGATTCTGGAAAAACGTGTTTCCATATCAATGATCTTTTCACCTTCTTTCAGCTTGAAATTTTCATACTTCTGGATTAGAGCATCTTTTCTGGTTTCTTTAATATGATTGATTCCTTCATAGGTTAGAATCAACTTTTCCCAAATTTCTTTAGCATTCTTGCAATTGCTAACTCTTTTGTATTCTTTTTCAATGAGAGCACTAGTCAGCACTTGTTCAGCTATGGATGCAATGTTCATAGCCTTTTTCATCATCAGTGAACTCATCAACATCTTTCTCAACGATCTTTTCTCCTAAAAGTTTTGCAGGAACGTTTACACCTCGTTCTATTGTAAGCCAAACTTTGATTCCTTGTGATTTAGCATAAATTTTGAATCTGCTCTTCCAGGTGACAAAATTTGTGCCATCAAATAGTGGAGGTCTGGTCATTGATAGTCCTTCTCCGCAACCAGTAGCATTGTAGGCCATAGATGGATCTACTCTTAGGTATGCCTGTATTTACTCAACAAACAAGTTAAAGAGCACCGCTCTGATACCAATTGAAAGTCCAATAATAATCTAGAAGGGGGGTTGAATAGATTATTACAAATTAAAAAATTATCTTAGGCCTTTTTGAATTTTTAAATAATTAATTTGTAGTGTTAGAAATTAATATGCAAGACAGCAAAAATTCAATCACACAATGCACAGAAATTTGTCTGGTTCACAACATACATCTCGGGTATGTTGTTACGTTCAGTCTCAAGCTCTTCTCCAGGACTTGAGATCCTATTACTATCAGTAATAAATACTCCTTCAACAAGCGGAGAAGCCTTTAGAAAGTTTTATAGAAAAACTTCTAACTATTCACAACTACCTATCTTGGACAGCAAGCTCCCAGCTCCCTCCTCAAGCTTAGTTGTACTTTCTGTTAGTTCCCAGAAGGCACACAATAGATCTAGAAGGGGGTTGAATAGATCCTTTTTGATTTCAAATCTTTTCTATTTTATTTTGTATTGCTAAGAATTAGCATATGGCAAATATAAGAATTATTTCAAGCGCAGTGGAATAAGTTAAAGATCCCCTTCAGAGATATCTTAATAAGCATTGTTTAAGAGTTAGTTTAGTTGTAAGTGGTTATTACAGTTATAGGTAAATAAGGTAAATGGCTGAAAGTAAATGACACAAGGGATTTTAAGTGGTTCAGAGACTCAAGCTCCTAATCCACTCTTCTGCTTCAACAAGCAGGGATTCCACTAAGGAAAAAAAGGTAACTCTTGAATCATAAAGATTCCTTCAAGGCCAGCAGCATTGGAACTTCAGTTCACTAAGAACTCTTCAAGTCCAGCAGACTTGGAAACTCTTGTACCCTCTGGTACAGCAAGTCCAGCAGACTTGACTTTGATTTAGTCCGAAGAACAAGAACCCTTCAGGCCTTGGCTACTTGTTGATGTTGTTGTTGGTGCTGAGCTGCTAAGATGACTTAAAGCTTGTTCATCCTTTGGTGCTTAGCAGCTTGGTACGATCCTCCTTGGATTCTGCATTGAGAATGGACCACCTTTGATGAACTGCTAAAATGTTCATGAAGCTTGACATCTTTGAGTACTTAGCAGTCTATCATTTCTTCTTTAGTGCAGCTTGTGACGCCCCCAGAATAGGTCCAGTCAACCCAACCCATTCTGAGTCGCCAAATACATGGTACAGAATTCAAATACAAACTTTATATCACACGGTCATGCAAAATACGACCACACAACTGTGAGTGTCAATACAAATCGTATATAATACGAAATATTAACATTCAAATTCATTCTTTATTTATTACAATTATTATCCCACTATTTTACAAAAATAGCGAGGACTACTACTGCTCTAACTCGGACCATCACTCTGTCCCCTAACTAGTTCCCGCAACATTCTCATTTCCTGAAGAGGACAACAGATGAAAAGGGTGAGCTCAACTAGCCCAGTAAAGAATATTATGACTAAGATAATGGAAAATAAATTATCGTTAGTCTTCAACAATTCAGATAAAATATAATGGACAACCAATTTTAGATCAATACTTGCAGCGGAAATAACAATTCATTAGAAGAGTTAAGTAGAGAATGAAGTCTACTATCTTCTATGATTTAAAAGTCCATCATCAATATTTTATCCCTGTAACATCAATCAATATATATCTCAAATCAACTATTCATCTTCGCACTACGGCCAAAGATATTCATTTGTATCATCAGTGATCATGTTCATCTCAACACCTGTCATTTTTGCACTACAAGCCAAAGATATTCATCAGGTAATCATTCATCTTTGCTCTACAGGCCAAAGATATTCAGTTACATTACCTTTTAGGACTGAGGATGATGAAAAACATTTCAAAGAACGAATCCAGTGAGATAAAAGACAAAGATTAGGGATTCGCATTTTAGTTTATCCAAATTCAAAAATACTCCATAATAATACTTTGTGGAGCAAAATTCAAGAATAGAGCTCAAAATTTAGATCCAATCAAAGATATGAACCTTAACAAGCAATTTGGACAAATAGAAGAAAATTTAATTTTTTCGTGAATAGTGCCGTATACGTGAATAGTGCCGTATACGCGAATAGTAACCCCGACGAAAAAAAAATAAGAATTTCATAACAAAATCCATGCCAATATTTTGGTATAATGATATTGAAAAGAATAACATCATTTACGAAAGAAAATAACATCCCTTACCTCAAAAGAATAGTACCTCTAACTGGAATATCGGATATAATACCGAAGGAAACTTGCGCTGAATACTAATACTCAAGGTATCGAAATACTCACAAAAATACGCTCGATATTATAGAGAGAGAAAACTTCTAATTCTGGTGTGATTTTCAATTCTAACCTAAGCACCCTATTTATAGGAAAAACTTAGGATGCCAAAGGAGACTAAATTAATAAAATAATATTATTTTTTAAAAATTTCCTCCGCCGCCGGCTGCTGTCCAAAAATCAAAATTTTCAACAAAAGTGGGGCCCACCCATTAAAAAAATATTTATTTTCCGCAACTTCAATAATTCATAATAAATAGTCTCTTTGTCAGAAAAATACAAATTCGATGTCCTTCTATAGGAAATTTAATTCTCTACAACTTTGTAGAAGGAAGTTTTTTCAAATTCCAAACATAAATTATCCGAAATCCATAAACGGATGATTTTTCACACCAAAATACTGATAAAAACATATCAGCGCTAATTCCTTCTTTTATATCCACAAAATAAATATTTCCTTATCATATAAATCAATAAGTAATTATTCACAAATAATATTACAGAACTACAATATTGACAACCAGGTCGTTCCCAGGAAAGAGGGGGCCTTCCGATAAGGACTTCTCCTTACTGGCGCGCAATTAAATAACACCTCCTAGACAGAACTTTCTTAGATATTGTCAATAATGCTATCTAATAATATTATTCAGATAATATGAATTATTGAGTTGATAATGTGAAATACTGTGCAGTGACAATTATTGAATCAATAATACCAAAATATCAACTGTAGCCATTATTGAATCAATCATATAAAATAGCAACGTAGCAATTATTAAGTCAATAAAATATCAATGCAACAATTATTGAGTCAATAAAATATTAATGCAACAATTATTGAGTCAATAAAATATTATGCAATTATTAAATCAATAATATAAAATATTGAACAGTAATTACTGTAACAATAATTGAGTAAGTGCATTCTCACGTAAGAATAAATAATTCAAAATACTGTGCAATCCCGTATGCTACTGTGCAACACTGCGTATTACTGTATTTTAACCACCGGGTATTTCAACAGTACTAACGGTAACAACTACGCCGTTATTCTATAAAAAAGGTTATTTCTGTCGCTTTCTATATCCGATAGTTATTCCGTTGTGGGGCCCACAAATAGCTGCGCCGTCGTACGAATATTCCCCGACAACAAGAATATTCCACGACCAAACGAATATTCCCCGACAACAAGAATATTTTATACCCACTTGCTCATTTTAAAATATTTGCACATTTCACCCATAACTTTTCGTATTTATCAAATCAACACCTTACTATATCGAAATAATATATAAAGAAAATTAAATCTTTATTCATAAAAGTTGGGGTCTTACACAGCTGATCTTGTGGTTGATGCTTGTCTTCATCTGATTGCAGCTTTGCACATATTCACCACTTGGGGTCTGCTAAGTCTTTGTACTTTTGGTAGACTCCATCTGGTACTTAGCATCCCTTGAAAATAGGTAGACTTGTGTTCAGATTTGGTTCTGCCTCTGTTTCTCTTTAGCACAGGTTGTACATGGTAAATCGTTGAGTGGCCCTTTGGATTTGCTTTCTGGTTTGCCACTCTTCCTGTTATCTTCTTGGCCTCCTCGGCTCTCAACTCAGATGTCAATCTATTTTGACATACTCTTCTTTGTTGAGTGAAGCTTTCATCAGTTAAAGCTCTTCTTCAAATCTGCTTCACTTCTACTTTCGTAGTCTCACTTCCACTGAGATATGTTCTGATAAGCTCTATAGAACTCGTAGAGTCAATAACTCAACAACTTTTGCATCTTTGAAGCTTCAGCTGTTATATACTCTTCCATATGCTTCCCGTTGGAATATAGCCGTTGGAAGCTATTTGAATTGCTTCATAGATCCTGAGTTATTTGGTGTAGACTGCTGATTTGACTTTACAGCCCCTTTTTGACTTTTCTGACACAGCAGTCTACTATTCCATCTACCACATCAGAGATATACTTTCATGTGACAGGCTGGTAGTCACCTTTATTTTTCCTTTCTGATTCCTCGATTAGAACCTCAGGAGTTGTCCTTCAGCATCGATGCTCTCAATCAGCAACGTTCGAATGTCAGTCTTTATATTGAGATGTTGCCAAGGCTTCAATAATCAGATGACCAAACTCTATGATTCTGATGCAGATGACCATGATCTTGATCGTAGTTTGTCTGTTGAATGTTTCTCGTTGACTGGTTGAGACAACACTACGATTCTGAGAGTGTTCTTTGGATTGTCAATGTAGAACCTTTCTTCCTTCACTCGTGCAGTACTTTAACACTTCTGCTTGTATTGACATGTATAAGAAACTGACAACTTGTCTGAATGCTTTAGGCCCTTCTGGATTGCAAGACTCTTCTGATTAGTCATGTTCAGCTCTCTCTACATTTTACCCTGTGATCTCCCGTTCACTTTATATGATGAGGCTGAGCCATTGACAATCCTTTTCGTCTGATCTATAGGTTGGCCAGTTCCATTGTATGTGCTTCATCAGATCTTGCTGCTCATCAGGCAAGCACCACGATTATGGTTACACCCAAGATCGTTGTCTTCTGTTGGTTTGACAGATACTGCATTGCTGACTTCCTTTGGTCAGCCACTTTATTTATTGTCTTCTAATGATTTCTTGTGGAAGACTTCTCCTGAATGGCTTCACTTCTCAATCAGGATGCTGATTGAGTTGGTGCTTCGAACTTTTGTTTGCTTGCAGGCCATTCGATGAGTGCTCTCTAACTTTCTTCAAGTTTGTTACATCTTTAATGCTCTGACCAGAGGCTACATTCTTTGGATACTTTGGGTTGCTCATTTGTTGAGAATCGTATTGTCTCTACGATTCTTCCTTGGCATTGTGAGCACTTGATAGACTTTGTCGAGGCCTTTGTTCTGTAGACTAAGATCTTGCTTTAGTTCTGCAGACACTATGACTCTGAGAGAAGATCATATGAAAAACTACGATTTCTGCCTTAACCCTTGGTATAACTTGACTGATCTAGCTCGACTACGATTTTTGCCTTTATCGACATGCCAGAAACGTCTACATTCCCTACGATTGTCGAGTAGGTTTAGATAGCAGAAGGATCATAACCAAGTCCATGATCGCAGATTCCTTTCACTCTACCATTGAAGATGATCAAGCTCAGTCTGAGAAGTTTTATCCTGCCCCAGCAGCATATTCTGTTATTCCTTCGTCTTCCAATAGTGATTAGTACTCAACTATCTATCAGATTCTCACTACCTTTGAAAGTTTGTCCAAAAGTAAGAATCGTGGATTCCAACCAGCTGGTCAGCAGGATTCTGATCAACCAAATACTCCAACTCTTCAGGAGCAAGAGTTACTGAAAAACTCTAAAGAATTGGTTGAGAAGATCTCTCTCATTGCTGCAGAAGCTAAGATCCTATCAGGAGAAGGAGATAGTGAGCTTCACAATAGACTTAAGGCCACAATATCAGATATATCTCTCAAGTTCAAAGAGAGAGATCAAATCTATCTGAAGTCTATAAATGATCAGAAGGAAGAAGCCCTGCAAGCTCAGAAGGAAAGTGCAGAACAAATATTGTCTCTCTCTAATAAGATTGACTCTCTGAATCAGTCTCTCTCTCTACAGCTGGAGCTAAGCCAACAGGAACTCAAACTTGAGGTTGGCAACTCATCTTACCTGACGGAGCAGCTTATGATAAATGTCCAGCAGCTTTCCCAAGTGATTAATGATAAAAAGAAGGAGAAAAAGAGGCATTTGAGGAAGCACCAGGAGAAAGAATGAAGGCAGGAGAGAAGAGAAAGAGCAAAAAAGCAAACAAGGACAAGAAGAGGAAGAAAAAGAACAAAGTAGAAGCAGCAATTGTGTCATCATCTGAGGGGGAGCTAGAATAAGATGAAGACAAAGCAGAAGACAAAGAAGAAGAGTATGCATCTGAGCCAGAGCAAATTGAAGATGAAGCAATGGAGCATGTATCTGAGGGGGAGAAGAGTGAAAAAGAAAAGAAAAATGAGTAGCTGATCAAAAGACATCCTGAAAGCATACATGAAGTAGACAATGAAGCAGAGAAGGTACATTTCTAGCTGTATAGGTATGTTCTGGAACCAAGATGTAGAGTGTCATATAATATGTAATTTAAAATTTTCATCAATGACATTCATGATTATCTATTTTAGTAATACAGCTGCTCACTGTATATTAAGATTCATTCATCTCATACATATGCACTTATTATTTTTGTCATAATCAAATTGGGGGAGATTGTTAGGAATATGCATGAGAATGCTATTCCTATTTATATATGATTTGATTATGATCTTAATGAATGAATATGAAAATATGTCTGCATTGATGAAAGCTGTAAAGTCCTTAAATAGATAATAGAAATATATGTACAAGGACTTAGAATGAAATGATCAAATGTGTTAGGTTGATCCTGCATGAACAAAACAGCTTTGTAAAAGTCCTTCAAAAGATTATGATGTCAAGGACTAAATATAGAAAGATCAAGCTTGTTAGGTTGATCTTATGTAATGTAATAGATAGGCATGTCTGATCATCTAGCACTGCACCAGCTTTCGTAGTCTGCCAGGAGAGACAAGGAAGACTCAGAGTCTATCAAGGCAGAATTGTAGTCTGTAAGGATAATAGCTCTCGAAGTTCGTAGTCTTCCAGGAGAGACAAGGCAGGATCATGGTGTGTCGAGAAGGACTTTCTCAAAGCCGTAGTCTGTCGAGGAAGTCATGTTCAGAATTGTGGAGACAGCCTGTCTAAGCACCGTCCGAGCACCTGCCGAAGCCAAGTCAAAAATCGTAGGCCACACTTGAAGTCGTGGAGTCTACTGATCCCCTGAAGTGAGACTGATCTTTGATCAGCTGAGTTGCATACTTCTTTATCCTTGGAAAGTTTTGTGCCACCAGCTCCAAGTTGGGAAAGTGAGAGAAGCACCATGAGAAGTAGCTGTTATCACCAGTGATGGATGCCTTTACCCATAGCATTGAAGGATAAAACCACCTTATCGCATGATCCTTGGTTTTAGGCTCATACAGCATAATTGAAGTGTCCAGCTTTATAACGTTGATATTGTTGAGCAGATTTACTGTGGTCATTCTTATCACATTTAGCCTTTCATTTCCATAGTTAACCCATTTGTTTGGAATCACATTCTGTGGTTCATCATGAACTTCCACCACTATTCTTTTCTTGAGGCTAGCAGAAGAAGGGATATGAAAATCTTCTGGTTCCTCATCCTCAGAACTAGAGTCTTCCCCACTCTCTTCATGTCCTGACCTGGAGTCAGACTGGTGCATACTTCCTTTAACTGACTCATCAGTATATTCCTGTATTTGATCATCATTCCCATCATCTTCAGCAGGGCTAGCCTTTGCAGACTCACTGGCCACTTCTTGCTCTACAGTCTTCAGTCTCTTACTACTTGATTTTGCAGACATTTTCCTTTTTTTTCCCTTAGCATCTTCTTCCTTTGATTCAGCCTCATCATCACTGAGTTCAATTATCTTTGAAGACGATTCTACTTTCTTCTTTGAAAATGATTTAGCAATCAGTCTGTTGCTCTTCCTTCTTCTTAGGGGTTCAGCCACATGAGATTCAGACTTTTCTCCATCTTCAGATTTTGAGGCCTCTGAGTCATCAGACGAGCTTCTTTTAGGTTCAACAACAGGAGCATATACTTCTTCTTCAGACTCTGAGTCCTTTGAAACAGCAGAAGGACTTCTTAGGACTTCACCAATAGGAGATCTAATTACTTTAGATTTTGATCATTCCTTATCAACAGAATGGCTACTTTGGGGCTCAGCCATAGGATTTACATTTTCTTCTTCATCTTCAGTCTTTGCTTCCTCTTTTTCAGACCCTAATTCCTCATTATCAGTGGACTGGCTGCTTGAGGATTCATCCATAGAGCTTTTAGTTCCCTTTTCTCCTCTGACTTTACTTTTTCCTCTTCAGCAAATAGACTTCTTTGGGGAACTGATTATGACTTCTTCACCACCTTAGCTTTCTTCTTGGATAGCCTTACAAACTTGGACTCTGGAATGGTTGAATCCTCAGAGTGTGATAGCTCCTCCTCCACATCACTTGCCTTCCTCTTTTTCGTAGTCCTCTTGCTGCTGCCCTGTGTCTTCAGTCTTTTGTTTTCCATTAGATTCTTCTTCCAATTTACAAATAGCTTTGGAGAGAACACCTTCTGACTATTTAGGACTTCACCCTCATCATCCTTAATCTTATTCTTCATCTTCTTCTTCAGAATGATGCTCAAGAATCTTCCATGAAAAACCTTTGTGAGCGGTTTCTCAGTTAACTTCTTCTTTTCTGCCTTGTCTAGCCACTTGGACATTAAGTCGAACAGGATAGCTCCAAAGTTGATTCGCTTCTTTAGTACTATTGCAGACATGATTCTCAACTATTGATCGCTCACAGTGTCATGTGCAATATCCTTGCTTAGTATACATTTCCCCACAATCTCTACAAGGAACTCGAACTCTTCAGGAAACTCCTTTTTCTTCATATCTTTCAGACTAGGGTTTCTCTTATACCGCATAATCCTTTTTGCTTCTTCAGTGTCTACTTCTTCAATGCTCTTCAGACTCAAATCAGGTAAACCTAAGCACTGGTTGATGTCTATGGATTTTAACTTCAGAATATGACCTTTGACCTTGGTAGATAGGGTCCCACAGCTTTTAGTTACGTTGGAGTAGAATTCTTTAACTAAGTCGACATAGATAAGAGTGTTCGACTCAAGGCATTCAGAGAATCCAGCCTTCTTCACAAGTTCAAGAATGTCTCTGAACTTTTTCTCTGATTTCTCGAATTGCTTGGTGCCAAGTTAAATACCAGTGATTACATGCCAGTCTTCCGTTTGAAGAGTTAGGGATTTCCGGGTTTATGATTTTATGAAAATATTAAGAGATATCGGAAGCGATTTGAGGATGGATAGCTGTTTGAGAGGATTTGACTGGTTGAAGGTGTTTAGGTTTTCAGTTTGAGTGAGAGAGTGTATGGATTGGACAGACTTGCAGCTTTTGATGAACTCTTGGAAGCATAACTGACATTGATTTGAATTTCCTTTATGTAACTGTTCCCTCCATGCTTTAGTGGGACAGTTGTAAGAGTCTTATTGGTCACATTCTGTAACTTCTTCTAACACGTCAGTTTTAACTTTCCTTCAGTTGACTGTTGACTTCTTCAGTTCTTGGAGTGGACTTATAACTTATCTTAGTACTCCACGATTTCTTTGACTGGTCTACAACCTTTTTGTCCATTTCGATGATCGTAATCTGTAGCCATGCTTCAATAGACAACTTCTTCATTAGACTTTAAGAGAGTGACAATACTCATTTGCAGCTTGTATTCTTCTGAGGAGTTACTGCTTGCTTCAGCCGATATTCTTGTGATGCAATCAATATCTGCACTTCATCTGGGTTAAAGTTCCTCAGGAAGGGCCAACCTCTTAGTTCAAAACTAAGGGTCAGGTTTGTCCCTAAGGCGCTTTTCAGATGAAGAGTTATATAGACATGATAGCAACAATGACATCACATTGGGCTTTTCTGCTGGCGAGTTCACTTACTAACTCTGGATATTCTTTGATGTTGATATTTGTGTAGGTTGCAATCGCGGTGTCATCATGCTCTTATACTACGATCATGTGACTGATCGAAGGTACTCCACGATTTGAGTGGTTGGTTGATATGGTTATCAATAGCACGTTTTGGGACGGTACTACTGACTATGGATCTTTATTTGGTTCATCAGTCACAGAGTTTTGGGACTCTGTAACTTGGATGTTTCTTTTTTAGGTTAGCCCTTGTCTTTATGAACTTGACAGAAGTGGTCTTGATATTCGTGGAGAGGTCAATCAGACATGCACCATGGTTGACCTATCATCTGAGCTTATCTCAGATCTTCTGGCAAGAGTCCCACTTCTCCATTTTACTCCTTGAGCTTCACCATCTCCGTATCTTCAGCTCTTCTTCCTTTGCCATTTAAACATTTATTATCAATGAGTGAGGGATCCGAAGGATTTTCTCCATTGTACTCCTTTGACATTATTAGTGTTGCTGCACTTATCAGATCACTGCTCCCCCATATTTGATACTATCTTCTCAGAGAAGGATGAATTATTCTTCTTCACATGCATAAGTAGCCTTGCATATCTTTTTCAAAATGGGATCATCATGGTTGTATAAACCTCATTGGATCATAGAGAGATATCTTCAGGACTGATCACTCTACGATTGTTGACAAAACTACGAATGTAGTCTTTCTCATTCAAGCTTCTGTATCTTCTGCACTTGGAGCAATGCTTCTATGATTCACTCTTCAGAACCAATGTTTGATAATCCTTTGATATGAATTTCCTTGATGTTCCTCTTGGGATGGTATGCTTTACATGGAAAAGCATAGAAGATCTCTTTTCATCTTATCATGAATGATTAGCTTCTTTATGATGATCAACAAGCATGAACTTCATCTACTAGGACTCAGCAATTCTTCAAGAACAGGTTTTGGCATTGAATAATTTGATTAAGAGCATTACTAAAATGTCTTGAGCTTGCAGCTGGTTGAATCTTTGTGACTGTAGCCATCTGCTTCAATATTCCTTAGTGTAGTCAGATAGACCAAGTACTTGCAGGTTAGATAAATTTTTATTTTGGTACCCATGGTTGCTTGGGTCCTGATAGGTTAGTTTTCTCAAAATCTCAATTCCTCATACTATTGATTTTAAATCATATAAGCATCAACAATCATTTTCATGCATATATCAACTTTAGATATGACATTTATAATGCATGATTTTGAGTGTGAGTATGATTAAGCGTTTTGATATGACACTCTTTTTCTTTAAGTGTTTCACCCTTTGCTTTGTTATGTTAACGGATTTTGAAT
Organism: Panax stipuleanatus; assembly: GCA_020205555.1. Classification (NCBI taxonomy): domain Eukaryota; kingdom Viridiplantae; phylum Streptophyta; class Magnoliopsida; order Apiales; family Araliaceae; genus Panax; species Panax stipuleanatus. The sequence goes on along the minus strand of CM035119.1, from coordinate 6,126,631 downwards.
GTTCACAGAGTAAGAATCAACTCCATTACTTATTTGTATCTGGTCAATTCATGGAGATGATCAGTTTCTGAGAATCTTCAAGATACACCTCTAGCATTGATCATACTCTACATTTTATCAAAAACACAGAATATTGGTTTGTATATATTTCCACACATACCAACCCTTCAGCAAGGATTAATCCACTTAAGCTTAATTTGATTATGATTAACTTATGGTATATTCCAGACTTCTTTCAAAATGTTATCTTCAACCTAAAACATGGGTGGAGAGAAAGTTTGGTATCAATAAGTTTTCAATCATAATGTACTTTCTCTCTTTCCCTTTTTAGAAAGAATATGATCTCTTGAAAGAATACTGTTATAGTACATAAGGTGATGCAATATGATGTATATGAACTTTAATAAGGAACCATGCCTTTACACTGTCAGTGTCTTAATAGTCATTTGTCTTGCTATACAAGTGTCAAGCATTGATGTGCATGAATTTATATTTATTGCTGACAGCTTGTCGCTCCATTTGACCTTAGATCAATCAGGCATAGTCTTGGAGTTGAAAACATAGGAAAGTCTTGGAAGCTTGAGTTCTTTGACAACCTTGAACCTCAAGGTTCAGATCCACATGATCAGCCAAATACATATATGAAGAATTCTTCACTCTTTTTTGGATAAGTATTACATTGCATTTATGGGCAGTTCCTCCTTCAGAACAGTGGATGACAAACTCTTTGCTTTTGATGCCTTTTGACTTCCCATCACTAGTCTACAGACTACTGATTGACTTTGGACACGGATTGGCCTTGTTGCTATAGAATTTAAGAACAGGGACCAATCTGAGCAGCTTCAGGTGAATATGCACATTTACCTGTACGCATAATTTTTAACGTGTGAGCTCATCTGCATTCACAAGTGACTTACTTACTGAACTAAGTTTAGAACATTGTTTGTGCCTAGGACCAGACTCAAAGCGTTAGCTTTCGGATATAGCATGAGAACCTGCTCTGATACCAATTGTTAGTTCCCAGAGGGCACACAATAGATCTAGAAAGGGGGTTGAATAGATCCTTTTTGATTTCAAAATATTTTCCATTTTATTTTGTATTGCTAAGAATTAGTATATGACAAACATAAGAATCATTTCAAGCACAACGGAATAAGTTAAAGATTCCCTTTAGAGATATCTTAATAAGCATTGTTCTAGAGTTAGTTTAGTTGTAAGTGGTTATTACGATTATAGCAGTTATAGGTACATAAGGTAAATGACTGAAAGTAAATGACACAAGGGATTTTAAGTGGTTCAGTGACTCAAGCTCCCAATCCACTCTTCTGCTTCAATAAGCAGGGATTCCACTAAGGAAAAAAGGGGAAACTCTTGAATCACAAAGATTCCTTCAAGGCCAGCGGCCTTGGAACTTCAGTTCACTAAGAACTCTTCAAGTCCAGCAGACTTGGAAACTCTTGTACCATCTGGTACAGCAAGTCCAGCAGACTTGACTTTGATTTAGTCCGAAGAACAAGGACCCTTCAGGCCCTGGCTACTTGTTGATGTTGTTGTTGGTGCTGAGCTGCTAAGATGACTTGAAGCTTGTTCATCCTTTGGTGCTTAGCAGCTTGGTGTGATCCTCCTTGGATTCTGCATTGATACTGGACCACCTTTGATGAACTGCTGAGATGTTCATGAAGATTGACATCTTTGAGTACCTAGCAGTCTATCACTTCTTCTTTGGTGCAGCTGATCTTGTGGTTGATGTTTGTCTTCATCTGATTGCAGCTTTGCACATATTCACCACTTGGGGTCTGCTAAGTCTTTGTACTTTTGGTAGACTCCATCTGGTACTTAGCATCCTTTGAAAATAGGTAGACTTGTGTGCATATTTGGTTCTGCCTCTGTTTCTCTTCAGCACAGGTTGTACATGGTGAATCGTTGAGTGGCCTTTTGGATCTCCTTTCTGGCTTGCCACTCTTCATGTTGTCTTCTTGGCCTCCTTGGCTCTCAGCTAAGATGCCAATTTATTTTGACATACTCTTCTTTGTTAAGTGAAGCTTTCATCAGTTAAAGCTCTTCTTCAAATCTTCTTCACTTCCACTTTCGTAGTCTCACTGCCACTGAGACATTTTTTGATAAGCTCTGTAGAACTCGTAGAATTAATAACTCAACAACTTCTGCATCTTTGAAGCTTCAGCTGTTATATACTCTTCCATAAGCTTCCCGTTGGAATATAGTCGTTAGAAGCTATTTGAATTGCTTCACATATCCTGAGTTATTTGGTGCAGACTGCTGATTTGACTTGACAGCCCTTTTTGACTTTTCTGACACAACAGTCTACTATTCCATCTACCACATCAAAGGTATCACTTTCATGTGACAGGCTGGTAGTCACCTTTATTTTTCCTTTCTGATTCCTCGATTAAAACCTCAGGAGTTGTCCTTCAGCATCGATGCTCTCAATCAGCAACGTTCGAATGTCAGTCTTTATATTGAGATGTTGCCAAGGCTTCAATAATCAGATGACCGAACTCTACGATTCTGATGCAGATGACCATGAGCTTGATAGTAGTTTGTCTATTGAATGTTGCTCGTTGACTGGTTGAGACAACACTACGATTCTGAGAGTGTTCTTTGGATTGTCAATGTAGAACCTTTCTTCCTTCACTCGTGCAATACTTTAACACTTCTGCTTGTCTTGACTTGTATTAGAAACTGACAACTTGTCTGAATGCTTTAGGCCCTTCTAGATTGCAAGACTCTTCTGATTAGTCATGCTCAGCTCTCTCTACATTTTGCCCTGTGATCTCCCATTCACTTTACATGATGAGGCTGAGCCATTGACAATCCTTTTCGTCTGATCTATAGGTTGGCCAGTTCCAATGTATGTGCTTCATCAGATCTTGCTGCTCATCAGGCAAGCACCACGATTATGGTTACACCCAAGATCGTTGTCTTCTGTTGGTTTGACAGATACTGCATTGCTGACTTCCTTCGGTCAGTCACTTCATTTATTATCTTCTAATGATTGCTTGTGGAAGACTTCTCCTGAATGGCTTCACTTCTCAATCAGGATGCTGATTGAGTTGGTGCTTCGAACTTTTGTTTACTTGCAGGCCATTCGATGAGTGCTCTCTAACTTTCTTCAGGTTGAGTACATCTTTACTGCTCTGACCAGAGGCTACATTCTTTGGATACTTTGGGACTGCTCATTTGTTGAGAATTATATTGTCTCTACGATTCTTCCTTAGCGTTGTGAGCACTTGATAGACTTTGTCTAGGCCTTTGTTCTGCATACTACGATCTTGCTTTAGTTCTGCAGACACTATGACTCCGAGAGCAGATCATATGACAGACTATGATTTCTACCTTAACCCTCGCTGTCCCTTGACTGATCTAGCTCGACTACTATTTCTGCCTCTGATGATCAGTAGACTCCACGACTTCAAGTGTGGCCTACGATTCTTGACTTGGCTTAGGCAGGCGCTCAGACGGCGCTTAGACGGTGCATAGACAGGCTGTCTCCACGATTCTGAACATGACTTTCTCGACAGACTACGGCTTCGAGAGAGTCCTTCTCAACACACCACGATCCTGCCTTATCTCTCCTAACAGACTACGAACTTCGAGAGCTACTATCTTTATAGACTACGATTCTGCCTTGATAGACTCGGAGTCTTCCTTGTTTCTCCTAGCAGACTACGAAAGCTGGTGCAGTGCTCGATGATCAGACAGGCCTATCTATTACATTACATATGATCAACCTAACAAGCTTGATCTTTCTATATTTAGTCCTTGACATCATAATCTTTTGAAGGACTTTACAAAGCTGTTTTGTTCATGCAGGATCAACCTAACAGATTTAATCATTTCATTCTAAGTCCTTGTACATATATTCCTATTATCTATTTAAGGACTTTACAGCTTTCATCAATGCAGACATATTTGCATATTCATTCATTAAGATCATAATCAAATCTTATATAAATAGGAATAACATTCTCATGCATATTCCTAACACTTTCTATTGAGTTAAGTTCTATTTTATGATCTGGTCTTAAAACAATAGCCTCTTCCTCACCTAAAAAGTTCACTAGAAACCCAACTCCTAGCTGACCTCTCTAAGACTCTGGTCTTGGTCAAAGAATTACTCGTCTTTCTCACAGGTACATAAAATAAACTAACTCTAACTTTTTATCTTTTTACAAAGTGTTTAATAGAATTTACAACGATATGCTTCTCAAATAAGCAGATAAAATTTAGTACAGATACATATAAAAATTTAAATAACTTTTATATTTAAGGCTTCTCAAATAAGCAGATATTAGTTAAAGAACAGATATATTTATAAAAGTTCAAATACTTTTATACTTGAGAAAATATGCTTCTTTGTAAGCAGATAGTAATTTATGCTTTGATCAAATAAGGCTTCTGTGTAAGCAAATATGTAAATTATGCACTTTTATAAAAGTTTAAATATCTTTTATATTTTGTGTGAAAAATGCTTCTTAAATAAGCAAATATGTCAATTTTAGCTTTCGCTCAAATATGCTTCTGTATAAGCAGATATATAGTTTAATGCGAATTTAAAAAGAATTATTTATTTTTATGGATTAAAGAAATATAACTTTAAATTCAAATATAAAAGTTTAAAAACCTTTTATATTTAGAGTGAAAATGCTTCTGAGTAAGCAGATAAGTTGTTTTAAGCTTTGAATCAAATATGCTTCTATATAAGCAGATATGTAACTTTAGTTCAGATTTTATAAATATTTAAATTTCTTTATAAAATAAAGAATGTGTTTCTATGGAAACCAATTTAGAATTTAATAACAAATATAAAAGTTTAAATAACTTTTATAATTATGCTTCTTTGTTAAGCAAATAAATTCACAAAAGTGTGTGATATATAAATGTGAATAACTTTTGTGTTATGCAACAGATAACTTATGAATGTTTAAATAATGATGGATATCAAGTATAATAATTCAAATAATTTGAATAATGCTTGTTGTAACAAATAAATTCACTATACTCTAAAATATATATAATAATATATTTTATTTATCCTGTGAATATTAAATAAGGCTACTTAGAGTTTTAATGACCGTTTGAATGATATTTCTGCTTAAGGAATACCTTCAATAAGCGGAATCTAAAACTGACTAAATTTAAAGTTTCACGATTAATATTTGTATATATATTTTAAATAGATCACTTAGAATTTTAATGACTATTTGAATGATATTCTTGTTTAAGGAATATCTTCAAAAGCGGAATCTAAAACTGATCTATTTTGCCATATTTATATAAATAAATTATATATCTATATAGAGCCACTTAGAATTTTAATGACCGGTTGGATGATATTCTTATTTAAGGAATACCTCCAAAAGCGGAATCTAAAACTGACTTTATATTTATATGAATAGATGAAATATATATATATATATATATATATATATATATATATATATGTATAACAATTTCTATTTGTATATCTATATTTATACACAAGTATGAGATAATATCAAATAATGTAATTCAAGAACTTATCTCAAAATAATTTGACCAATTTTTCTCTTCTTCAAGAAATCAACTTTAAGTAGAAGAGAGAGAAAGCTTGTTTAGAGAGAGAGAGAATGTAGGCAAGGAAGAATTAGCTTTTCTTTTCTTGTAAATTGGCAAGTTGAATATGAAGAAAAGCTCCCATATTTATAGGAAATTCTGGTCAGGGATAATTTCAAAATTTTGGAAATTTTAGTTTGAAATCAAGGGCTTAGATTGCTTTGAGTTAAAAAGGATGGTGTGGATGATTTAAGCAAGCATCACACGGATTGGCAGACAAGATCAACAAATTTGGCCCATGTTACATTCTCTCATTAATGCAATATTTAGTCCTTTGCCCATGTTACATCCTCTCAAATTTTCTCATTTAATGCTTTAGTCAAAATGCCCAACATATTTGGTCAAAGGCTTTTAGCCTTCCAAATTTCATTTCTTCATTTTGGCATGCAGACAAACATTTCGCCCACTCAACATGGCTTCAGCTTAATCAATGCCTGGGCCCCACGAATTTCACCAGCATTTGTAAAGGCTATACAAGCCTTTTTATCAACATGCTCCTTCACTAAATAAATACCATGGGTCCCATCATTTTAAAGCCTTCATATTTTTGGATGATGTAAAGAAATAAGGACTAATACTTTTATGGAAGATTTTTGACAAAAATAATTATATAATATATATATATATATATATATATATATAATTTTTGAAAGAAGATGATGAGAAGAAAAAAAATTAAGAATAGGGATTCTCCATTTCTTAGGAAATATTTGGAAAAATATTAATTCAATAAGATTAAGAAAAATATTTTTGATCAAAGAAAATAAGATAATTAAAAATAATTATAATAAAAATACTATAGAGAGGATTCTACCCTTTTAATTAATTTATTTACTGATTATTGTTATCATCAAAATAAACCTAAAAGTTGGAGACCCAACATAATGTAATTGACAAAGAGTTGTCTACCTATTTATTTATATATAGTTTGTTGTGCACACACAAGACTATATACATTTGAAATTGGATACTTATTCTCACTAAAAAAATCTTTAATTAGATTTGCCGAACTATATATTATGAAGGTAATATAGTTTGAAGAAATTAGTGAGAGATAACAATTTAAAATAAGACCTATTTTTTTGTAATTAATTAATAAAATGAATATATGATATAATGTTGTTACATTACAAATTCATTTACAGAATTTTACAATGTCTAATTTACTATCACTGTAGAGCATATTAGATGCTAATTAACCGGACCGAATTAAACTGATTGGTTAAGGAATCTGAGAATAGTTCTCAAGGCTGAAAAGCTATCTTATGTCCTTAATACGCCTATCACTGCAATGGTTGCAAAAAATGCCTCTGAGGAAGAGATTGCTACTTTTAGAAAGTGGCAAAATGATGCACAGTTGGCTCAATGGATCATGCTCGCATCCATGAGTAACAAGTTTCAACATCAGCATGAAACTATGCATGCTCCTACTATACTCCTGCATTTCAAGTAGTTAAATGGCGAGAAAAGTAGGACTGCTAGATATCAGATATCTAAGGAGATCTTCCAATCTAGAATGGCCGATGGCACTACAGTATAGACACATGGTCTTAAGATGATCAATCTAATTGAACAATTAGGACAATTGGGTTTTGTCATGGATTAAGTGTTGAGCCAAGATTTGATCTTGCACTCACTCCCGGACTCCTTCTCACAATTGTTGTGAATTTTCACATGAACAAGCTAGATGTTAGCTTCGCTGATTTGTTAATACTTTAAACACTGTTCAGAGTTATTTTCTAACCAAGAAATACCAAGTCTTACTTGTAGGTGCAAAAGGATCTTCTGAAAAGAAGAACGATTCAAAGAAGGTAAATAGAAAAGGAAAAAACAAAGGATAATAAAAACAAAACTGATACGGATAGCAAATGAGTTTGCTTCCACTGCAATAAGCATGGACACTGGAAAAGAAATTGCGAGAAGTATCTTGCAAAAGCTAACCAGAAGAAGCTTAGGTTACATATACGTGTTTGTTCATGATTGAAATAAATCTTTCTGTAAGTCAAGTTTCTACTTGGGTATTGGATACCGACTGTGGTTTTCATAAATATTATAATTTATATAGGGAACAAGCAGAAGTATAAAGCTAAACAAGTATAAGTAATCCTATAAGTGGGAAATGAAGTAATGGTTGCTGCATTAGCCATAGAAAATTATTGTTTAGCATTGCCTACGGGCAAGTCTATTAAGTCAATAAGTTGTTATTGTATTCCAATTTTTGTTAGAAACATTATTTTTATTTTGTTGTTGGACAATTAAATTTTTGGTATTATATTTAAGAACAATTGTTGTTCTATTTATAATAATAATGTTTTGTATAGAACTGGAAAATTACTTTATAAGACTTTGTATACTTGACCCACATGAACAATAATTTTGCAAATTGAACAAACTAGTATTAGAAAAGGAGATGATCATTCAAAGAGTTGAATATGTATATTTGATGAAATACAAATCTGAATCATTTGAAAGGTTCAATGAATTCAGAAGTGAAACAAATTGACAAAGTATTATGATTCTTCAATTGGATTGAGGAATAAATACTTGTCCAATAAGTTTTAAGATCATCTTAAATGATTTTCTCACAATGGACGCTTCCTGATACACAATAATTGATTGGTGTATCTAAAAGAAAAAATCATACCTTGTTGGACAATGATTTTTACCGACATTCCAGTATCCTTCTGGGATAATGCTCTGGAAATGGCTGCATATCTACAAAATAAGGAATCCTCAAAAAAAAATGTCCCCAAGACTTCATAAAAGTTATGGACAAGGAGGATTCCTAATCTTAAGTATGTTAAGTACAAGGTTATCCAGCTTATGTGAAAAGGTTTCAAAAGGATAAGCTTGGGACAAAATTTGACAAGTACAGATTTGTGAGACATCCTAAAGTAAGTTTAGGGTATATGTTCTATAATCCTACTTAGAAAAATGTGTTTGTTACGAAACACGTTGCCTTCTAAGATAAATGTGTTTATCATTAAATGAACTAGTGGAAGGATAATAGATTTTGAAGGAGTTCAAGAACCACAAAATACTATTAGTCAAAAGGAGGAACCTGTAGATAGATCTATTATACCACAACCGAATCGTAAATCTGGAATAGTACCGAAGATACCTGAGAGGTATGGATTCATCATAGATGATGGTGATGAGGTACGCATCATAGGAGAAGATGATCCAGTTATATACGATGAGGCTAAAAGTTATACACACTCAGAGAAATGGCAGGTGGCCATAAAATCTAAAATAAATCTTTGGAGCAAATGGAAAGGTGGAGACCTGTAAGGCCAGACTGGTTTGAATTTTTTTTAAATAAAGTCAAAGAGTTTACTGTGATAAAATATTATTACCGGTAGTAATGCTCAGGTCCATTTGGATTTTACTTGTGATTGCAGGTTATTATTACTAAATCTGACAAATGGACGTGGAGACATGTTGACTTGGTCATATTCTATCCTTGTGTTTTGATGGTGACTTGATTTTTGTACTAAATCCTTTCTATAAAATTTCAGGTAACTTGACAAAAAGGAACCTTAGTGGTTTACTCAAAGGATTGAAGACTTTTATTTCTCTAGGAATTAATGTAAGGTCAATTGCATTAATTGATTTTCAATCAAGGCTCTAGGACATTTTATGTGCATTTAATTTATGATAAAATGGTTATATAAAATGATAGCTTAAAATTAAAAAGGTAAAACTGGAAATATCATATTACCTAATTAATTGATTTCGTATAAACTAGCTGAGCATAATTTTTTCGGATTGATTAGTGTTAAAAATCATGTATTCATATAAAAATGATGATGAGGAGGAAACTCCTTGAAGAAAGGTCTTAGCTCTTAATGCAGAAAATAAAAAGGAACTTGATGATGACTTGGATGAAGAATAGCCATGATGTCAAGAAGACTCAAAGGACTACTACAAAGGAAGAACAAAAGGAGGAATACTTTCAACTCAAATAAGTTCAAAGGAAAGCAAACCGAAGAGACATGCTTTGAATGCAGACGTCCAGGTCACTTCAGGAAAGATTGCTTTCAATTAAAGAACAAAGGGAAAACAAGCTACAAAGACAACAAAAATAACAAATCCCTTGTTACTTGGAGTGATGATGAGTTCAAAGTAGAGATCGATGCCAAAGACGAAATAGCTCAAGTATGCTTCGTGGGAATTGAAGGTGAATCTAATCAGGTATCTCTTAATGAGTTTAATTCATTAAAACAAGAAAATGAAAAATTAAAAGAAAAGAATGCATACTTAAAAGGTTTAGTAAATACATTAATGAGTGACGTTGATTCTTTAATAGATGAAAAGAAAGAAATTGAAAAGGAGTCATCATGTAAAGAGGAAAATATTTTGATTGCAAAGAATGATTATTTAGATAATTATAACAAAATACTTTTCAATAAGGTAAACTATCTAAATAAAGAAGTTGAAAGATTGACTAATGAATTAAAAATGAGATATGTATATATTGATGCTTTTAGTGATGAGTCTCACTACAAAACTATTCCAACTAACGAACTACAAAAGGAAATAGAGTCATTAAAATTATCACTTGCTAAATTTGTTCAAGGAGGAGAAAATTTTTCGGTTATGTTAGAAAAACAAAGACCTAGTTATGAAAAACAAGGAATTGGCTATAATCCCACTTATAAAAAGAGAGATATAAAAATGCTAAAATCCAAATGACATGTTAAATTAAATTTTTGCTCCCCTTTCACAACATGTAAACACTGTGGTATTAAAGGTCACTTAGATATAAACTGTTTTAAGAAAGAAAACAAGATTAAAAAGGTGTGGATTAAAAAGGATGATTTACTTGCAACTAACATAAGTGGAACCAAAAAGATATGGGTACCAAAAGGATGAATTATTCTTTCTTAACAGGTGTGTTTCAAGGCAAGGGTTCCATCTCAAAAATGGATTCTTGATAACGGATGCTCTTGTCACATGACCGGTGACAAATCAAAGTTCGTGGAACTAAATCTCAAGAAGAAGAATGGAACAGTTACATTTAGAGATAATCAAACTTGCGAAATAATTGGAAAAGGTAAAATTGGTAATGGTAAGGTTAATATTACTAATGTTCATCTTGTTAATGGTCTTGAATTCAATCTAATAAGTGTTAGTCAATTAATGGATAATGGCCATCAAGTTAATTTTGAAAAGGATAAATGCACAATATTTCATGGTTCTAACAAAACTACTCTAGTTGCACAAAGAGAAAGCAATATATATACTCTTGATTTTGAGCAAAAGAATGAAGAACTATGTCTTACCACAGTACAAGATAAAGCTAATCTATGGCATAAGAGGATGGGATATATTCATATGGATCTAATCAAGAAGCTGTCATCGAAAAGTCTCGTAAAAGGATTGCCAAAAATAAAGTTTGAAAAGAAGGGGATATGTATTCCTTGTCAACTATTAAAACAAGTAATAACTTCATTCACGACAAAGAACATAGTATCAACTTCTTCTCCATTGCAATTACTTCATCTTGATTTGTTTGGACCCGAAAGACATGCTAGTATTAATGGTAAATTTATGCATTTGTAATAGTTGATGATTTTTCTAAATACACGTGGGTACTGTTTTTGAGAACTAAAGACGAAACATTTAAAGAATTTGAGAACTTGAGAACTTGATAAGAAACTTGGAAACAAAGTATAGTTTCAAACTCATTAGAATCAGAAATGATCATGGTACTGAATTTCAAAAAGACTTCATAATATTTTGTGATCAAAAGGGAATTAGCCATGAATTCTTAGCCCCAAGGACTCCTCAACAAAATGGGGTGGTGGAAAGAAAGAATAGGACACTACAAGAGACAGCTAGAAAATTACTACAAGAGAGCAAGCTTCCAAAGAAATTTTGGGCTGAAGCGGTAAGTACATCATGTTATGTTCTAAATAGAGTACTCATTCGTCCAATTATTTTGAAAACACCTTATGAGCTCTTAAATAAAAAGATTCCTAATATAAGTTATTTCAAAGTGTTTGGATCTAAATGTTTCATTTTAAATACAAGTGATAATTTGGAAAAATTTGATGCTAAATCTTATGAAGGAATTTTCATTGGTTATTCTCAAAATAGTAAAGCATATCGTATATTCAATATTAGAAAATCATATGTTGAAGAGTCTGTCCATATCACATTTAATGAGACTAACAATGATCTTCCAAAAGAAAGAGAAGAGGATGCAGGAAATTTGGAGATAGCTGTGAATCCAGCAAACCGAAAGGAACAAAACAGCAAACCAAATGAACACATCTAGCAAACCGAATTGGATGATCAGTTGGAGCATGAACCAAAAAACTTACAAGATGTTGAAGAAGATTTTCATGATCAACAAGAGGAAGTCATTCATGATTCCCAAATGCCAAAGACAGCTAAATATCTCAAAAATCATCCTCCAAAAAATATCATTGGAGATATAAACAAAGGGATAACCACGCGAAGAGGTTTACAGAACCATTGTGCATTCTCTGCATTTTTGTCACAAGTTGAGCCGAAGAATGCTAAAGAAGTTGTTCTTGATCAAAATTGGTTATTAGCTATGCAAGAAGAACTTCAACAGTTTGAAAGATGCCAAGTGTGGGAACTTATGCCTCCTCCAAAAGATGTCTCCATCATTGGAACAAAATGGGTATTTAAAAACAAGTTTGATGAACATGGGACAATCACTCGTAACAAAGAAAGATTAGTAGCTCAAGGATACAACCAATAAGAAGGGATCGACTACGAAGAAACGTATGCACCAGTTGCAAGGCTAGAGTCGATTCAAATATTGTTAGCCTTTGCATGCTATAAAAGGTTTAAACTTCATCAAATGGATGTAAAAAGCGCATTCCTCACCGGATACATTAATGAAGAAGTATATGTTAAACAGCCTCCTGGATTTGAGTATGAAAAGTACCCCAATCATATCTATAAACTAAAGAAAGCTCTTTATGGTCTCAAACAAGCTCCAAGGGCATGGTACGAGAGGTTAAGTAAGTATCTTTTATCAAATGGTTTTATTAGAGGTAAAATAGATTCTACATTATTTATTAAGCATAAAAATATAGATATCATTAATGTGCAAATATATGTAGATGATATAATATTTGGTGCTACTAATGATTTTCTTTGTGAGTGGTTTTTTAAGTGCATGCATAAGGAATTCGATATGAGCTTAATGGGAGAGCTAAATTACTTTTGGGGACTACAAATCAAGCAAAAAAAAGAAGGAATTTATATCTATCAAACCAAATACACAAAAGAGTTACTCAAGAGATTTGGTTTTGAAGGATCCAACTCAAAGGCTACACCCATGAGCACATCAATAAAGCTTACATCTGATGATAAAGGTATTGATGTAGACTTAACAAAATATCGAGGTATGATTGGATGCTTATTATATTTAATTGCTTCTAGACCCGATATAATGTATAGTGCGTGTCTTTGTGCTCGATTTTAAGCAAAACCCAAAGAATTGCACTTAAATGTTTTTAAAAGAATTTTTAAATATTTAAGTGGCACTATTTAGGGTTATTTTATCCAATCTGCAATCACTTTGAACTAATGGGCTATTTAAATATTGAATATGCAGGGTGCCAAATTGATAGAAAAAGTACGAGTGGTGCTTGTACATTTTTGGGGCAAAGTCTCGTATCTTGACATAGTAAAAAGCAAACCTCAGTTCCTTTATCAACTACTGAGGGTGAATACCTAGCTGCAGGAAGTTGTTGTTCTCAGATATTATGGATGAGACAAATCCTATGTGATTTTGATATTTTATGTGATTGTGTGCCCATATAATGTGATAATTCTAGTGCTATAGATATATCAAAAAAATTTGTTTTGCATTCACATACAAAACATATAGAAGTAAAGCATCATTTTTTAAGAGATAATGTGTTAAAAGGATTAATTATGTTAATCTTCATTCCCACAAAAAAATCAAATAGCAAACATCTTCACAAAACCGTTAAGTGAAGAAAGATTTTGTATGTTAAGAAGGGAACTTGGAATGTGCATGGTATAATACTGTTTAAATTCTGTGACATGCATCATTTAATTAATCTTCATTACACATTACATGCATATACTGATAGACGTGCACTATTTATGTTATCTGATAAATAACATTTTAAACCGTGTCCTGGATTTATGGGAAACATAATTATCCTTCTTCAGATACGCCGGCTATCATAAAATCTTATCGCCATCTTTTCGAAATTTGAAAAGCCAAAAGAGCTGAACCGACTCGTTTTTCTCTGGAAGACGTATGGCTTCAGATATCTAATCAAAGCCTTTCTCTCTCTTACTTTACCTATTTTCTTCTGCCTGATCACTCTTAAACCCCCTCATTCTCTGATTCGTCTTCTCCAACCAAACTCATAGATTTCTTTTCTTCTTCTTTTTGTTCTCTACTTTCAAAAAGTATGAGGACTCGTACAAGCAAAAGACATATTGTCGACTCAAACGACGATCAACCTGTGTTGCGTTCTCCATCCCCAATTGGTACTTTGAGAAAACAAAAGAAGATGAGGAAGGTGGATTTTGTGAACACGGCCTCAGAGAACTCTATATCTTCAGATGAGTCCAACTTCAGCCCCTCCTTCATGAAGAAATCTGGTTCTTCTCGAAGACGAAAATCTGGTTCTCCACCGCCCTTGGTAAACCCTTTCCCTTCTTCTGAAATTCCTAAAAATTTCTTTCGTAGTAATGCTTATGAATCTCGTTTCAAATCAAATATTGCTCATAAACAGTTTGTCTACGAGAAATTGATTGATCAAATTTGTTATCAAGATTCTCCTCTAAAAAATCTTTTTGAGTCTTGTGGTATATCTTCTATGGTATTTCCTCCCACAGTTGCTTATCCTCAGTTGGTACAACAATTTTATACTAATCTTGAGTGTCATGGTGATTTCTATACATCTTTTGTGAAGGGAAAATCTGTGTATTTCACAGTTTTGGATTTTGGTAGCATATTGAGCATTCTTTATTCTGGTGTCTGTACCTTTACTCTCAAGTGTTCTGCTCATATCCCTTTTACTCTTCTTGAACAATTGCAAATTGTTATGGATAATCACACTCTGCATGATGTTTTTAATCCTAAAACAGTTGATGTTTGTCCAACTGCATGTGTTCTCCACAAATTGGTACGTTATAATTTGATGCCCCGCTTTGGTGGAGGCACAGATTTCACATATCAAGATTTGGTAGTTGTAGCAATGATCCTTAAAGGTGTCTTTTAATCTGTCTCTAATGCTTTTGCAAAATATGATAAGCTGTCTGCGAAACACAAAGAAATGTCTGCCCTATAGTGCTTTTCTCACAAAAAATTTTCAACATTTCAAAATCTCTTTTGACAATAAAATTTCTGTAGCAATCACTGACTCCCTTGATTCTGGAAATTTAAAATAATCCCGATTGTCTTTGGTCGATGGACATTTTGTTAGAATTGTTTCTGAACCTCCTGTTTTACCTATCAACAATCCTTCTTCATCAACTCTGCCAAACACAAATTCATCTCCTGAAATCCTTGGTTTACTAAACACTATTTTTCTGAATCAAGAAAATTTGAAAACTGATATGAATGACATCAAGACTCGACTCACTATTTTGGAAAAAGGTAAATTACCTTTAAGTGCTCATGAGATCAATAAACTGTTTAATCGTGTTGAGGATGAATTCATAGACTTGCAGGCAGGATTTGAGTTGCAAACAACTGCCATGGTAGAGGCTATGCAACGAAAAATGAATCGGAATGCATGCCAATTGAGTCAAGAACTCAAATTTGTAAGTAATCAGGTGGGTGAACTAGCAAATTTCACTGCTACAAGAATGAATGATGTGGCAACCAAATTACACTTTCAAAGGAAGTATTCATCGGTTACCGAATGGACTCAGTGCAATTGGATGGCTGAATATATTAGGGACTTTATAGACTTACCTCTGCCGGATGCAACATTCATTCTTCGCCTTCCTCAATTTATTAATAATCTTTCCATCGCAGAACGTGTTCATCGTGCAAATCATCATCCTTATTTCACTCAGCGTGCTGCGCAGAATGCCCAGGTTGTTGACTCGACTGAATTTCCTCCTCCCTCCCTTTTTGATAGATGCCAAATGGGGAGACAAAAGGCGATGTTTTGGTCTGCTAGAGTTTGCTGAACTTTCTGAACTTTGCTGAACTTTTATTTTGGTCTGCTGAATTGGTTTGGTTAAAGACTGATTATGTTTATTTATGTTTTTTTTTGCTGTTACGACTAGTTTTTTTAAGACTGGTTTTTTTAAGACTGATATGTTGGTATTTGATAAATGGTTTTGGGTATTAAAACTAACATATTTGCAGGTGACTTGAACTTAACAGAGGTACAATGGGTTATCTGATTTTATTAGATTAATATTATGTAAAGTTTAAATTCCTAAAATATAGTTGTTATACAATATGCATGGATTTAGGGGGAGCTAGGGGGAGCTATAATTCCTTGGTTGTCATCATCAAAAAGGGGGAGAATGTTGACTTGGTCATATTCTATCATTGTGTTTTGATAATGACTTGATTTTTGTACTAAATCCTTTGTATGAAATTTCAGGTAACTTGGCCAAAAGGAACCTTAGTGGTTTACTCAAAGGATTGAAGACTTTTATTTCTCTAGGAATTAATGTAAGGTCAATTGCATTAATTTATTTTCAATCAAGGCTCTAGGACATTTTATGTGCATTTAATTTATGATAAAATGGTTATATAAAATGATAGCTTAAAATTAAAAAGGTAAAACTGGAAATATCATATTACCTAATTAATTGATTTTCGTATAAACTAGCTGAGCATAATTTTTCAGAATTGATTGGTGTTAAAAATCATGTATTCATATAAAAATGATTTTATATCTATTGGTAATCTATACCAAGTAAAATGATGCTACACATATAAGGATTTAAAATATATATATAATACCGTGTATCTTTTATATGCTAAAGTCTTGGAAGCTATCTATTTGAGCTATTATGACGGGACGATTTTTTAGGGAAACATGATTACATGAAGTCTTGGGACTCTAAAACAATGTTTATCTTGGAAAGTTAATGAGTTATATCTTTTGTACTTTACCTGATATATTGTTATCTAGACGTCAGTGGATTACTTGTAAGATAAAGTCAAATAACAAATAGTATTTCATATATGCCTGACTTTTTCAAGATAAAAAGATATACATGGTTTGATATCTACTGGTTACATATTAATCTTCCGGATATATCTCTAACGTAAATCAGATTTGAGTGTTTGAGAGATATATCTTGAAACGGCTTTGGTTTCAAACGATAATAAAATATGGCCTATAAAAAGACGTGTTTCATGTGTGTTAAACGACACGATTACACATTACATTAATTCTGAAATTAAAGAGCTATTTTATATTTGGTGTAATCATTATTAGATGGTGTGCACTTACACTCTGATATTTATCAGCCGATTTCCAGTGAGCTTTAATTGGTGATATCTCTTTACTCTTTGATCATTGCATTACATACATAGTTGAGCCTTGTATTATTAATTGATTATTTGCATTGATCATAAACCTCTATATTTGTAATCTAATTTTTGTTTAGACTTTGTGTAGTCTAAAGGTTTTAATCTGTGTAGATTAGAAAAGTGTTACAAACAGGTTCAAGGAAACAAATGTGCTTAAAGAGTGCATAGGTGCACAAGGAGCAAAAGTGCTCAAGAGAACTTAATTATTTTAATTATTGTAAGAATCTATTTTGTAATAAGTATTGATTTAGAAATAAATAAATAAAGTGAGTCTCCAATACTAGTTGGTATTGGACGTGGAGTAGACTACTATTATAGAGGGTAGTAGTTGAACCACGTAAAAATTCTTGTTATTTATTTAATTAATTGTGTTTAATTTTATTGCTCACAAGAGATTAACTAAATTAGGTTTACAATCATAAGTTGAATATATTAATTGTCTTCAGAAAATTAACAAAAATTTAGTTATATAAAATTTCGTTAAAGTTGATAATTCAGCAAGCTGCATTTAAAAGTCAGTAAACTATTTTATTAATTTGGGGTCCTGGATTAATTATTTCAGCAAGCTGAATTGAGAATAAGTTTTAACTTAAAATAAAAATTGGTCATAGTTATTCTCATACTTATTCAACCCCCCTTCTAAGTGTGCCTATCTGAATTTCAAGACGCCCTTCCTCAAATATAAGTTATTTAAAGAGAATGTATACATGATACAACTAGATGGATTTGTTTCAATGGTTGAAGAAAATAATGTATATGAGCTACAACAATCCATTTATGGATTGAAGCAAGCTTCTCAAAGATGGAATATTCGTTTTGATGAGACAATCAAAAGAGTTTGATTTTATCAAACATGAGAATAGACCTAGTATGTACAAAAGTGCCAGTGAGAGCGCTGTGACATTCTTATTATTATATGTTGATATATTGCAGATAAGGAACAACATACCAGTGTTACAATTAGTAAAAATAAAGTTTTCTAAACATTCCTCCATGAATGATTTGGGTAGAACATCCTATATTTTGGGGATAAAGATCTATATTGATAGATTTAAAAGGATGCTAGGCTAGACCCATGGAATGTATATCCATTTGATGCTAAAAGCGTTTAGCATGAAAAACTCCAAGATAGGTCTCATAATGATAAGTCATGGAGTGTATCTCTCTAAATTATCCTCAGTAAAGAGAGATCGTATGAGTTACTATCATGTATGCAATGAAATATACGAGACCTGATGGTGATCAGTTCTATTCTTGAGAAGATCACTGTAAGACAGTGAAAAATATCTTAAAGTACTTAATCGGCACTGAGGATGTGAACATGAATCATGGTGGGTCTGAATAAAACTAGAGGGCTAAACAGACTAAAGTTTTTTCAGACTGGCCAAGACGATAGCAAATCTACTTTAGGATAAATCGTTACCTTGAAAGGTGGTTCAGTGAATTGGAAAGGTTCCAAACAACAAAGAGTTGCTGATTTAGTGACAAAGACAAAGTATATAACTGTAAATGAAGCCGTAAGTTGATGTTTCGGATAAAAAGTTTATTACAGAACTAGGAAAAGTTCCTAAGTCTCATCTTGGATCCAAACATGTGTTGCGACACTTTCATTTGATTGGATAAATTATTGAAAGAGGAGAAGTCACTATAGAGATAGTGGACTCTCAAGAACAACATTACATATCCATTTACTGAAGTTTTATCCAACAGCAGGACGATCGTCACTTAGAGAAGAAGAGTATTAGATACCATTACGATTGACTTTAGTGAAAGTGGGAGATTAAAAGTAGTATGCACACAAACCAATCATATATGATATGATAAAGTATATACTTTGTAACAATCTTATTCGTTTATTAAAAAAATATTTTATTTATTAAAGACTTTTATATTATCTACATGATGCTGTTATATTAAATGTGATAAACTCATAGTTTTAAGTATTGCTTTTAGAATCATGATGATGATCATGCTAATGAGATCTAAATTCTTAGAAAACTTAAAACTAAAATAGTTCCCAATCGTTGGATTACTAAAAAGAGGATTAGTGAATCCGGATAGATTGGTACATACGTTACTTGCTCATTGGATGAGGATGATTGATCTCATGATCATTTGTGCGGAGACACTAAAGCAAGTATATAGGTGCTTATTGGAGAATAAGTTCACTGAACATGGCTCGCTAAGGAATACCTAATGGACTTTTACTTGCCTGTCAATAAGAATTCCTATAGTGATAGTAGTACAAGTGATCCTTAGACTTGAGATCATAATAGTATCTTGAATATGATAAGTTATACTTTAACATGTCCCTTAAGACCTTTAGGGTATATCAAAGGGTATGCTTGGGTAATAAGTTATATATGGAGATAATGAATGATCAATAAAGAATCTACCGCTTCTAGTAAAAGGAGAGAATGCCCTATGTGATTCGATAAATGACAACTCAGGAATCCTTGGCCAATGTGGAATAAATTAGAAAGGAGTTTTTAATTTGCATTATTTAGAGTTGTGCATTTAAGGTTCAAAATACACACAATTAAATAAAATAAGACTTGATAGTAATTCCATGTCTTATATTTAATTGGGACATTGTATGGTGGAATGATTAAATTGTATAGTAACTATTAACTCAAAAGTTCTTTTATGATTAATGTTGAAATCTATATTATCTAGAAAGTCGTTGATCGTTAAGGGGGCTTACCCTTATTGTAGAATAAATGTTATTTATTTAAATGAATTAAATAATTTAATTTATTTATTTAAATAAGATTAAAAATTTTCTAATTGATTTATTCACAACCAGTTTAATATGAAGAACCTAAAGGGTCACACCATAAAAGAAAAATATTTATTTAAGAAGTAAATGACATAATCGTAATAATAAGTTAAGTGTATTTAATTTAATCTATTGTGATAGCATAAATTAAATAGCTTAATATTTATTATTTAATATTTTGAAAATATTAAATATAAATTAATAAGAGGAGTCTTATTATCATTATTACTATTATTATTATTTAATTCCTAAAGAAGTTTGAGAATTAATTAATAAAAGTACTCTCATATATTCTTAATAAAATTAGAAGGCTAATTAATTAAAAGAGTTTAATTAATTATTCCTAATAAGATTAGGAAGCCTAATTAATTAAAATAAAACCCTAATCCTAATTTTTTTTAGCAGGGTTGCCTACATCTATAAAGAAGAAAGTCTTATTATAGAATAGGGTTACACAAGTTACACACTTGATTCCAAGAGTTGAGGGGGTACACATAATTCTATAGAGATAGAATCTAAAATTTTGCCAAACACCAATCTTCTTGAATATTTGTTCTTCCTTGGTGGATCACCTCTAGAGGCCGAACGCTTAGGTGGCTAACATTGATCAAAGAAAAGAATCAAACCTGGTAAATTCAAGTTGAGCGTGAAAAGGAATTGGCGGTTAACTCGTACCTAAGGAAGCAAATTTCTACAAGGGTATGAATCTGATCTCTATCTCTTTTCTATGTGATTGATAATTAAGTACAAAGTATGATCATGGTTATGGTTTATATGAAAATTTTAAATTCTTATTTTATCGTGCTTCCGCTTTATTTGTGATTTGATTATGTAATCGTGCTATATACAAACCTTACACGGACGATGTGTCCTGGACTGATTCCCTGGCGATCGATCCCATGAGTGGCTTCGGTGCCTGCTCCTGTCCCGAGAGCGACTTCAGAGCCTGCTCTCGGTTCGCTAAAAATCTTTCGGATGATGTGTCCTGGACTGATTTCCTGGCTATTGTCCCCATCTTTGGCTGTAGTTGGAGGCACCATCCTCTCCTCCTACCAAGAGTACCAACTGATGGTCGATCTCCTTCCGCTTGAATAGTTAGGCCTTCAATGCATCATCGGTCTCCTTTGCCTTCTTTGCCAAGATTAATCTCCTCTCATCGTGGCAATCATTTTGGAGACGTGTTCGGGATGGTGCGTCCTCTACACGTTCCTTAACTTTCGTGTCCTTACTGGCTGTTGAGAACAATCTTCGTCGAGGACCATCTTCCCTGTCCTTCGATGGGGCCACAAAATTAGCATGAGACCCCAACCGTTCCGAAACTGATGGCCCCAACGGGTCCTTGGCTGAACCCCTTGGTTGATAGGGAGAGGGGTCCGCCATGGACTGATCTCGGGCTGAGACTGTCTTCTTACTGTTTACCATTATTCCAATCGGAACTTCTGTGTGATTGAAAATTACGCACAACTAGAGGCCCTCCTTCTAGCGTTAATATTAACGTCAAGATTCGTCCACGCGCCTCAATCACCAAAAGCGCATCCAATTTTGCACAAAAATGAATTCACACGCGAAGCTTGACGGCTTAGCCGCCAGGAGATAGCTCCGGTGTGAGAAGAAATACATGCTGAATAAGGATTAACAATGCAGACTTTATGATCTAGTGCTGAAATATAATAAATTGTGTTTAACTTAGAATCAGGGTATAGCCTTGTATTTAACAGGCAAGGCACAGTGCTAGACAATGAATTACCCTCAAGAAAATCCATAACCAAATTGGCAAAATAAAATTACCTGAAAATTGAATCTTTGAGTTTTGAGAAGATGAAACCAGTATGGTATCACAACTTGAAAGATTAGAGACTCGTGCTGATAACGTGTTGTGAAATACAATCTAAAAGAACAATTAAGAGAGAAAATGTTGGAGAGAATAAGAGAACTATTTCATTTCATTTCACTCTCAAGTGTTTCTTCATCAAATAATATGTCTCTATTTATAGGCTTACAAAGATAGAGGGGGAATGAACCAGAAATAAATACATATACATGCTTAAATACATGTATTTGAAGGGTACATTGGATTAGGATATATACATGTATTAAAGAGATATATGTATTTGAATGATACATTGAATTAGGAGAGTTCAACGGATATTCACAAATGCATGAATATTCATAACAGTTATTATTTATATTGCTTGTTTGTTGTTACCATCCTTGTTTAGAAAAGGGGATTATCTAAAACTCATATTCCGTTGTGACCTTAATTACCTCTGATTAATTACTTGGTAAGCTCTTAAAAATAAAATTTAAAGATTTATTCAACCCCTCCTAGATCTATTTTGTCATTGCAAGCCTAACACAGTTGACTTGTCTTTTATGCTTCACGTTGGTAGGTAAGAATACTCCTTGCCTTAGAAAATTTTGCTTTATGAATCAAATTCATTTAATACTTGATATATGATTATCAAAGTTAATTTATAAATTAACCCAATAAGTGAGAAGAAGATTTTGGCCAGAGTTTTCAAAATAAGTAATTTAAAGTGTAAGCATGTTTATAATATATCAATCATATGGAAAGAATTCTATTATTATGTTCTTTATTTTCTTAATTTTAATTATTAATTTATTTTCATCAAAATAAATATCTAAAAAATGGAGACCCCACAACAATTTTATCTATCAATTAAACAGAAGTGAGTTCCATCCCTTTTTTCCCGAAAAAAATAACACAAAAACAACTATGAGTTAGAATACAAATATCACAATAAAGAAGAAGATAGTCTCACAAAAAGAAGAAGGAAGTCTCATTAAAAGAATAAATACAAACTCACAAAATTGGTGTGAACCAAACTTGGAAGTTAATGATCACATGGACTCAATCTTAATTACCAGTTTAAGATTTCATTGGATACACTGAGTTTCACCTTAAAAAGGAGAATAAATTTATATATATATATATATATATATATATA
The DNA here is from genome assembly GCA_020205555.1 of Panax stipuleanatus. Lineage (NCBI taxonomy): Eukaryota > Viridiplantae > Streptophyta > Magnoliopsida > Apiales > Araliaceae > Panax > Panax stipuleanatus. Next base: position 6,103,734 of record CM035119.1, on the reverse strand, counting down.
TATATATATATATATATTAAAGAACTGTAAAAGAGAGAATGTGCATCGCGCCATGTTCCTAATATTTCATTGATAATCAATATTATAATACTATTATTACAATTTTTATAACATTTGCAAAACACATATAAAGCCACGATTTATCAGGAAAGTATTAAATATGACATATTTAAGTGACAATATTTTTAATAATAATATTTTTTTAATTTTAAATATTTATTTTTATTTGTAATATGCCATTTTAATCTACTAATTAATAGATTCAGAAGAGAGAGAAAATACGGACATCTTCATCTAATATGAATGAAATTATCTTTTACGGAATATATTTGATTCAAAAGAACATGTTACACACTACAAGAAAAAAGCTTTTTCGTGACCGCACATCAGCTATCGTAATTGGTCGCCAATGGGCATCAGCGAACGAATTACGATCGCTAGAAAGGGTCGCATATAATCTGGTCGTTGTCTGGACATCAGCGACCACTGTTTGCGATCTCAATATCAGCGACCACACACTAGCAATCGATTCCGTTGCTAAGCTGAGTCACCGTGAATCAGATGTCAAATGTGACGTGGCCCACGTGTCAGCGACCAACAATAGTGACCACATCGATCGCTAATGTCCTCAAGACATATGCAGTCGCTAAATTATTATCAGCGATCGCATGCGGTCGTTGATACGTAATTTTTTTTTAAAAAAAATTGTCTGTTTTGTTGATTTACCAAAATTTTTGTACCTGTTTTATATCTCAACACACAGCAGTATATCAAAATAAACCAACATCCAAACAAATCTATCGATATATCCATCCATATACAATTTAATAATTAAAACCAACACAGTAATATAAAAATCCACACATACTATATAAACAAGAACCGTCCGAGTAAAACTTATATACAAATGTCATAAAGTATAATCCAAATATATTCAATTATTCAGTCGGTAAAAATAATAATCAAATGTCGATTAACAAGACAAAGAGGGAATACAAATGCCTTCATGGATCAATATCTTCTAGATGGGGTTGTAATAAAAAATAAAACATGTATTATTGAATGTAAAATTAAACTAAACATGTAAAGCAGTACATAAAGTTAAATAATGAAAAAATTACTTGGGGCTCATCCTGCTGCTCTCGCCACTGCATCTGCTAACTCCTCAAGACTCAACGACTGCAGATGTGTGCCAAGTGTGAGAAGAAGATTCTGATCCTGACATATTGCTCTCACACAGTCAGCAGGAGTGTGTGGCATCGGATGGCACGGGGACTGAGAAGACTGACTAGCAGAGCTGCCTGTGCCACTGATAGTCGGTCATCGTCGTTGTCCTTGGCCTTTGACATAATTCTTCTTTACAACTGACGCCTCTCCCAGAACTCTTGATCAATCGTCGATTGCATGGTGCCAGCAGGATAGCGCTCAGCCAGTAGCACCTTATAAGTGTCATGTCATCAGGTTAGAAATTAAATAGTTAACAATAAATATACAATGCTTAAGAATGACATAAATATTTAAAAACATATCAAAGTATACCGCTATTTTTATAGCATCAGGCAAACCATTGAGGGTGGCTACATATACATCTAGCCAATGGATAGGTTGACCCTGAGACGATGCCTCCTACAAAATTAATATGCTCAAATATTAATTAAACATGTGTGATGTACTAAAACTAAAACTAAAACTTTATACTCAATACATACCCTGGTAGTAATGTGCTACAACTATGATATAATGTCGCCCTTATAGGTCCCTTTTGCCTTATTGCCTGTAGGTACACCTGGGGATCTATTCAAGGAGGCAGTCTTCTGTCTCTTGACCCAACTCTCGGCTCTCCACTAGGCACACATCTCAGCCCATATGGTTTATGTGCACCACCAGGGGCTATGCTCATGCATATACTCCTCACCCTGTCCTGGATGGTCTATCCCTGCATTATGAATGGTTTTTTATCTTTTCTTATTTAGATTGTTTTTGGTTCGGACGGCGCACTTCTGCTAGAATAGTTTCTGAACAACTGATGCATGTGCATCATCCCATCTATACCTCTTCTGCAAATAAAACAAGCATTAATAATATTAAAACCGTGATATTAACATAATCTAATACTACTAATCAATAAAAATTTATTAATTATATTATCTGTTAGCATTAACAAAACAGTATACCTGAAATTCAACCCAAACAACATCCTTGTGGGTGATACGTGTGCTCGTCCACATAATCACCAGCGCAGGCCAGTTCTGTAAGTATAACTGTGAAATACACTTCACAATTTTGTTATCGCTAAAGTCACTACAATATACAATAATTTACATTAAATACGGACATTTGATTATAATATTTAAAGCAATATAAAATTGTTGTAGTATATATCTACAACAATGGAAATATAAAATGTTGATATATAAATGTTTAACATACATGTTGTCCGGAGGAGGACGGATCTGTATGAGAGTCCGGTCATTCGAATTTGCCAGGGCCTTCGGCACATGATTAGGACCCCTACCCAAGCCGCGCTTTCTTGCAGCTGGTTGATCATAAGCCATCTGTAAAAACAAATTTCATGATGTTAATACGGTGACCTATTTGATTATATATACAAATAAAATGACAATAATGACAGGTAACGATATGAAATACTCCCTCCATCCCATAATAAGTGATGTTTTAGAGTTGGGCACAACCATTAAGGAAATGATTGTATATCATTAAATATAGTATTATTTATCTATAATACCCTTTGTGTTAATAAGGAGGGAGAGAGAGAGAGAGAGAGTTAAAAGCATCTAGGTATTGAAGTAGGAGTAATGAGGGGTAATTTTAGAAATATTATAATTAATGCTCCTAAATTTTTTAAAACATCAAATAATTTGGGACAAATAAAATCACCTAAAACATCACTTATTATGGGACGGAGGGAGTAGTTAACTACAACACAGCAATTAATGAAAGGTACATAAGCACGACAATGATATAAAGAACATGTATATATATGACAACCCGAATATTTATAATATTTCTTTTTATGGAAAATTAAATGATTAAATAAAGATTAGAAATTTCAACCTAGTTTTGTAAAGAAAATACGTAAAAAGAGGATTAAAATTTTTATTTAATCTATATAAAGAACAATGTAATTTAAAGTATTAGTTACATGGACTCATTTCATTATAAAATTAAATGAGATTGAGAAGAGAAGCTATGTGATTTAATTTATTTAACTAATTACATGGAATATAGGTAAAAGTTATGTTAACAATTAACTAACTTGAATGGGGGTCTTGAAAGACTAAACTAAAGGTTTTAATTAATTAAGTAGTCAACTTAATTAATATGCTATGAAATATATTTAATAATTATTTTAATTGAGGACCCAAGATATTAATTAACAAGGGTTGCATAGGATGTGGGTGGAAATATAAATGAAAGCCCAAGTTAATGGAAACAACCAAACTTTTACTAAGTTTTGTGTTTGAAATGTGTAGGAGCCCAACCTAGATTTGGAAAGGAGTTCAAGTTAATTAAATTAACTAAGCCTAATGATTTAATTTCAATCAAGTCCAAACAATTGGGATAAGTTGGTAGCTTGTGTTGGAGAAAGGAAAAGTTGTAGAAAATTAACCAATGTATGGTTAATTGAATAATCCTAGTTGATAAGCAAGTGAGGGCATTAACCAAACATTGGTTAAATGCTAGATGAATGAATGTGATGATGATAATTAACCATGGATGGGTTAATTGAGTAACCCTAGGTGATAAATAAGTTAAAGCTTTAACCATATATTGGTTAGTTGCTATCAAAATATGTAGATATGTAATTATATGTAAATATGATGAGATTGGATCATGGTTAGAAGGTTGAGTAACTTAGGTTACTTGAGTGTAGAAAATTAACTCTACATGAGTTAATTGATGGGAGATATATATATATATATATATATATATATATATATATATATGTGTGTGTGTGTGTGTGTGTGTGTGTGTGTGTTTGTTTGTGTGTGTGTAGAGAATTAACTAGGGTGGAGTTGGTATGTTCACCTTGGTTTAATAGTTAGAAAGAGAATTACTCCTAGAGTTAATTGTTGGGAGAAGGAAAAAAAAAGATGAGACTTGACTAACATTGGGTAAGTATTGTAACCTTAGGTTATGTGTTAATGGAGAGTTAACTATATATTAGTTAATTGGTGGAGGATGGAAAGATTTGACTAAGGTTGCTTGCAAGAAGTCTTTAAAAACCCTTAAATCCCTCACTTACTCCCTTCAAGTCAAATGGTAGTCAATCACCATGTCATATCCCTAAAGAAAAATAAAAATAAAATAAAATTAATGGAGCTAAGTTTGATTTTTGTAGAGATATTTGTAGGTTGTGTAGACATACACTTGGTGTATGTAATATGATGATCTTAAAGGTGGAGTTAGTGGACTCACCATGGGTTGTGTATTAGTAGAGAATTAACCCTATTTGGGTTAATTGGTGTGAAATGGGTAGACATATATATGTGTAGATACGATAAGCTTGGACCATGGTTGATCACAAGAGTTAGAGGGTAAGCCACATGAGGGTTAAGCTTGCTAAAAAGGCCCAGCCTTCTCCTACTCCCTCCTTCCCATTCCCGTCCGTTTATTTTCTCTCTCTATCACTCAAAATCTCAAACTTCGTTCAATTAGGCAAATTAAGAAGTAAGAATTGAAATTGAAAGCTAAAGGGAGTCAGACTACAAATACAAGGTAAGAATCAAATTCAAATTTCATTCATCAATTCCTCTTTTTCTTTGTTCTTTTAAGAAATTGAAATATAGAATAGATGAATTAAATAGGAAGTTCTAATGTATTGCTTAAGGAATGAAATTGGTTGGGTAAAAACAGTGTAATCACCTAGTAATGTGTAGGCATAACAATGGAGTTGATATGTTTTATAATCATATGATATTTGATGTGAATAATGTTTGAAAACTAGAGACATGGATGGTAAGCTATGTAAAATTTACATTCATGTATGTGTTAGTAAATGAATTAATGGTTTATGTGAATTGTTATGGTGGAAATCAGTTGTGATAATCTAATTTATAGCTGAAGGAGTTTAGGTGGGTTGTGTGGAGGTACAAGAAAGTTAAAATAGGAGTATAGCATAAAAAATGGCTTTGAAAGGAAGGTTTCAAAACAACGCTCACTACTTGTTCGATAAAAAGCCTATATGAACTATTTTGATTAAAAATTAAAAAAAAATTAGACGAAACCAAGGCTTGGGATAGATTTATATATTACATATGATGATAATTAAAGATCTTGGGCGTATTACATTAGAACGAAAAACAATTTTGAGCTAAAACGAAAAGTGGAAAACTAGTGTGACCGCTGAACTTGAGGCAAATTTTGGGTCTAGTATATATTTCCAGAAAATTATGGGCTCTTGGGGAAGTATAGTACACTGAATAAGCTTTCCATAAACTTCAAAACAGACTAACTCCGACTTCAGAGCAAAGAGTTATGACCGTTCATAGTAAGCGCGTCGAATCTGCCCAAAATCTGGAAATCTGATTCTGATCAGTCCCTTGCACTATTTTTCTGGAATTTTGTGTTAGGAATTTGAAAATGGTCAAAGAATAAAAGTTGTAGCCCTGGAAGTTAGCTTCTCGTGGGCTCAAGAATCGCTAAAAAATATTTTGAAACGAAAAAGTTATGACAGTTTTAGCGAGAGAGGGTAAATCTGAAACGAAAATGAAAACTGTTATGAACGTCCACTTTTTGCGCACTGTTTGAGCTGCCTATCAAACCCAGAATGGGGGTTTCATATTTTTTAAAAATGGTCTCATATGATACGAAAACTATACTGAAATTTGGTAATTTTTTGAAAAGCGAGCAAAGCGTGAGAAAATCATAGAGTGGTTGATTTATTATGCCAGGTAGCAGCAGTCAAAGTTGCGCCAGTGTGTGACCGCGTGCACGCCGCACCGTGCTGCTAGTGCAGTCGCTTAGCTTTGAGCTCTGTTTTGAGAGGGTTCTGTGATATTTTTTCACAGCTTATATTTTTTTAAAAATACTATGACATAAATTCTATAACATGCAGAAAAAATTCGTTGTTATATGATTAATGGTTTAAGAATTAAAAATGAGCGAAGGAGCATCTTAGAACTAAAATTTGAACGACGCCAAGCGTCGGTGCTCCGAACAATTTTGGCGTTCGACGTTCCAAAGCGCGTTCGGGCGAAAAATTAAGTCATAATAAATCTAATAAAGTCCCACGGGGCGAGTTTTGACTGTAAGAGATATTTTATTCCATGAAACTTCCTTTCGGACATAAATTAAGCAATAAAAATATGTAATTTACATATTTAAGTGAAAAAAAACCTAATGTTGCCTATAAAATTATTTGGTGGTGCAACGAAGGGCGAGAAACCTTTAAAATTTTGTATTAATCATAAAAAATGATATTTTGATGTTTCTGGGGGTTCAAAATGAGATTTTTTGAGCTGAGATTTATGCAACGAAGTATATATATATATAAAGCAAAAATGAGAATATTCGTAAAACGAAAAATGAAGCGAATTTGCAAGCGGGATAAAATCTTTTTATAGGAGACAATGTTCCGAGTTGACTCATGATCAGACAAAATGATATAAAAATTATTTAAATTTAAAAAATAATATAGTAAATTGAGTTTTACTATAAAACCTATATATTAGCTGTTTAAATTCCGAATTTGTGAGTAAAGGCAAAAGATATTTCTAAAATAGAATATGGATGGTTTAAGCTTTTAGATGTAAAATATTTAGATATTAAAAATGTGAGAGACCTTTATTATCTATATAAAGGTTTAAATGAATAAAGTTCTAAAGAAACCAAGATTGTTTTTAAAATGAGAATAAATAATATTAGATTTTATAAACTAATATTTATTGATAATGATCATACATACATGTTTTGTGACATATTTAATGATCTAATATATGTGTGCATGTAAATATATTTCTGTAGGAATTGAGGAGACTTAAATTAAATTATAGTGGTAATCTCCAGTCAAAGCAAGTTTCTCAGTTTATTTATGTGGACTTATAATTGCTATAAGTAACTATTAGCATGACTTATGTTTATAAGTATGTGATACCTATAAACTGCATTATTTGCTTTGTGAATGATGAAGGTCAAATTATGACTAATTATTGAATTGAGTCGAGGAACTCAATATATATGTGCAATGAATGACAGGTGCATAACATGTGTAGTATGTTATGGTACGTATGTTGTTACTAGAAGGGCATAAATTTGATAATGCATTTGTAATATGCTTGAACGCCAAGAATATAAATGCATGAACTGAATGTGAAACCTATGTGCCACGTGATGCATGATAGACTGTTAGACTTGTTGTGCCGTCGTGCTCAATCTTGCTTAATTTGCAGGTTAAAGCTAGGATGCGATCTCTCGTGATAAGGAGTGCTTGAAAAGAAGAATAGTTGTTTAATGCAGAATGTATTAAATCCTAATGTGGTATTTTACATGTGTAAACCACAGAGAAGTAAATCTTTGAATTATTCAATAGATGAAGATCATTTGTTCTGAAATATGGATATGTTTAAAAGAATTAATTGTACATATATTCATATCTATTCAGATTAAATAAATCAAATAATAAATATGATTTTAAATATTAAGAAGAATCGTAAAGGTTGCGATTCAGGGAACGAATGAATAGAAAGAAAAAATTCTGCATTTTTAGTTATTTGAGCATTAAATAATGTTTTAAAAGCTAGAAAAAGATAATATTAACGCACAAGGTCGAAACTAAGTTAGTCCTAATATTGGATTAATTTAGTCTCGATTTTGGGGTCGTTACAATATATGTAATGACAGGTAATGGTATGAATTAGTTAACTACAACACAATAATAAATGAAAGGTACATAAACATCACAATGATATAAAGAACATGTATATATAATTGTATGTACTACAAGTAATACTAAACATACATATTATTTTTTAATCGCTATCTAATTCAGAATCATCTTGTATACAGTTTGGAGATTTATAATCATCATCTTCTTTAGATTTAGTGTCAGTGTCAGTGTCAGTCAGTAACTCTTCTTCCTCATTATCAATGTCATCTGGCACAAGTACTGACTCAGGATCCAATTCATTAGGTTTATCTCCACCCTCTAACTGGATTACTTCAGTGTTGTCCTCCACATTTATTGGTGTAGGTCTATGAAGCATCTCCTCTTGGTAGAAATCCCCGTCTACGTACACGACTACGCGCGGGAGTATGAATTACAACTTGCCAATCTGCAAGCGGTCTATCGCTTTTCCTAATAGGACTAAGAGTGTAGTATACTTGTATTGTTTGAATTGGCAATCAAATGGTTTGTTGGTGTAAGTGGACCTATGGAGGTTAATATCGATGATTCCATGTCGATCGACACATATCCCTTTTTCTGTATCAAACCAGCGACACTTGAACAAGTTAATCTGACCCCCGTAAGTGCCCTTGTACGACAACTCTATAATTTCCTCCAACTCCCCATAAAAGGCACGACCAAGATCATTATAACAATCTCCTTGGACACACACTCCAGTGTTCTTTGTTCGTTTACCGCGAGCATATGTCTTTGTATGAAATTCACAACCATTGATCATGTAACCACTGACAGGAATTATTGTATTCCCCTTGTTAGAGATTTACAATTCAGTCTAATGTCATTTATGATGCTTCTAAATACATATAGATGTTGGTTTGTACGAAATCGTGACGCAATCAAATTGTAAAAATTAACGGAAGCATGGTATATCAGAGTTTAAAATTTTCTACAAAACCATTACTCGGATCATCCTTTATGCAAATTATTAATTTAAAACGATAAATAAGAAGTAATGGAATCACACCCTTGTAGAACGAAGCTTCTACAGGTATGAGTTCAACTCCTTGTTCTTCGTGATCTCCTTGAATTTTCAAGTTAGATTCCTTCCTTTAATCAACGTTAGCCACCTAAGTGTTTGGCCTCTAGAGGTGATCCACCAAGGAAGAGAATTATTCAAGAAGGAGGGTGGTTGGCTAAACCCTAGTTTTCTATCCTCTATAGAAAAGGAGTACTCTCCAACAATTGGAATTGCATCAACTGATATCTAATATAAGACTCCTCTTATATAGATATTGGTCAACCCTTCTATTCCTTTTAGAAATATGGTCTCTTTTAATTTAATTAAGCTCCTTTAATTAATTAGGCTTCCCAACATATTGGGATTAATTAATTAAACTCATTTAATTAATTTGTTTCCTAATCTTATTAGAAATAAATGAGAGTACTAATATTAAATTAATTCTTAAACTCCTTTAGAAATTAAAATAATAATAATTGTAATAATACCAATAAGACTACTCTTATTAATTTATATTTAATATTTCTAAAATATTAAATAATAAACATTAAGCTATTTAATTTATTCTATCACCATAGATTAAATTAGTTACATTTAATGCATTATTACGATTATGACATTACCTTCTTAAATAATTATTCTTTCTTTTATGATGTGACCCTTTAGGTTCTCCATATAAAACCGGTTATGAATAAATCAATTAGAACAATTATAATCTTATTTAAATAAATAAATTAAACTAATAATCTATTTAAATAAATAATATTTATTCTATAATAGGGATAAGCCTCCCTAGCGATCAACGACTTTTCAGATAATATTGATTTCAACATTAATCATAAAAGAACCTGTGAGTAAATAGTTACCGTACAATTCAATCATTCCACCATACAATGTCCCAATTAAATATAAGACATGAAATTATTGTCAAGTCTTATTTTATTTAATCATATGTATTTCGATTTGAAAATGCGCAACTCCAAATAATGCAAATTAGAAACTCCTTTCTAATTTTATTCTGCCTTGGGCAAGGACTACTGGGTTGTCATTTAACGAATCACATAGGACATATCTCTTCTTTTACTAGAAGTGGTAGATTCTTTATTGACCATTCATTATCTCCATATGTAACTTATTATACCCAAGCATACCTTTTGATATACCATGAGGGTCTTAAGGAATAAGTCAAAGTATAATTCATTACACACAAGATACTATGATGATCTCAAGTCCAAGGATCACTTGTACTACTATCACATTAAGAATTCCTATTAACAGGCAAGTAAAACTCCATTAAGTATTCCATAGCGAGTCATGTTCGGTGAACTTATTCTCCAATAATCACCTACATATTTGCTTTAGTGTCTCCACACAAATGATCATGAGATCAATCATCCTCATTTAATGAGCAAGCAACATATGTACCAATCTATCCAGATTTATTAATCCCCTTTTTAGTAATCCAACGATTGGGCACTATTTTAGTTTTAAGCTTTCTAAGAATTTAGATCTCATTAACATGATCAACATCATGATTTTAAAATCATTGCTTAAAACTATGGGTTATATACATATTATAAAAATAGCATCATGTAGATAATTAAATGTCTTTAATAAGTGAATACTTTTATTAATAAATAAATAAGATCGTCTCCAAAGTATATGCTTTATCATCATACATGATTGGGTTGTATGCATACTACTTTCATGTTGTGCACACACAAGGCAAGTATTAAATATTTAAGATGTTATTTTATTACATTAAATGTTTATAAAAAATTTAACATTACCGCTTTGTTGTGCACACACAAGGGTTGTAATTTTCTCTTCACTTATATGAAAATGTTGGGTCTGACTTAACTTAGATAATTTTAGTTCGGATGTGCACACACTTGACCACTATGATCTAAAAGGCAAAATATAAGGAGTTACATGATGATGTAATTAACAAGAGTTGCCTACCTATTTATTATATATAATTTATTGCAAAGCTATATACATTTGAAATGGGATCCTTATTCTCACTAGTAAATCTTTAATTAGATTTTGCCGAACTATATATTATGAGAGTAATATAGTTTGAAGAAAATAGTGGAGATACTAATTTAAAACAAGACCGAATTTATTTTGGTAATTAATAAAAAAATGTATGCTATAATGTTGTTAATTATAAATTTATTTACAGAATTTTACAATGTCTAAATTACTATCAATGTGTAACATATTAGATGCTAATTAATCGGACCGAATTAAACGGATTGGTTAAGGAATTTGAGAATAGTTCTAAAGGCTGAAAAACTATCTTTTGTTCTTAATACGCCTATCCCTGCTATAGTTGCAGACAATGCCTTTGAGGAAGAGATTGCTACTTTTAGAAAATAGCAATATGGTGCACATTTGGCTCAATGTATCATGCTCGCATCCATGAGTAACGAGCTTCAGCATCAGCATAAAACTATGTATTCTCCTACTATACTCTTGCACTTCAAGTAGTTGAATGGTGAGAAAAGTACGACTAATAGATATTAGATATCTAAGGAACTCTTCCGATCTAGAATAACCGATGACACTACAGTACAGACACATGTCCTAAAATGTTCAATTTGATTTAACAATTAGGATAACAGGTTTTGTCATGGATGGAGAGTTGAGCCAAGATTTGATCTTGCACTCACTCCCGGACTCCTTCTCACAATGGTTGTGAATTTTCCATATTTACAAGCTAGAAGTCAACCTTGCTGATTTTCTTAACATGTAAAAAACTGTTGAGAGTCACTTTCCAACCAAGAAAGACCAAGTCTTACTGGTAGGGGCTAAAGGATTTTCTGCAAAGAAGAACGATTCAAAGAAGGTAAATAAAAAGACAAATACAAAGGATAATAAGAACAAAACTGATACGGATAGAAAAGGAGTTTGCTTCTACTGCAATAAGTCTGGACACTGTAATGGAAACTGCGAGAAGCATCTTCCAGAGGCTAATCAGAAGAAGCTTAGTGAAGCTTCTGCTACATATACAATTTTGTTCATGATTGAAATAAATCTTTCAATAAGTAAATTTTCTACTTGGGTATTGGATACCGATTGTGGTTCTCATAAATACATATTTATGAAGGTATCAAGCAGAAGTAAAAAGCTAAACAAAGAAAAGTCTTCCTGTGTGTGGGGAATGGAGCAAAGGTTGGTCTATTAACTGCATGAACTTATTGTTTAGCACCACCTATGGGCAAGTCCATTAGTTTAAATCATTGATATTATGTTCCAACACTTATAAGAAACATTATTTCAATTTCTATATTGGATATAGATGGTTTTGATATTATAATAAAGAACAACAGTTGTTCTATTTATAATAAAATGTTTCATATGGTGTTGGCAATTTACTGAATGGACTTTACATAGATGACTTACATGAAAACAATTTTATAAATTGAACAAACTAGTAAAAGAAAAAGAGATGATCATTCAAAGAGTTGAATATTTGTATTTGGTGAAATAAGAGTCTGAATCATTTGAAAGGTTCAAAGAATTCAGCAGTAAAACTAATTGGCAAGGTATTATGATTCTTCAATTAGATCAATGAATAAATACTTGTGCAATAAATTTTAAGATCATCTTAAATGGTTTTCTCACAATGAACGCTTCCTGATACATAATAATTGATTGGTGTATCTAAAAGGAGAAATCGTACCTTGTTGGACATGGTGCGGTCCATAATAATTTTTAACGACATTCCAAAATCCTTTTAGGGTGCATATCCACGATAAGGTAACCTCAAAATCTGTCCGCTAGACTTCATAAGAGTTATGGACAGGGGAAATTCCTAATCTTAAGTATGTTAAGATAAAGGGATGTCCAGTTTATGTGAAAAAGGTTTCAAAAGGATATGTTTGGGACAAGATTTGGCAAGTACAGATTTGTGGGGCATCCTAAAGTAAGTTTAGGGTATATATTTTATAATCCTACTTAGCAAAAGGTGTTTGTTGCGAAACACGCTGCCTTCTAAGATAAAGGTGTTTATCATTGAAGGGATAGTGGAGGGATAATAGATCCTGAAACAGTTCAAGAATCACAAAGCACTATTAGTCAACGGGAGGAACCTGTAGATAGACCTATTGTACCACAACCGAATCGTAAATCTGGAATAGTACTGAAGATACCTGGGAGGTATGGATTCATCATAGATGATGATGATGATGATGAGGTACGCATCATAGAGGATGATGATCCAGTTATATACGATGAGGCTAAGAGTTGCAGACACTCTGAGAAATGGCAGATGGCCATAAAATTCGAAATGAATCTTTGGAGAAAATGGCAAGGTGTAGACCTATATGGTTAGACTGGCTAGAAAAGATTTTCAAATAAAGTCAAGGAGTTGACTGTGTTAAAACCTTATTACCGGTAGTAATGCTCAAGTCCATTTGGATTTTACTTGCGATTGCAGCTTATTATTACTAAATTTAACAAATGAACGTGGAGACGCCCTTCCTCAAATATAAATTATTAGAGGAGAATGTATGTATGATACAGCCAGATGAATTTATTTCAGTAGTTGAAGCAAATCATGTATATGAGCTACAACAATCTATTTATGGATTGAAGCAAGTTTCTCAAAGATGGAACATTCATTTTGATGAGACAATCAAAAGAGTTTGATTTTATCAAAAATGAGAATGAACCTAGTGTGTACAAAAGGGTTAGTGGGAGCGCTGTGACATTCTTAGTATTATATGTTAATATATTACGAATAAGGAATGACATACCAGTGTTACAATCAGTAAAGATAAAGTTGTCTAAACATTCATCCATGAATGATTTTGGGTAGAACATCCTAAATTTTGGGGATCTATATTCACAGATTTAAAAGATGATCGGCTTGACTCAATAAACTTATATTCATTCGATGCTAAAGGGGTGTCTCATGTGGATGAGTCGTGGAATGGATCTCTCTTAATAGTCTCCTCAGACTCTTAAAAAGAGAGATCGCATGAGTAACTATCATGTATACAATGAAATATACGAGACTTGATGTTGATCAGTCATATTCTGGAGAAGATCACTGTAAGACAGTGGAATACATCCTAAAAGTACTTAACTGGAACTAAGGATGTGTTAATTATTCATGGTGTGTCTGAATTAAAACTAGAGGACTAAACAGACTCAAGTTTTTCAGACTGACCAAGAGGACAACAAATTCACTTTAGGGTAAATCGTTACCTTGATTGATGGTGCAGTGAATTGAAAAAATTCCAAACAACAAAGAATTGTTGATTTAGTGACAAAGACAAAGTCTATAGCTGTAAATGAAGCTACAAGTTGATGTTTGGATGAAAAGTTCATTAAAGAACTAGGAATAGTTCCTAAGTCTCATTTTAGATCCAAACATGTGTTGCGGGACTTTCTTTTGATTAGAGCAATCATTGAAAGAGGAGATGTCACTATAGAGATAGTGAACTCTCAAGAACGACATAACATATCCATTTACTGAAGTTTTATCCAACAGCAGGATGATCATCACTTAGAGAAGAAGAGTACTAGATACCATGGCGATTGACTTTAATTCAAGTGGGAGATTGAAAGTAGTATGCACACAAGACAATCATATTTGATATGATAAAATATATACTTTGTAACAATCTTATTCATTTATTAATAAAAAAATTATTTAATTAAAGGCTTTTAATTATCTACATAGTGTTGTTATATTAAATGTGATTAACCCATAGTTTTAAGCAATGCTTTTAGAATCATGATGATGATCATGCTACTGAGATCTAAATTCTTAGATACCTTAAAACTAAAATAGTTTCCAATCGATGAATTACTAAAACGGGGATTAGTAAATCTGGATAGATTGGAATATACGTTGCTTGATCATTGGATGAGAATGATTGATCTCATAATCATTTGTGTGGAGACACTAAAGCAAGTATATAGGTGCTTATTGAAGAATAAGTTCACTGAACGTGGTTCGCTAAGGAATACCTAATGGAGTTTTACTTGTCTGTCAATAGGAATTCCTGTAGTGATAGTACAAATAATCATTAGACTTGAGATCATCATAGTATCTTGTGTATGATGAGTTATACTTTAACATGTCCCTTAAGACCCTTAAGGTATATCAAAAGGTATGTTTGGGTGTAATAAGTTAGATATGGAGATAATGAGTGATCAATAAAGAATCTACGCTTCTAGTAAAAGAAGGAATATTTAGTAAAGAAGCAAATGGCATAATCGTAATAATAAGTCAAGTATATTTAATTTAATCTATGGTGATAGAATAAATTAAATAACTTAATATTTCTTATTTAATATTTTGGAAATATTAAATATAAATTAATAAGAGGATTCTTATTATTATTATTACTATTATTATTATTATTTAATTCCTAAAGGAGTTTGGAAATTAATTAATAAGATACTCTCTCATATATATTCTTAATAAGATTAGGAGACTAATTAATTAAAAGAGTTTAACTATTCCCAATAGGATTGGGAAGCCTAATTAATTAAAAGGGTTTAATTAATTAATATGAAACCCTAATCCTAAATAGTTTAGGAGGGTTGCCTACATCTATAAATAAGAAAATGTCTTATTATGAAACAAGGATACACTACATTTCAAGAGTTGGGAGAGTACACAATTTCTATAGAGATAGAAACTAGGGTTTAGCCAAACATTCATCTTCTTGAATTCTTGTTCTTCCTTGGTGGATCACCTCTAGAGACCAAACAGTTGGGTGACTAACGTTGATCAAAGGAATAAATTCATCCGTTAGATTCAAGAAGAACGCGAAAAGGATTTGGAGTTTAACTCGTACCTGAGGAAGCTAGAATTTTCAAGGGTATGAATCTTATTCTTAATCTTTTTGTTTAATTAATAACTGTGCATAAAGGATGATCCGGGTATATGGTTTGTAAAATTTTAAAACTCTGATTTACCGTTCTTTCGCTTATTTTATGCAATTTGATTGTGTTCCTGAATCTTACAAACCTAACAATATCAATCTTAATGACAGAATTGGTGTAATAAATGACTTTCTTATTAAGTGTGAAACCTTCTAAAACTTCACTTACTTAAGAATGGAGGGAGTATATCAATTATTAATTGATATATTAAGTTTTTGCTCAATACTTGGGTTGTTTTTGTTTACATCTGAATAACTCTTAATGTGTATGCCTTTGATTCGGTCAGAGGCAAAACTTGTTTGGTAAAAAAAAAATTGCCTCTTAATACCTCTTAATCGATAAGATATGAAATTAAATTTATAGTATTCAGAGGTAGGTTTGAACTAAATTAACTATTTTTTGGACAAAAATGATCTCTTCAATATTACAAAATTTCTCTTATATCCTCAATTTCCTAGACCCTAGATCAGATCCACCTGCAAATTCAACAAAAATGGAAGTGAATCCCTAATTTTGATTTTGATGAATCCAAACAAGTAAAAATGGCTCAGGACTCATCGTCGAATTTACCATCTGATGATCGTCCTCAACCATAGAGCTCTTTTAGTTCTAGTAATGGCCTACGCTCTGTTCTTACTACTAAGAGATTAGATTTAGATGACCATATACTTATAATCAAATTGGGTTTTTTTACATGATTCCCAACTACCTGTGCAAGTGTGTGCAGAGAAAAGGTGACGGTTCCAGCCTCCAAACCATACATTTCCTTGATTGGAAATCAAAATCAAACTGTTATCACTTGGAACCATGGTCCTTATTCTCATCACGTGCCGATTCATTTTCATCACCATCATCAACAATAGTAACAACAACTACTTGGACAAACTCAAAAATAAGGTGTCGTTGATTCGGATCATGTTAATAAGAATGGTCTTACGGATCAGATAAGAGAGTAAAAGAAGAGAAAGAAAAAAGAGTTCAGAGGTTAATATAGTAAAATACTGTTATTAAGACATTTTAAAAAAATTAAATATCAAACAAATTTTTTTTATTCAGATACAATTATATTCAGATGCTCTATATTATTCAGATGTCTACACTGTTCAGATTTTAATATTCAATTTTATCAAACACACCTTTAGTAGCAAAGAGATACACTGTATCTTTAGTAGTAGTAAATGTGTACTAAAATTTTGTAAAAAAACTTAACTTTTGAGTTGTTAAATCGGCCTTTAGGAATATCAAAATTTATAATTATAAAGGTAGGAAAATAAAAATAAAATAAAACTTTTGGGCTATTTGAGTCACCAAACTTGGACTAATCAAATTAAAATTAGGATTAATTACATATTTTAGTACATTTTTAGAAATAATTACAATAATGGTGCATCCATAAAATAATTACAAAAGTAATACATTTTTAATAGTTTATTTACAAAATTAATGTAATTAGTATTCCTTTAATTTAGGTGATTAATAATGGAGTGCTGACATGGCAAATCAATTTTCTAATTAAAAAACTATTCCCGTTTTTTTCTAATTAATATATTTCATTTGATCCCCTATATCAAACTGCCCCCCTTTGAGCATTAGTTTAGCCCTGATTTTTAAAACAGTAGCTCTGGAAAGGGCAAGCTCCTGCCAAAGGCAAGGATTCAGCTGAGCATTTGTTTGGATAGGTCTCCAACAGAGTGATTTATCCAACCACTTTTCATCTGGCGTGACAAATACCCATTCGTACAGAGACAGAGGAGTTCTAGAGCAGCGCTGCATCGCGAAAATGTGACGAATGTCCTGATGGCAAGCGGTATAATCACTTCTTTTACAATAAGTACCAGTTCCGACACCTTCAGCTCTACTATTATGGGGTCTTTTCCGAATCCCAAAAGCAAGAAACATGCTGCCCATATGTGCTCCGAAGAGAAATTTGTTTTCGAGAAATTTTGGGTCATTTTTTGTAGTGTACTCTGTGTGTACGTATATATAGAGAGAAATTATATATATATATATATATATATATATATATTGGAGATTTAGAGATGTAAGAAAGGCTTATGCTTCATATCCTAGGTCAGACTATGTCATGTTTGGTGGTTTTTTCATATTGCAGTTGGTAACTAAATCTTCATATCAAGATAACCAAACCTTCATACCAAGGTAACTAGTTGATAGCCAAACCTTCATACCAAGGTAACCAATTCATACCAAGGTAACCAGTTGGTTACTAAACCTTCATACCAAGGTAACCAAACCTTCATACCAAGGTAACTAGTTGGTAACTAAACTTTCGTACCAAGGTAATCAAACCTTCATACCAAGGTAACCAATCCACCTCCACACCTGCAGTTTTTTCATAATGCAGTTGGTAACCAAACCTTCATACCAAGGTAACGAAGCCTTCATACCAAGGTAACCAAACCTTCATGCCAACGTAACCAAACCACCTCCACACCCGCAGTTTTTTTATAATGCAGTTGGTAACCAAACCTTCATACCAAGGTAGCCAATCTAACTCCACACCTGTAGTTTTTTCATAGTGCAATTGGTAACCAAATCTACGTCCAAAGGTAACCAATTCAGTTTTATTAGGTTACCAATTTATTTTGAATGTGATGCAGTTGGTAGCCAAATATTCATGTAGTTGGTAGTCAAACCTTAATACCAAGGTAACCAATTCAATTTTATTAGGTTACCTTCATAGTGCAGTTGGTAACCAAACCTTCATACCAAGGTAACCAGACCTTCATACCAAGGTAACCAATCCACATCTACACCTGCAGTTTTTTCATAGTGCAGTTGGTAGCCAAACCTTCATACAAAGGTAACCATTTTAATTTTTGTGGGTAACCAAATAGTCATAAAAAAATTCAGAACAGTAAGAGTTACATCTATTTATTTTCAAACTTATGTTTGTAGGGCGAATCTTCTCCTTCTTCTCATTGGCGTTAACAGTGATAGAGAAGATTACATTTGAGTTAACAGTGAAGCAGTTGATGAGCTTTGATCCATGCGAGTGGACTGAGAATTTAATGAAAGAATATATGATTGTCATTGAAGGCTTCTTCTCTATTCCTTTTACTCTCTTCTCTCCCACCTACCGCAAAGCCATTCAAGTTAGTTTTTTATTTTTTTTTCTCTCTTTAAAATTAACGGTGATATATATTGTATGTTTTTGCTGAAAACTAGAGGAAAAGTGGCTGAAGCGTTGAATTTGGTTGAGAGAGATAGAATGAGAGAAAGTACGGAGGACAAGTGGCAGCGCCGTTAGCTGGAAAAGGTGAAGGAAGAAGATGACGAGGGAGGAAGATGACAAAAAAATAATTTTTGTTTTTTATCCTTTTGAATTTTGAATTCTGGATTTGTTTTTGTTGTTAGATCCCAAATATTTGAATTTGAATTATTAATTATGGCAGCCTTGATTTTAGGTTTTCTTATTTGAAATTGAATGGTTTGAATTTATTTTGTTATTTTTGTAATTATTTTGTGGATGTACTGATTGTGTAATTACTTTCTAATTGTTATATAGTACTGTAAATGACCCTTAAAATTACTCGGTGTTTGCGTTGTTATATTTTGGTATTGAGAATTTTCTTGTTCCAAAGTATAGTATAGTTTCAATGTGACTTTTGGAAGATATTTTTCAAAATAATATATATAATTTTAGACAACAAAATGATGAAAATAATAAATTATCTAAAAAATTTACTAATATAAAAATTTTATTATTTTCTAAAGACAAATGAATGATATTAATATTAAATTTTAAAAATAACTTAAATTAATATTAAGAAACTAATTTTGATATTATATTTTCAAATGGATGAGTAACTTTACAAAAATTATTATGTTTAAATTTATACAAATCATGTATTAATTTGGTTTAAATGTTAAGGAAGAATACTTAGCTGCGTTATTTTTAAAATATTTGGCTGGGGTGATTCCTTTCTGCTTCGAAATTTGAAAAGTAAAAGATTAGACTTTTCTTCATCACGTATCTAGTGGAATATCTAGAAGAACAAGTTTTAGTGAACTCTTCAACCGCATTTTGTGTTCAGCATTTATTGGTACGGTTAATTGTATAATTTGAAACTCTCTCCATCCCTTAATATAAGTAATTTTAAGAGGGTGTATTTAATAAAAAATAATTTAAAATATTTTTTTAAGTGACAGATTTTTGTAGAATTTATAGATTTTAATGACTTTTAAAGATTTTAAAATTATTTTTAAAGACTCCATAAAATAAGTGACAGACTTTGATAAACTTTTTATCAAGACTTTGATAGACTTTTGTATTTTTCTGATATATCTTGCAGCTGATATTAATTGTTAAAAAATCAACAAAGATCTTATATTTTAGATGAAATGAGTACAATATTATATAATATTAAAATATTTTGTCACAACCTAATTTGAAATAAAAGACATTGTTGAAGTTGAATTATTAGATCATACCCAATCTATTACAAGAAAATGTCCTATTTTATAATTTTATATTTCATAAAAAAATCATTTTCTATTAACAGTAATATAAAATAACAATTTTGATTTTAAAATTGTTCAATGTCGTTTTTCTATCAAGTCATTATTTTGTTTTATTTTTGCTAAATATCAAGGCATTATTACTAAACTAACAATTTATAATTTTTAACAAATAACAAAATTAACAAATATATTACTTTTAAAAATAAACATAAAACAAAATATATCCTTAAATACTTACAAAAAATAATAAATGAGAATTTTTTTATATATGGGAGAGAAGAAATATAAAATGATATTAAAATATTTGTTATACCCATTTATACGGCTCTATTTAAAACCCTTAACGCTACTCTCTCTTTTTAACTCCACCTCCTTTTCTCTCTCCTCACATACTATAATAACTCTCTTCCCATTTTTATTTTGAGAGGCCTGAGGAGGTAGAGAGAGAGAAAGTCAGCCATATATATATATATATATATATATTATTTTATTTTCTCTTATTTATTTGATCTCCTCTATCTTTATCTATATCTCTTTCTCTTTCTTTTTCTCCTTTGTTCATTTTCTCCCTTTCTCAAATATTTGGAAGTCTTTGAAAGTCTTTGGAGATGGAATCAGACTTTGGATATGGATATCTCTTCTTCTAAAGTCTGTCAAACTCTACCATTTGATAGAAATCTTAAAAATCTATGACTTTTTAAATACCAAAATACTTTTATACACTTTATAAAAGTCTCAATTCAATATTACTTAACTTTTAAAGACATTACAAAAGTTGTAATTGAATACTAGTAAACTTCTTAAACTCTTTAAATGTCTTGATTGAATACAACCAAATTTTTTAAGTCTTTAAAAGTCTTAATTGAATACACTCTTAGAGTTGTGCACAAGTATTAAAGAAATAATTGTATAACATTAAATATAATATCAATTGTCTATATTGTTCTTGTACTGGAAAAAGAGTATTATTTATTGGAAAAAAATAGTGAGAGCGAGAACCAAAGTTATATGTAATACTTGAGGTAATATTAAAAACTAAGCAATTAATGTTTATTTGAAATTCTCAAACGACTTATATTAAGGAACAAAATCACTCGTCTAAAACAACGTATATTAAAGGACGGAGGGAGTACTCAACAAGTGCACATGACTTGCTGTCAAATTATTTTGTTTACAAATAAACTTCTTAATTAATATTTTATCCGTCTAAGTTTATTTGTCTTAATTTCTTTTTTAGTTTATCTAAATTTATTTGTCTACTTTTTTTAATATTATTTTTGACATTACTTTTCTAATAATATCTTCATTTAACTTAAAAAAAATTTTATTAAAAACAACATGATATACATTAGAAAAAATAACTTTATTAATTTTGACATTGAAATTACAACCACACTTCTTTTTCCTTCTCTCTTTCCTTTATTTTATTGTTCCAAGAAAGAGTTTGAAAATTAAATAAAACAAAAAAAATGATAAAATAGTGATTAAGATGACTAAGTTGGATATCAAAAAAAATTCTTAATAAACGTGTACTTTCAAATTGGGACAAAAATGAGGGAGTAGTAGTTAGTGGATGACCTACCATACATGGATGGGCCTAGTGATAGTAACCAATCACAATCAGCCATATCATTTTGTAAGCAACTTTTTATAAATTCTTTTGTCATCAAAGTACTATTGATGTTAATAATAATATACTAATATACATTTACTTACTGTTTTCAAAAAAAAATCGTATCATTAAGAATAAATTTTAAATAAATATTTTACTTTCGATAATTATAAATTTTATAAATGTACTTTGAGTGCAATGGATGGAATATATTTATATACTCTTTTTGTCTCAAATACATATCTAATTTTACAATATCAAATTGTACAATAATATTAACATTTTTTTTCTTCTCTCGAGATGTCTTACCAATTTGCTTTGCCAATGGCTCGGGTTATTTTCCCTGTGTTTCTGTTATGTATTGAAAGAGTATTTTTTAATTGAATTACGTGTTGGGATATATATTAATATATGATATTGGGTATAATTATAAAATTAGTTCATTATATTAAATACACTGATAAAATATTACCAATTATAACGAAGCTGGGAGTAGTATATAAACTACTCCATATGAACACGGCAACAATTATAGAGATTAGTAAGATTGATTTTTAATTAGGTCAAATATTTGTGCTAATTAAGAACCTTATTCAATTGAGACGTAAGCAGTGATGCCATTACTGCAACCTCTCACTAACCAAATACCACTAATCCAATCACTTGGATAATTAATAATTACAGCTCCTTGACTCGATCGTGTTCTATTTATATTTATTACTACTATATTTTTCAACTTGATTTTCAGTCAAATCACTAGGCCTTAGACTAGGCTGTAAAAATATCTCAGAATAAATTAAAAGTTTGTTTAGTGTTCCGAATATGTTTTTAACTAATTAATACTATAATTAATTAATCTTGTTTATTTTAGTTAGTTCCACGCGCGATTAACTGCATAACTTTTTTTACTTTCCAATTTGCTGTGTCGAATAACGCAGTGAGTTGAGACTATTGAGAGTCTTATCAGTAGTACGTAGCATCAGCTAGCTTTATGACCCAATTACTATGGGTAATCATTAGCATTATTTATAAACTTAAGTGGTATGCAGGTTTTGGTTCCTAATAATACTCCACCCACCCAACTTCAATATGATCAACTTTGATTTTTTAAAGTCATTAATTCAAGATATTTTTAAATTTAAATTTATTTATTATAAACTATCTGAAATTAAGTACTATTAAATTATTGTTTTCAAAAGGGAGATGCATGATCATATTAATTTTGAATTTATAAATACTTCAAAACTTGATTTATATTTTAATATAGAGGGAATATATCAGAAAATTTTACCAGGCTTTATTTATCAACTATGAATCCCATGTGAAGTCTTATATAATTAAAATTAACAGCATTTCTTATTATTAGGAGCACTATGGAGGTTTCCAAACGAATGTATATTCTGACATTCATTTCGGGACATGCATTGCTTCCTTTCGTACGTAATGTTGAAGTACATCGTATAAAATACGAAATCTGCATCATCGCCTAACCAAGATGTTGTGCGGTTATATATATATAAGTTATAAACGCGTAGTTTTAACATTGAACGTTGTTCTCGTCATACAAATAATTATATGACCTAGACGTTAATAAATAAATCGTGAGGTATGCCATTTATTTCTCAAAAAGTCGACGCTTATTTTTTCGTTTTAAGTTCGAATTCGTTCGTTCTTGCTCCCGCAAGTCTTATTTACCTAATTATACGTTACGCCGCGGATCAATGACACTAAGTTTTTTACACAACTTTTTGATTTTTGAATTTGAACATTCTTAATGGCTAAAATTAAAGCTGATTTTTAATTTGTACACTCTATTCTT
The DNA here is from genome assembly GCA_020205555.1 of Panax stipuleanatus. Classification (NCBI taxonomy): domain Eukaryota; kingdom Viridiplantae; phylum Streptophyta; class Magnoliopsida; order Apiales; family Araliaceae; genus Panax; species Panax stipuleanatus. The sequence continues at coordinate 6,080,027 of CM035119.1, read as the reverse complement.
TGTATAATAACTTATATGAATGCAGATATTATTATAATGGCTGATTGGCACTTTTGTCCCTCCAAGTTGTCACTCACTTTCAAAGTCGTCCTTAAAGTTCTATTTTCGTCAGTTAGGTCCTTAAAGTGACACTTTGTTGGCGTTTTCGTTCCTCCAACCCATTTTGGCCCCAACCCGACCCATTTTAACCCAATCCGACCTAATTTGATCCAATCCAAATTTTTAATATTTTAAAATATAATAATATTTTTAAAATAAGTTTAAAATAATAATTATATTTAACATTTTAAAAAATAATATTTAATATTTTAAAATAATAATTATTTTAAAAATAGTTATTTTTAATATTTAAAAAAATTAATTTTTTTTTAAAAAATTAAATAATAATTGTATTTAATATTTTAAAATAAAAAATATTTTGTGAATAATTATTATTTTTAAATTTTTAAAAGAAAATATTATTTTAAAAATAATAATTATATTTAATATTTTAAAATAATATATATTTTTACTAAAAATAAAATATTATTTTTAAAAATTTATAAAGATAATTATTATTCTAAGGAAAAAATATTAGAAACTTTTATTTTTTTTAAAAATGAATAAAGTTTCATAAAATATAGATTCAAAAAAATACATAAAAAATAAAAATTTATTTTTTAAAAAATAAAGTATATTTTTTCATTTTTTATGTAAAAAATTATAATTAATTTTTTTAAAATATTAAAAAATAAAGTATATTTTTTGTATTTTAATTTCTATTTTTAGTTTTTATTTTTAAAAATTCTAATATTAAGAATACATATAATAAAAAAAGAAATATTAACTTTTTTTTCTAAAAATAAATTTTTACATAAAAAATGAAAAAATATACTTTATTTTTTAAAAAATAAATTTTTATTTTCTGTGTATTTTTTTGAATCTATATTTTATGAAACTTTACTCATTTTTAAAAAACATAAAAGTTTCTAATATTTTTTCCTTAGAATAATAATTATCTTTATAAATTTTTAAAAATAATATTTTATTTTAAATAAAAATATATATTATTTTAAAATATTAAATATAATTATTATTTTTAAAATAATATTTTCTTTTAAAAATTTAAAAATAATAATTATTCACAAAATATTTTTTATTTTAAAATATTAAATACAATTATTATTTAACTTTTTTAAAAAAAAATAATTTTTTTAAATATTAAAAATAACTATTTTTAAAATAATTATTATTTTAAAATATTAAATATTATTTTTTTAAATATTAAATATAATTATTATTTTAAACTTATTTTAAAAATAATATTATATTTTAAAATATTAAAAATTTGGGTTGGGTCAAACTGGGTCGGGTTTAGTTAAAATGGGTCGGGTTGGGGCCAAAATGGGTTGGAGGAACGGAAACGCCAACAAAGTGTCATTTTAAGGACCTAACTGACGAAAATAAAACTTTAGGAACGACTTTGAAAGTGAGTGACAACTTGGAGGGATAGAAGTGCCAATAGCCTTATTATAATATTGGTGATAACTAAACAAAACTACTTAGATATACATACTTGCTCCACAACATTTGTACAAAACAGCATTTGCTTAAATCATACTAATGAGATCTAAATTTTTAGATAGTTTAAAACTAAAATAGTTTTCAATTGATGGATTAATTACTAAAACGGGGATTAGTGAAACTGGATAGATTAGTTCATACGTTGCTTGCTCATTAGATGAGAATGATTGATCTCATAATCATTTGTGTGGAAACACTAAAACAAGTATGTAGGTGCTTATTAGAGAATAAGTTCACTGAACGTGGCTCGCTAAGGAATACCTACTGAAGTTTTACTTGTCTGTAAGTAGGAATTCCTATAGTGATATAGTAGTACAAGTGATCCTTAGACTTGAGATCGTCATAGTAACTTATGTATGAAGAGTTATACTTTTGACATGTCCGTTAAGACACTTAGGGTATATCAAAAGATATATTTTGGTGTAATAAGTTATATATGGAGATAATGAATGATCAATAAAGAATCTACCGCTTCTAGTAAAAGGAGTGAATGTCCTATGTGATTCGATAAATGACAACCGAGGAATCTTTGGCCAAGGTGGAATGAAATTAGAAATTAGTTTCTAATTTGCACTATTTGGAGTTGTGCATTTGAGAATCGAAATACATATAATTAAATAAAATAAGACTTGACAGTAATTCCACGTCTTATATTTAATTAGGACATTGTATGGTGGAAGAATTGAATTGTACGGTAACTATTAACTCAAATATTCTTTTATGATTAATGTTAAAATCTATATTATAAAAAAATCGTTGACCGCCAAGGAGGCTTACCCTTATTGTAGAATAAATGTTATTTATTTAAATGAATTATTAGTTTAATTTATTTATTTAAATAAAATTAGAATTGTTCTAATTGATTTATTCACAATCGGTTTAATATTGAGAACCTAAAGGGTCATACTATAAAAGAAAGAATATATATATATATATATATATATATATATATATATATTATCACAAACAACAGTGCCAAACAATGCTTCATCATATGTATCGAGTAACTATGTACATATATATATATATATATATAAGTTATAAACGCGTAGTTTTAACATTGAACGTTGTTCTCGGCATACAAATAATTATATGACTTAGACGTTAATAAATAAATCATGAGGTATGACATTTATTTGTCAAAAAGTCGATGCTCATTTCTTCGTTTTAAATTTGAATTCGTTTGTTCTTGCTCCCGCAGTCTTATTTACCTAATTATACGTTACGCCGCGGATCAATGTCACTAAGTTTTTTACACAATTTTTTGATTTTTGGATCTGAACATTTTTAATGGCTAAAATTAAAGCTGATTTTTAATTTATACACTTTATTCTTTGTATAACAACCTATATGAATGTATATATTATTATAATATTAGTGATAACTAAACAAAACTGCTTAGATATACATACTTGCTCCACAATATTTGTACAAAACAATATTTTGCTTAAATCATTCTAATGAGATCTAAATTCTTAGATAGTTTAAAACTAAAATAGTTTCCAATTGATGAATTAATTACTAAAACGAGGATTAGTGAATCTGGATAGATTGGTACATACGTTGCTTGCTTATTGGATGAGAATGATTGATCTTATAATCATTTGTGTGGAGACACTAAAACAAGTATGTAAGTGCTTATTGAAAAATAAGTTCACTGAACGTGGCTCGCTAAGGAATACCTACTGAAGTTTTACTTGTCTGTCAGTAAGAATTCCTATAGTGATATAGTAGTTCAAGTGATCCTTAGACTTGAGATCGTCATAGTATCTTATGTATGATGAGTTATACTTTTGACATGTCCGTTAAGACACTTAGGGTATATCAAAAGATATATTTGGGTGTAATAAGTTATATATGGAGATAATGAATGATCAATAAAGAATCTACCGCTTCTAGTAAAAGGAGTGAATGTCCTATGTGATTCGATAAATGACAACCGAGGAATCTTTGGCCAAGGTGGAATGAAATTAGAAATTAGTTTCTAATTTGCACTATTTGGAGTTGTGCATTTGAGAATCGAAATACATATAATTAAATAAAATAAGACTTAACAGTAATTCCATGTCTTATATTTAATTAGGACATTGTATGGTGGAAGGATTGAATTGTACGGTAACTATTAACTCAAATGTTCTTTTATGATTAATGTTAAAATCTATATTATAAAAAAATCGTTGACCGCCAAGGAGGCTTACCCTTATTGTAGAATAAATGTTATTTATTTAAATGAATTATTAGTTTAATTTATTTATTTAAATAAAATTAGAATTGTTCTAATTGATTTATTCACAACCGGTTTAATATTGAGAACCTAAAGGGTCATACTATAAAAGAAAGAATATATATATATATATATATATATATATATATATATATATATATTATCACAAACAACAGTGCCAAACAATGCTTCATCATATGTATCGAGTAACTATGTACACACACACACACACATATATATATATATATATATATATATATAAGTTATAAACGCGTAGTTTTAACATTGAACGTTGTTCTCGGCATACAAATAATTATATGACTTAGACGTTAATAAATAAATCATGAGGTATGACATTTATTTGTCAAAAAGTCGATGCTCATTTCTTCGTTTTAAGTTTGAATTCGTTTGTTCTTGCTCCCGCAGTCTTATTTACCTCATTATACGTTACGCCGCGGATCAATGCCACTAAGTTTTTTACACAATTTTTTAATTTTTGGATCTGAACATTTTTAATGGCTAAAATTAAAGCTGATTTTTAATTTATACACTTTATTCTTTGTATAACAACCTATATGAATGTATATATTATTATAATATTAGTGATAACTAAACAAAACTGCTTAGATATACATACTTGCTCCACAATATTTGTACAAAACAATATTTTGCTTAAATCATGCTAATGAGATCTAAATTCTTAGATAGTTTAAAACTAAAATAGTTCCCAATTGATGAATTAATTACTAAAACGAGGATTAGTGAATCTGGATAGATTGGTACATACGTTGCTTGCTTATTGGATGAGAATGATTGATCTTATAATCATTTGTGTGGAGACACTAAAACAAGTATGTAAGTGCTTATTGAAAAATAAGTTCACTGAACGTGGCTCGCTAAGGAATACCTACTGAAGTTTTACTTGTCTGTCAGTAAGAATTCCTATAGTGATATAGTAGTTCAAGTGATCCTTAGACTTGAGATCGTCATAGTATCTTATGTATGATGAGTTATACTTTTGACATGTCCGTTAAGACACTTAGGATATATCAAAAGATATATTTGGGTGTAATAAGTTATATATGGAGATAATGAATGATCAATAAAGAATCTACCGCTTCTAGTAAAAGGAGTGAATGTCCTATATGATTCGATAAATGACAACCGAGGAATCTTTGGCCAAGGTGGAATGAAATTAGAAATTAGTTTCTAATTTGCACTATTTGGAGTTGTGCATTTGAGAATCGAAATACATATAATTAAATAAAATAAGACTTGACAGTAATTCCATGTCTTATATTTAATTAGGACATTGTATGGTGGAAGGATTGAATTGTACGGTAACTATTAACTCAAATATTCTTTTATGATTAATGTTAAAATCTATATTATAAAAAAATCGTTGACCGCCAAGGAGGCTTACCCTTATTGTAGAATAAATGTTATTTATTTAAATGAATTATTAGTTTAATTTATTTATTTAAATAAAATTAGAATTGTTCTAATTGATTTATTCACAACCGGTTTAATATTGAGAACCTAAAGGGTCATACTATAAAAGAAAGAATATATATATATATATATATATATATATATATATATTATCACAAACAACAGTGCCAAACAATGCTTCATCATATGTATCGAGTAACTATGTACATATATATATATATATATATATATATATATATATATATAAGTTATAAACGCGTAGTTTTAACATTGAACGTTGTTCTCGGCATACAAATAATTATATGACTTAGACGTTAATAAATAAATCATGAGGTATGACATTTATTTGTCAAAAAGTCGATGCTCATTTCTTCGTTTTAAGTTCGAATTCGTTTGTTCTTGCTCCCACAGTCTTATTTACCTAATTATTCGTTACGCCGCGGATCAATGTCACTAAGTTTTTTACATAATTTTTTGATTTTTGGATTTTAACATTTTTAATGGCTAAAATTAAAGCTGATTTTTAATTTATACACTCTATTCTTTGTATAACAACCTATATGAATGTATATATTATTATAATATTGGTAATAACTAAACAAAACTGCTTAGATATACATACTTGCTCCACAATATTTGTACAAAATAATATTTTGCTTAAATCATGCTAATGAGATCTAAATTCTTAGATAGTTTAAAACTAAAATAGTTCCCAATTGATGGATTAATTACTAAAACGAGGATTAGTGAATCTGGATAGATTGGTACATACGTTGCTTGCTTATTGGATGAGAATGATTGATCTTATAATCATTTGTGTGGAGACACTAAAACAAGTATGTAAGTGCTTATTGAAAAATAAGTTCACTGAACGTGGCTCGCTAAGGAATACCTACTGAAGTTTTACTTGTCTGTCAGTAAGAATTCCTATAGTGATATAGTAGTTCAAGTGATCCTTAGACTTGAGATCGTCATAGTATCTTATGTATGATGAGTTATACTTTTGACATGTCCGTTAAGACACTTAGGGTATATCAAAAGATATATTTGGGTGTAATAAGTTATATATGGAGATAATGAATGATTAATAAAGAATCTACCGCTTCTAGTAAAAGGAGTGAATGTCCTATGTGATTCGATAAATGACAACCGAGGAATCTTTGGCCAAGGTGAAATGAAATTAGAAATTAGTTTCTAATTTGCACTATTTGGAGTTGTGCATTTGAGAATCGAAATACATATAATTAAATAAAATAAGACTTGACAGTAATTCCATGTCTTATATTTAATTACGACATTGTATGGTGGAAGGATTGAATTGTACGGTAACTATTAACTCAAATGTTCTTTTATGATTAATGTTAAAATCTATATTATAAAAAAATCGTTGACCGCCAAGGAGGCTTACCCTTATTGTAGAATAAATGTTATTTATTTAAATGAATTATTAGTTTAATTTATTTATTTAAATAAGATTAGAATTTTTATAATTGATTTATTCACAACCGGTTTAATATGGAGAACCTAAAGTGTCATACCATAAAAGAAAGAATATTTATTAAAGAAGCAAATGGTATAATCGTAATAATAAGTTAATTATATTTAAATTAATCTATGGTGATATAATAAATTAAATAGCTTAATATTTATTATTTAATATTTTAGAAATATTAAATATAAATTAATAAGAGGAGTCTTATTATTATTACTACTATTATTATTATTATTATTTAATTTTTAAAGGAGTTTGGGAATTAATTAATAAGATACTCTCTCATATATATATTCCTAATAAGATTAGGAGGCTAATTAATTAAAAGAGTTTAATTATTTCTAATAGGATTGGGAAGCCTAATTAACTAAAAAGGTTTAATTAATTAATATGAAACTTAATCCTAAATGATTTAGGAGGGTTGCCTACATCTATAAATAAGAAAATGTCTTATTATGGAACAAGGTTACACACTACATTTCAAGAGTTGGGAGAGTATATAATTTTTATATAGATATAAATTAGGGTTTAGCCAAACACTCATCTTCTTGAATTCTTGTTCATTCTTGGCGGATCACCTCTAGAGGCCAAGCATTTGGGTGGCTAACGTTGATCAAAAGAAGGAATCAACCAGGTGGATTCAATTAGAACGCGAAAAAGATTTGGAGTTAAACTCATACCTGAGAAAGCTAGAATTTTTAAGGGAATAAATCTTATTATTAATCTTTTTGTTTAATTAATAATTGTGCATAAAGGATGATCCGAGTATATGGTTTGTAAAATTTTAAAACTCTGATTTATCATGCTTCCGCTTATTTTATGCAGTTTGATTATGTTCATGAATCTTATAAACCTAACAATATCAATCTTAATGATAGAATTGATGTAATAAATGACTTTTTAAATAAGTGTGAAATCTTCTAAAACTTCATTTATATATTTAAGAATGGAGGGAGTATATCAATCATTAATTGATATATTAAGTTTTTGCTCAATACTTGGGTTGTTTTTGTTTGCATCTGAATAACTCTTAATGGGTATGCCTTTGATTCGGTTAGAGGCAAAATTTGTTTGGTAAATTTTTTTTTGCCTCTTAATACCTCTTAATCGGTAAGATATGAAATTAAATATATAGTATTCAGAGGTAGGTCTGAACTAAATGAACTATTTTTTGGACAAAAATGACCTCTTCAATTTTATAAAACCCCTCTTGTATCCTCAATTTCCTAGACCATAAATCAGATCCACCTGCAAATTCAACAAAAACGGAAGTGAATCCCTAATTTTGATTTTGATGAATCCAAACAAGTAAAAATGGCTCAGGACTCATTGTCGGATTTACCATCTGATGATCGTCTTCAATCACAGAACTCTTTTAGTTCTAGTAATGGCCTACGCTCTGTTCTTACTGCTAAGAGATTAGATTTAGATGACCATATACTTATAATCAAATTGGGTTTTTTTAACATGATTCCCAACTACCTGTGCATGTGTGTGCAGAGAAAAGGTGTCAGGTTCCAGCCTCCAAACCATACATTTCCTTAATTGGAAATCAAAATCAAACAAATCAAACTGTTACCACTTGGAACCATTGTCCTTATTCTCACCACGTACCGGTTCATTTTCATCATCATCATCAACAACAGCTTGGTCAAACTCAAAAATAAGGTGTCGTTGATTCGGATCATGTTAATAAGAATGGTCTTACGGATCAGATAAGGGAGTAAAAGATGAGAAAGAAAAACGAGTTCAGAGGTTAATATAGTAAAATACTGTTATTAAGACATTTTGAAAAAATTAATTATCAAACAAATTTTTTTCATTCAGATACAAATTTATTCAGATGCTTTACATTATTTAGATGTCTACACTAGGGGTGGGCAACCGGTAAATACCGGCCCGAACTGGACCAATATCGAACTTGACCGGTACCGAAATTAGCCAAATTCCGAGACCGATATCGATACCGGTTGGACCAGTATTTACCGGTTCGGTATCGGTTTTTACCGAATAAATACCGAAAATTAATATTAATTTTTTTATTATTATTATTATTATTTGATTATTATTATTATTATTATTATTATTATTATTATTATTATAATTATTATTATTAATTATTTAATAATAATTTAAAAATAAAAAAATTTGGAAAACCAGTATATACCTGTACAGTTCGGTAATACCAAACCATAAGAACTCGGTACTGAAAAATCGGTATATACTGGTTTTTTGTACCGAAATCGGATTGGTTATTTTTGTACCGAACCTGCCGGTTCAGTTCGATCTGGTCCGAAAAATCGAAAAAACCAAAAATTATACTCACCCCTAGTCTGCACTGTTCAGATCTTAATATTCAATTTTATCAAATACAACCTTAGTGGCAAAGAGATACACTGCATCTTTAATAGTAGTAAATGTGTACTAAAATTTTGTGAAAAAACTTAATTTTTGAGTTGTTAAATCGGCCTTTGGGAATATCAAAATTTATAATTATAAAGGTAGGAAAATAAAATTAAAATAAAACTTTTGGGCTATTTGAGTCACCAAACTTGGACTAATCTAATTAAAATTTCTCGGTGTTTGCCTTATTATATTTTGGTATTGAGACTTTTCTTGTTCCAAAGTATAGTTTCAATGTGACTTTTTGAAGATATTTTTCAAAATAATATATATAATTTTAGACAACAAAATGATGAAAATAATAAATTATCTAAGAAATTTACTAATATAAAGATTTTATTATTTTCTAAAGACAAATGAATGATATTAATATTAAATTTTAAAAATAACTTAAATTAATATTAAGAAATTAATTTTGATATTATATTTTCAAATGGATGAGTAACTTTACAAAATTTATTATGTTTAAATTTATACAAATCATGTATTAATTTGATTTAAATGGTGAGGAAAAATACTTAGCTATGTTATTTTTAAAATATTTGGCTGGGGTGATTCCTTTCTGCTTCGAAATTTGAAAAGTAAAAGATTAGACTTTTCTTCATCACGTATCTAGTGGGATATCTAGAAGAACAAGTATTAGTGAACTCTTCAACCGCATTTTGTGTTCAGCATTTAATAAAAACTTTTAAATATATTTTTTAAGTGATAGATATTTGTAGAGTTTGTAAATTTTAATAACTTTTAAAGAATTTTAAAATTATTTTTAAAGACTTCATAAAATAAGTGACATATTTTGATAGACTTTTTATCAAGATTTTTTTAGACTTTTGTGTACTTTTAATATATCTTGCAACTTATATTAATTGTTAAAAAATCAACAAAAATCTTATATTTTAGATGAAATGAGTATGATATTAAATAATATTAAAATATTTTGACCATATCACAACCTAATTTGAAATAAAAGGCATTGTTGAAGTTGAATTATTAGATCGTACCCAATCTATTACAAGAAAAATGTCCTATTTCATAATTTTTATATTTCATAAAAAATTATTTTCCACTAACAGTAATATAAAATAACAATTTCGATTTTAAAAATTGTTCATTGTCGTTTTCCTATCAAATCATTATTTTATTTTTTTTATTACTAAACTAACAATTTATAATTTTCAACAAATAACAAAATTAACAAATGTATTACTTTTAATAATAAACATAAAACAAAATATCTCCTTAATACTTACAAATATAATAAATGAGAATTTTTTTATGGGAGAGAAGAAATATAAAATGATATTAAAATATTTATTATGTCCATTTATACCATTGGCTCTATTTAAAACCCTTAACGCTATTCCCTCTTTTTAACCGCTCCTCCTTTTCTTTCTCCTCACCTACTACAAGTCTAGAATAGTTCTCTCCCCTTTTTTTATTTTGAGAGGCCTGAGGTAGAGAGAGAGAAAGTGAGACAGATATATATTTTATTTTATTTTCTCTTATTTATTTGATCTCCCCTATCTCTATCTCTTTCTCCTCTGTTCATTTTCTCCCTTTCTTAAATATTTGGAAGTCTTTGAAAGTCTTTAGAGATGGGATTAGACTTTGGATATAGGTATCTCTTATTCTAAAGTCTGTCAAACTCTACCATTTGATAGAAATCTTAAAAATCTATGACTTTTTGAATACCAAAATACTTTTATACACTTTGTAAAAGTCTCAATTCAATATTACCTAACTTTTAAAGACATTACAAAAGTTGTAATCGAATACTAGTAAACTTTTATAAACTCTTTAAATGTCTTGATTGAATAAAACGTTAACCAAACTTTTAAAGTTTTTAAAAGTCTTAATTGAATACACCCTTAGAGTTGTGTACAAGTATTAAAAAATTAATTGTATAACATTAAATATAATATCAATTGTCTATATTGTTCTTGTTTTGGAAAAAGAGTGTTATTTATTGGGCAAAAATAGTGAGATAACCAAAGTTATATTTAATACTTGGGGTAATATTAAAAACTAAACAATTAATGCTTATTTGAAATTTTCAAACAACTTATATTAAGGGACAAAATCACTTATCTAAAACAACGTATTTTAAAGAATGGAGGGAGTACTCAACAAGTGCACATGACTTGCTGTCAAATTATTTTGTTTACCAATAAACTTCTTAATTAATATTTTATCCGTCTAAGTTTATTTGTCTTAATTTCTTTTTTAGTTTATTTAAATTTATTTGTCTACTTTCCTTTTTAATATTTTTTTTGACATTACTTTTCTAATAATAACTTCATTTAACTTAAAAAAAATTATTGAAAACAACATGATATACATTAGAAAAAATAACTTTAATAATTTTGACATTGGAATTACAACCAAACTTTTTTTCCATCTCGCTCTCCTCTATTTTATTGTTCCAAGAAAGAGTTTGGAAATTAAATAAAACAAAAAAAAATGATAATATAATGATTAAGATGACTAATTTGGATATCAATTTTTTTTTTAATAAGCGTGTGTACTTTCAAATTAGGACAAGAACGAGGGAGTAGTAGTTAGTGGATGACCTACCATACATGGATGAGCCTAGTGATAATAACCAATCACAACCAGCCATATCATTTTGTAAGCAACTTTTTATAAATTCTTTTGTCATCAAAGTACTATTCATGTTAATAGTAATATACTAATATACATTTACTTACTGTTTTCAAAAAAATTTCGTATCATTAAGAATAAATTTTAAATAAATATTTTACTTTCGATATTTATAAGTTTTATAAATGTACTTTGAGTGCAATGGATGGAATATATTTGTATACTCTTTTTGTCTCAAATACATATCTAATTTTACAAGATCAAATATTATACAAAATTTTAATTTATTATACTAAATACAAGATTTTCTTGTTTAAAATTTAAGTAATTTGTATCAATTTTAATTCAAAAATTATTTTAAATTAACTTTAAAAAGTTAAAATTGTTATTAAAATCTAAAACACAAAGTATTATTGGACCACGTGGACAGAAACTTCGCAGCTCGCTGCTTCATACTCAACACACACGAAGCATTATTCTCAAGTTTAAATTTCAATATTATCATAGTAGTGTAAGTGTGTAACTAAACTATCAATTTATTATTTTTAGAATAAGCATAAAACAGAAATAATTTTATTAAAATGGTTAATAATTTTGTACTTAAGACTTTTCTTTATAGAATACATGGGGAAAGAATTAAGATGCAAGTCAGAATTGGTTTTATTTAATTGATGAGAAGATCAAAAGGTGCCAACTTTCTAAGATAACTTGTACACGGCAACCCAAAACTGAATCAATATACAACTAAATTCCAAATTGGACTCTAAACTTTAACCGAAAATTGAACCCTAAATTTTATTTTGAATTAAATGAACCCTAAACTTTGAGTTTTAATATAATTTACATCCTTCGAACTAAAGTAGAGGATGCAAATTATTTTGAACAAAAACTCTATGCATACATGATAATTGGACATACGTTCTTTATAATTTCACTTATTTGTATTTTGACCCCCCATTATAAAAAATGGGGGGTCAAAATACAAAAAGGTGAAATTGTAAAGAACTCATGTCCAATTATCATGTCCACATAGAAGAGTTCTATTTTGAAACTCAAAATTTAGGGTGCATTTAATTCAAATTAAAATTTATGTTGCAAATCAATTTTAAAGTTAAATTTTAGGGTGCAAATTTGAGATTAGTCTATAACTAAACTATCAATTTATTATTTTTCGAATAAGCATAAAACATAAATAATTTTATTAAAATGGTTACAAATTTTGTACATAAGACTTTTCTTTATAGAATACAGGGGGAAAGAACTTAGCATAGAAGTCAAAATTGATGTTCTTTGATTGATGAAAAGATCAAAAGGTGCCAACTTTCTAAGAGAACTTGTACACGGCAACCCAAAACTGGATCTACTATATAAGAATAACATGTACATCAACTTGGCAAAAAAGCTACAAATAAATAACGTACACATAAAAATGAAGACGGAGAATTTATGTTTAGTGTTCTTGTTCTGTTTAGTTGCTGGGGCAGCTGCACAAAGTGCATCAAACGTACGCGCTACGTACAATATCTACCAGCCGGAGAATATTGGGTGGGACTATAATGCTGCTAGGGTATTTTGCGCAACGTGGGATGCTGGTAAGCCCCTTGCATGGCGGAGAAAGTATGGATGGACCGCCTTCTGTGGTCCCGTCGGACCTCGTGGCCAGGCTTCCTGCGGCAGGTGCTTAAAGGTAAGATATATACACAATGAAATTCCTCTGCATGCAACTTAAATTTGTCTTTTTAAGTCGAATTTAAGATGACGGTTCTAAATTTTATTTCATTCTCAATTTAATAATTTGTCAAAATGTGTATTTTTAAGGGGGTGTTCGGCAGTGACTTATAAGTTGGTTTGGTCAAACCAATTTATAAGTCATTTGTCATTGTTTGAGTGTTTGGAAACTACTTATTTTTTAACTTATAAATTGGTTTTTAAGTAAAAAAAAAGTAACTATTTGTGACTAGCTTATTTTAAAATGACTTATAAGTCATTCTAAAAAATGTTATTTTGACCAAATATAATGTCTATTTTGCCCCTCTTTTTATTAATGTCATTTTTAGTAATCTTTACACTATTTTAACTTACAAGTCATTATGAGCCGATCACCTTCATAACTTGTTTTTACTTAATTTTTGACTTATAAATCAACTTGATGCCGAACACTTTTACAGTTTACTTATAAGTTACAACTTAAAACAACTTATAAATCAACTTATCTTTTAACTTATAAGTTATTTAAAATAAGGAGTTCGCGAACAGGCTAACTAGTACATCTCTATGCAAATTAAGTAAAAAAAAAATACACGGGACAGTATAAATAAATTTCAATTGACCTCCAATACAACGTTCTAAATACATAATGATTCCTTTTTTTGTTAATCTTAATTGGATGGACTTTACTTTAAGCATTTACGAGGATTAGGTAATTTTAATAATATTTTGAATTAAATTTTGTAATTTAAATACGTTCTAGGGTTGTTTGTACGGTAAACATTTTTGTGAGATGGATTCAAAACTAGCCATCCAAGTAGTCATTCAATTTTTGCAATTGTCTAACCCACACTCTGCGTACATTTATTTGTTTAAAAACTGACGTTTCATATTTATTTATTCTTCTGAATTAGAATAATGCACTTAGAAAAACTGTATTCTAATTTAAAAAATTATATACATCTGGAGAATACGTAGGATTTGACGGCTATAAAAACTAAAGGACGATATTCATGTTTCACCATGCAACAAGCTCGATTCAGTTTATATCTGTTTGTGTTATACAAAGCGTAGATACAGAGTAGAAAAATCTCACGGGTTTTAAGAGTTTTTTGCTTAAACTTAAATCCGCGGGGACGTATTACTAGTACACCAACTGAGCCAAAGGCTGTTGGTATCCGCGGACTTTTTACACACAACTCTCCCCGTTTAGAATATATATAATTAAGTATAATTTTTTGAAGTATTGTGATTTATATTTAATTTTATCATTTTAAAATTTTAAAATGACGTGTAAATGCAGGTTACTAACACCGCCACGAACACTTTTGTGACTGTGAGAATCGTCGACCAGTGCAGTAATGGCGGCCTGGATCTGGATGTTGGCGTTTTCCGGCAACTGGACAGAGATGGAAGGGGTAATGCTCGAGGCTTTCTCACGGTGAACTACGAATTTGTCAACTGCGGAGACTGATCCTATACACCATATATAGCTAAAGCATTGCCGTTATTATTAAATAAAGCATCTTTGGCCACTTAATTACTATGATAAACACATAATAAAATAAAGATGAGCTATTAATCAACGAGGTAGGACCAGTTGATTGTAAACTCGAGTTTTATGAATAAATAAAAGGAGAATGAAATCGCTTGAATCAATTTGTTTACATTTATTGGGAATTAAGTCACCCAAAATAAACAACAATACTTAACAAAGAAAAACAATACAATATTTAATGTGATTTGCGTAATGTCCCCGAAATCCGGTCTATCTGCAAACTCGAGTTTGGTGTGTCATGATACTACCCATCCAATAAAATCTTAAGACATTAATGTAATTAATATATTATTACAACACATCGCTGATAATCCCAGGTTTTAAGACCTTTACATTATCTAATTATAATATTAATGAATATTACATCATAAAAATATTACAATTACAACAAACTATTACAATACAACATGTTATTCTCTAAGCCTTCTTCTTTATCAATTTCCTTTCGCTTAATATTATCTGAGTATTTAAGTCCATCCGCTTTAGCTGCAAAAGTTTTATAGTTTTGCAAGAGTGAACATTTAATTGCTTAGCAAGTTATAGCAGTTGAATAAATAACATAATCAAGAATCAAATAATCATTTTTTTTTTGAAAATTTCATCAACGAAACAATAGTTGAGAAGCAGTTCGAATAAATAGAAATAACTTAAATCCCTATTATTTTTAAGCATCATAATCTCCAATAACCAGTCCTACTGATTTTCACCTATTTTTTTCATAAATCCTATATTTTGACATCAACAGTGTCTACATCATCATCATATCACAATCTATGTTTATTACCATGTACATCTTAACATGTGTCTAGCTGAAACAATTAACATGGACTTAATCATAACGCAATTCATGCATCAACAGAACTGTAACAACTTAAACAGTTCAACAACATAATAATTCCTTCACAAAAGCACATACATGCATATATTGGCAAACAACACAATTCATAGTTAAACAACTCGTGCAAATATAATCTATTTGCACAAAAACATGAAACTTGCATCCAATTTAACAATTTGAATGAAGTTAGGAAACTTGCACATAACAACTATCTTGTACATGTTACGAAACTTGCTCAGTTACAACATTAAAGTAAGTTAAGAAACTTGTGCAGAACAACTATCTTATACTGGTCAGGAAACTTGCTCAGTTACAACATTATAGTAAGTTAAGAAACTTGTATTTCACGCGATTTACTGGAACGCTATCCAATCGCTCTTTAAACGACCTATATATATATATATATATATATATATATATATATATCATTAAGGTTAATTATACCAATTAGTTGCGTATATATGCCACTCATAGTTTAATTTAACTCTATTCCATGTTTTATAATGTGTGTTTCATAATAATCGAAGTACTATTTAAGTTCATTAACATTTGACTCAGCGTTTCAAAATTCGTACGTCGTACGCCCGACTTGTCTAACCCGAACGCTTAACTGACACGTCATTGCGTATGATTAACACGTCCAATACATCTACCAATCTTTGGTTTACATTTCTCTAAAATATATTTCCAAATTTCAATTTTTAGAACTCGAAATACTAGTCCAACATGGCTTAGAACCTCGGTGTTCCGAAGAAACCACCCTAGTTTACCTCCAATTACACAACAGTCCTAAAAAGGCTCATTTTCGACCTTGATCCCGACCTTATCTGTAACGAATGAGAATTTTATATATGAATTTTAATATTTATTAAAATAAATAAATATTTTAATTGATTTATTTATTGAGTTAAATAAATAATTTATGTAATTATTGTGGAGTAATTTAATTAAGTGTAATACGTTAATTAAATGAATATTTAATATTAAGTTGTTGTGTAAGTAATTTTGTGGTGTAGTTTTAATTTAATTGAGATAATTAAATTAAATGAATATTGATGTGGTAATTGTTACATGAGAGTATGATTAGCGAGTAATTGTAATTATTATGTGACAAAATTATTTGGTTAATTGATGTTAGTTTTAATTTAATTAAATTAGATTGTTAAAATTTAATTAATTAAAGTGTAACATTGAAAGTATGTGTTAAAAGAATTAAAAACTGTTTTTAACGAGTTTTGCCAAATAAGGCCCTTGCACTTATTTTAAAGAGTTTTTAACAAACATGGCCTTAACTATTAAAAAGCTAGTTTTTAAGTATAATGAGTTTTTGCCAAACAAAGCCTTATGACTTTTAAATTTCAAAAATATAAAACTGATAATTTATTAAGGAATTATATAATTGACAATTAATATATGATATAATTATATGTATTATATGTATAATATATGTCAGTTATATTATATGTATTATACGTTAGTTAAAACAAAGAAGAGTTAGTCAGTGTTAGAAGAAGAGAAAAAAATACAGAGAAGAAAAGTTAAAGAGAAAAGTGAGAAAGAAGAAGAAGGAGGAGGAGGAATTGTTAGAACTTGAACACAATCATCATCTTCTTCTTCACTTCAATTAGCAAAGGGTATAATTTCTAAACTTATAGTTTTAAAAATTGTGTTGTATGTTCTGCAAGTTTTATTCTCTGTAAATATGAGTTTTCATGAAAGTATATATAAACATGAATTATATGTATAAATTGTGTTCATATATGCTTATAATTGAATTGTATACATAATTTAGTTGTTTAAATCATGTAAGCATGATGAACATGAAGAATTTATGTTCATCAAAAGTTACAGTGAATTAGTTTTGATAAATGGCTCCTTTAAAATCAAAATTCATGTTTTTATTGTAAATCATTGTATAAATTGATTATAGATTATGTTAATATGTCAAGAAACGAATTCAATATGCTTTGAATGGTGTAATTTGATTTAAAAACAAACTCACAGTGTTCAATTTCATCAAGAATACTGAAAAATAGTTTTTCTCCAAAATTTACAAAATTGAGAGTTTTGATTATGTGTTTTGATGTCTTTATATGTTTAAGCATGTTAGAAGATTAGAATTATGTTTTCTATAAAGTTTTGTATGCAATATGTTGGTTAAATTCAAAATTTGGTGTGGAGAAATAAGCCAAATTGACTTTTTCTCTGCAAAGTTCGCGACACTGTCACATCTGTCTGCGTAGTGGCGCGGCCGTGCCGCTCCCAAGGCTTATTGGAGCGCGGCCACACTGGTCCTGCAGATTGGGCAGAAAGCTATTTTTAAAATGTGAAATTTTATGATATTAATGATGTAATAATTATAAAGCATGTTAATAAAATTAAAATACTAAACGGACAGTAATGAATTATATTGTCCAGATATAATATGTAATTATAATTTGATAAATTATAATTAAAGTAAATGTTTAATTTAAATTATAATTTGTTTAATTATAATTTAATTAATATAAAATATAATTATAATTTAATTAATTATAATTAAAGTGAATATTTAATTTAAATTATAATTTGTTTAATTATAATTTAATTAACATGAATACATAATTTAAGTTTGAATAATTATGTGAACATATGATGTGATTAATTATTTGATAATTAATTATTAAAGTTAATAATTTAAGGGGAATGAGTTAACCTATATGGGTTAACTAAGTTATGTGAATTAGTTATATGATAACTAATTATATTATTATTGTTAATTACATATATGTATGGTTAATTAAGGAACGTGAGTATAACTTGTAGCTTGTGCTTGAGGCAAGTTCTCTATCCCTAAACTTGTGATTTATATGCAAGTGTTTTAAATTCAAATCTTAATTGTATTTACGCCTGTCCTTTTATTTCTGCAATGGATAAGTAATTATTTAAAGTTCACGATTTAATTAAAGTGACCTTGAGTTAATTGTTCAAGTAAGGTTATCTTATCTTTCGAATGCTTTAAGTTTAATTCTAAAGCATAAGTTATTTAATAATTCTTTATTTTTAAATTATTCTAGATTATTGTAAGTCGATTCAACTACTCCTTAATTGATGGTAGTTGAACTCCAAATTTCCTTTTAAGCTTATCCAAACCAAATTTTCTTTGGTGCGGACTTGTTATCAAATACTGAGATGAACAACCCTATTTAATAGGGGATTACCATGCGAAAACGTTAAGATGTTTGTGCACAATACATGGTACGAAGGACTGATCCCCCTAAGTACGAGTTAAGAGTCCATATAGTCTAAAAGACTGTTAAAGATTTTAAATAGAAATGTTTATAACCTAGGACATAGTTCAAGGTCTTACGACCCTCAAGGTCAGATTCTGAAGCTGAAATCTTCTGACATCAATCAGTGCTTAGGTTTTCCTGACCTAGGTTTGAAAAATCTTGATGAAGTCAACACTGAAGAAGCCAAGAAGATTATGAGGTACAGAAGAAACCCTAGTCTGAAGGACATGAGGAAGAAGGAGCTTCCTGAAGAATTTGAGTTCCTCGCAGAGATTATAGGCAAATGTATACTATGGAAGGACACTGCACATGACACTGTGAGTGATCAACAGCTGAAGATCATGTCTGCAATAGTTCTGAAGAAGCGTATCAACTTTGGAGTTATTCTGATCGACCAAATGTCCAAATGGCTGGATAGGACAGAGAAGAAAAGGTTAACAGGAAAACCCCTCACTAAGGTTTTCCATGGGAGGTTCTTGAGTGTTATTCTGAAGAAGAAGCTGAAGAATAAAATTAATGATGATGAAGGTGAAGTTCTTAACAGCCATAAAATAATGACTACATAGCTATTTGCAAATTAGAAGAAGAACCCAATAGAGAACAAACAACTAACACATGGCAGCAGCAGCAAGAGTACTTCAAAGAAGCGGAAGGCAAGTGCCATGAAAGAAGAAGAACTGCCACACTATGAAGATTCAGAGCCCAAGTCTGTAAAGCCTTCGAAGAAGAAAGCCAAAGTGGTGCAGAAGCAAAAGTCAGTTCCCCAAAGAAGTATATTTACTGTGGAAGAAAACGTAGAGTCAGAAGTAGAGATGGGAACTGAGAGGTCCAAGAATAAATCTTCAAGGAGCAAGTCTTGTGATGAAGAAGAATATGCAAGTCCTATGGCTAATCCTCAGAGTAGCTATTCTGCTGACAAGGGAGAATCTAATCATGAAGCAGTTAGATCTCCTAGTGCTGAAGTACCAAGGAGTCCATCTGATGGGCCAAAAAATGAAGGGTCTAAAGAAGAAGTATCTGTCACTCCTGCTGTTGAATCTCAAGGAAGTCTATCTGATGAGTCAGAGACTTCAAAGACTGAAGATGAAAAGAGATCTGAGTCTCCTGTAGCTGAACCCTCAAGAAGAAGGAAGAGCAAAAGACTGATTGCTAAAATGGTTTCAAAAAGAGGAGAATTGTTTCCAAAGACAATTGAAATCAATGATGATGAGGCTGAATCCAAGGGAGGAGACGCTAAGGAAAAAGGAAAGACAGTAAAGTTTGTGTGGACTTTTCCAAAATCACAACTTTGTTGATGAATTTGACTCGTAAAAAAGTAAAGTTTGTGTGGACGGAAAAGTGTGAGGAAATTTTCAGGAACTGAAGAAGAGGTTGAGTACTGCACCGGTGTTGTCATTGCCGTATAGTACAGGAAATTTCATGGTATACAGCGATGCTTCACATAAGGGATTAGGTTGTGTGCTGATGCAGAGCGGCAAGGTTATTGCATATGCGTCACGCCAACTAAAGGACTATGAGAAATGATATCCGACCCATTATTTGGAATTGGCGACAGTAGTGTTTGCTCTGAAGATTTGGAGACACTACCTATATGGAGAAAAATGTGAGATATACACAGAATATAAGAGTCTGAAGTACATCTTTACACAAAAGGATTTGAATATGCGCCAAAGGAGATGGTTGGAACTTATCAAAGACTACGACTGCAAGATTTTTTACCATCCGGGCAAAGCTAACGTTGTTGCCGATGCTTTAAGCAGGAAGGGTCGGGAGCAGTTAAATATGTTAACTGATCAGGATCAGTTGATAGCAGATATGGCCAAGTTAGAGCTAGAAGTTAAGTATCCGAAGGAGTCACACGAGAAGCTGTTTTAAGTAACTACTGGTTCTACTCTGGTAGGCAAGGTGAAAGAGGCACAACTTCACGACGTGGAGTGCGAGAAATTCCGAAAAAGAGTAGCCGATGGTGAAGACATCAAGTTCAAGATCGATAATGAAGGACTGCTATGATTTGAATGGAGAATTTGGGTACCGCTAGTACCAGAAGTCAAAGAGGAGATTTTGGGCGAAACTCACAGTTCGAGATATTCGATTCACCCTTGGAGTACGAAGATATACCAGGATCTCAAACAATATTTTTGGTGGTCTAATATGAAGAGAGACGTTGCTGAATGCATTGCGAAATGTTTAACATGCCAGAAGGTCAAAGCAGAACACCAGCGACCGAGTGGATTATTGCAACTGCTGGAGATTCCAAAGTGAAAGTGGGAGCACATCAAGATGGATTTCGTGGTGGGTCTTCCAGCGACACAGAAGGGTTTCGATGCGATATGGATTATAGTGGATCAACTTACGAAGTCAGCACATTTCCTATCGATCAAGATTAAGTTTAACTTGGATCAGTTAGCGAAGCTATACATGATGGAAATTATTTCTAGACACGGTGTTCCGGTGTCAGTTATTTCCGACAGAGATTCGCATTTCACGTTGAATTTCTAAAAGCGACTACAGGAGTGCATGGGAACGCAATTGCGAATGAGTACAGAGTTCCATCCTCAGACTGATGGCCAGAGTGAACGAACGATTCAGACTTTAGAAGATATGCTAAGAGCTTGCGTTATGGACTTCAAAGGAAGCTGGGATGATCATCTACCGCTGGTGGAGTTCGCATACAACAATAGTTACCATGCAAGTATTGGCATGCCGCCTTACGAAGTGTTATACGGCAGAAAGTGCAGGACTCCATTGTGCTGGGATGAGGTCGGTGAACGTTAACTGTTGGGGCTGGAACTGGTACAACAAACTGCCGAAATCGTGAAGCTGATCAGAATGAGATTGGTTGCTGCTCAAGACAGACAGAAGAAATATGCCGATCAACATCAACAGAATCGAGAATTTGTAGCAAGAAGCTTCGTTTTCCTGAAGGTATCTCCCTGGAAGGGAAAAACTCGATTTGGCAAGAAGGGGAAGCTGAGTCCCCGATTTATTGGACCTTTCGAGATACTAAGAAGGGTGGGCGAAGTGGCTTACGAGGTCACGTTACCTCTGGAGCTAGATAATATACACAACGTTTTTCATATTCCCATGTTACGACCGTACAAACACGATTACAAGCATGTAATAGGATACGAGCCTTTACAATTCGATAAAGACTTAACATATGAAGAGATTCCTATACAGATAGTCGATAGAAAGGAACAAATACTTTGAAATAAATTGATACCTTTTGTTAAGGTAATCTGGAGGAACCACAGTGCTGAAGAAGCTACGTGGGAACTCGAAGATGTTATGATGAAAACTTATCCCCAATTATTTGCGTAATTCTCTGTGTAATTTCTTGTATACCGATTCTGGGGACAGAATTTTTTTGAAGGGGGAAGAATGTAATGGATGAGATTTTTTTTTAGTTGTGATTCTGGGGACAAAATCCTTTTAAGGAGAGAAGATTGTAACGAATGAGAATTTTATATATGAATTTTAATATTTATTAAAATAAATAAATATTTTAATTAATTTAATTATTTAGTTAAATAAATAATTTATGTAATTGTTGTGGAGTCATTTAATTAAGTGCAATGCGTTAATTAAATGAATATTTAATATTAAGTTGTTGTGAAAGTAATTTTGTGGTGTAGTTCTAATTTAATTGAGATAATTAAATTAAATGAATATTGATGTGGTAATTGTTACATGAGAGTATGATTAACGAGTAATTATAATTATTATGTGACAAAATTATTTGGTTAATTGATGTTAGTTTTAATTTAATTAAATTAGAATGTTAGAATTTAATTAATTAAAGTGTAACATTGAAAGTATGTGTTAAAAGAATTAAAAACTGTTTTTAAAGAGTTTTGCCAAACAAGGCCCATGCACTTATTTTAAAGAGTTTTTAACAAACATGGCCTTAACTATTAAAAAGCTAGTTTTTAAATATAATGAGTTTTTGCCATACAAAGCCTTATGGCTTTTAAATTTCAAAAATATAAAACTGATAGTTTATTAAGGAATTAATTGACAATTAATATATGAAATAATTATATGTATTATATGTATAATATATGTTAGTTATATTATATGTATTATACGTTAGTTAAAACAAAGAAGAGTTAGTCAGTGTTAGAAAAAGAGAAAAAAATACAGAGAAGAAAAGTTAGAGAGAAAAGTGAGAAAGAAGAAGAAGGAGGAGGAATTGTTAGAACTTGAACACCATCATCATCTTCTTCTTCACTTCAATTAGCAAAGGGTATAATTTCTAAACTTATAGTTTTAAAAACTGTGTTTTATGTTCTGCAAGTTTTATTCTCTGTAAATATGAGTTTTCATGAAAGTATATATAAACATGAATTATATGTATAAATTGTGTTCATATATGCTTATAATTGAATTGTATGCATAATTTAGTTGTTTAAATCATGTAAGCATGATGAACATGAAGAATTCATGTTCATCAAAAGTTACAGTGAATTAGTTTTGATATATGGCTCTTTTAAAATCAAAATTCATGTTTTTATTGTAAATCATTGTATAAATTGATTATAGATTATGATAATATGCTAAGAAACGAATTCAATATGCTTTGAATGGTGTAATCTGATTTAGAAACAAATTCACAGTGTTCAATTTCATCAAGAACATTGAAAAATGATTTTTCTCCAAAATTTACAAAATTGAGAGTTTTGATTATGTGTTTTGATGTCTTTATATGTTAAAGCATGTTAGAAGCTTAGAATTATATTTTCTATAAAGTTTTGTACGCAATATTGTGACACCCCCAAATCCGGTATCTCAATTTTCACAGGATTTGGTGTCCACTGTTCAAATATCATATGACTATCTACCCATAAATAATGAAATTCATTTAATAGATAAATAATCCATCATCTCCCTATAATAGGGTTACAACATCTGAAATAGTAAATACATAATCAATCCCAGGTTATACTTAACCTTAAATCTCTGTTGCGAAAACGTAAACAAATAAGTCTTAACCATTACACATAAGTCTTGAACTTTAACTTTTCAATAACACAACAAGTCTTCAACACTTGTTAACTTTTTTTTTTGCCCTTGCTACTGGAAGGCTCATCACATCGTTCATTCGTAGCTGCAATGTTATTATCCAAGAGTGAGCATGAATGCCCGCAAGTATAAAAATATAACAATAATAACATGCGAGTGAATCAAAGAAATCTGAATAACAGAAAGCTCAACTTTTGAATCAAGAATAATTAATCAAGAATCAAATTACATCTGAGGGTCATAAGACATTGAACTATGTCCTAGGTTGTCAAGTATATTAACCTTTAAACCTTTAACAGTCATAAGACTATGGACTTTACTTCTCGTACTCAATGGGATCATCCATTTGTACCAATACTGTGCACAATACCTCAACGCTTAAAGCATCATCAATCCCCTATATTAGGGTTGTTCATCTCAGTTTGACATCAGAGTCCGCACCAAAAAAAGTTTGGTTTGGATAAACCCAATAATAATTCTCAAATTTAGAACGTTCATCAACTATGGACTAGTCGAATCAATAAGGGTTCGCTAGTCTTTAAGGATTCAACAATAAATGATATTCAACTTGAATAATAAATTCTCAAGAGTATACAATCGAATAAGTATTGTATAATTGAAGTGACACATTTAAAAGAATCATAACATCTCATATAAAATCTTAAACTTGAATAATCAAGGATAAGAACTTGGTCGATATAGAACTTAAGTCTATAACTTGCTCAATGTAAAGATTTGAGCTTAGGATAATTGCTCAACAATAATAAGTTAGGGTTAGAATACTTGCCTCGTGCGCAAGCTACAAATCTAGTTACAATTCAATTCTTAAACGTCCTACACATTACATTATGCATACGATGTCGATTAGTTTCATAAATTCTATGTTCAACTGCTGAACTTTTCATTTAAGTTCAACTTACAACTTGGTTCCAAGTGATAACTTATTAACTAATCACATAACATAAGTATGAATTCACAATATGTTTATCACATAGGTATAATCTTTTAAACAATCATAATCAAGTTTTACAATCACAATATTCAAGTTCGCACTTAGTTTGTTAACTTGAACCTTCACATTATCTTATACACGTCAACAACTTAGTTTATTAACATGAACTTCACATCATATAATGTGTTAATAACATGTTATAGAATAGCATTACATGTTCATCAAGTTCTCAAATATGTTATAGCATAGTATTACACTTGGCACGACGTTTCGACGTTCATTTGTCGCACGCCCGATTCGTCCCTCTTGCGTACGCTTAACATGCTCATACAACATGTCTAAAACATCATTGATAAATGTTAAACATCATTATGTTTCATAATATACATGTTTTATAACTCAGAACAACATCTTTTGTCGTCGAGATCACTACACTTGCGTGCGTACATGTTCGATGCCCTCCGATTGCCTCCGTATACGCATCAGTCACAAAGATGGCCAATTTGACCCCATTTATTGACTTCAAATAAAAAAAATTAAAGAATGAAAGTTGTAGGTCTACTCATTATCTTTCCGAATCATCCTGAATTGCCTTAATTAGAGTTTTATGAAGAAGTTATGCTTAATTTACTACAGGATATCAAAACAGTCTCGAAAACCTAAAAAAACTCCCGGACAGCACCCACCCCCTGGGGCGGGGCTTTAGGCCTGTGAGGACCCGCTGGGGCGGGGCACCATGCTGGTGTGTTTCCTGGTTCGCGATTTTAACAGTTTATTGGCCCAATAATCCCAATTAAATGCAATACAAACTAGTACCGTGATTTCTATGAAGTATAAACTTCATAGAAATATCATACAATGTTATTAACATGTTTTTAACATCTTAAATCATGCAATTACTTGAATCAAATCATGAAATTTCACAGTTCTTGGTGTTCTTGATAGTTTTGAAGAAAAACATGAAATTTGACGTCACGGATTCGTTATAACTCCGAATTCATCCGTTCAAAGTTTGGTTTCTTTGTTTAAACATTTATTATCATAATCAAGTGTCAATTTTAAGTTAGACATATGATTAAAGCATTTAATTTACCCATATGGGTTATTCATACAACATTTATACTCTGTAATCCATGAAACCCTAATTTAATCAAAATCCCATGGTATGATCACTGTAAATTCATGTATACATGATATAACACATGATATTAAGATATACAAATATCTATATGATCATATCTTACTTTAATTATCAAAATAGTTCTTTAACAGAGAATTTTATCAACCGTAATTGAAAACTCTGTAATTTCACAAAAATCTAATTAAGGCATACTCATATGAAATTGATTATTTTAAAACATGATTACATGTTAGGAAACATGTTATGATCACACACACACACATATATATATATAGCCATATTATGCCTTAATTATAAAAAATAGTTTTTACAGAAAACTTCAAAGTACGTAAATGAAAACTTTGAAAATTCTTAATTTTAAAACTCAAGAGTGTGATTACCCTTTAGTAGTTTGTGAAGATGATTCAAAGACAATACAACTGATTTCTCAAATTTCTCTCTCTCTCTCTCTCTCTCTCTCTCTCTCTCTGTCTCTGTCTCAATTCCTCTTCTCAATATCTCTAACTTTTTCTCTCTGAACTTTCTAACCTTTCTTCTGAGATATGATACACTATATAAACATAGTATACGTATATAACATAAATATAAACTGACGGCAAAATGGTCAGTTAACTTAACCAACCCAACTTTCCTTAGGGTCTTGTTTGGTTTTCTTCTTTTCCTCCTTTCCCTTTATTTTAATTAATCCCTTATTATGTAGTTAAGTGTCACACTTCTAATTAATCAATTAATTTTATTTAAATTAATTAAATAAAATCTAATAAATTCACATTGAGCCACATTGTTACATAATTAATATTCTCTCTTATTAATTATGTCAATTCATTAACTCTCTAATTAATTATTAAATTAATTAGAATAACATTCTGCTTATTTATATAACTCATTAATTCAAATAAGCTCCATTAAATATATATACTTTGAACTATAAAATTATCACACATTAATTTAATTAATATAACACATAATTAAATTAATCTATCACAAATTCATGAATTAATTATTTAACTCAATAATTAAATCATCAAAAATATTTATTTAATTCAATAAATATTTAAATGACTTTATAAAATTCTCGTTCATCACATCTTTTCCCCTTGAAAGGATTCTGTCCTCAGAATCACGGTTCAATTAATAATTTCGTCCCGTCACATTCTCCCCCTTACAAAAATTTTGTCCCTAGAATCGCTTACACATATTTAAGAAAATAAGTGTGGATAAGTCTTCATCATATTTTCTTCGAGTTCCCACGTAGCTTCTTCAGCATTGTGGTTCCTCTAAATTACCTTAACAAAAGGTATTACTTTATTTTTGAGAACTTGTTCTTTCCTGTCAATAATCTGAACAAGAACTTCTTCATAGGATAAATCTTTCTCGAATTGTAGGGGTTCATATTCTATCACATATTTGTAATCGGGTTTATAGGGTCGTAATACTGACACATGGAAACGTTGTGGACATACTCCAGTGTCGGAGGTAAAGCTACCTTATAGACCACTTCTCCAATTCTTCGTAGCACCTCAAAGGGTCCAATGAACTTCAGGCTCAATTTTTCCTTTTTATCGAATATGATCTTTCCCTTCCAGGGAGAGACCTTCAAAAATACAAAGCTACCCGATTCAAACTCTACATTCTTGCGGTGTGGATCATCGTATTTCTTCTGCCTATCTTGAGCCGCTACTAATCTTGTCCAGATTACGTTAACTATCTCTGCTGTCTGTTGTACCAACTCTAGACCTAGCAATTGTCTCTTGCCAACTTCATCCCAGTACAGTGGAGTTCTGCACTTTCTACCGTACAACGCTTTGTAAGGCGGCATACCAATACTAGCGTGGTAACTATTGTTATAACCGAATTCCACAAGCGGTAGGTGATCATCCCAATTGCCTTTAAAATCCATGACGCATGCTCTTAGCATATCCTCTAAGGTCTGGATTGTCCTTTCGCTTTTCCCGTCAGTTTGAGGGTGATAAGCTGTACTCATTCTCAACTGTGTCCCCATGTATTCTTGTAGTCGTTTCCAGAAATTCAATGTGAAGCGCGGATCGCGATCAGAAACAATAGACACTGGTACTCCGTGCCTCGAAACAATCTCTTTCACATATAACTTCGCCAACTGATCTAAGTTAAATCTGATTCTGATTGAAAGGAAGTGTGCGGATTTTGTCAATCGATCAACGATAACCCATACTGCGTCGTAGCCTTTCTGGGTCGTCGGAAGGCCAACCACGAAATCCATCGTAATATGTTCTCATTTCTATTCTGGAATCTCTAGGGGTTGTAGCAAACCACTCGATCTCTGATGTTCTGCCTTCACTCTCTGACAGGTCAGACACTTGGCAACACAATCGGCAACGTCTCTCTTCATATTTGGCCACCAAAAATGTTGTCGTAAATCCTGATACATCTTGGTACTTTTGGGATGAATAGAATACCTCGAACTATGAGCCTCGCTTAGAATGTCCTCCTTGATTTCTGGTACTGGCGGTACCCAAACTCTATTTTTAAACCTCAACAATCCCTCGTTGTCCATTTTGAATTTAAGTTCTGTCCCGTCAGATATCTTTTTCTTTGTTTCCTCACATTCCTTATCTAGGATTTGAGCTTCCTTAACCTTATCCAATAGAGTTGTACCAGCTTGTATCTGGAACAGCTTCTCATCAATCTCCATTGGATATCCTACTTCCAATTCCAGCTTTTACATTGCTGAAATCAAATCTTCTTGTGCTGTCAGCATCATCAACTTCTCTCGACCCTTTCTGCTTAAGGCGTCGGCTACTACATTCGCTTTACCCGAGTGGTATAAGATATCATAATCGTAATCCTTAATTAGTTCCAACCATCTTCTCTGACGCATATTCAAATCTTTCTGTGTGAAAATATATTTCAGACTTTTGTGGTTTGTATATATTTCACACTTCTCTCTATAGAGATAGTGTCTCCAAATCTTCAAGGCGAATACCACCGCAACCAATTCCAGATCGTGGGTTGGATATCCCTTCTCTTAATCTTTCAACTGTCATGACGCATACGCAATGACTTTGTCGTTTTGCATAAGCACATAGCCTAACCCTTTATGCGATGCGTCACTATATACCACAAAGTTTCCTGTACTATCCGGAAGGGACAACACAGGGGTTGTACTCAACCTCTTCTTAAGTTCTTGGAAACTTTCCTCGCACTTCTCCGTCCAAACGAATTTCACCGATTTTCTAGTCAGATTCGTTAGGGGAGTTGCGATCTTGGAAAAATCCTGAATGAATCTTCTGTAATAGCCTTCTAATCCAAGAAAGCTTCTTACTTTCGACGGTGTTTTCGGCTGATCCCAATTCATCACAGCTTCAACTTTTGAGGGATCTACCAAAATTTTGCCCTTATCAATTACATATCCAAGAAATTGCACCCTTTCAATCCAGAACTCACATTTCGAGAATTTGGCGTACAACTTCTCTCTTCTTAATGCCTCTAATGTCACCTTCAGGTGTTCTACATGTTCCTCCTTGGTCTTCGAGTACACTAAAATTTCGTCGATAAAGACCACCACGAATTTGTCCAAAAATGGCTTGAACACTCCGTTCATTAGGCCCATAAATGCTGCAGGTTAGACCAAATGACATAACCAAAAATTCGTAGTGACCATACCGAGTCCTAAATATTGTCTTCGGAACATCTTCTGGCCTCACCTTCAGCTGATGATAACCACTCCTCAGGTCTATCTTCGAGAAATATCTCGCTCCCTTTAATTGATCAAATAGTTCATCAATTCTTGGCAACGGGTACCTGTTCTTAATGGTAACCTTGTTTAACTCTCTATAATCGATGCAGAGCCGCATCGTCCCATCCTTCTTCTTAACAAATAACACCGGTGCTCCCCACGGTGATACGCTCGGTTGAATATATTTCTTGTCCAGTAGTTCTTGTAGCTGAACCATCAATTCTTTCATTTCTACTGAAGCCATCCGGTACGGTGCTTTTGATATTGGAGCCGTTCCTGGCACCAAATCGATCACGAATTCTACTTCCCTATCCGGCGGAAGTCTTGGCAGATCGTCCGGGAACAAATCCACGAAGTCCCTTACGACTGGTATTTCCTCTAACTTCGAATTCTCTTTACGACTATCAACTATATAGGCTAAATATCCTACACAGCCTTGTCTTAATAACTTTTTGGCTTGCATCATCGTCAGACAACTCGCTTGTTTAGGCGATTTACTGCCATAAAACACAACCTTTGATGGGTTCATAAGGTTAATACATTTCTTCTAACAATCAATTACAGCCCCATAATTGAATAGCCAATCCATTCCCAGAATAACGTCAAATTCCCCAAGTTTAATCGGGATAAGATCTACGTTCATAACGTTACCCTTAATATCCACCCTACAGTTCTCGTGTATATACTTAATAGGAATCACTTCCATGTTCGCAATCTCTATGTTCATAGGGTATTCTAACTCGTCCTTATGCAATTCTAAGTTATTTGCAATTCTAACCCTTCTTGGGCCTGTCGACGGTTTTGTCTTCTTTTTGGCGACATATTTCTCGTAAGATACACGCTTATTAGATCTTTATTCAATCTCTTAAATACTTAAGACTTAACTTAAATATTTAACATAACCACTTAACACATGTCATCTCAAATAAACTCTGATATCTTGTTTAATCAAAAGTTTTAAACATATTACGATAGCATCTCTGCTGTTTACATCAACTATCCCGAGATAAAGAATCTTCAGGATTTAAATCATCAGAATATTCCTTTGGTTATAATCACATCAAAATTTACATTATTAACTATCAGTTAAGCATTCACATAATCATACTGTCCCTATCACGGCCTACTAAGGCATCGAACAGCTTTGCTAAGGTCTTCCTCTATAATGCAGGACATAGTCCTGCGATCTAGCATATACCCAGGCAGTCCCTCGAACTGAATTGGATAGCTCATAACCCGGTCCTGGGCCTCATCAATTGCCCTCAGAAATGTGTAGCCCATCTCTTCAACCTTAGCCCTCTTTGCACGCGCATCATCCTCTGCAAGATCTGCACGTCGTGAATTGCTCACCCAAGCTTCCTCTGCTATGGCGAGTTTTCCTGATTTCTCTTTCAACTCATTCTTCAACCTTTCTATCTCCTCTGACTTCTGCTCACTTTGGCCCTTCTCATGAACCAAGTCCCACTCCATATTTCCAAGACAAGTGTGGAGTGTCTCAACTTCACCATCCTTCTGCTCGATGGTAGTCCGTTGAGTAACCGTCTGCTCCCTCAACTCCTGAATTGTATCTCGTAACTCTATGTTACGGTCGTACAATTTATCGTACATCTTAGCGCTGATAGAGTTCGGTGGGAACTCCTCAGGGTCTTCATCCTCCTCCTCGGCTGCCTCAGCCGGGATCTCAAACTCCTTAGGGTCCTCCTCTGAGTCAACCTCTCGCTCATGCTCCCGACCAACAACTGTGATCCAAGGAGATGGCTCTGGCTGAACTAGCTGCTCCCAGACTGTATGTATGTCTCGGGGCTCCTCATCTCTAGTCTCTAGGGGTATAACATCCCTAGGCTAACTAGATCCTCCAGCATCTGACATCCTGACAAAATAATTTTTTAAGTCTTAGATATTAAGTGATGCTAATCGATACTCTAGCAATTATATAATTATAAACACATAGCACATAAGGTAATTTATTATCTTTCTTAAAACTCAATCAGAGTTATCATTATTATGTTCTCGAAGGCTACTATCTTAAGGTTTTTCCCAACCTAAGGTTCATAACCTACGACTTTGATACCAACTTGTGAAACCCCCAAATTCGGTATCTCAATTTTCACAGGATTTGGTGTGCACTGTTCAAATATCATATAACTATCTACTCATAAATAATGAAATTCATTTAATAGATAAATAATCCATCATCTCCCTATAATAGGGTTACAACATCTGAAATAGTAAATACATAATCAATCCCAGGTTATACTTAACCTTAAATCTCTGTTGCGGAAACGTAAACAAATAAGTCTTAACCATTACACATAAGTCTTGAACTTTAACTTTTCAATAACATAACAAGTCTTCAATGTTACTGGAAGACTCATCACATCGTTCATTCTTAGCTGCAATGTTATTATGCAAGAGTGAGCAGGAATGTCTGCAAGTATAAAAATATAACAATAATAACATGCGAGTGAATCAAAGAAATCTGAATAATAGAAAGCTCAACTTTTGAATCAAGAATAATTAATCAAGAATCAAATTACATCTGAGGGTCATAAGACTTTGAACTATGTCCTAGGTTGTCAAGTATATTAACCTTCAAACCTTTAACAGTCATAAGACTATGGACTTTACTTCTCGTACTCAGGGGGATCAGCCCTTTGTACCAATACTGTGCACAATACCTCAATGCTTAAAGCATCATCAATCCCCTATATTACAGTTGTTCATCTCAGTTTGACATCAGAGTCCGCACCAAAAAAGTTTGGTTTGGATAAACTCAATAATAATTCTCAAATTTAGAACGTTCATCAACTATGGACTAGTCGAATCAATAAGGGTTCGCTAGTCTTTAAGGATTCAACAATAAATGATATTCAACTTGAATAATAAATTCTCAAGAGTATACAATCGAATAAGTATTGTATAACTGAAGTGATACTTTTAAAAGAATCATAACATCTCATATAAAATCTTGAACTTGAATAATCAAGGATAAGAACTTAGTCGATATAGAATTTAAGTCTATAACTTGCTCAATATAAAGATTTGAGTTTAGGATACTTGCTCAACAATAATAAGTTAGGAATAGAATACTTGCCTCATGCGCAAGCTACAAATCTAGTTACAATTCAATTCTTCAACGTCCTATACATTACATTATGCATACGATGTCGATTAGTTTTATAACTTCTATGTTCAACTGCTGAACTTTTCATTTAAGTTCAACTTACAACTTGGTTCCAAGTGATAACTTATTAACTAATCACATAACATAAGTATGAATTCACAATATGCTTATCACATAGGTATAATCTTTTAAACAATCATAATCAAGTTTTACAATCACAATATTCAAGTTCGCACTTAGTTTGTTAACTTGAACCTTCACATTATCTTATACATGTCAACAACTTAGTTTATTAACATGAACTTCACATCATATAATATATGTTAATAACATGTTATAGAATAGAATTACATGTTCATCAAGTCCTCAAATATGTTATAGCATAGTATTACACTTGGCACGATGTTTCGACGTTCATTCGTCGCACGCCCGATTCGCCCCTCTTGCGTACGCTTAACATGCTCATACAACTTGTCTAAAACATCATTGATAAATGTTAAACATCATTATGTTTCATAATATACATGTTTTATAACTTAGAACAACATCTTTTATCATCGAGAGCACTACACTTGCCTCCGTATATGTTTGATGCCCTCCAATAGCCTCCCAATACGCATCAGTCACAAAGATGGCCAATTTAACCCCATTTATCGACTTCAAATAAAAAAACTTAAAGAATGAAAGTTGTAGGTCTACTCGTTATCTTTCCGAATCATCCTAAATCGTCTTAATCAGAGTTCGTATGAAGCAGTTATGCTTAATTTACTACAGGAGGTCAAAATAATCTCGGAAACCAAAAAAAATCTCCCGTACAGCACCCACCCCCACTGGGGCGAGGCTTTAGGCATGTGAGGACCCGCTGGGGTGGGGCACCATGCTGGTGCATTTCCTGGTTCACTATTTTGACACTTTATTGGCCCAATAATCCCAATTAAATGCAAATCAAACTAGTACCGTGATTTCTATGAAGTATAAACTTCATAGAAACATCATACAATGTTATTAATATATTTTTAACATCTTAAATCTTGCAATTACTCGAATCAAATCATGAAATTTCATCGTTCTCGGTGTTCTTGATAGTTTTGAAGAAAAACATGAAATTTGACGTCACGGATTCGTTATAACTCCGAATCCATCCGTTCAAAGTTTGGTTTCTTTGTTTAAACATGTATTATCATAATCAAGTGTCACTTTTAAGTTAGACATATGAGTAAAGCATTTAGTTTACCCATATGGGTTATTCATATAATATTTATACTCTATAATTCATGAAACCCCAATTTAATCAAAATCCCATGGTATGATCACTGTAAATTCATGTATACATGATATAACACATGATATTAACATATACAGATATCTATATGATCATATCTTACTTGAATTATCAAAATAGTTCTTTAACATAGAATTTTAACAACCATAATTGAAAACTCTATAATTTCACAAAAATCTAATTAAGGCATACTCATATGAAATTGATTATTTTAAAACATGATTACATGTTAGGAAACATGTTATGATCACACACACATATATATAGCCATATTATGCCTTAGTTATGAAAACTAGTTTTTACAGAAAATTTCAAAGTACGTAAATGAAAACTTTGAAAATTCTTAATTTGAAAACTCAAGAGAGTGATTACCCTTTAGTAGTTTGTGAAGATGATTCAAAGACAATACAACTGATTTCTCAAATTTCTCTCGCTCTCTCTCTCAATTCATCTTCTCAATATCTCTAACTTTTTCTCTCTGAACTTTCTAACCTTTCTTCTGAGATATGATATATGATATAAATATAGTATACGTATATAACATAAATATAAACTGACGACAAAATGGCCAGTTAACTTAACCAACCCAACT
This sequence comes from Panax stipuleanatus, assembly GCA_020205555.1. Classification (NCBI taxonomy): domain Eukaryota; kingdom Viridiplantae; phylum Streptophyta; class Magnoliopsida; order Apiales; family Araliaceae; genus Panax; species Panax stipuleanatus. Next base: position 6,045,089 of record CM035119.1, on the reverse strand, counting down.
TCCCTTAGGGCCTTGTTTGGTTTTCTTCTTGTCCTCCTTTCCCTTTATTTTAATTAATTCCTTATTATATAGTTAAGTGTCACACTTCTAATTAATCAATTAATTTTATTTAAATTAATTAAATAAAATCTAATAAATTCACATTGAACCACATTGTCACATAATGAATATTCTCACTTATTAATTATGTCAATTCATTAACTCTCTAATTAATTATTAAATTAATTAGAATAACATTCTGCTTATTTAAATAACTCATTAATTCAAATAAGCTCCATTAAATATATATACTTTGAACTATAAAATTACCACACATTAATTTAATTAATATAACACATATAATTAAATTAATCTATCACAAATTCATGAATTAATTATTTAACTCAATAATTAAATCATCAAAAATATTTATTTAATTCAATAAATATTTAAATGACTTTACAAAATTCTCGTTCGTCACAAATATTTTGGTTAAATTCAGAATTTGGTGTGGAAAAATAAGTCAAATTGACTTTTTCTCTGCAAAATTTGCGACACTGTCAGACCTGTCTGCATAGTGGCGCGGCCGCACCGCTCCCAAGGCTTATTGGAGTGCGGCCGCGCTGGTCCTGCAGATTGGGCAGAAAGCTATTTTTAAAATGTGAAATTTTATGAGATTAATGATGTAATAATTTATAAAGTATGTTAATAAAATTAAAATACTAAATGGACATTAATGAATTATATTATCAAGATATAATATGTAATTATAATTTGATAAATTATAATTAAATTAAATATTTAATTTAAATTATAATTTATTTAATTATAATTTAATTAATATAAAATCTAATTATAATTTAATTAATTATAATTAAAGTGAATATTTAATTTAAATTATAATTTAATTAATATGAATACATAATTTAAGTTTGAATAATTATGTGAACATGTGATGCGATTAATTATGTGATAATTAATTATTAAACTTAATAATTTAAGGGGAATGAGTTAACTTAGATGGGTTAACTAAGTTATGTGAATTAGTTATATGATAACTAATTATATTATTATTGTTAATTACATATATGTAGGGTTAATTAAGGAACGTGAGTATAACTTGTAGCTTGCGCTTGTGGCAAGTTCTCTATCCTTAAACTTGTGATTTATATGCAAGTGTTTGAAATTCAAATCTTAATTGTATTTACGCCTGTTCTGTTATTTCTGCAATGGACAAGTAATTATTTAAAGTTTACGATTTAATTAAAGTGACATTAACTTAATTGTTCAAGAAAGGTTATCTTATCTTTCGAATGCTTTAAGTTTAATTCTAAAGCATAAGTTATTTCATAATTCTTTATTGTTGAATTATTCTAGATTATTGTAAGTCGATTCAACTACTCCTTAGTTGATGGTAGTTGAACTCCAAATTTTCTTTTTAAGCTTATCCAAACCAAATTTTCTTTGGTGCGGACTTGTTATCAAATACTGAGATAAACAACCCTATTTAATAGGAGATTACGATGCGAAAGCGTTAAGATATTTGTGCACAATACATGATACGAAAGGCTGATCCTCCTAAGTACGAGTTAAGAGTCCATATAGTCTAAAAGACTGTTAAAGGTTTTAAATAGAAATATTTATAACCTAGGACATAGTTCAAGGTCTTACGACCCTCAGATGATTTCTATATTCGAAATTCTAAATGTTGATGAAAGAATTATTATTCAATTTTTTATTATTGTTGAAAGAAAAGTTATTCAAATCTTTTAAAGTTATTCAGTTATGTCATCAGTATTATTATTGTTATTCCAAGTGAGCTTTTGTTTGCTCACTCTTGCATTATATATAACCCTTGCAGCTAAAGTTGAAAGCGTTGATGTACCATCAACTAGTATGGGCAAGAGCAAGATGAACAAGTGAAGACTTGTTATATTTGTACTATGATTGTAATAAGACTTTCTTATGTGATATTTATTTTCCGCATTTATTTATTGACGTTAAGGTTAGCAACCCTGGGATTGATTTGATTAGTTGTAATCCTTTTGATAAGGAAGATTTTAATTATTTATTAAGGTTGTAATTTATTTTGCATTCCTTATTATTGGGCAATAGTTGTGTCTAATTTAGATAGTGAGCACCAAATCATGTGAAAATGAAGTACCCGAATTTGGGGGTGTCACATTATCTCTCTATTCTTAAAAAATGAAAGTTGTAGGTCTACTTCTTAGCTTTCCAGGTCATCTTGAATCATCTCAATCAGAGTTCATACAAAATAATTATGTCCAATGTACTAAAGGACGTCAAAGTTGATTCTGGCCTAACATTGGCCCGGCGTATATACGCCCAAAATTTACCTGTGACCAGCGTATATACGCCCACGAGTAAAACCCCGACATAAAGCCCAATGTATATACGCCCAGTCTTGATGTCCAAACTCAATTTTCTCAAGTTTGACGCACCTACTTCCCCTCTCCATAACTTCGTCATCCGATATAGGAATGAGTCCGTTCTTGAGCCATTTTCTTCCTTGTAACAAATTCTTTAAATTCCCTTGGATAGAAAAAATTTCACAATTCTCTAACTTTTTGGGAAATCAGCTTAAAACTCCTTCGGGAGCCATTTTTCGCCGAAAAATGTTTTAACATCATCTGATAACGGATTAAGCTCGTTCTTGAGCTAATGGATCACGTTTTTACACAACTACACAACCCCCGGAAAGAACGAATTTCCTAGAAGTGTTTACTACCTTTAAAATTGATCCAAAAATCGTACCAAGCAAGGTTTTCACACTTGACAACATTTACAGAAAATTTTGCCATAATTTCGTTATAGTACATTTTTCCTCCATTCCACTTGGAATATTTTTATAATTCCACAAAACATATCACTCCAAGATCTTTCTATGATCTCACATCATAACTAACCAACAACAAAGCACTTCCCTATCAAGTTAGAAAGCATTTAAAGAAAGAGATGATCAATAGATGGGTTTGTTTCTCTTACCTTCTTGGATCTTCTTCTTCTTTTTAGCCTTGATCTTAACTTGATCTTGATCATCCTTCTCTCCTTGTTGGTGTGACACCCCCAAATTCAGGTACTTCCATTTTCACTGAATTTGGTGTTCACTATACAAATATCACATATCTATCTACTCATAATAAATGAGAACCATGAAATAGATAAAAACATCTCTATCATCTCCCCTTATGGGGTTACAACATCTGAATAATAAATACATAATTAAATCCCAGATCATACTAACCTTAAATCTCAAATGCGGAAATTTACACAATTAAATAAGTCTTAAACATTTCAATATAAGTCTTAGAAAAATATTATCAAATAAACAACAAGTCTTCATCACTTGTTGACTTTTCCCTTGCCTTTGCTAGTGAAAAGCTCGTCGGACCTTTCGTTCTTAACTGCAATATTATTATGCAAGAGTGAGCACGATTGCCCACAAGTATACAAATATAACAATATAATAACATGCGAATAAGTCAAAGAAGTCTAAATAATAGAAAGCTCGGCTTTTGAATCAAAAATGAATAACAAGAATCAAAAGTATGTCTGAGGGTCATAAGACCTTGAAATATGTCCCAGGTTGTTAAGTATTTCTACTTTAAACCTTTAACAGTCATAAGATTTTATGGACTCTACTACTCGTACTTAGGGGGATTAGCCCTTAGTACCATACTGTGCACAATATCTCAACGCTAAAGTGTAAATAATCCTCTATAACAGGGTTGTTCATCTCAGTTTGACATCAGAATCCGCATCAAAGGAAGTTTGGTTTGGATAAGCTTAATAATATTTCTAGAATTTAGGATGTTCATCAACTATGGACTAATCGAATCAATAAGGGTTCGCTAGTCTTACAAGGTTCAACAATAAACGATATTTAAATAGAATAATAATTCTTAAGAGTATACAATCGAATAAGTATTGTATAACTGAAATAATGCTTTAAAGGAATTATAATAACTCATATGGAATCTCAACTTGAACAAACAATGATAAGAACTTGCATCATGCTGGTATTTCAAGAATAGAAAACTTGCTCAATAAAAGTAAAGTTTGAGGTTAGAAACTTGCTTAACATAAGAATAAGGATTAGGAAACTTGCTTAACGATAATAAGTTAGGGATAAAACACTTGCTCAATATAAAAGTAAGGTTTAGAAACTTGCCTCGTGCACAAGCTACAAATATAATGACAATTCACTTCTTCAACGTCCCACACATTACATTACATTTACAACATCGATTAGTTTCATTACCGCTATGTTTAACGGTTGAACGTCTCAGTTAGGTTCAATCTTAACAACTTGGATTATAAATCTTAACTTGTTAACTAACCACATAACGTGAATCTGAATCACAACATGCATACCACAAATTATGAACTCTTAGACAATCGAAATCAAGTCTTATGGCATCAATATCCAAGTTCACACATAGTTTATTAACATAAAACTTTAAATTATATTATACATGTCAACAACATGTTATATTATTTTATTACATGTTCATTAGGTTAGGTTAGCTCATCATATTATTGAAAGTAGTATGCATACAAGCCCATCATGTATGATGATAAAGTATATACTTTGTAAACGATCTTATTTATTTATTAATAACATTATTAACTTATTGAAGCCATTTAATTATCTACATGATGCTATTTTTATAATATATAAATAGCTCATAGTTTTAAGCAATGCTTTTAGAATCATGATGATGATCATGCTAATGAGATCTAAATTGTTAGAAAGCTTAAAACTAAAATAGTTTCCAATCGTGGGATTACTAAAAAATGAATTAGTAAATCCGGATAGATTGGTACATATGTTGCTTGCTCATTGGATGAGGATGATTGATCTCATGATCATTTGTGTGAAGACACTAAAGCAAGTATGTAGGTGCTTATTTGGAGAATAAGTTCACTGAACGTGACTCGCTATGAAATACCTAATGGAGTTTTACTTGTCTGTTAATAGAAATTCCTAATGTGATAGTAGTACAAGTGATCCTTGGACTTGAGATCATCATAGTATCTTGTATGTAATGAATTACTTTTTGACTTATTCCTTAAGACCCTTAGGGTATATCAAAGGGTATGCTTGGGTGTAATAAGTTACATATGGAGATTGTGAATGGTCAATATAGAATCTACCACTTCTAGTAAAAGAAGAGATATGTCCTATGTGATTCGTTAAATGACAACCCAGTAGTCCTTCGTCAAGGTAGAATGAAATTAGAAAGGAGTTTCTAATTTGCATTATTTGGAGTTGTGCATTTTCTAATCGAAATACATATAATAAAATAAAATAAGACTTGACGGTAAATTCATGTCTTATATTTAATTGGGACATTGTATGGTGGAGGGATTGAATTGTACGTAACTATTAACTCACAGGTTCTTTTATGATTAATGTTGAAATCTATATTATCTAGAAAGTCATTGATCGCTAGGGAGACTTATCCCTATTGTAGAATAAATATAATTTATTTTAATAAATTATTAGTTTAATTTATTTATTTAAATAAGATTATAATTGTTTTAATTAATTATTCACAACCGGTTTAATATGGAGAACCTAAAGGGTCACACCATAAAAGAAAAAATAATTATTTAAGAAGGTAATGGCATAATCGTAAAAATGCATTAAGTGTAATTAATTTAATCTATGGTGATAGAATAAATTAAATAGCTTAATGTTTATTATTTAATATTTTAGATATATTAAATATAAATTAATAAGAGGAGTCTTATTAATATTAATACAATTATTATTATTTTAATTTCTAAAGGAGTTTAGGAATTAATTTAATATTAGTACTCTCATTTATTCCTAATAAGATTAGGAGAAAAATTAATTAAATGAATTTAATTAATTATTCCCAATGTGGTGGGAAGCCTAAATTAATTAAAGGAGTTTAATTAATTAAATGAAACCCCATGTCTAATAGGATTAGAAGGGTTGACCAATATCTATATATAACAGGAGTCTTATAATAGATATCAGTTGATGAAATTCTAATTGTTAGAGAGTACTCTTTTTCTATAGAGGATAGAAAACTAGGGTTTAGCCAACCACCCTCCTTCTTGATAATTCCTCTTCGTTGGTGGATTACCTCTAGATGCCAAACACTTGGGTGGCTAACGTTGATCAAAGGAAGGAATTTAACCCTAAAATTCAAGGAGATCACGAAGAATAAGGAGTTGAACTCGTACCTGTGGAAGCTTCGTTCTGCAAGGGTATGATTCCATAACTTTTTATTTATCGTTTTAAATTAATAATATGCATAAAGGATTATCCGGGTAATGGTTTTGTAGAAATTTTTTAAACTCTGATATAACATGCTTCCGCTTATTTTGTAATTTGATTGCGTCACGATTTCGTACAAACCCAACAGTGGCATCAGAGCCAAACCTTTATGCAATTATTAATTATTTTAATTTCATTTACATATGGGTATGTATTTAGAATAACTTATTGGGAATAATTAATTGTATAAAATAATTTTTTTTGAAAGAAGAAAAAAAAACAGAAACAGTTTTTTTTATCGCTGCTGAATATGTGTTTTTTAAAAAAGGATAACCGATTGTTATGTTAGTGGTTTTCAAAAGCCTTCCTTCCACGTTACTGTATACATATATATTATATATGTTAAGTACCAAGAAGCTTCAGATGACACGATTTAAAAAAAAAGAAAAAAAAGGTGATATTAAGTTACTTTGCAGGAGGTTATCATATATATATATATATATAGAATATATAATATATAGAATTCCATAATGGATGATAACATAAAGTCCAGCCACATAATGGATGATACCGTTATATTATATATATATATATATATATATATATATATATATATTATTTTCTTAATATTTTTATAATTAAAATAAAGAGTTTATTTTAATCTTGAAATTGGATTTCATGCAATTTAAAATTGTCCATTAAATGATACTCATATATATAGAATGTTTTAATTCATGAGATGAATATTTATTTATTGATGCATATGGTGATATGTATGATAATAAATGAGATTGATTATGGGACTATTGACCAATGTGATTAGATTTTATTTTAGTTGAATGCTTGAATTAATGAGTTTTATTAAATGGGGTCTGCGTACCTCGTCTTCTCTATTTTTTTCTTGTTCTATCTCCATCCTATGTACCTCCCCTTGACTGCTGATCAAGGTTTCTATTTAAATTAAATAGTTTAATGTAATAGAAATAGTTAGAATTATCTTGAAAATATTGGAGACCAAGGAGCAAGGAGCGCGTGAAGACCTATTTGTAATGGAGCCCGGATTTAAATGTAATAGTTACGTTTAAATTTAAATTCTTGCACTCGTAGGTTTGACTTTTTTGGTTCACTTGGTGGTTCTAGTGAACCAAACTAGAATAAAAGTTCATAATCAATCCGGGTAGAATATAGTATTCTATATGTGCATTCTAAGTATTATATATATATATATATATATATATATATATATATATATATATATATATATTATGTTATGCAAACATGCTTCGCATATTTTAATAAAATGACGCGTATTTTATATATATGTGTGCATGCGCGCTAAACAAGATGAGACAAATAATAACAAACCCCTCAAAGAAATTACATTAAGTCTAAAGCGTTCAAAGATATTTAGAATATCGAACGTCGTCTTCTAGCATGATAAAATAATGGAATATTAAATATTTAATACGAGTTTGTTGTGCACACACAAGGCGAGTATTGCGTATTTAAGATATTAATTTAATCACATTTGATACTTATAAAGTTAATTGAACAATATTATTTTGTTGTGCACACACAAGAACAATATTTTTCTTTTTTGAATATATGGAGTGCTAGGCTAGGCTAGACTTAACTTAAATTATTTTAGTTCGGATGTGCACACACTTAACCATTATGATCTAAGAGGCAGAATACAAGGAGTTACATGTCGATGTAATTGACAAGAGTTGTCTACCTATTTATTTATATATCGTTTGCTGTGCACACACAATGCTATATATATTTGAAATAGGATCCTTATTCTCACTAGAAAATCTTTAATTATATGTTGCTGAACTATATAAGTGAGGGTAATATAGTTTGAAGAAAATAGTGGGAGATACAAATTTAAAATAAGAACTAATTTATTTTGGTATATAAAATTAATTAAATGAATGTTTGCTAAAATATTGTCTTTTCACATACAAAAATTTAAAAATGTCAAAATCACTAATTTCACTGCGTAGCATACTTGATGCTAATAAACTAACCGGGCCGAATTACAAGGACTGGTTAAGAAATCTGAGAATAATTCTCACTGCTGAAAAGATTTCTTATGTCCTAAATTCGCCTGTCCTAAACTGTTCCAGAAACAGCCTCTAAGGAAGAGATTGCCACTATTGTAAAGTGGCAAGATGATGCATCTGTGGCTCAATGCATCATGCTCGCATCCATGAATAACGAGCTTCGACGTAAGCTTGAAAACATGGATGCTCCTAATATGTTGCTTCACCTCAAGGAGTTGTATGGTGAACAAAGTAGGACTGCTAAATATAAGATATCAAATGAGCTCTTCCGATCTCGGATGTCCGAGGGCACAACCGTTGAGACTAATGTCCTAAGAGTGATCAATTTGATTGAACGCCTTGGACATCTTGGGTTCATCATGGATGGGGAGTTGTGTCAAGACTTGGTCTTGTAGTCACTCCATGAGACCTTTTCGCAGTTCGTTGTTAATTTCCACATAAATAAGTTAGATGTCAGTTTGCCTGAATTACTTAACATATTGAAAACTGCAGAAAGTCACTTCCCATCCAAGAAGAACCATGTCTTAATGGTTGATTCTTCCAAAAAAAGGAAGAGGCCCAAGATGTCTTCTGAAAAAAAAAATCTTAGAAGGCTAAGGAAAAGGTGAACACAAAGGAACAAAAGAAACCTGATCCAGCTAGCAAAGGAATGTGCTTCTATTGCAACGAGCTAGGTCACTAGAAGAGGAACTGCAAGAAGTTTCTGGCAGAGAAGAAGCTTGGAGAAGCTTCGACTTCCAATCAAGGTTTGTTCATGATTGAAATTAATTTTTCTGAAAGTCAAAATTCTACTTGGGTATTGGATACCGGCTGTGGTTCTCACATATGTAATACTGTACAGGGACTGGTCAGAAGTAGAAAGCTGAACAAGGATGAGGTTGTCCTACGAATAGAAAATAGAGCAAAGGTTGCTGCATTAGCTGTAGGCACTTATTGTTTAGCACAGCCTACGGGCAAATTCATTTATTTAAATAATTATTATTTTATTCCGAATATCATTAGAAATATTATTTTTATTTTCGTATTAGATATGGAAGGATTTGAAATTATAATAAAGAACAACCGTTGTTCTATTTATAAAGATAATATTTTATATGGTGTTGGTAATCAGCGAAATGGACTTTATATACTTGACTTGCATGAAAATATATTTCAAATTGAACAAACTAAGAAAAGAAAAAAGAGTTGATGTTAATTATACTTATATGTGGCACTATAGACTCGATCATAACAAGATTATCCAAGTTGCATAAGGATGGGCTCTTAAAGCTATCTGATTATGAATCATATCCAACTTGTGAATCTTGTCTTATGGGGATTTGGTATGATACTTATGAGATCGATGATATCGATGAGATTGATATTCAAATATTTGACTAAATCTCCTTTTAGTGGAAAAGGAAAAAGAGTTACAGAGTTGTTAGCGTTGGTTCACACAGACGTTTGTGGACCTATGACAACGAATGCACTGGGAGGGTATTTTTATTTTATTACTTTCACTGATGATCACTCAAGATTTGGATATGTGTATTTAATGAAATACAAATCTGAATCATTTAAAAAGTTTAAAGAGTTCAGAAGTGAAGTAGAGAAATAAACTGGCAAAAGTATTAAGATTCTTTGATTAGATCGACGTGGTGAATACTTAAGCGGTGAGTTTCTCGATTGTCTCAAAGAAAATAGTATAATCTCACAATGGACTCTACCAGGTACACCACAGTTAAATAGAGTATCTGAAAGGAGAAATCGAATATTGTTGGACATGATTCGTTCCGTGATGAGTTTTACTGATCTTCCAATTTTCTTCTGGGGTTATGCCCTAGAATCGGCTGCATATCTACTAAATAAGGTCCCCTTGAAATCCGTCCCCAGGACTCCATATGAGAGGACAGAGAGAAAGTTGGTCTTAAGCATTTTAAGATTTGAGGATGTCCAGCTTATGTGAAAAGATTTCAAAATGATAAGCTTGGGACAAGATCTAATAAGTGCACGTTTGTGGGATATCCTAAAGAGAGTTTGGAATACTATTTCTATAATCCTACTGAGAAAAAGTTGTTTATTACGAAACACGCTGCCTTCTTGGAAAAGGAGTTTATCCTTGAAGGGGCTAGTGGGAGGAAAATAGATCTTGAAGAAATTCAAGAATCACAAAACACTACAGATCAATTAGATGAACCTGTCCAAGTAGAACACGTACTGTACAACACCCTATTCTTAAATCTGGAGGAGTACCGATTATACCTGAAAGGTATGGATTCGTCATAGAGGATGACGATGAGGTACACGTCATGAATGATGATGATCCATTGAATTACGAACAGGCTATGAGTAATAACGACTCAGAGAAATGGTAGATGACCATAAAATCTAAAATGATTTTTTGAAGCAATGCTCAAGTCCATTTGGATTTTACTTGCGATTACATCTTATTATTACTAAATCTGGCAAAGTGGAAGTAGAGACGCCCTTCCTCAAATATACAATATTAAAGGAGAATGTATGTATAATACAGACATATAGATTTGTTTTAATGGTTGAAGCAAATCATGTATATGAGCTACAATGATCCATTTATGGATTGAAGCAAGCTTCTCGTAGATGAAACATCCGTATTGATGAGACAATCAAAGAGTTTGATTTTATCAAAAACGAGGATGAACCATGTGTGTACAAGAAGGTTAGTGGGAGCGCTGTTTCATTCTTTGTATTATATGTTGATGATATATTACTAATAGGGAATGACATTCCTATTCTACAATTGATCAAAATAAAGTTGTCTAAACATTCCTCCACGAATGATTTGGGTAGAACATCCTATATTGGGGATAAAAAGTTGTGTAGATAGATTTAAAAGGATGTTCGGCTTAACCCAAGGAACGTATATTCATTAGATACTAAAGGCGTTTAGCATGGCAAACTCCAAAATATGTCTCATGATGATGAGCCATGGAGTGTATCTCTCTAAAATTATCCTCAATAAAAGACAGATCGCATGAGTTACTATCATGTATGCAATGAAATATACGAGACTTGATGTTGATCAGTCAGATTCTGAAGAAGATCAATGTAGGACAGTGATAAACATCCTAAAGTACCTAACTGATATTAAGGATGTCATCATGACACATGATGGGTCTGAATTAAATTAGAGGACTAAATAGACTCAAGTTTTCAGATAGACCAAGACGACAACAAATCCACTTTAGGGTAAGTCATTACCTTGAAAGTGGTGCAGTGAATTGGAAAGGTTTCAAACAACAAAAGGTTGCTGGTTTAGTAACAAAGACAAAGTATATATAACTGTAAGTGAAGTTGCAAGTTGATTTTTCGGATGAAAAGTTCATTAAAGAACTAAGAATAGTTCCTAAGTCTCATCTTGAATTCAAACATGTGTTGCGACACTTTGATTAAAGAAATTATTGAAAGAAAAGACGTTATCTTAGAGCGTATAGACTCTCAAAACAACATTGTAGATCCATTTACTAAAGCTTTAACACAACAACAGTTTGATCGTCACTTAGAGAAGATGGTATGAGATACCATGGCGATTGGCTTTAGTGCAAGTGGGAGATTGAAAGTAGTATGCATACAAGCCACTCATGTATGATGATAAAACATATACTTTGTAAACGATATTATTTATTTATTAATAAAAGTGTTAACTTATTAAAGGCATTTAATTATAACATGTGTTGCGACACTTTGATTAAAGAAATCATTGAAAGAAGAGACGTTACCTTAGAGCGTATAGACTCTCAAAACAACATTGCAGATCCATTTACTAAAGCTTTAACACAATAGCAGTTTGATCGTCATTTAGAGAAGATGGTATGAGATATCATGGCGATTGACTTTAGTGCAAGTGGGAGATTGAAAGTAGTATGCATACAAGTCACTCATATATGATGATAAAACATATACTTTGTAAATAATAGTATTTATTTATTAATAAAAGTATTAACTTATTAAAGGCATTTAATTATCTACATGATGCTGTTTTTATAATATGTAAATAACCCATAGTTTTAAGCAATATTTTTAGAATCATGATGATGATCATGCTAATGAGATCTAAATTTTTAAAAAGCTTAAAACTAAAATAGTTTCCAATCGTGGGATTACTAAAAAGGGGATTAGTAGATCCGGATAGATTGGTACATATGTTGCTTGCTCTTTAGATGAGGATGATTGATCTCATGATCATTTGTGTGGAGACACTAAAGCAAGTATGTAGGTGTTTATTGAAGAATAAGTTCACTGAACGTGACTCGCTATGGAATATCTAATGGAGTTTTACATGCCTGTCAATAGGAATTTCTAATGTGAGATTAGTACAAGTGATCCTTGGACTTGAGATCATCATAGTATCTTGTATGTAATGAATTATACTTTGACTTATTCTTTAAGACCCTTAGAGTATATCAAAGGGTATGCTTGGGTGTAGTAAGTTACATATAGAGATAATGAATGGTCAATAAAGAATCTACCACTTCTAGTAAAAGAAGAGATATGTCCTATGTGATTCGTTAAATGACAACCCAGTAGTCCTTGGCCAAGACAGAATGAAATTAGAAAGGAGTGTCTAATTTACATTATTTGGAATTATGCATTTTTTAATCGAAATACATATAATTAAATAAAATAAGACTTGACAGTAATTTCATGTCTTATATTTAATTGGGACATTGTAGGGTGGAAGGATTGAATTGTACGGTAACTATTAACTCATAGGTTCTTTTATGATTAATGTTGAAATCTATGTTATCTGGAAAGTCGTTGATCGCTAGGGAGGCTTATCCCTATTGTAGAATAAATATAATTTATTTAAATAGATTATTAGTTTAATTTATTTATTTAAATAAGATTAGAATTGTTCTAATTGATTTATTCACAACCGGTTTAATATGAAAAACCTAAAGGGTCACACCATAAAAGGAAAAATAATTATTTAAAAAGATAATGGCATAATCGTAATAATACATTAAGTGTAATTAATTTAATCTATGGTGATAGAATAAATTAAATAGCTTAATGTTTATTATTTAATATTTTAGATATATTAAATATAAATTAATAAGAGGAGTCTTATTAATATTAATACAATTATTATTATTTTAATTTCTAAAGGAGTTTAGGAATTAATTTAATATTAGTACTCTCATTTATTCCTAATAAGATTAGGAGAAAAATTAATTAAATGAATTTAATTAATTATTCCCAATGTGGTGGGAAGCCTAAATTAATTAAAGGAGTTTAATTAATTAAATGAAACCCCATGTCTAATAGGATTAGAAGGGTTGACCAATATCTATATATAACATGAGTCTTATAATAGATATCAGTTGATGAAATTCTAATTGTTAGAGAGTACTCTTTTTCTATAGAGGATAGAAAACTAGGGTTTAGCCAACCACCCTCCTTCTTGATAATTCCTCTTCCTTGGTGGATCATCTCTAGAGGCCAAACACTTGGGTGGCTAACGTTGATCAAAGGAAGGAATCTAACTCAAAAATTCAAGGAGGTCTCGAAGAACAAGGAGCTAAACTCGTACCTGTGGAAGCTTCGTTCTGCAAGGGTATGATTCCATAACTTTTTATTTATCGTTTTAAATTAATAATATGCATAAAGGATTATCCGGGTAATGGTTTTGTAGAAATTTTTTAAACTCTGATATAACATGCTTCCGCTTATTTTGTAATTTGATTGCGTCACGATTTCGTACAAACCCAACAGTGGCATCAGAGCCAAACCTTTATGCAATTATTAATTGTTTTGATTTCATTTACATATGGGTATGTATTTAGAATAACTTATTGCGAAAAATGCAGATAAGGGCAAATAAATCTAAATTAAACTAGTACAGTGATTTTCGTGAAGTATAAACTTTACAGAAACATCATACAATGATTCTAACATGTTTTTAAAACTTTAGATCATGTAATTACTCAAATCAAATCACATAATTTCACTGTTTTTGGTATTTTGAAAAGTTTCGAGATAAATCATAAAATTCAACGTTACGGATTCGTTATAACTCCGAATCTGTCCGTTTAAATTTCGTTTTGTTTGTTTAAACATGTATGATCATAATCTACTATCAATTTTAAGTTTAATAAACAATTAAAGTATACAATTTGTACATAAGGGCCAAATACGTGTTCTTCATACTCTATAACTTCTGAAAATCCAATTTAAACATAATTACACGAATTTAATTACTTTATATCATGCATACATGTTATAAAACATGTTATAAACACATATTAATATATATCATCATATATACAACAATCATCCATAACTTTAGTTAGAGAGACTTTGAAATAATTTTCATAGAGAAAATATATGAACGTGAAATTAAAAATTTAGTTTGAAGAATTTACTTTTGCTACTTGTTAAGATGATTCAAAGATGATAATAAAAACCTCTTCAATTCACTTTCAATCTTTTCTCTCAATTCTCTGAACTATTCTCTCTGTATTTTTTCTCTAACTTATTAACTGATATGATATGAACTGATATATGATATAAGTTATAAAACGTATATAATATAATATGTATATAATGGTAAGTTAGTGGCATCAGTTAATCCTATAATGGGTTAACTGCTGCAACTCCCTATAAGGCCATGTTTGGTTGGCTCCTTATTATCTCATTTCTTATTATTTTAATTAAATGTTTATTACATAGTTTTAATTGTTACACTCAATTAATTAAATAATCTTATTTAAATTCAATAAAATAAAATATGACAATCCACATTAAATCACATCATCACATAATTAAAAATTTTATTTATTAATTATGTGAAATCTTTAAATCTCTAATTAATTATTAAATTAATTAGAATAACATTATGCTTATTAAATAATTCATTAAATTGAATAAACTCAATTAAATACTTACTTTGAATTATAAAATTACTACACATGTAACACATATAATTAAATTAATCTATCACAATTTTATCAATTAATTATTTAACTCAATAATTAAATTATCAAAAATATTTATTTAATTATATAAATATTTAAATTAAATTATAAAATTCTCGTTCGTCACATCTTCCCCCCCTTAAAAAGATTATGTCCCTAGAATCACGGTTTAATTAAATTCGTCTCGTTACAGTTGGTCTTCCCCCTCTCTCTCTCTTATCTCTCCAATTTGCTAGAATTTCTTCTCTTTGATTTGGTGAATTGGTGAGAAATGAAGAGAAATTGGGCTCTATTTATAGGATTAGCAAGAGTTGGGGTAATTTTGTCATTTGACCCTCCAAATTTTGGCTCCAAGACAAGTCAAACTTTGGCTCCAAGGTAAGCCAAACTTTGGCTCCAAGTCTAAGCCATGACTTCTACACTTTGGCTAGTTCCAAGTCCTAGGTTTTAACCTTAAGGCTTGAGCCATAGCTCAACCCTAACCAATCTATCACATATATAACCTAAACTTTAACCTTGACTCAACCCTAGGCAAGCCATACAAACGTGACACGCTCGGTTAGTTGAAAAACCGACTTTCGATTTTCGAAAATTCGATTTCGCCATCGATCCCCTTTTCCGAACAAATGTTATGTCATTATTCAAAAAAACAAAAAAGCGTTTTTCTCGTGAATAGTGTTTTTTACTTTTTCTCTAAAAAACTTTTATTAGAGATTTCATCTCTCCATCTTAAATAAACGCTACGACGTAATTTGAAATTCTCAAAAAAATTTGTTTATTAGCGTTTTCTGCATTTTACGAATAGTTTTTGTGTTTTTTTTGAAAAAAATTATTTTCTCCCAAAAACTCTCAGCACTTATACATAATCACGTAACACATAAAATAGGTCATTAATCGACCTAAAACACAAAACACATAACAATATCAATAAAATTTTATTTATTAGATATTTACATTAAAAATACCTATTACAAGGTCATCCAATTTCTCTGGTCGTCACAGTTTGATCCTCAATGACCTAATCCACAAAACCAACTTCAATATATTAATCTTCACGGTACAACTTTTTTACTCGAAATAAAAGTTGAAAAAACTCTCCCTCACACAACAACCCAAGACCCAATTACACCATCTCTCAACTCTCTAGATGTTAGTATCTCTTGGTTGTGTTCTCCTTTTTTCTAAACACAAGACTCTATTTTATAGAGTACACACAACTCCATTTTTCTAATCTAATTAAGACACTCCCATATAATAAATATACTTACTATAAATAATACTACTTCCCAAATAATGATTCTACCAAAAAATAAGATTCCTTCTTATTATAGGACACCCGTTAAAAATAGGACAACTTCCTTTCCATAATAATTTTTTTTTTCTGAACAGGATTCGTTAGGTTACCTAATAACGTTGACATTTATTTGGAGAATATAGATGGAGTAGTTTTTCCTTATTTATTAATATTATTTATTTTTTTATTATAAATAATTGGGTTATTCACATGATTACTATGCAATTTATTTTGACTAATGATATATATATTGAGAATATATATACATTGACTTTTTGATTGTCAATACTTACGTGGATAAGTATTGGTGAAATTTTTTTGGAGAGATGTGTAATAAGTGTGACACTCTTATAATTCTTACTAATCACATGTATTGATAAGTTCTACAATTATAATTCGGCGTAAATTTATCGCAATACATAGTAACTTCATTTTTTATAACTAAAATGCACTTGCACCCCAAAAATTATAAGGTTGTCAGTTTGTACCCCAATATTTAAAATGTATATATATAGCTAAGTGCACACCAAGATCCTTTTCCGCTAAACAAAATATCGCCCTCCTAGACTTTAATCGGTCAAATTGTACCCTAAGTTTCTTTTTCACTAAACAAAATGCGCCCACCTTTGGGTGCAAATTATATTTTCTATAGCCGAAAAGTGCCTTAGGGTGTACTTGAATGCATTTTAAACATTGTGGTGTAAATCTCAACAACTTACAAACTTTGTATTGAAAAATGTATTTTAGACTGTTTTCTTACTAAGCAAAGAGAAATTTACTAACGAAGCCAACTAAATTACAACAATCCTAATGTCAAAAATGTCTTGGACTAAGGTAACACTTGATTCTCTTTTTATCTCTTTTTGGCATCACCTCTTTTTCGTGTAGAGGCAATCTTGTTTGATAAAATTTAGCCAACCTTTTTTTGGCTATCACAAAAAATGAGAATGAGTCGAGTCTTTTTAGAAAAAGAGGCTACTCATTACTCTTTTACCCGTTAATTACAGTTTTTTTTAATTTTTTTGCACTTTACTTCTCTCACTACACCACCCACCACCACCCACCATCACACCCATCAACTATCACAACACCACCCACCTACCACCAGCACTACAACCCACCATCCATCACCACCCACTACCCCTCACCACACCACCAGTACCCACCACCACCACCATCATCATCCAACCACCTTCATCCACCACCATCCACCATCCACCACCACCATCACTATCACCACCACCATTATTCATCACCATCCATTACCATTCACCACCACCCATCCATCGTTTCCACCACCCACGACCATGACCACCCAACCCACTACCATCACCATCACCAGCACCACCCACCACCACCACCACCACCATAACCAACTACTACCACCCACTTGAAAGTAGAATGCATACAAGTCAATCATGTATGATGATAAAGCATATATTTTGTAAACGATCTTATTTATTTATTAATAAAAGTATTCATTTATTAAAGGCATTTAATTATCTACATGATGCTGTTTTTATAATGTGTAAATAACCCATAGTTTTAAGCAATGCTTTTAGAATCATGATGTTGATCATGCTAATGAGATCTAAATTCTTAAAAAACTTAAAAACTAAAATAGTTTTCAATCGTGGGATTACTAAAAAAGGGATTAGTAAATTCGGATAGATTGGTACATAGGTTGCTTACTCATTGGATGAGGATGACTGATCTCATGATCATTTGTGTGGAGACACTAAAGCAAGTATGTAGGTGCTTATTAGAGAATAAGTTTACTGAACGTGACTCGCTATGGAATAGATAATGGAGTTTTACTCTCCTGTCAATAGGAATTCCTAATGTGATAGTAGTACAAGTGATCCTTGGACTTGAGATCATCATAATATCTTGTGTGTAATGAATTATACTTTGACTTATTCTTTAAGACCCTTAGGGTATATCAAAGGGTATGCTTGGATATAATGAGTTACATATGGAGATAATGAATGATCAATAAAGAATCTATCACTTCTAGTAAAAGAAGAGATATATCATATGATTCATTAAATTACAGCCCAGTAGTCCTTGTGTGATAATCCGAATTTTCAGAAATTGTTAAAATAAGAATTTAATGAATGAAATTCTTGTTATGACGTGTTTTGCGTGTAAGTATATATATATATATATATATATATATATATATATATATATATAAATTCATATATTGGGATGATGAGGTTTAATAGTTAATTAAACTATTGAAGAAATTAAATGAAGTTATTACGAAAAGGAAATTAACTAAATATTATTAGTTAATTTAATTAAGTTAAAGATTATATTATGAAATAATACAATTTGGTTATTATTTCTTGTTGGCAGTGGAATTATTATGAATTAAATCTCATAAATAATGTGAGTATTCACTTAATTAAAATACTAAATTAATATAAATATAATTGTTTTAATAAAATATGAAGGTAATATATTACATGTAAGAGTAATACGTTTATGTAATGGCTTAATATATTATATTTAGCCAAGTGAATGTAAATGGGTATGAGAATGAGAAGAACCAATATAATTATAAATAAATATTGGTGTTAGGATTAATGAATAAAATAAATATTCAATGGAAATTATTATGAAATAATTTATTTAAGTATGATGGTATTAAATAAATTGATTAGTATTTAAGTAGTGATTAGATGTATGGATTAAATAAATTGTATTGAGACAATTTATGCGAGAAAAGGAATTAAATAATTATATATTATAATTATATAATTCATGTGAGTTAATTAAAATAAAGGGAATAAATATTAATTATTTTAATGGAAAGGTTTATTTTAAGTTGAGGTGTTATGAATATAGTTTCGTAATGTATGGAGTAATAGTTATACATATTATAATTGTATAATTATTCAATGTAGCTAGTTAAATAATTTAGCAATAAAGTGTAGTGTGACATAGGTATCATATAGTAAAAGGAATATTAAAATAATCAAAAAGAGAGTCTAATGGAGTTAGCCAAACAAGGCTTAGAGACTCCATATTTTTAACGGCTGGAGACTTTTTCTTTGTATAACCGATACAAATTAAAATTACGTAACTTTCATCAGTTTATTCCTCATTCACATGAGTAGAGAAAACACAGAGAGAAAGATAGAGCTTAGAGAGAAATTAAGAAGAGGGAAGAGAAACTCTGAGAATCAAGATGAAAAAGAGGATTAAACAAGGACTTCCAATCATCTATTCTAAATTTAAAGAAGAATCAAAGGTAAATTTTTTTAGTTTCTAGCTTTGATTTTATTTTTTAAAAGTTCTTCTTTGTAATTAATTTTGAGGGTTAAATTGTTAAGATATTGATCATATATGTTAATTGGTATGTATAATTTGCTATATGTAATCTATAACAGGTTTTCATGTAATCATATTCGTGGAATCATGTGTTAGAAGAAGAAATTTGGTTTATGGCGTAGTATATGTATTTTGGTCCATTTTAAGGCTTAAATTGATGGTTAGATCATGTTTATAATCTGAAATTTATAATATATGTTGTTAGTATATTGAAAGACGAAAAAAACGAAGTTTAAATGGATGGATTTGGTTAGGAATCGAACTCGTGGTGAATGATTTCGCTGAAACATGTGACAACATGTAAAACTAATATGAACATGAGTTTAAGGTTAAAATTTAGGTTACTTAATGTTTCTGTAAATTATGGATTTCCTTGGTATGTTGTATTTCTATGAATTACGAATCCATAGAGTCAAAAACGGACTCAGTCGGATGTGTATAGCTTGAGTTATGGAGATTAGAAGAATAAAAGGGTCAGAAAATTCGCAAAAATAGCAAACTGGAAAAAAAAATCGCGTAACAGGCTGCCAGTGGCGCAGCTGCGCTGTCCCCAAGGCTATTTGGGGCGCAGCTGCGCCGGAACAGTGTCAGGAGGAATTGTTTTGACCTCCTATGGTAAAACAACCATAACTTTTTCATACGAACTTCGATTGAGGAGATTCAAGATGATTCGGAACGAGCACGAGTAGACCTACAACTTTTGTTCTTTAAGTTTTTCAATTTGAGGTCAGTAGCAAGGATAAAAATGGTCATTTTTGGGACTGATGTGTACTCGGAGGCAATCGGAGGGCGTCGGGCATGCACGTATGCAAGTGTAGTGCTTCTAACGGTAAAAGATGTTGTTCTAAGTTATAAAACACAAATGTTAGTATATATAATGATGCTTAACATTAATAAATGATGTATTAGATCAGTTGTATAAGCACACTAAGCATGCACAAGAGAGATAATTCGGGCGGGTGACGAATGAACGTCGAAATGCCGTGACAAGTGTTAATGAACGTAAAAAGTGTTTTAAGTCATATGAAATGAACATTATAAGATATGAAATGAGGTTAGTATAAAACCAATAAGTAGTCCTAGCAAGACTTAAACACTTGAATGAATTTTGAATATTACAAAAAAGAAATATAGTGAAATATAAGTCGATAGTTAACACATCAAATTGAACATTGTGTATTGATTAATAAGAAGGGTTATGGGATGTAGAGTAAAGTTACATTACAACTACTATGCGTTGCTATGTGACTAATAGTTGATGTGCATGATTATATAATTGTGTAGGGCACGTGAAGTGCAGCTATCCGTAAGCTGTTAAACTGTTATTGGTAAACAACGATCAAGGCAAGTCTTTCAGTTCCTATTTTCTACGTGCACTTGATGATGAACTATTTTAAATTATTTTGCAAAGAGCATGATATGTTGTATATATGTTGTAAGCATGAAATGTTAAAGTCAATTTATGATTACATTGATTGATTAAAGAATGTTGATTGAGTAAGGAATTCAATCTTCATATTTGTTATGTGATGTAAAGCATGTATGCCATGTTACTTTAATTATTATGAGATGTATGTTGAGCATGTATTTATGTGCTATGTGATGCATGAAAGCTGTTAGATCTTGCTGAGCTGTTGAGCTCATTCTTGCAAATAATTATTTTTGCAGGTTAAGGATTCAAGGTAACGCTATGTGCTACTTGAAAGAAATGAATAAGATGTAATGCATGAAGATTTATATACTTTGGCTGAATTATTATTATTTTGGACCCTGTTTAAGGTTTCAGATAATGTATTTGATAATGTATGATGGTTAACAGATGTTGAGTTGTAAAGTTTAAATTTTACCCGATGTATAAGGGTTATTGAACGTGATTGTAAGTTTTAGTTTATAATAACTCTGACGAAGTGATTCATGAAATAAGGTTGAATCAAAGTTATGTAATGATAAAGGTCGAGATTCAGGGATAATAAAGAATGAATAATATAAAAGTTTTAAATATTCTGTATTTTTAGTGATTGTATCATTGATTAATGATGTAAAGTCTGAATAAGGATGTATTGTTAACGACCGATGTCGAGAGTTGTATTGTATGAATTTTGGGGTCGTTACACCTTGGCCAAGGCAGAATGAAATTAGAAATGATTTTTTAATTTGCATTATTTGGAGTTGTGCATTTTCTAATCAAAATACATATAATTAAATAAAATAAGACTTAACTGTAAATTCATGTCTTATATTTAATTGGGACATTGTATGGTGGAAGAATTGAATTGTACGGGAACTATTAACTCACAGGTTCTTTTATGATTAATATTGAAATTTATATTATCTGAAAAGTCGTCGATTGCTTGGGAGGCTTATCCATATTGTAGAATAAATGTTATTTATTTAAATGAATTATTAGTTTAATTTATTTATTTAAATAAGATTAAAATTATTTTAATTAATTTATTCACAACCGGTTTAATATGGATAACCTAAAGGATCACACCATAAAAGAAAGAATAATTATTTAATAAGATAATGACATAATAGTAATAATGCATTAAGTATAATTAATTTAATCTATGATGATAGAATAAATTAAATAGCTTAATATTTATTATTTAATATTTTGAAAATATTAAATATAAATTAATAAGAGGAGTCTTATTAATATTATTACAATTATTATTATTTTAATTGTAAAGGAGTTTAGAAATTAATTTAATATTAGTACTCTTATTTATTCCTAATAAGATTAGGAGGCAAATTAATTAAATGAATTTAATTAATTATTTCCAATGTGATTGGAAGCCTAAATTAATTAAAGGAGTTTAATTAATTAAATGAAACCCCATGTTTAATAGGATTAGAAGGGTTAACCAATATCTATATAAGAGGAGTCTTATAATAGATATCAGTTGATGCAATTTTAATTGTTGGAGAGTACTTCTTTTCTATAGAGGATAGAAAACTAGGGTATAGCCAACAACCTCCTTCTTGAATAATTCATTTTCTTTGGTTGATCACCTCTAGAGGCCAAGCACTTGGGTGACTAACGTTGATCAAAGAAAAGAACCTACCCCGAATATTCAAAGAGATCGTGACGAATAAGTAGTTGAACTTGTACCTGTGGAAGCTTCGTTCTACAATGGTATGATTACATAACTTCTTATTTATCGTTTTAAATTAGTAATATGCATAAAGGATGATCCGTGTAATGATTTTGTTGAAAATTTTTAAACTCTGATATACTATGCTTCCGCTAATTTTGCAATTTGATGGCGCCCACGATTTCATACATGCCCAACAGTGGCATCAGAGCCAAACCTTTATGCAATTATTAATTTTTTTGATTTCATATACGTATGTGTATCTATTTAGAATAATTTATTGGGCATAATTTTCTTTGTATAATTTTTTTTTTGAAAGAAAAAAAATAAAAATAAACGAAAAGCACTTATTTTGGGGCCAAATCGCGAAATCTCTTGTTTTTTTTTGGGAGCAATTCACGAATTCAAGGGGATTCAGCATATTTGAATCCTTTTTTTAAAACAAGTGACCAAAGGATTTTCAAGGCTGACCCACGAATTGCTTATGTAGTAAAGATTTCAACTAAAGGATTCAAAAAGTGACCTGAAGCCATATTGTACGGTTATTTTATATATATATATATATATATATATATATATATATAATCGATATATATTATCCTTAATAATTTTATAATTAAAATAAAGAGTTTATTTTAATCTTGAAATTGAATTTTATGAAATTTAAAATTGTCCATTAAATGATACTCATATATATATATGGAATGGTTTTAATTCATGATATGAATATTTATTTATTGATGAATATGATGATATGTATGATAATAAATGTGATTGATTATGGACTATTAACCAATGTGATTGAATTTTATTTTAATTGAATGCTTGAATTAATGAGTTTTATTAAACGGGGTCTGCGTACATCGTCTTCTCTGATTTTTTTCTTGATGTAAAATTCTATCTCCCTCCTATGTTCTTCCCCTTGACTGTTGATCAAAGTTTTTATTTAATTTAAATAATTTATGTAATAGAGATAGTTAGAATTATCTTGAAGAAATTGAAGACCAAGGAGCAAGGAGCGCGTGAAGACCTGTTTGTATGGAGCCTGAGTTTAAATGTAATAGTTGCGTTTAAATTTAATTTTTTGCACTCCTAGGTTTGGCCTTTTGGTTCACTTGGTGGCTCTAGTGAACCAAAATAGAATAAAAGTCCATAATCAATTAGTATTCTTGTTGGTCGTTTTACCGATCAATATATTCGTGCAAACATACACGGTCAACAAGTAATAAAGAGTAAGTACAGATATCGTTCCCATGGAGAATTAAATAATAAAAGTTCGCCAAACCACTAGCCCATAACCATCTCAATCTTATTTAAACGAGCGATAGAGTGTTTTAATTAAAAACTAAATAAGTAAACTTAAACTAATTAACCATAAAGTAAAGTTAGATAATGAAGATATGAGATCTCAACTTCCCCTAATGATTCATCTAAATCAACATACTCCCAGTTAGGTCAAATTAATCGTCACAAATTGTTAGTCGAGAACACGAAAGTGAGATAAGACCATCTTTCAATACACCTAATCCATATCACATACAATTCACAGATGATAGAACGCACATGAACACCCACATTACCTAAACCACTATATGTCTATGCGGTCTACAAATAATTAAGGTTTAAATCCAGGTTCTCAATTGACTATGAGCGGCGCTTCGGTATATGTCTATCCTAAGCACAAATTATACGTCTAACGCCATGTAAACATACAATCATCCGCTACTACGATTAGATCTAAACTCACATTTCGTCTTTCAAGTCCATATAGGTTATCACAGTAATTAGTAGCTAATCAATTAAGCAATGAAAGCATGAATCGTAACAGACAATCTCATAGCAATCAATAAGACCAACATGGAAGCATATCAATATAAACTACTCAAAAGGTTCCATTGAAATCTCAAAATAGAGTTTAAGATATCATAATGAAGCACATCTATCATCCACAAGTTGAATACACATCATGAGATTACAAATAGAGAGCAAAGAGAGTATAAAGATAGAAAAATGCAAATCTGAGTTCTCAAGCTCCAATATTGAATCTTCAATGCTCTCCACTTGTTTCAATCTTCTTCTCTAATTAAACCTAGGGTTCTACTCTAATCTAACCTAATCTAATCAAGAGAAGAAGAGAAGAGAACAGAATATGTAATCTATTCTAACCTAAGGGTGGAATCCCCTTTAATCTACTCCTATGTTTATATCTTTAAGCCCTAATATGAATGCCCCCCTCCATTTGCTTCAAATCTCACTCTTTAATGAAAAAGTCAAGTCTGGTCACGTTCAGGAGTGGTGCGGTCGCGCTGGGAATGGCCTGGAATTGGGCGCGGGCTTGCTGGAAGGAAATATCAAATTTTTGGCCTGGGGATGGGCGTGGCCGCGCCCAAAATACACTACAAACTGGGGCAGCTGCGCCGCTGGAATTTTGCTGCAGTGCACTCTGGTAGAACAGCCATAACTTTTAATCCGGGAGGGGTTACGAGGCCTGCTACCTGTCAAATCGAAGCAATCGAAGAGATCTACAACTTTCATTCTTTGAGCATTGAGAAAAAATGGACGAATGAAGGTCTAAATTGAGCTCCAAGTGACAGCTATGCAATAGAAACCCAAAACTGTGAAGTTAAGTTCAACGTCCGTTGGTAAAAGGGCCATAACTCTCGCCTCCGATCTCCGATTAGGATGATTCAAGATGTTTCGAAAAGCTTATAAGATGCTCTACAATATGACCCAAGTTCCAATCCAAGAACATGAAATGAACATGAAACCCCCCCCCCCCAAACGATGTCCGGATTGTATTTCCTTCCCATTTTTGCTTCAAATACCACCAAGAGAGTTCCCAATATGAAAACTACATAAGAAAGCAAAAATGCATGAAAATCACAATGATACTTGAGTTTAATAAACAAAACAAGTTAGATAATATCTGAATAAGTGGTCATAACAACCACTTATCAATTCTATATGTGCATGCTAGTATTATATATATTATATTTTATGCAAATATGCTTCACATGTTTTAATAAAATGACGCGTATTTTATATATATATGTGCATGCGCGCTAAACAAGATGAGACAAATAATAACAAACCCCTCAAAGAAATTATATTAAGTCTAAAACGTTTAAAGATATTTGGAATATTGAACGTCGCCTTCTAGCATTATAAATTAATAGAGTATTAAATATTTAATACGAGTTTGTTGTGCACACACAAGGCGAGTATTGCGTATTTAAGATATTAATTTAATCACATTTGATGATTATAAAGTTAATTGAACAATATTATTTTGTTGTGCACACACAAGGACAATATTTTTCTTTTTTGAATATATAGAGTGCTAGGTTGGACTTAACTTAAATCATTTTAGTTCGGATGTGCACACACTTGACCATTATGATCTAAGAGGCAGAATACAAGGAGTCACATGCTGATGTGATTGACAAGAGTAGTCTACCTATTTATTTATATATCGTTTATTGTGCACACAAATGCTATATACATTTGAAATGAGATCCTTAATCTCACTAGCAAATCTTTAATTAGATGTTGCCAAACTATATAAGTGAGGGTAATATAGTTTGAAGAAAATAGTGGGAGATACCAATCTAAAATAAGGCCTAATTTATTTTTTTATGTAAAATTAATAAAATGAATGTTTGCTAAAAAGTTACCGTTTCACATACAGAATTTTAAAAATGTCAAAATCACTTATTTCACTACGTAGTATACTTGATGCTAATAAACTAACCGAGCTGAATTACATGGACTGGTTAAGGAATCTTATAATAGTTCTCTCTGGTGAAAAGATTTCTTGTGTCCTAAATTCACCCGTTCCTGGAACTGTTCTAGATTTAGCCTCTGAGAAAGAGTTGTATGGTGAACAAAGTAGGACTGCAAGATATGAGATATCTAAGGAGCTCTTCCGATCTCGGATGATCGAGGGCACTGCCATCGAGACTCATGTCCTTAAGGTGATCAATCTGATTGAACGCCTCAGATAGCTTGGGTTCATCATGGATGGGGAGTTGAGTCAAGACTTGGTCTTGCACTCACTCCCTGAGACCTTCTCGCAGTTCGTCGTTAATTTTCACATGAATAAGTTAGATGTCAGCTTGCCTGAATTACTTAATATGTTGAAAACTGCAGAAGGTCACTTCCCATCCAAGAAGAACCATGTCTTAATGGTGGATTCTTCCAAGAAAAGTAAGAGGCCCAAGGTATATTCTGAAAAGAAGAAATCTAAGAAGGCTAAGGGCAAGGTGAACATAAAGGAACAAAAGAAACTTGATCCAGCTAGCAAAGGAATGTGCTTCTATTACATCGAGCCGGGTCACTAGAAAAGGAACTGCAAGAAGTTTCTGGCAGAGAAGAAGTTTGGAGAAGCTTCGATTTCCAATCAAGGTTTGTTCATGATTGAAATTAATTTTTTCTGAAAGTCATAATTCTACTTGGGTAATGGATACCGGCTGTGGTTCTCACATATGTAATACTGTGCAGGAACTAGTCAGAAGTAGAAAGCTAAATAAGAATGAGGTTGTCCTACGAGTGAGAAATGGAGCAAAGGTTGTTGCATTAGCTGTAGACACTTATTGTTTAGCACTGCATACGGGCAAATCCATTTATTTAAATAACTGTTATTTTGTATCGAATATCATTAGAAACATTATTGTTATTTTTGTATTAGATATGGAAGGATTTGATATTATAATAAAGAACAACCGTTGTTCTATTTATAAAGACAATATTTTATATAGTATTGGTAATCTGTGAAATGGACTTTATATACTTGACTTGCATGAAAATATACTTCAAATAGAGCAAACTAAGAAAAAGAAAAGAGATGATGTTAATTATACCTATATATGGCACTGTAGACTCGGTCATATCAATGAAACAAGATTATCCAAGTTGCATAAGGATAGGCTCTTAGAGCTGTCCGATTTGGAATCATATCCAACTTGTGAATCTTGTCTCATGGGTAAAATGACTAAATCTCATTTTAGTTGAAAAGGAGAGAGAGTTATAGAGTTGTTTGCGTTGGTTTACACAGACGTTTGTGGACCTATGACACCGAATGCATGGGGAGGGTATTCTTATTTTATTACTTTCACTGATGATCACTCAAGATATGGATATGTGTATTTAATGAAATACAAATCTGAATCGTTTGAAAATTTCAAAGAGTTCAGAAGTGAAGTAGAGAAACAAACTGCCAAAAGTATTAAGATTCTTCGATCAGATAGAGGTGGTGAATACTTAAGCGGCGAGTTTCTCGATTGTCTCAAAGAAAATGGTATAATCTTACAATGGACTCCACCAGGTACACCACAGTTAAATGGAGTATCTGAAAAGAGAAATCGAACATTGTTGGACATGGTTCGATCCATGATGAGTTTTATCGATCTTCCAGTATCATTCTGGGGTTATGCCCTAGAAGCGGCTGCATATCTACTAAATAAGGTCCCATTGAAATCCGTTCCCAAGACTCCATATGAGATGTGGACAGGGAGAAAACTTGGTCTTAAGCATGTTAAGATTTGGGGATGTCCAACTTATGTGAAAAAGTTTCAAAATGATAAGCTTGGGACTAGATCTGATAAGTGCACGTTTGTGGGATATCCTAAAAAAATTTTGGGATACTATTTCTACAATCCTACTAAGCAAAAGGTGTTTGTTGCGAAACACGCTGCCTTCTTGGAAAATAAATTTATCCTTGAAGAGGCTAGTGGGAGGAAAATAAAACTTGAAGAAATTTAAGAACCACAAACCACTACAGATCAAGTGGATGAACCTGTCCAAGTAGAGACACCTTCTGTACAACACCCTGTTCGTAAATCTGGAAGAGTACCAAAGATACCTAATAGGTTTGAATTCATCAGAGAGGATGACAATGAAGTACATGTCATGAATGATGATGATCTATTGAATTACGAACAGGCTATGAGTAATAAAGACTCAGGGAAATGGCTTGAAGCTATAAAATTCAAGATGGACTCCATGGATGAAAACCAAGTATGAACTTTGGTTTCACCACCTGAATGCATTAAGCCTATTGGGTGTAAATAGGTCTTTAAAAGAAAGACTGGAGAGGATGACAAGGTAGAGACCTATAAGGCCCGACTGGTTGCAAAAGGTTTCAAACAAAGATAAGGAGTTGACTATGATGAAACCTTCTCACCAGTAGCTATGCTCAAGTCCATTCAGATTTTGCTTGCAATTGCAGCTTATTACGAATATGAGATCTGGCAGATGGACGTGAAAACGGCATTCCTCAATGGGAAACTTAAGGAGAATGTGTATATGACACAGCCAGAGGGATTTATTTCAAAGGTTAGAACAAATCAAGTCTGTAAGCTGCAACGATCCATTTATGGATTGAAGTAAGCTTCTCGTAGACGGAACATCTGTTTTGATGAGACAATCAAAGAGTTTGATTTTATCAAAAATGAGGATGAACCATGTGTGTACAAGAAGGTTAGTGGGAGCGTAGTTTCATTCCTTGTATTATATGTTGATGATATATTACTGATATAGAATAACATTCCTATGCTACAATCGATAAAAATTTGGTTATCTAAACACTTTTTCATAAAGGACTTGGGAGAAGCATCCTATATTTTGGGGATAAAGATCTATAGAGATAGATCGAAAAGGATGTTTGGCTTATCCCAAGGAACGTACATTGATACCATGCTAAAGAGGTTTAGCATGGAAGATTCCAAAAGAGGTCTCATGCCGATGAGCCATGGAATAAATCTCTCCAAGAAACAGGCCCCAAAGACACATGAGGAGAGAAACCATATGAGTAAGATCCCTTATGCTTCAGTAGTAGGATCTATCATGTACGGTATGATATGTACTAGACCGGATGTCGTTCATGCACTTAGTGTAACGAGCAGATATCAGTCGAATCCAGGAGAAGAGCACTAGAAGGCAGTGAAAAATATCCTAAAGTACTTACGAAGGACTAAGGATGTATTTCTTATCTACGGTGGGTCTGAATTAAAACTTGAGGGCTTCACAGACTCAAGTTTTCAAACGTTCCAAGATGATAGTAAATCCGTTTTGGGGTATGTGCTTACCTTAAACGGAGGCGCAGTGAGTTAAAAAAGTTCCAAGCAGCAAATAGTTGCTGATTCTGTGACAGAGGCAGAGTATATAGCTGCAAAGGAAGCTGCAAATGAAGCTGTTTGGATGAAAAAGTTCATAACCGAACTTGGTGTGGTTCCTAGCATTGGAGGAGCAGTTCCCTTATACTGTGACAACACCAGAGCTGTTGCACAGGCTAAGGAACCAAGGTCTCATCAGAAATCCAAACACGTATTGCCGCGATTTTACTTGATCAGGGAGATCATTGAAAGAGGAGACGTCATCTTGGAGCGTGTAGACTCTCAAGACAACATTGCAGATCCATTTACTAAAGCTTTAACACAAAAATAGTTTGATCGTCACTTAGAGAAGGTGGGTATGAGATACCATGGCGATTGGCTTTAGTGCAAGTGGGAGATTGAAAGTAGTATGCATACAAGCCAATCATGTATGATGATAAAACATATACTTTGTAAACGATCTTATTTATTTATTAATAAAAGTATTCATTTATTAAAGAAATTTAATTATCTACATGATGCTGTTTTTATAATATGTAAATAACCTATAGTTTTAAGCAATGCTTTTAGAATCATGATGTTGATCATGCTAATGATATCTAAATTCTTAGAAAGCTTAAAAACTAAAATAGTTCCCAATCGTGGGATTACTAAAAAGGGGATTAGTAAATCCAGATAGATTGGTACATATGTTGCTTGCTCATTGGATGAGGATGATTGATCTCATGATCATTTGTGTGGAGACACTAAAGCAAGTATGTAGGTGCTTATTGGAGAATAAGTTCACTGAACGTGACTCACTATGGAATACCTAATGGAGTTTTACTCGCTTGTCAATAGAAATTCCTAATGTGATAGCATCATAGTATCTTGTGTGTAATGAATTATACTTTGACTTATTCCTTAAGACCCTTAGGGTATATCAAAGGGTATGCTTGGGTATAATGAGTTACATATAGAGATAATGAATGATCAATAAAGAATCTATCACTTCTAGTAAAAGAAGAGATATGCCCTATGTGATTCGTTAAATGACAACCCAGTAGTCCTTTGACCAAGGCAGAATGAAATTAGAAAGGAGTGACTCATGTCTTGACAGTAAATTCATGTCTTATATTTAATTAGGACATTGTATGGTGGAAGGATTGAATTGTACGATAACTATTAACTCATAGGTTCTTTTATGATTAATGTTGAAATCTATATTAATTGAAAAATCGTTGATCGCTAGGGAGGCTTATCCCTATTGTAGAATAAATGTTATTTATTTAAATAAATTATTAGTTTAATTTATTTATTTAAATAAGATTAGAATTATTTTAATTGATTTATTCACAACCGATTTAATATGGAGAACCTAAAGGTCACACCATAAAGGAAGAATAATTATTTAAGAAGATAATGACATAATAGTAATAATGCATTAAGTGTAATTAATTTAATCTATGGTGATAGAATAAATTAAATAGCTTAATATTTATTATTTAATATTTTAGAAATATTAAATATAAAACAATAAGAGGAGTCTTATTAATATTATTACAATTATTATTATTTTAATTCTAAAAGAATTTAGGAATTAATTTAATATTATTATTCTTATTAAATTAATTTAATATTAGGCAAATTAATTAAATAAATTTAATTAATTATTCCCAATGTGGTGGGAAGCCTAAATTAATTAAAGAAGTTTAATTAATTAAATGAAACTCCATGTCTAATAGGATTAGAAGTGTTGACCAATATCTGTATAAGAGTAGTCTTATTATAGATATCAATTGATGCAATTCCAATTGTTGGAGAGTACTCCTTTTCTGTAGAGGATAGAAAACTAGGGTTTAGCCAACCACCCTCCTTCTTGAATAATTCCTTTTCTTTGGTGGATCACCTCTAGAGGCCAAACACTTGGGTGGCTAACGTTGATCAAAGGAAGGAATCTACTCCGGATATTCAAGGAGATCGTGACAAATAAGGAGTTGAACTTGTACCTGTGGAAGTTTCGTTCTATAAGGGTATGATTCCATAACTTCTTATTTATCTTTTTAAATTAATAATATGCATAAAAGATTATCCGAGTAATAGTTTTGTAAAAAAAAATTTAAACTCTAATATACCATGTTTTCGCTAATTTTGCAATTTAATTGCGCCCACGATTTCGTACAAACCCAACACCACTACCACTCACCACCACCACCACCCCACCCACCACCACCACCACCACCACCAGCGCCATATATTATTGTAATTATGTAAAATTATCATAATTATTATTATATTTTATTAGACTCAAAATATTTTACTAGTTCTACATTATTAAAAATTTTATTTAAATTAATTATTTAAATTAATTATATTTTTAATAAATTAATATCAGGATAAAATAGTAAAAATATTATATTAAGACATACAATAAAGACTGATAATCAAATAACTCTTTTACATTTTAACTTTGTTTTAAAAAGAACATCTATTTTAATAAGCTATGTGTGACGCCCCCAGAATAGGTCCAGTCCACCCAACCCATTCTGAGTCGCCAATTACATGGTACAGAATTCAAATACAACTTTATATCACACGGTCGTGCAAAATACGACCACACAACTGTGAGTGTCAATACAAATCGTATATAATACGAAATATTAATATTCAAATTCACTCTTTATTTATTACAGTAATTATCCCACTATTTTACAAAAATAGCGAGGACTACTACTGCTCTAACTCGGACCATCACTCTGTCCCCCGACTAGTTCCCGCACCGTTCTCATTTCCTGAAGAGGACAATAGATGAAAAGGGTGAGCTCAACTAGCCCAGTAAAGAATATTATGACTAAGATAATGAAAAATAAATTATCGTTAGCCTTCAACAATTCAGATAAAATATTATGGACAACAAGTTTTAGATCAATATTCGCAGCGGAAATAACAAATCATTAGAAGGGTTAAGCAGAGAATGAAGTCTACTATCTTCTATGATTTAAAAGTCCATCATCAATATTTTATCCCTGTAACATCAATCAATAAACATCTCGAATCAAATATTCATCTTTGCACTACAGGCCAAAGATATTCATTTGCATCATCAGTAGTCATGTTCATCTCAACACCTGTCATCTTTGCACTACAGGCCAAAGATATTCATCAGGTAATCATTCATCTTTGCTCTACAGGCCAAAGATATTCAGTTACATCACCTTTTAGGACTGAGGATGATGAAAAATATTTCAAAGAACGAATCAAGTGAGATAAAAGACAAAGATCAAGGATTCGTATTTTAGTTTATCCAATTCACAAATACTTCGTAATAATCAATTGTGGAGCAAAATTCAAGAATAAAGCTCAAAACTTGGATACAATCAAAGATAGTAACCTTAACAAGTAATTTGGACAAACAGAAGAAATTTTAATTTTTCCGTGAATAGTGCCGTATACGTGAATAGTGCCGTATACGTGAATAGTAACCCCAACACGAAAAAAGTAAGAATTTCAACATAAAATTCATGACAATATTTCGGTATAATGATATTGAAAAGAATAACATCATTTACGAAAGAAATAACATCCCTTACCTCAAAAGAATAGTACCTCTGACTGGAATATCGGATATAATACCGAAGAAAACTTGCGCTGAATACTAATACTCAAAGTATTGAAATACTTACAAAAATACGCTCGATATTATAGAGAGAGAAAACTTCTGATTCCGGTGTGATTTTCAATTCTAACCTAAGCATCCTATTTATAGGAAAAGCTTAGGATGCCAAAGGAGACTAAAATAATAAAATATTAATTTTTTTTTCCAGCCGCCGACTGCTCTCCCAAAAAGCCATCAGCATATTTTTCAACCAAAAGTGGGTCCCACCCATTAAATAATATTTATTTTCTGAAACTTCAATAATTCATAATAAATAGCCCCTTTGTCAGAAAAATACAAATTCTATGTCCTTCTATAGGAAATTTAATTCTCTACAACTTTGCAGAAGAAAGTTTTTCCAAATTCCCAACATAAATTATCCGAAATCCACAAACAGATGATTTTTCACACCAAAATACTGATAAAAACACATCAGTACTAATTCCTTCTTTAATATCCACAAAATAAATATTTCGTTATCATATAAATCAATAATTAATTATTCACAACTAATATTATAGAACAACAATATTGACAACCAGGTCGTTCCCAGGAAAGAGGGGGCCTTCCGATAAGGACTTCTCCTTACTGGCGCGCAATTAAATAACCCCTCCTAGACAGAACTTCCTTAGACATTATCAATAATGATATCTAATAATATTATTCAAATAATATGAATTATTGAGTTGATAATGCGAAATACTGTGCAATGACAATTATTGAATCAATAATACAAAATATCAACTGTAGCCATTATTGAATCAATCGTAGCAATTATTGAGTCAATAAAATATCAATGTAACAATTATTGAGTCAATAATATAAAATATTGAACAGTAATTACTGTAACAATAATTGAGTAAGTGCCTTCTCACGTAAGACTCAATAATTCAAAATACTGTGCAATACCGTGTGCTACTGTGCAACACCGCGTATCACTGTATTTTAACCACCGGGTATTTCAACAGTACTAACGGTAACAACTACGCCGTTATTTTGTAAAAAGGTTATTTCTGTCGCTTTCTATATCTGACAGTTATTCCGTTGTGGGGTCCACAAAAGCTGCGCCGTCGTACGAATATTCCCCGACAACAAGAATATTCCACGACCAAACGAATATTCCCCGACAACAATGAATATTTTATAACCACTTGCTCATTTGAAAATATTAGCACATTTCACCCATAACTTTCACCTTTATCAATCAACACCTTACTATTTCGAAATAATATATAAAGAAAATTAAATCTTTATTCATAAAAGTTGGGGTCTTACAACCTCCCCTCCTTATGAAATTTCGTCCTCGAAATTGACGTACGTACCTGGTATGTCGAAAAGGTGAGGATACCTCGCTTTCATTTCCGATTCCAACTCCCACGTCATTTCCTCAATTGCATGGTTTCTCCATAAAACTTTAACTTGAGGTATAATTTTCGAGCGTAGGACATGCTCCTTCCTATCCAAGATCTCGACAGGTACCTCCTCGTACGTTAAATCTTCAGCTATCTCGTCTGGTTCTAACTCAATAATGCGGTTTGGATCTTTCACATATTTACGTAACACGGATATGTGAAACACGTTATGAACACGAGACATGCTTGGTGGTAAAGCAAGTCTATAAGCCACATTTCCTACTCGGTCAAGAATCTCAAATGGACCAATGAATCGTGGATTGAGCTTTCCTCTCTTCCCAAACCTCGTAACTCCTTTCCACGGAGCAATACGTAATAACACATGGTCCCCAACATTAAATTCCACGTCCTTTCGATGAAGATCCGCATAACTCTTTTGTCGATCCTGTGCCGTTTGTATACGTTGTCAGATCATTTGGATCTTTTCCGTAGTCATACGTACTAACTCCGGTCCCAACAAGGTTGCTTCACCCACCTCGTTCCAACATACTGGAGAACGACACTTTCTCCCATACAACGCTTCGAATGGAGCCACACCTATACTTGCCTGATAACTGTTGTTATAGGAGAATTCCACCAATGGTAAATACTTATCCCAACTCCCTTTGAAGTCTAGAACACAGAGTCTCAATAGATCTTCAAGAGTTTGAATAGTCCTTTCCGATTGTCCGTCCGTTTGAGGATGATAAGCCGAACTGAATCGTAAATTCGTGCCCATCGCTTTCTGCAAACTGATCCAAAATCGTGAAGTAAATCTGGGATCACGATCCGAAACTATGGATACTGGCATGCCATGCAATCTCACAATCTCATTCACGTACATATGAGCAAGACGTTCAAGGGAATAAGTCTCTCGTATTGGCAAGAAATGAGCAGACTTGGTTAATCTATCAACAATAACCCAAATCGCATCTATGCCTTGAGAAACCTTGGGAATACCCGTAACGAAATCCATCGTAATGTGTTCCCACTTCCACTTTGGAATCTCCAGTGGTTGCAATGGACCCTTCGGTACTTGATGCTCCGCCTTTACACGTTGACAAGTTAAACATCTCGAAATAAACTCCGCGATCTCTCTCTTCATATTGCTCCACCAAAATGTATGTCGAAGATCACGATACATTTTAGTACTCCCAGGATGGATTGCAAACGGTGTGTTGTGTGCCTCCATCATGATTCTATACTTTAAGTCAGAATCGTTAGAAACACAAAGTCTGGAGTTGACTCGAAGTATTCCCTCTTCATCGATTCTTGCTTCTGGAATAGCACCTTCTTGCACCTTCTTCTTCATCTTCATCAGCTCCGCATCCGTAGCTTGAGCAGCTTTAACATTATCAATCAAAGCTGGTTCTACGCGTATACTTGACATCATCGCATTCGTTCCCACATATGATCTTCTACTCAACGCGTCAGCTACCACGTTCGCTTTTCCAGGATGGTATTGGATGGTATGATCGTAATCTTTCAACAGCTCAAGCCAACGTCGTTGCCTCATGTTGAGTTCCTTCTGAGTGAAGAAATATTTAAGGCTCTTATGATCCGTATAAATCTCCACTTTCTCCCCGTACAGATAATGTCTCCAGATCTTCAACGCAAAAACGACTGCTGCCAACTCTAGATCATGAGTAGGATAATTCCTCTCATATTCTTTGAGTTGTCGTGAGGCATAGGCTATGACTTTCCCATGTTGCATGAGAACACATCCTAACCCTTTGCCCGAAGCATCGCTGTAAATAACAAATCCATCTGAACCAGATGGTATTGTCAGAACAGGTGCCGAAATGAGCCTCCTCTTGAGCTCTTGGAAGCTCTTCTCACATTCCTCGCCCCAAACGAATTTGGTATCTTTCCTAGTCAACTGAGTTAATGGAGTAGCGATTCGAGAAAACCCCTCTACGAACCTACGATAATAACCAGCTAAGCCTAGAAAGCTTCGTACCTCGGTCACCGACTTAGGTTGCTCCCAGCTTTGTATTGCTTCAATCTTCGCCGGGTCAACAGATACTCCACGTTTTGATACCACGTGCCCAAGGAATGCTACTTCCTCAAGCCAGAACCCGCATTTCTTCAGCTTGGCGTATAGCTTGTTCTCACGAAGCTTTTGAAGTACCAGCTTCAAATGGTGCTCATGATCTTCACGGCTTTTAGAATAGATGAGGATGTCATCAATAAAGACAACAACGAATTGATCTAAATACTCCTTAAATATACGGTTCATCATATCCATAAAAGCAGCAGGAGCATTAGTCAATCCAAAAGACATGACTAAGAACTCATAATGCCCGTATCGAGTTCTGAAAGCAGTCTTTGGAATATCCTCAATTTTAATCTTCAACTGATGATATCCAGAACGAAGATCGATCTTTGAAAAGAATTGCGCTCCTTGCAACTGGTCGAACAGGTCATCAATACGAGGTAGCGGATACCTATTCTTGATGGTGACATGGTTCAACTCCCGATAGTCAATGCAAAGTCGCATACTCCCGTCTTTCTTCTTTACGAATAAAACAGGAGCACCCCAAGGAGACGTACTAGGACGAATAAAACCGATGTCTAACAACTCTTGTAATTGGACCTTTAACTCCTGAAGTTCAATAGGAGCCATTCGATATGGGGTTTTAGAAATGGGTTTTGTACCGGGCTCAAGGTCAATAAAGAATTCAACTTCACGTTCTGGGGGTAGACCGGGAAGTTCTTCGGGAAATACATCAGGAAACTCATTGACAACGGAAATATCATTCAAATCTGATGTATTCTGGTTTAAATCAGTGACATGAGCTAAGAAAGCTTGACATCTGTTTTTCAATAAACGAATAGCCTTGTGATTTGAAATGATATTGACTGATTTTAGTGGTTTGGTGATTTGAATTCGTACAACAGGTTGATTAGGAATATGAAAACTAACAACCTTACGAAAACAATCAATTTTGGCATGGTAAGTGGTTAACCAGTCAATTCCTAAAATCACATCAAATGCAAGTATTTTCAAAGATATAAGATCAACAGGTAAGGTAAGGGTATCAATCTGAATCAAGCAAGATTTGTAAACTGTAGATGTAACGAAAGTTTCTCCTAACGGAGTTTCAACAGATAAGTCAAAGTCTAACTTATCAGAAGTCAAGTTCAAACGTTGAGCACAAGCAGGTGAAATAAAGGAATGGGTAGCACCGGTATCTAACAAGGTGTAAACTTCGCAAGAGTTTATGATGAGCTTACCCGTAATCACCTCGTGCGGATTCCTTGCATTTTGGGCTGTAACGACAAACGCTCTTCCAGGAATCACCGACTTTGACTTGTCTGCAACCGCCTTTGGAATCACCACCCCCGCTGGATTTGGTTTCGCAACAGGACAATCTCGAGCTATATGTCCTTCTTTTCCACAGTTATAGCATGCTTTGAAAAGTAGTGGGCAGTTTGGGCTGATATGTCCCTCTTTCCCGCATTTATAGCATACGACCGGTGGTCGTTCTCCTCCCCTCGAAACAGTTGATGCTAGTGCTGATGTCGACGTCTTCACGTTCTCATTGTTGTACCTTCTCTTCTTGAAATCTCCCCCCGATTCGCTTCTTCTACTATCATGGCCACGATTACCACCGGAGTGGTTACCACTCCTATCATACTTTCCTCCTCGCTGGTTGTCATTGCTCCGATGACTGCTGCCACCGGTACGACCTTGGTTGTTATCACTATCTCGTTCTAACAACTGGGCCCTGTTTACTACATCCGAATATAAAGAAAATTTATGAGAAATGAGGTATTGACGTATTTCGGGTTTCAAACCTCTTAGAAACATCCGCGTCATATGTTCCTCATTCTCCACCAAATGAGGTGCAAACCTGGACAGCTCCGCAAACTTAGCCTCGTACTGGGATACCGTCATGTTGTTTTGTTCGAGTCTAATAAATTCTACCTCCTTCATATGACGAATACTTTCAGGAAAGTACTTGTCATTGAATAGTTTTTGGAACGCTTCCCAAGACATCATGAGTGCGGTAGGCTGGGTACGCTTCACAGATTCCCACCAATAATCTGCCTCTCCACTGAACATAAACGTGGCGAATGGAACCTTCTGTTCCTCCGTGTATCCCAAAACATCAAATATCTTGGTAATTTGTTTAATCCACGTCTCCGCCTTGATTGTATCTGGCTTTTCCAGAAACTCTGGTGGTCCCAATTCTTTAAACTGCTTGGCAGTGACAACTCGCGTGTTGTTATTATCTCCACCTGTAAGTTGCACACGAGTCTCCCTCGTCTGGTTTTGCATGAACTGCAAAAAACTTCTAAACATCTCATCATTTATCGTTTGACCAGCGTTGTTTTCAGGAAGAACATTGCCTTCTTGTTGCACGTTCTCCTGGTTAACGATTAAAGGTGTCTCCACAGTCTCATTCACTTCGTTGTTAACATTCTCAGCTGCCATTCTCAAATACTGTCATAAAACAAGGGTTAATTAAACAAATTAACATACCACATATTAACCCTATGCTCCGACTAACCAATTAAATACCACATAAGCTTAGATAGGACATACTAGTGAAGGATTTACTCGTCTCTCCCCTCCTAGTTCTATTCCCCGATCTCCGCCAGAGATCATATCCCTAAGCTCTGATACCAACTGTGACGCCCCCAGAATAGGTCCAGTCCACCCAACCCATTCTGAGTCGCCAAATACATGGTACAGAATTCAAATACAACTTTATATCACACGGTCGTGCAAAATACGACCACACAACTGTGAGTGTCAATACAAATCGTATATAATACGAAATATTAATATTCAAATTCACTCTTTATTTATTACAGTAATTATCCCACTATTTTACAAAAATAGCGAGGACTACTACTGCTCTAACTCGGACCATCACTCTGTCCCCCGACTAGTTCCCGCACCGTTCTCATTTCCTGAAGAGGACAATAGATGAAAAGGGTGAGCTCAACTAGCCCAGTAAAGAATATTATGACTAAGATAATGGAAAATAAATTATCGTTAGCCTTCAACAATTCAGATAAAATATTATGGACAACAAGTTTTAGATCAATATTCGCAGCGGAAATAACAAATCATTAGAAGGGTTAAGCAGAGAATGAAGTCTACTATCTTCTATGATTTAAAAGTCCATCATCAATATTTTATCCCTGTAACATCAATCAATAAACATCTCGAATCAAATATTCATCTTTGCACTACAGGCCAAAGATATTCATTTGCATCATCAGTAGTCATGTTCATCTCAACACCTGTCATCTTTGCACTACAGGCCAAAGATATTCATCAGGTAATCATTCATCTTTGCTCTACAGGCCAAAGATATTCAGTTACATCACCTTTTAGGACTGAGGATGATGAAAAATATTTCAAAGAACGAATCAAGTGAGATAAAAGACAAAGATCAAGGATTCGTATTTTAGTTTATCCAATTCACAAATACTTCGTAATAATCAATTGTGGAGAAAAATTCAAGAATAAAGCTCAAAACTTGGATACAATCAAAGATAGTAACCTTAACAAGTAATTTGGACAAACAGAAGAAATTTTAATTTTTCCGTGAATAGTGCCGTATACGTGAATAGTGCCGTATATGTGAATAGTAACCCCGACACGAAAAAAGTAAGAATTTCAACATAAAATTCATGACAATATTTCGGTATAATGATATTGAAAAGAATAACATCATTTACGAAAGAAATAACATCCCTTACCTCAAAAGAATAGTACCTCTGACTGGAATATCGGATATAATACCGAAGAAAACTTGCGCTGAATACTAATACTCAAAGTATTGAAATACTCACAAAAATACGCTCGATATTATAGAGAGAGAAAACTTCTGATTCCGGTGTGATTTTCAATTCTAACCTAAGCATCCTATTTATAGGAAAAGCTTAGGATGCCAAAGGAGACTAAAATAATAAAATATTATTTTTTTTCCAGCCGCCGGCTGCTCTCCCAAAAAGCCATCAGCATATTTTTCAACCAAAAGTGGGTCCCACCCATTAAATAATATTTATTTTCCGAAACTTCAATAATTCATAATAAATAGCCCCTTTGTCAGAAAAATACAAATTCTATGTCCTTCTATAGGAAATTTAATTCTCTACAACTTTGCAGAAGAAAGTTTTTCCAAATTTCCGACATAAATTATCCGAAATCCACAAACAGATGATTTTTCACACCAAAATACTGATAAAAACACATCAGTACTAATTCCTTCTTTAATATCCACAAAATAAATATTTCCTTATCATATAAATCAATAATTAATTATTCACAACTAATATTATAGAACTACAATATTGCCAACCAGGTCGTTCCCAGGAAAGAGGTGGCCTTCCGATAAGGACTTCTCCTTACTGGCGCGCAATTAAATAACCCCTCCTAGACAGAACTTCCTTAGACATTATCAATAATGATATCTAATAATATTATTCAAATAATATGAATTATTGAGTTGATAATGCGAAATACTGTGCAATGACAATTATTGAATCAATAATACAAAATATCAACTGTAGCCATTATTGAATCAATCGTAGCAATTATTGAGTCAATAAATTATCAATGTAACAATTATTGAGTCAATAATATAAAATATTGAACAGTAATTACTGTAACAATAATTGAGTAAGTGCCTTCTCACGTAAGACTCAATAATTCAAAATACTGTGCAATACCGTGTGCTACTGTGCAACACCGCGTATCACTGTATTTTAACCACCGGGTATTTCAACAGTACTAACGGTAACAACTACGCCGTTATTTTATAAAAAGGTTATTTCTGTCGCTTTCTATATCCGACAGTTATTCCGTTGTGGGGTCCACAAATAGCTGCGCCGTCGTACGAATATTCCCCGACAACAAGAATATTCCACGACCAAATGAATATTCCCCGACAACAATGAATATTTTATAACCACTTGCTCATTTGAAAATATTAGCACATTTCACCCATAACTTTCACCTTTATCAATCAACACCTTACTATTTCGAAATAATATATAAAGAAAATTAAATCTTTATTCATAAAAGTTGGGGTCTTACACTATGATTACATAATTTTATCAAATTTATTAAATATACTAAATTGCAGTACATAACACCACCATTGCATGACATTTGTCATTCCCAAATTGTAATACATGTCCTATCTAATTAATGTGTTCATCCATTACTCCGGTTTTCAATT
This sequence comes from Panax stipuleanatus, assembly GCA_020205555.1. Lineage (NCBI taxonomy): Eukaryota > Viridiplantae > Streptophyta > Magnoliopsida > Apiales > Araliaceae > Panax > Panax stipuleanatus. Next base: position 6,002,762 of record CM035119.1, on the reverse strand, counting down.
GTCCTACATAATTACACCAGTTTTTAAATTTTATAATATTATACCTTTTATAATATTATACCATATATATATAAGTTTCAAAATTACTAACCGTGACAACCCAATAAATTCATTTTTTAGAATTTATAATCTTATACCATACATTATATCATACATATATATAATTCCACACTAATATGTTTATTTTATAATCCCAAAATCCACTATTTTTCTAAATGTTACTAATTTAATTATGTTAAAACATAATTATTATATCATAAAATCACTATTTTTCTAATATTATACCATTCATAATTATGCCATACATTATATCATACATGTATGGTATAATATTATAATACATGTATATAACAAAATCACTACCTATCTAAACTGTGCGGATATTATCATTACTAATTTAATTATATTATAACATAATATTATACCATTTATAATTATATTATAACATAATATTATACAGTTTAAAACATTTAAAATAAAATTAAAATAATAAATAATATCAATCATAACTTACTATGTTGATTTTATAATCCCCTAAATCACTATTTCTTGGCATTATGGTACTAGCATCCGGTATATCTCATGGTGTTTATATTTATGGCTTCTTCATCTATTACATTCTATTATCTGGGTTGTGGCTTTGCATGATTTGTTAAGTACTAGCATCTGGTAAATCATTTTTATCATCATTAAAAGTTTTTTTTAGCATCCGCTAAAGCATTTTCATCATCTAAATGATTTTTATATTATTGTTATTTAATTATTATCTCCTAAAATCACTATTTTTTAATCCCAGATTAATATTTTAATTTTATAATCCCCTAAATCACTATAAATATAAACTGTTATGATAATGTTAACTGTTATAATATTATCATTACTAATTTAATTATTATCTCATAAAATCACTACCTTTTTAATCCTAAATTAATATTTTAAATGTATAATCCTCTAAATCACTACAAATCAAAAGTGTTTCGGTAATGTCAACTGTTCTGATATTATCCTTTCTAATTTAATTATTATCTCCTAAAATCACTACTTTATGATATTATCATTACTGAGCTATTATCATTACTCTCTGTTATTTAACATAATTTTCTCCCTATAAATACATACCAACTATTATGCAACAACTCATGCTAAATCACTATAAATTTAAATTATTCTGATAATGTTAACTGTTCTAATATTATCATTACTAATTTAATTATTATCTCCTAAAATCACTATTTTTTAATCCCAAATTAATATTTTGAATTTATAATCCCCTAAATCACTACAAAGTTAAATTATTTTGGTAATGTCAACTGTTCTAATATTATCCTTTCTAATTAATTATTATCTTCTAAAATCACTATTTTATGATATTATCATTACTAAGCTATTATCATTACTCTCTTTTATAAAACTAATTTTATACATATAAATACATGCCATGCAATAACTCATGTTAAATCACTACAAATTTAAACTGTTATGATAATGTTAACTATTCTAATATTATCATTACTAATTTAATTATTATCTCCTAAAATCACTACTTTTTTAAGCCCAAATTAATATTTTGAATTTATAATCTCCTAAATCACTACAAATCTAAACTATTTTGGTAATGTCAACTGTTCTGATATTATCTTTTCTAATTTAATTATTATATCCTAAAATTACTACTTTATGATATTATCATTACTGAGCTAATATCAGTATTCTCCATTATTTATGACACCCCTAAATTCGGTATCTTAATTTCCACAAGTTTTAGTGTTCATTGTTCCAATATCATACAACTATCTACCCATAAATAATGAAATTCATTTATTAGATAAATAAATCATCATCTTACATCATCTGACATAATAATACATCATAAATCCCAGGTTATACTTAACATTAAACCTCTGTTGCGGAAACGTAAATAAATAAGTCTTAAATCATCACACATAAGTCTTGAACTTTAACATTGTTAATGACAACACAACTCTTCATCACTTGTTAGATTTTTCTTTTTCCTTGCTACTAGAAGGCTTACTAGACTGTTCATTCTTATCTGCAATGTTATTATGCAAGAGTGAGCACGAATGCCCGCAAGTATAAAAATATGACAGAATAATAACATGCGAATAAAAGAATTTTGAATAACAGAAAGCTCAACTTTTGAATCAAGAATATTAATCGAGAATCAAATTACTTCTGAGGGTCATTAAGATCTTGAACCGAGTCTTAGGTTGTCAAGTATATTAACCTTTCAAACCTTTAACAGTTATAAGACTATAAACTTTACTTCTCGTACTTAGGGAGATCAGCCCTTTGTACTGATACTATGCACACTATCTTAACGCTTAAAGCATCTTCATTAATCCCCTATATTAGGGTTGCTCATCTCAGTTTGACATCAGAATCCGCACCAAATAAAGTTAGTTTGGATAACTCAGTAATTGTTCTGGAATTTAGAACGCTCATCAACTATGGACTAGTCGAATCATATAAGGGTTCGCTAGTCTTAAAGAATTCAACAATAAATGATATTCAATTTGAATATTAACTTCTCAAGGATATACAATTGAATAAGTATTGTATAATTGAAATGATACTTTTAAAAGAATCATGACATCTTATATGAAATTCTGAACTTGAATAGTCAAGAATAAGAACTTTGCTCAATATAGAATTTAAATCTATAACTTGCTCAACAATAATAAGTTAGGGATAGAAAACTTGCTCAAGTGTAAAAGTTTGAGTTTAGGAAACTTGCCTCGTGTGCAAGCTACAATTATTACTCACTTCCTTAATTACTCTTACCTATCAATACATTCACAATATCAATTAATCACAAGTTCGATATGATTATTGATTTACAATAGTGTTCTTTAAACTCATTATTAGGTTTTCAAATAATGGTTTACGTTGATTAATTAACTTGTTAATTAATCACATAACTTAAGTTATTAACTTGTATTAATAACTCATTACATACATAACATGTCTTCATGTTAATTAGATTTAAAATAATGTCTTAATGTTTATAACACATTATTTAACCTTTACAAATAATAGTTTAAGTCACGTAATTAATTTATTAATTAATCACATAACATAAATTATGAAACTCATATCAACATTTTATCGTATATATACAACACGTGTTAATGTTCATTAGACTCACAACACATTTCACAAATTTCTAACACTTAGCAATTTTTTTCAAAAATTCAGGCCTGGCGCGGCCGCGCGCCGTTTAACCTTGCAGCCGGCGCGGCTGCGGAATTCCAGAATTTCTGGTTCGCGAAGAACACAGAAATTTGGCCATTTTCTCTAATTTTACACCAATACACTGATTAATAACGTTACCCATAAAGTATAAACTTCATAGAAATATTATACAACACTTATATCATGTTCTTAACATTCTAACACATAAAATTATACGAATTCAAATCATCAATTTCACTGTTCTTCATGACTTTTGTAAAGTTTAATGAAAAACCAACAATTTATCACTACGGATTCATTACTACACCGAATCCATTCATTTCAATTCCATTCCCTTTATTTTAACATATATAATCATATACATGTATCAATTTAAATATAAACATATGATTTAATCATTGATTTAACCCATACCCATATTTAATACTCTGTAACTTTGTAAAATCCAATTCTTGACAAAATTTCTTGGTGTGATAACTGTGAATCATGAATGGATAGCCTAAATTATATCATGGACATATGTTACTATATATATATATATATATATATATATATATATATATATATATATATATATATATATATATCCATGAAATCAATCAATTGTCAACTTTCTCCATTCACAGAGGACTTTTACAAAACACATACATGAAAACTCTGTAAATCCTTAACAACCCAATTAAGGCCAATTAAATCAAATTGATTACTTTAAAACATGTTTATACGTTAAAAACATGTTACAATCACATACCTACATAGATAAAGCCATATCGTAACCCAATTGGGAAACCCAAATTTTACAGAAACTTTAAAAATACGTATATGAAAAACTTTAATTTTGAAAACATAAAGAAGAATTACCCTTTAGTTAGTATGAAGATAATCAATTGATAACAACACAATGATCTCTCAATTCTTCTTTTCTCAATTTCTCTTAATGCCTTCTTCTTTTCTCTCTGATTTCTCTCTCAATTTTTTATAACTTTTCTCTGATAATGACTTAGAATAATGACTTAGAACAACGATTATACGTATTATATAAGTAGCCGTTGTATTAACAACGGATAAACTTCACCTAAGGCCCTGTTTGCCTTCCTTCTTTTCCTTCTTCCCCTTTACTTTAGTAACTAGTTTATAATATAGTTAATTGTAACACTTTAATTAATTCAATTAATCTTATTTAAATTAATTAAATAAAATAAGATAATTCACATTAAATAACATTGTCACATAATTAATATTTTTATTTATTAATTATGTCAATTCATTAATTTTTTAATTAATTAAAGTAATATTATGCTTATTTAATTAATTCATTTAATCAAATAAATTCAATTAAATATTTTCTTTGAACTATTATATTACTACGCATTAATTTAATCAATGTAACACATATAATTAAATTAATCTACCACAAATTCATGAATTAATTATTTAAATCAAAAATTAAATTATTTAAAATATTTATTTATTTTAATAAATATTTAAATATCTTTACAAAATTCTCGTTCGTCACAATTTAACCTAATTTTCTCCCAATAAATACATACCAGCTATTATGTAACAACTCATGCTAAAACAATTATTTCATTCTTATTATTTTCTGCTAAACATTTATCTTATTATTCGAGGCTTAGTGAGATTAGTGTAATGTGTAACAGACTTCAAATATGCATGGCACTAGCAATCATATCAATATAACAACTCGATGACATTGTGCATTACACTTTCTAAATATTTGTTAATGCTTTAAAATGAAAGAGGTACCCATGTTTATAAATATTTTTATCAAGAAATTAATATATATACACACACAAAACCTCAAATATTATCTCCTAGGATTTAGTGATCAGATTAATTATATATTTGGATATATATTTGCGCATAAAACTTTTACCTAACTCTATGTAACATATGCTACCAAAATTTGATCATCGCACAACAATCTATCATCTTCTTATTATATTTTAATTTATTAATTGCACGTATAAATTTATTATTAACAAAATGAATAATCCCACCGCAACGCGCGAAATTGTATCTAGTACTACCTAAAATAAAGTTACAAATTTGATATTACATAATTTTTCTGTACTTGAAAATTTTCACCATTATTTTTCTCATGCACGAAAAATTTGTTCATAAAAAACTAACTCCCTAGCTAAAAAACTTCTAATATAAATTTCCTTAAAAAAATAAATTTGATATCACCTTCACCAACTCTCGTATTCAAGTATCAAATGAGATATAACTACTGCAACTGAGATATCACCTTTCTCTTAATACAAAAACTTAATGCTGCAATGTTGAGAAACCATAACTGCTGTAATTTTAAGAAATAATATATCAGAACTTTCATCTGTAAATTTTTTATACTAAAAAACTTCACTGTGGAATCACCAGTTATTCCAATTAAACTATTAATTCTTCTAGCACCGCGTGTCTCGACTTATCTTCATCCAAAGTACTGACTTCTTTTCGATCAAAGTTCTAGCTCTGACGCCTCCATGTGTCTCTTGACCATACTTAACCAATGACCATACATGCAGAGGAATACTTTCACAATCAAGTCGTACATAGCTTTTAACATATGATATTTCCTTCTCCATTGCATCCAATTAATCTTTAAAAGAACTTGTTGATTTTTTCTTTGTTTTCTTTCAACTATGTCGATTCCTCTTCATTTTGCATATAATTATTAGTCAATAACTCTCCCATTTCACTATATTAGAGATTTTAGCTTAAATGCGTTCCATAATATTTTTAATCTCCTTCATGGCAATCATCTCCTTCCTTTATAAAGATCAACCAAATTCTTGGAACATATCGCAAGACATGGACATTTTTACACCTTCTACTAGTTTGTTCTCATTGCTCTTTTCATTAATCACTACTCCATTCTCTTTCCTCTTCGTCATTAAAACTTTTCCTACAAATTCTCACAATTGGTGCCTTACAAATAAGGTTGTAAATGAGCCAAATAGTTCGAGCTCGGTTCGGACTCGACTCAAAAAAATACAAGTGAGACTCGGATTCGTTAATAATATGATCCAAATTTAATTATAAAAAATAGTTCGAATAAAAAATATGAGTAGAATCTGAGCAAGATAATACTCGACTCGTTTAAAATTCAAACTACTCGAATTATCGATTGTGATTCGATACATACTTGATTGATACAGATTCGATTAGATACTCGATACATCCTCTTATAATATATACAAAATTAAATCAAATTAGGATAATTATTTATTATTATTATTATTTTTTTAATTATGATTTTATATTTGTAAAGTGTAATAGTAAATATATTTTCTAATTTATAAGTAAAATAACAAATTTAATTTATAATTATATTTATTATAAAACTAATTATTATGTGAAGACTCGAATTCGAGCATAAATTTAAAGCTCGCGAGTATTTTGAATATAATTCGATTCGAATCGAATCGAATTCCGAGTAATAAATATTCGAGTCGATTTAAATTTGAGTAAAAATTTTCAAATACAATTCTAATTCGAGTCGAATTCGATTATAAATTTAATGTTTCGAGTCGAATTCGAGCAGCTCTCTGGACTCATTTACACATTTACTTGCAAACTTGACTTTTATTCATCAACTTTTTAGAATATTTGCACTTTCTTTTCGTATCCAAACTTTTCCTTACGTAGTTTCAAAGCTCCTATTCTTATATTTCGGGATAACAAATCTTAAAGGAGGACAAAGAACCTCTTCTATCTGATGATTGATCTTCAATATGATTATCCTCTTTACCTAAGGGCGGATCCAGGAACTTTTCTCGTCCTGGGCTACCAAGTTGGCTGCTTTGTGATTTTATATCTCCCAACCTACACATCCGATTGCTTCCAAATTTTGATATGTTCTACATGGTATATCATAGTATTTTATAAAAATATAGCATGACCAAGTTGGGTTTGTTAAGATGGTATTACAGAGGCTTGAAAATGCCATGTTGACCACTTTTTTCATCAAATTCAAGTTTTTAGAAATTCTTTAAAACTTGATTTGGGCTTGATTTGATTCACTCAATTAACTTAATTAACATCATAACACGTATATAAAGATATCCTAGCCTCAAGCTTTGCTAAATTTTTGATTTTTATGCATGAATTCTCATTGAGGCAAAATTTCAAACATCTTGTGTGCGTGACTTAAATTTCTAGATTTCTTAGTTGTTTATGTTAGGAATATACATGAGAATGTTATTCCTATTTATATAAAATTTGATTATGAACTTAATGAATGAATATGCAAATATGTCTGCATTGAAGAAAGCTGTAAAGTCCTTAATAGATGATAGACATATGTACAAGAACTTAGATTGAAAAGATCAAAAATGTTAGGTTGATCCCACATAAACAAACAGCTTTGTGAAGTCCTTAAAAAGATTATTATGTACAAAGACTATGAATAGAAAGATCAAGCTTGTTAGGTTGATCTTATAAAATGTAATAGACAAGCCAGTCTAATTGTCGAGCACTGCACCAGCCTTCGTAATCTGTTAGGAGAGACAAGGAAGAATTAGAGTCTATCAAGACAGAACCGTATTCTGTAAAGATAGTCTCTCTTGAAGTTGTAGTCTGCCATGAGAGACAAGGCAGAATCGTGGTGTGTCAAGGAAGACTTTCTCGAAGTCATAGTTTATCGAGGAAGTCAAGTTCAGAATTGTGGAGACAGCCTGTCGAGCACATGCCGAGCGCCTGCCAAGCCAAGTCAAGAATTGTAGGCCTCACTCAAAGTCGTGGAGCCTGCAGATCATAGCAGAGGCAGAAATTATAGTCGGGTAGATCAGCCAAGAGACTGCAGTTGGTAAGGCAGAAATTGTAGTCTGTCATATGATCTGCTCTCAGAGTCGCAAATTACACTCGAAGTCGCAGTGTTTGCACAGCCAGAGCCAGATCGTAGTCTGCAGAACCAAAGCCAGATCGTAGTCTGTAGAACTAAGGCCAAAATATAATCAGTCAAGGGCTCACAAATGCCAAGAAAGAATAGTAGAGCACACCATGATTCTCAACAACTGAGCACTACTGAAGTATACAAAGATCGTAGTCTCTAGTAAGAGTAGTCAAGGTTTAGAATGCAATCTACTTGAAGAATACTAGAAAGCATTCACTAAATGGCCTGCAAGCAAACAGAAGATCAAAGCACCAAATTTATCAGCATGACAGAGTGACTGAGAAGTGAAGCCATTTAGGAGAAGTCTTCTACAAACAATCGTTAGAAGACAATGAATGAAGTGACTGTCAAAAGGAAGACAACGATTGTAGTGTCTGTCAAACCAACAGAAGACAACGATCGTAGTGATGACTGTAATCGTGGTATTTTTCCAAAAGAGCACCAGAAACTGATATAGCACATACAGAGATATTGACCAACCTATAGAGAATAGACGAAAAGGATTGTCTATGATAAGCATCACCATGAAAATTGAACGGGAGATCACATAGCAGAATATTGTGAGAGCTGAGCATGACTAATCAGAAGAGTCTTGCAAATCAGAAGGGCCAAAAAAGTCAGTCAAGTTATCTGTTCCTGATGCGAGTCAAGGCAAGCAAAATCGTTGAAGAACTACAAGATTAAAGAGCGAGAGGTTCAACATTGTCCCCAAAGAACACTCTTAGAATTGTAGTATTGTCAAAGCCAGTCATCTTGTAACATCCATAGACAAACTACGATCAAGCACATAGACGTCTGCATTAGAATCGTAGAGTTCGATCGTCTGATTATTGAGTCTCAACAATGTCTCAATATGAAGACTGACAATCGAGCATTGCTAATTGAGAGCATCGATGCAGTGAGTCATCTCTTTTGGTTCGGATCAAAGAAATAAAAATGAGTAGTAAAGGTGACTACCAGCCTGACTCGTGAAAGTGACATCTCAGAGGTGGTAGTTGAAGTGGCAGACTGCTGTGTCAGGAAAGTAAAAAAGGTGATGTCATGTCAAGTCAGAAGTTTGCATCAAATAACTCAGAATCTATGAAGCAATTTAAATAGCCTCCAACGGCTATATTCCAACGGGAAGCTAATGGAGGAGTATATAACAGCTGAAGCTTCAAAGGTGAAGTGCTATTGACTCTACGAGAGTTCTAAGGAGCTTAACATAAAAATGTCTCAGTGGTAGTGAGACTACCAAAGTAGAAGTGAAGCACATATGATGAAGAGCTTTAATAGCTAAAGGCTTCACTTAACACAAAGGAGAATGCCAACCACAATGGCATCTGAGTTGAGAGCCGAGAAGGCCAATAAAACAAGAGCTAGAGTGGCAGACTAGAAAGCAGAACTCCAGAGCCACTCTATGATTCACCATGATCGACCCAAGCTGAAGAGAAGTAGTTGTAGAGCAGAATCTGCACACAAGTCAACTAGTGTTTAAGAGATGCTAAGTACCAGAAGAAGTCTACCTAAAGTATAAAGACTTAGCAGATCCTCAATGGTGATAATGTGCTCAGCTGAAATCAGATGAAGTCAAGCATCAACAACAAAGATCAGCTGCACCAAGGAGAAGTGATAGACTGCTAAGTACTCAAGGATGTCGAGCTTCATGTACATTTTAGCAGTCCATCATTGGTGATCCAGTCTCGATGCAGAATGCCACAGGATCACACCAAGCTGCTAAGTACCAGAAGATGATCAAACTTAAAGTCATCTTAGCAGCTCAGCACCAACAACAACAAACCAACAAACAACCATGGTCTGAGGGGTCCATGTCTTCGTGACTAAATCAAAGTCAAGTCTGTTCCTGAGTACCGGAGGGTACAAGAGATTATAAGTCTACTGGGCTTAGTCTACAGTTCCAAGTTTGCTGGGCTTGAAGAGTTCTTAGTGAACTAGAGTTCCAAGGCTGCTGACCTTGAAGGAATCTTAGTGATTCAAGAGTTACCCCTTCCTTAGTGGAATTCCTGCTTGTTGAAGCAGAAGAGTGGATTAGGAGCTTGAGTCTCTGAACCACTTAAAATCCCTTGTGCCATTTACTTTATGTCATTTACATTATGCACTATAACTGCTATAACTGCTATAACCACATACACCTAAACTAACATTAGAACAATATTTATCAATATATCTTTAAAGGGGATCTTTAACTTATTCCGCTGTGCATGAACCGATTCTTATGTTTGTCATCTGCTAATTACTTAGCAATACAAAAGAAAAGGAAAAAGCTTTTAAAATTAAAAAGGATCTATTCAACCCCACTTCTAGATCTATTAAGTGCCCTTTAGGAACTAACAATTGGTATCAAAGTAGGTTCTCATGCTATATCCTAAAGCTAACGCTTTGAGTTTGGTCCTAGGCATAAACAAAATTCTAAACTTAGTTTTAGTAGTAAGTCACTTGTGAATCTAGATGAGCTCACACGTTAAAAATTATACGTATAGGTAAATGTGCATATACACCTGAAGCTGTCCAGATTGGTCAATGTCCTTAAATGCTATTGCAATCAGGCCAATCCTTGCCCATAGTCAATCAGTAGTCTGCAGCCCAGTGATGGGAAGTCAAGAAGCATTAAGAGTTAAAAGCCTGATGTCCACTGTTTTGAAAGATGAGATGCCTATACAAGAAATGAGATGCTTATCCAGAGGACAAATGAGAATTCCTTAAATATGTATTTAGCTAAATCTATGTATCTGAACCTTGAGGTTCGAGGGCGTCAAAGAATTTAGGTTGCCAAGACTTTCCTCTAATCATAACTCCAAGACTCTGCTTGATTGATATAAGGCCCTATGAAGCAACAAAGATGACATCATTGACAATGCAAAGATTTGCACAACAACGCCTTATATCATTGTGCAAATGAGCAGGACAAATGTCTGTCAAGTAACTGACAGTGTCAAGGTATGATTCCTCATTAATATACACATGCATCATATTGCATCACCTTATGTGCTATAACAGTATTCTATCAAGAGATCATGTTCTTCCTAAAAAGGGAAAGAGAGAAAGTACATTTGTAGTTGAAAACTAATTGTTAACAGACTTTCTCTCCACCCATGTTTTAGGTTGAAGATAATATTTTGAAAGAAATTTGACATATGCCTTAAGTATATTACAAACTAAGAAGTTTAAGTTGCTCAACCTTTGCTAATGGGTTGGTATGTATGTAAATTCATACAAACCAATGTTTTATATTTTTGATAAAATGTAGAGTATAATCAACACTACAGATGCATCTAGAAGGTTCTTAGAAATTGATCACCTCCATGAACCAACCAGATGCAAATAATTAATAGAGATGATCCTCACTCTGTGAACATTCAAAAACTGTGAACATAGCAGAAAGCAAAGGGTGTAACAACCAAAGAAAAAGCTTATTATATCAAAATGTTTAATCATACACAAACTCACAATCTTGCATTATAACTATCATATCTAAATTTGATATATGCATGAATATGATTGTTGATGCTTATATGATGTAAATCCAAAAATATGAGGAATTGGGATTTTAAGAAAACTAACCTAGTAGGACCCAAGTAACCATGGGTACCAAGATAGGAATTTGCTTAACCTGCAGGTACTTGATCTATCTGACCTCTCTAAGGAAAACTGAAGCACATGACTTCAGTTGCAAAGACTCAACAAGCTATAAGTTCAAAGATATCTCAGCAATGCTCTAATTCAAGGTCATCCAATGCCAAAGCTTGCTCCTGAAGATTTGTTGAGTCCCCAAGAATGAAGATCATATGAACTTAAATGGATTCCAAAATCCTTTGTTGATCATCATAAGGAAGTTGGCTATTCATGTCAAGATGTAAGAGACCTTCCACGCTTATCCATGCAAAGCATATCATCTCAAAAGGAACATCAAGGAAGTTTATATCAAGTGATCATCAACCAATGGTTATGAAGTATGCATCATAGAAGAAATGCTCCATGAGTAAAGAGGATGCTAAAGTCTGAATGATAGAAACTACGTTCGTAGTGTCTAGTCAGCAATCGTGGAGTGACCAGTTCTAAAGAAATCACTCTATAATCCAATGGAGCTTATTCAACCGTGAAGATTCCAGCCAGAAGAAGATATACAATGCTACCTTACTCATGTGTGTATAGAAGAATAGTCCATCTTTCTCTAAGATGATAATATCAACTATAGGAGAGCAATGATCTGCTATATTTAGCAGCACTAATGTTGACAAAGAAGCACAGTGAAGCAAATCCTTCAGATCTTCCAAACAATGAAGATAGCTATACTTAATGACAAGGGAAGAAAAGCTAAAGAGATGGAGGTGGTGAAGATTATGGAAGGACAATTGAAGATATGGAGGTGGTGGAGTCTAAGGAATAAATGAAGAAGTGTGATTCTCGCTAGAAGTCATGAGATAAGCTCAAAAGACAGGTCAACCTCTCTTGCATGTCTATTGACCACTCCACAAATATCAAGTCCACTTCTGATAAGTTCCTTAAACAGATGCTTATCCAAACAACCACATCCCAGTTACAGAGTCTCAAAACTTTGTGACTGATGAACCAAATAAATCTTCATCCCTAGTAGTATCGTCCCAAAATGTGCTACTGGTAACCATATCAACCATCCACTCCAATCGTGAAGTACCTACGATCAAACACCTGATAGTAGTGTAAGAGCATGCTGACCCCATGATCGCAGCCTATACATATACCAACATCAAAGAATATCCAGAGTTGGTAAGTGAACTTCTTGGCAGAGTAGCCCACTGTGATGATATTGTAACCACCTTGTCTAAGAAGCCTTTCTTCTGATAAGCGCCTCAGAGACAAACCTGACTCTAAGTTTTATTCTAAGAGGCTAGCCCTTTCTAAGCAACCTTAACCCAGAAGAAGTGCTGATATTGAATGCATCACAAGGACCTCTGCAGAAGCATATAGTAACCCCTCAGAAGAATACAAGCTGCTGATGAATCATGTAACTCCCTGTTAGAGATTAATGAAGAGTTGTCTATCGAAGTATGGCTACAGATGACGATCTTCGAGTAGACAAAGAGATCGTCAACCAGATAAAGAAATCATGGAGTACTAATCTAAGTCATTAGGCTACTCCACGAACAAAAGTAGTCAATAGTCAACCAAGGGGAAGTCGACTCTGAAAATCTGATCTGTTATGAGCAGTTACAGATGAGTAACCTATAGGGCTTTTACACCTGTCCCATTGAAAAGAAGGGGGAACAGTTACAAAAGGAAAATTCAAATTAGTGGCCGTTACACTTACAAGAGTCTACCAAAAAGATGAAAGCCTCTATAATCCATTCTCTCTTTGAACCTGAAACCCTAAACACTCTTCAAACGCCTAAAACTCTCAAACAGTTAGCCATCCTCAAATCGTTCTCAGATATCTTATACAATACCCCTAAAATCAAACACCTAGATACTCCTAACCCCTCAAATGGAAGATTGGCGCGTCGTCACAAGTATTCAACTCGGCACCAAGAGATTTGAAAAATCAAAAAACAAGTTCAGAGACATTTTTGAACTCGTGAAGAAGGCTGGGTTTTCTGAATGCTTTGAATCGAACACCCGTATCTATACCGACCTAGTGAAAGAGTTCTACTCAAATGCAACGACAAGTTCTGGGCTTCTAACCATAAAGTTCAAAGGACTAATTTTGAAGATAAAACCTACAAAGATCAACCAATGTCTAGGGTTTTCTGACCAGGGTTTGAAGAGCCTTGAAGAAGTCGATATTAAAGAAGGAAAAAGGGTCATACGCTACAAGAGGAACCCTTCTCTGAAGGACATGAAGAAGAATGAGTTCCCTGAAGAATTTGAGTTCCTTGCTGAGATAGTAGGCAAGTGTATACTAAGCAAGGATACTGCACATGACATAGTGAGCGATCAACAGTTGAGAATCATGTCTGCCATTGTACTGAAGTAGCGAATCAACTTTGGAGCCATACTATTCGACTTAATGTCCAAGTGGCTAGAAAAGGCAGAGAAGAAGAAATCAACTGATAAACCTCTTACGAAGGTCTTCCATGGGAGATTCTTAAGCATTATTATGAAGAAGAAATTGAAAAATAAGATAAAGGATGATGAGGGTGTACCCCTAAATATTCACAAGGTGTTGTCTACCAAGTTGTTTGACAACTGGAAGAAGAATCCTATGGAGAACAAGAAGTTGATGATGTATGGCAGCAGCAGCAAGAGCACTACTAAGAAGAGAAAGGCAAGCAGTGTAGTGGATGAGCTATCTCACTCTGACGATTCCAAAGTTCCAGAGTCCACTTCTGAGAAGCCATCAAAGAAGAGAGCTAAGGTGGTGAGAAATTCATAAAAGGCCCCCCAAAGAAGTCTTTCTGCTGAAGGAGAGGAAGCAGAATCAGAAGAAGAAGAAGCAACAAAAAGTCCTATGGCTGACCCCCCAAGTAGTCATTCTGCTGATAAGGAAGGATCAGGATCGAAAAAAAGAGAAGTACCTGGATCTCTTATTGCTGAATCCCCAAGGAGCCCTTCTACTGACTTAGAGGATTCAGAATCTAAAGAAGAAGAAGAACCTGAACCTCCTGTTGTTGAACCTCCAAGGAGAAGAAAGAGCAACAGACTACTTGCCCAACCAGGCCTAAAGAAGAAAGGAGGATCTTCTACAAAGATCATTGAGCTCAATGATGATAATGATGATGAGCCTGAGACCATGGAAATATATTCAAAAGGGAAAAGGAAGATATCTGATAGTTCCAGCAGTGATGAGAATGAAAAGACTGTAAATGGATCTAAATCAGAAGAGGAATATACTGATGAGTCGATTGAAGGGAGCTTGTACCAGTCTGACTCTAGATCAGGACATGAAGGAAGGGAAGAAGATTCTAGTTCTGAAGATCAGGAGCCAGATGACTATCATGTTCCTTCTCCTGCACAGGTTAAAACAAGAATAGTGGTGGAAGTATTTGATAAACCACAAAATGTGCTACCAGGTAGATGGGTAGACCATGGAAATGAAAGAATCAACGTAGTAAGGATGTCCACAGCAGATATGCTCAATAATCTTCAAGATATGGAGTTGGACCTTACAACCGTGCTATATGATTCTGAGAATCATCTGATAAGGTGGTTCTATCCGTTGATGCCATAGCTGAAGGCATCCACTACTGGAGATAAAAGCTACTTTAGATGGTGCTACTCACACTTTCCCAACTTGGAGCTGGTATCACAAAACTTCCTAAGGGTCAAGTCATTTGCAACCAAGCTGGTCAGAGACCAGCCTCACTTCAAGGTTTATCGACAAGCCAGCAACATCTACAATCCCTGCGATCTACGAGAAAGCTTAGAAAGTGGAAACATCACATCAAAGTCCACAATAGTAGAGCCTCTGCATTCTACCATTGGAAGTGATCTAGCTCAGCCTGAGAAGTAAAACCTTGCTCCAACAATGCTATCTGATATCCCCTCTTCCTCCAACAGCGACTAGTATTCAAATCTCTATGAGATTCTTCCCACTTTTGAAAGCCTCTCTAAGAGTGAGAAACGAGATGTCCAACCAGCTGCTCAACAAGAGGCTGCCCAACCAAATGTCCAAATTCTTCAGAGTTACTGAAAAACTCTAAAGAATTGGTTGAGAAATTCTCTCTCATTGCTGAAGAAGCTAAGATCCTGTCAGAAGGAGAAGACAATGAGCTTCACAACAAGCTTCAGGCCACAATCTCAGATATATCTCTCAAGCTTCAACAGAGAGATCAAATCTATCTGAAGTCCATAAGGGATCAGAAGGAAGAAGAACTGCAAGCTCAGAAGCAAAGTGCAGAATCTATTCTATCTCTCTCTGAGAAAATAGACATCCTCAACCAGTCTCTTTCCCTAAAGGTAGAGCTCAGCCAACAGAAACTCAAGATTAAAGTTGGCAACACATCTCACCTAATGGAGCAGCTTATGTCTAATATCCAGCATCTCTTTAAAGTAATTGATGACAAAAAGGGGGAGAAAAAAAGGCACTCAAGGAGGCACTTGAAGAGAAGAATGAAGAAAGAAAAGAAGAGCAGAAGTAGCAAAGCAAAAGACCTGAAGGGGAAGCAGAAGAAGGAAGCAGTAGTGGAGTCATTATCTGAGGAGGAGCCGAAAGAAGATGACTCCATGAAGACAAAGAGTGAAGGGGAGCCAAAGCAAGATGAAGCAATGGAGCATGCATCTGAGGGGGAGCAGAATCAATAGGAACAAGAAGATGAGTAGCTGAATTAGATAAGACATCCAGAAGTCATACAAGGAGCAGATAATGAAAAAGAGAAGGTACATCTCAAATGATAATAGTATATTCTGGATCCAGGATGTAGAGTGTCATATCTTTTGTAAGTGTCATATCTTTTGTAAGCTAAATTTTTATTAATGAAATTCATGATTATCTGTTCTAGCAATACAGCAGCTCATTGTATATTAAGATTCATTCATCTCATGCATATGCATTTAATGTTTTTGTCATTATCAAATAAGGGGAGATTGTTAGGAATATACATTAAAATGTTATTCCTATTTATATAAGATTTGATTATGAACTTAATGAATGAATATGCCAATATGTCTGCATTGATGAAAGCTGAAAAGTCCTTAATAGATGATAGACATATGTACAAGGACTTAGATTGAAAAGATCAAATATGTTAGGTTAATCCTACATAAATAAACAGCTTTGTGAAGTCCTTCAAAAGATTATTATGTACAAGGACTATGAATAGAAAGATCAAGCTTGTCAGGTTGATCTTATAAAATGTAATAGATAGGCCAGTCTGATCGTCGAGCACTGCACCAGCCTTCGTAGTCTGCCAGGAGAGACAAGGAAGAATTGGAGTCTATCAAGGCAGAACCGTATTCTGTAAATATAGTCACTATCGAAGTTGTAGTCTGTCATGAGAGACAAGGCAGAATCGTGGTGTGTCGAGGAAGACTTTCTCGAAGTCGTAGTCTGTCGAGGAAGTCAAGTTTGGAATTATGGAGACAGCCTATCGAGCACATGCCGAGCGCCTGCCAAGCCAAGTCAAGAATCGTAGGCCTCACTCAAATTCGTGGAGCCTGCAGATCATAGCAGAGGCAGAAATTATAGTCAGGCAGATCAGTCAAGAGACTGCAGTTGGTATGGCAGAAATTGAAGTATGTCATATGATCTGCTCTCAGAGTCGCAGACTACACTTGGAGTCGTAGTGTCTGCATAGCCAGAGCCAGATCGTAGTCTGCAGAACTAAGGCCAAAACATAAGCAGTTAAGTGCTCACAAATGCTAAGGAAGAATCGTAGAGCACTCCATGATTCTCAACAACTGAGCACTACTGAAGTATACAAAGATCGTAGTCTCTGGTAAGAGTAGTCAAGGTTCAGAATGTAACCTACTTGAAGAATACCAAAAAGCATTTTCTAAATGGCCTGCAAGCAAACAGAAGATCGAAGCACCAACTCTATCAGCATGACAGAGTGGCTAAGAAGTGAAGCCATTCAGGAGAAGTCTTCTATAAGCAATCGTTAGAAGACAATGAATGAAGTAACTATTAAAAGGAAGACAATGATTGCAGTGTCTGTCAAACCAACAGAAGACAACGATCGTAGTGATGACTGCAATCGTGGTGTTTTACCAAAAGAGCAGTAAAAACTGATGTAGCACATACAGAGATATTGGCCAACTTATAGAGAACAGAAGAAAAGGATTGCCTATGCTCAGCCTAACCATGAAGAGTGAATGGGAGATCACAAAACAGAATGTTGAGAGAGCTGAGCATGACTAATCAGAAGAGTCTTGCAAACAAGAAGGGCCAAAGCAGTCAGTCAAGTTATTTGTTCCTGATGCGAGTAAAGGCAAGCATAATCGTTGAAGCACTGCAAGATTGAAGAGCGAGAGGTTCTACATTGTCAATCCAAAGAACACTCTCAGAATTATAGTTTTATCAAAGTCAGTCATCTTGCAACTTCCATAGACAAACTAAAATCAAGCACATAGACGTCTGCATCAGAATCATGGAGTTCA
The DNA here is from genome assembly GCA_020205555.1 of Panax stipuleanatus. Taxonomy (NCBI): domain Eukaryota; kingdom Viridiplantae; phylum Streptophyta; class Magnoliopsida; order Apiales; family Araliaceae; genus Panax; species Panax stipuleanatus. Next base: position 5,984,620 of record CM035119.1, on the reverse strand, counting down.
TTCGTCTGATTATTGAGTCTCAGCAATGTCTCAATATGAAGACTGAAAATTGAACTTTGCTGATTGAGAGCATCGATGCAGTGAGTCAACTCCTTTGGTTCAGATCGAGGAAACAAAAAAGAGTAGTAAAGGTGACTACCAGCCTGACTTGTGAAAGTGACATCTCAGAGGTGGTAGGTGAAGTAGCATACTGCTGTGTTAGGAAAGTCAAAAAGGTGATGTCACGTCAAGTCAGTAGTCTGCATCAAATAACACAGAATCTATGAAGCAATTTAAATAGCCTCCAACTGCTATATTCCAACGGGAAGCTAATGGAGGAGTATATAACAGCTGAAGCCTTAAAGGTGAAGTGTTGTTAACTCTATGAGAGTTCTAAGGAGCTTAACAGAAAAATGTCTCAACGACAGTGAGACTACCAGAGTAGAAGTGAAGCACATATGATGAAAAACTTTAATAGCTAAAGGCTTCACTCAACACAAAGGAGAATGCCAACCACAATGACATCTGAGTTGAGAGTCGAGAAGGCTAAGAAGACAAGAGCTAGAGTGGCAGACCAGAAAGCAGAACTTTAGAGCTACTCTACGATTCACCATGAATAACCCAAGCTAAAGAGAAGTAGTTGCAGAGCAGAATCTGCACACAAGTCAACCAGTGTTTAAGGGTTGCTAAGTACCAGAAGAAGTCTACCTAAAGTATAAAGACTTAGCAGATCCTCAATGGTGATAGTGTGCTCAGCTAAAATCAGATGAAGTCAAGCATCAACAACAAAGATCAGCTGCACCAAGGAGAAGTGATAGACTGCTAAGTACTCAAGGATGTCGAGCTTCATGTACATCTTAGAAGTCCATTAGTGGTGATCCAGTCTCGATGCAGAATGCCACAAGATCACACCAAGCTGCTAAGTACCAGAAGATGAGCAAGCTTAAAGTCATCTTAGCAGCTCAGCACCAACAACAACAAACCAACAAACAACCAGGGCCTGAAGGGTCCTTGTCTTCGTGACTAAATTAAAGTCAAGTCTGATAGGCTTGCTGAGTGCCGGAGGGTACAAGAGATTCTAAGTCTGCTGGGCTTTTTCTACAGCTCCAAGTTTGCTGGGCTTGAAAAGTTCTTAGTGAACTAAAGTTCCAAGGCTGTTGGCCTTGAAGGAATCTTAGTGATTCAAGAGTTACCCCTTCCTTAGTGGAATTCCTGCTTGTTAAAGCAGAAGAATGGATTAGGAGCTTAAGTCTCTGAACTACTTAAAATCACTTGTGTCATTTACTTTATGTCATTTACATTATGCACTATAACTGCTATAACTGCTATAACAACTTACACCTAAACTAACATTAGAACAATGTTTATCAATATATCTTTAAAAGGGATCTTTAACTTATTCCGCTGTGTATAAATTGATTCTTATGTTTGTCATCTGCTAATTACTTAGCAATACAAAAGAAAAGGAAAAAGCTTTAAAAATTTAAAAGGAGCTATTCAACCCTACTTCTAGATCTATTGAGTGTCCTCTGGGAACTAATAGTTTAGATATGGTTCTAGCCATAATTTTTAATTTTATCACTCCAATGGCCTACATAATACTTTGTTCACACTAATTTACAACCCAAGCACAACAATCTCAATAATTACAATACATTATTACTTTAATTTTCATAAACTTAATTAGTAGAAGTTATTACCTCTTGTTTGACGAATACACTACCTGAAAGGGCTTGGTCGAGCGATTGGAAAAGAATTACACCACCGCCTACCACGGCTTCACTTCCGCTCTCACCCCCGGAATCACCTGGGCTACAGCCCACCCCAGCCAAAGTGTGGCTCCGTCCCTGTCTTTACCTTTATTTCATTTCTACTTAAAAGATTGATATTTTTTAAAAACACAATTTTCCCAGGGTCGACAACTAGTATTTTAATTCATACTCAATAACTTCATGTTTAATATCAACCACATTATTAATGTATTACAACCTACCGGATGATATCCCAAATCATTAAGATTGTAAAGGAATATATTTATTTTGTTATATGTCACTTCTGATATATATCATGTGTAAAAAAAATAAATTAATTAATTTATACACATGAATCATATAAGAACTAATATATAGATATAAAATAACACGTAATCGATTTATAAATAATGTCATATTTTTAATTTTGAAATACTTTACAAAAATAAAATAATTAAAATTTTGAGATTAAAATCCAACAATATTTTGGTGCCATATGGAGGAAGTATTAAGGTCAATCCTTTCTTCTTTGAAATTTTAAATTTTAAATTTAAAGACACTTTCCACCATTGAGTATATTGTTAAGAAAACTAAATGGACAAGTGCTATATATATATATATATATATATATATATATATATATATATATATATATATATATAGATATATATATATATATATATAAATTTATCTTTTGTGAACTGTTAACGCCAAGTTTTGCCGGCGCGTCCAATCACCAAATCCACGCGCTCAAACCTGCACAATAACACGTCACCAACGAAGCTTGACGGCTGGGGCCGTCGGGTGATAGCTCCGGTGTGAGAATAAGTACAGGCTGGTCACAAGGTCAACAATGGAGGCAGTAATGTATAGTGCTCAAGAGAATATTACCTGTTACCATTAGGTCAAGCATTATATTTATAGTCATTCTCACCGCCTCTAGAGTCCATGTCCCAGTCGAGTTAGGACTCCTAAACATGGCAGTTACCATTGTTTGGGTCCAACGCAATCTCCTTTAAAAGTACAAGTTGGTGGTTATCCAACCACTTGCCTTATAAGAGTTAGTATTGAGATAGGATTATGGTTAAGACCCTTAATCCTTTAGATTCCTTATTGCTCCGGGCTCCATTCGAGAAATAACCTTCGGTATGGGCCTTACAAAGTGGTCTGAACCCCGTCCCGAAGGGCTCGGTAGCCTGATCCCGACCATCATTATGTTGGTCTGGGCCCCGGTCTCGGGGGACTAAGATGCCCGATCCGGGTAATACCAGCTGGGTCTGGGTTTTGGCCCAAAGAGCTCAGATACCCGATCCCGAACCCTGCTATCCCAATCTGGGCTTCGCCCCATTGGGCCCGGTAAGCTCCCCTCGGCCCAAGCCTTCTGTACATGTAGGGGTCGGTGGATTATAACCGATCATTGCCCCCCAGTCTCGCATTATAACAAGCCTTTAATGGGATATTTAATGAGAGATTTGAAGAGATGCCTAGGTAATCCAACCGACCTAATTAATGCAGTGCACGATACACAAGAAATGAACCGTCCAACATCATTATTAGCCGCCTATTGGGATTCGTGCAGCATCAGTATAAATACCTCCTCACCCCACGACAACCATTCTTTACGAACTCCTTTTTTCTAAGCTCATTTCAAAGTGTTTTTCGGCGAGTACGATTTCCGGCGAGAGGCTTCTTGTTCTCCGACCAGTCCTTTTACCAGCCAAATTACCTCACTTTCACTGATTTTTTGTTCTAATGGCTGATTCCGGCATTCTTCCAGCTGCTTCCACCTCTGACTTGACCCCTACCATTGAGGTCACCCCTGATTCCGCCGAAATGGCCGCCATTGTCACCATCGCCAGCACCGATTTGGTGCCGGTTGACCTACCGGAAGCTCCCACCCGGGACTCTACTGATGGAACCGAGGCGCGGATCCGGTCTGTCTACCGCTCTGAGACGGACTTCTCCCATATCAACACCAAATCCACCATCACCCCCACCCAACTTTCAGACGCTCGGGAACTTTTCAATGTTCCCCAAGAGTACAAGCTTCTGGTGCCAAGACCCGATGAGAGGATGTTCTGGCGCCGCGAAGGCAAGTGGGTGGCCGTCCCAACGTACGCTCTGAGGTATGGGGTCCGCTTCCCGCTTCATGAGTTTATTGTGTCATTTCTCTGCTTTGTGGGGATCGGGTTCGCACAACTTATGCCGAACTCGTATATCCACTTAATAAGCTTCATCGCCATCTGTCAAGAGCTAGGGGTTCCCCCCCAGTCTTGATTTTTTCTTCGTATTATTCACGGTCGGCAAGTCCAAGGAGCCTGGCTTTCGTCAGTTGAACCGGATTTCCGGCCGTGCTACGTTCGCCAGAACCCCTTCCAGCAACAAGGGGTGGCACAACCAGTGGATGTTCGTCAAGGGGACCGATCTCCAGTTACTTCCGAATTGGTCGTCTCCCGATGACACCATTGTGAAAGTAACGACCTTCCCTACTGCCCGAAGAGATGAATTCCGAACCTTCTACCAAAAGGTGAAGAAGACCATGTGGAGCCTGGACACTCTGGCCAATGAGGTCTGGCTGTACAAACACGGATGTAAGTTTTCCTCTTGATCTCGCTTGTCCTTCCCTTTTGTTTTGTTTTAATTTCTGACGTGTTATTTCCTTTTGTAGTGACCATCTTCAAGCCGAAGGGCCTCGATGAGTCTATCTCTCCTCTCCCCGTTCGGTCTGGCCCGACCCACCTGCTGCTTGGGGATGGTGTCACCGAAGGGGAGTCAATGCCCATCTCTGAGCTCTCCGTGGATTCCTCCCCTGCTCCCCCGAGGGATGTCACGCAGATGTCTCAGGCTGAGAAGGTGGCTCTGCTGAAAAAGGGAAAGAAGAGGGTTCTGACGAAGGCCCCCCCAAGCCATCTTCTCAGAAGCCGAAGGTGTTGGAGTCGGCTCCTCCACCAACTTCTGAAGTGAAAGTCCTTGAGGATCCCGAGGAGACCGAAAATGAAGTTGTCGAACCTCGCCCCAAGCGATTGAAACCGAAGCTGGTGGATGAGCCTGATCTCCAGGTCATCCCGGTTCCTACGCCTACTGTTGAGGTAGATCCGTCTCCCAAGGCTGGTCCATCCTCGGCATCCGACTCATCCAGGGGTTCGCCTCCAGCAAGTTTTTGGCCAAAGAGCCCCTCAGAAGTATTCCCCTTTGATGCCCTGGATCATTTCAAACTTCCCGGTGATGATGCTCGGTTCAAGGGGCATTCTACCGAGGGCCTCTTGGTCTCTTACATTAAGGCCCAGTGTCAGGTAATTCCAAAGTCTATAGAATCTGTATCCTCTGAATATCTGCCTATCCATTATTGACCTATTTATTTTTCCCCGATGTAGGCTAACGCTATTCTGGCCCGATCTATCCCCCTGGTCGTTAAGGCTACTAGGAAGGAGATTCAGCTTCGGGCCGATGTGGAGCTACTCGAGGCGGATGTTCGAGGTTTATCGGCTGATTTGGCAAAGGAGAAGGAGAGTCATGCCGATACTCAAAATAAGGTGACATTCGCCGAACGTCAAGCCACTGAACACCAGAGGCTCCATCTGAATCTGCAGAAGGAGTTTGTGGCGCTTGACGGCTATAATAAACAGCTCCTCGAGGAGAGGGCCCTTCTGAAGGAGAAGGACCTGGATCAACAGAACGCCCTTCTGATCCTCCAGAGCCAAATTTCCAACATGCACGCCCAACAAATGGTGTTGATGAAGGAGAATTCGTCTCTGGAGTCAGATCGTGACGCAGCCGTACAGCGAGCTATTCAACAATACCGAGAGTCTCCAGAACTCCGTGATATGGTCATGGCTCAGTTTTCTGAAGGCTATGACGCTCATCGGAAGAGAGCTCGAGGCAAGATGGATACCGCTGGTTTGGATGCTGCTGTTCTTGATTCTTCCGAAGGAGAGTCTGACTCCGGAGAGGATGCTGATGGCGAGGCTCCGGATCCATAGTTTAGGGCTTCTCTTGTAATTTTTTGTCTTTATCATATATATTTTTTTGTAACTTTTCCCGAACGGATCTGCGTGTAACTTTGCCCAATCAGTTCAAGTCGTTTTTTAACTATTCTGATCAGATCTGTTCATCGCCAGTCCAATGGGTTTTGTATACTTTTAGAATTTAAATGAAGATCAAAGAATTTGCGAAGAGAAGCCTATTTTTATTTTATTAATATATAAAGCAGCTTACATAAGCAGAAGTAAATTACATGACTCTTACTGATAATATTTTCTAAGTCTTCCAGCATGCCATGTATTCTTCACCTCTGTACCATCCATTGCCCGAAGCCGATAAGTTCCCGGCTTCGGCACTTCAGTTACTTCATAAGGTCCCTCCCAATTCGGCATTAACTTGCCCGTGTTCTGAGGAGTTGACGCTTCTGCTTCCCGAAGAACCAGGTCTCCGACCCCAAACCTCCTTTGCTTCACATTCTGATTGTAGTGTCGGGCCGTTCTCTTCTGGTATATAGCTAGTCTTATCGATGCTGAATCCCAAACCTCATCCAACAGATCCAAATTCAATCGCAAACCATCGTCATTGTATAATTCTTGGTACTTACTGATTCGAAGTGTTGGTGATCCGATCTCAACGGGTATCAGTGCATCGGTTCCATAGGCTAGTCTGAACGGTGAGTCCCCTGTAGTGGTCCTCGGGGTAGTCCGATACGCCCAAAGGACACTGAGCAACTCTTCGGGCCATCTTCCCTTTAGTTCATCCAACCTTTTTTTAATTCCTGTGAGCAGGATCCTGTTGGTGACTTCTACCTGTCCATTGGATTGGGGGTGGGCCACAGAAGTCTTTCTGTGTTGGATACCTAACTCTTTTAGGAAAATTTCGAATTTAGACCCCACAAATTGTCTGCCATTATCCGAGACCAAGACCATCGGAACGCCGAATCGGTAAACAACATACTCCATAAAGAACTTGAGGCATTCTTGTTCGGTAATCTTATGTAATGGTTTGGCTTCCACCCACTTTGTCATGTAGTCGATTGCAACGATTACGAAAGTGACCTGCCCTTTGGCCTTCGGTAATGGTCCCAAGATATCAATCCCCCACATAGCAAATGGAATAGGGGATAAAACCGAACACAACTCTTCGGGAGGTCTATGTGGGATAGAACTATATAACTGACACTTTGGACATTTTTTGACGTAGTCCTTTGCTTCTTGGAAGATGGTCGGCCAATAGTATCCCTGCCTCATAATTTTGTAAGCCAATGACTTGGCCCCCATGTGATCCCCACAGATTCCTTCATGCACTTCCCTCAGTGTATACTCAGCTTCCGAAGGTGTCAGACACTTCAGTAAAGGAGAGGTGAATGCCCTACGGTACAGATCCCCATCAATAAAAATGAAGTTAGAACTCCTGTGTTTGATTTTTCTACCGTACAAACGATCCGAAGGCAGAATCCCCTCGGCCAGGTAAGTAATGTAAGGCGTAAGCCAACAGTCGAGCCGATCCAGGGTCAGTACGTCTGTCCTTTGAATACTAGGTTTGTCTAATACTTCCATGTATACTAACCCGGTGAAGGAACTTGCTTCGGTTGTGGCTAGTTCAGCTAGGGAATCTGCGACTGTATTGTCTGTCCGATCGATCCCTAGGCAGCTGTACGATTCGAAGTATGAGAGTTTGTCCCTTACCTCTGCCAGGTATTTTGCCATTCGGGCCCCTCGGGTCTCATACTCTCCCGATATTTGTTTAACCACCAGCTGGGAGTCACTGTACACCACTATCTTTTTCACCTCCAGGCCCCGGGCCAATCGAAGTCCGGCCAAAATGGCTTCGTACTCGGCCTCGTTGTTGGTGGCCTTGAATCGAAACCTAATGGCCTGTTAGACCCGGAACCCTTCTGGACTAGTCAGAATGACCCCCGCTCCACTGACATCTGAGGTAGATGACCCGTCCACGTAGAGAGTCCAGACAGTTTGTAGTGATTGATTTTCGGAGACCGAAGCCACATCCGGTTCGCTGAAGGAACACTCCACGACGAAATCCGCTAAGGCCTGTCCCTTAATTGCCGCCTAGGGGTGGTATTCTAAGGCGAATTGAGTTAGTTCCATTGCCCAAGCGGCAAGCCTGCCCGAGACTTCAGGCCTGTGCAGTACTTTTTTCAAAGGTTGATCAGTGTAGACTATTATTAGCCGACCCTGGAAATAGTGCCGAAGCTTCCGGCTTGCGATGATCAGAGCGTAGGCGAACTTCTCCAGGTTAGGGTATCTGGTTTTTGCATCTCGAAGGACGTGGCTGACATAGTAGACCGGGAACTGCTTTCCCGTTCTTTCCCGCACCAGTGCTGCCCCCACCGCCATCGAGCTGGCGGCTAGGTATAGATATAGTGGCTCCGAGGGGATCGGTTTCATCAGCAAAGGTGCCGAGGACAAGTATTGCTTGATCCCCTAGAAGGCGTCTTCGCACTCGGAGGTCCACTGGAAACTCTTCTCATTTTTTGGCCCCTTTAGAGTGTCGAAGAATGGCAAACACCTTTCGGCTGATTTTGATACGAACCTTCTAAGAGCCGCGATCCGACCTGTCAGCCTCTGCACATCTTTGTAAGACTTCGGGGATTTCATATCTAGTACCGCTTGGATCTTCTCCGGGTTTGCCTCAATACCCCTCTTGCTAACTACATAACCCAGGAACTTCCCTGACCTAATTCGAAAGTACACTTTGTTGGGTTCAGGCGAAGCTTGTATTTCTGAACCATTTCAAAGTAGTTTTCCAGGTCCACCAGATGATCCCAAACGGACACGCTTTTTACAATCATATCGTCTACGTAGATCTCCATGCTTTGGCCTAGCTGCTTTGTAAACACATAGTTCATCATTCGCTGATAAGTGGCCCCTGCGTTCAGCAGTCCAAAGGTCATCTTCCGATATGCATAAATGGCCCGATGCGTGATGAAGCTTGTCTTCGGGATGTCTTCCTTAGCCATTGAGATTTGATGATATCCTGAAAAAGCATCCATGAAGCTCAGCATGCCGTACCCTGAAGTGGCATCAATCAATTGATCAATGTTGGGCAAAGGGTAGAAATCTTTCGGGCACGCCTTGTTCAGGTCTGTGTAATCAATACAGATTCTCCATTTCCCATTCTGTTTCTGAACCAGCACCACGTTTGCCAGCCACTCCAGATAATCAATTTCGAAGATAAACCCTGCCTCCAGTAGTTTAGCGATCTCTTCGTCGATAATTTTCTGCCTCTCCGGGGCGAAGATTCTTCTCTTCTGTATGACCGGCCTCTTATTAGGATCCACTTCCAGTCGGTGTAGTGCTACTGATTTGTCCACCCCGGGCATATCGCTGGGTACCCATGCAAAGATATCCGCGTACGCCCGAAGCAGATCGATCAACCCGGTCCGGAAGGGTTCTATCAATCCTGAACCGATCTTTATCATTTTTTTCTCGTTCCCCAAGATTAGTTGTATATCCTCTGTTTCTTCGGCTGGTAATGCAAGTGGCTCTGTACTTCCTTATGTAAAGGGTTCTATCTCAATAGCCATCGTCTGCATCTGCTTGCTTACCCCGGTTCCAGAAGAGATCAAAGTATTCCGATAACACCTACGCGCGATATCTAGGTCGCCTTTTACCTCCCCTATTCCATTCGGTGTAGGGAACTTGATCTTGAAATGAGGTATGGAGGTGACTGCTTGTAAAGCTGCCAGGGTCGGTCTTCCCAATATGGCGTTGTAAGCCGAGTCTACCTGAACAACGAAGAATCTGACCATAATCTCCAGTTGTTGGGGTGCTGCGCCAAACTTAACCGGCAATTCGATTGTGCCCGACACATGCACCGGGTTGCCACTGAATCCGTACAATGGTCCTTCCTTCCCCAGTTCCATCTTCTTTCCCCCTAGGTCCATCCTCTGATAAGCATGTGTATACAGTATGTCGACCGAGGATCTGTTGTCTACCATCATCCTTCTCATGTCCACTGGTCCGACCTGAGCCGTTATCACCAATGCCCCATCATGCGACTCTATGGGATTCGAAGGGTAGTCTTCATCTGAGAAGGAAATTACTGCCCCCGGGAAAACCCTTTCCTTCTTTTCCGAGGACCCTGCAACCGATAAGACAGCGTCTAGATGTTCATTTCTCTTTCGTCCTGTCACGCGCCCTACCGAACCTCCGGATATAACATCGATCACCCCCCGAGCGGGCTGGTTCTGATTTGGCGGCGTTTCCCGGGCCTGAGTCCTGTCTTCTTCTATTGGTTGAATTCTGGCATTTTCCCGGCCGGCCACATACTAAACCAACGTCCCATTCTGAATATCTTTCTCGATGAGATCCCCCAGATCAAGGCATTCCTCTGTCGTATGGCCCACATTCTGATGGTAGTTGCAGTACCTATTTTTGCTGCGCTTCCCTAGTTTCGGCCTCGTCCTGCAGGGCTCATAGAAGGGCTTGTCCTTGATGTCCTCCAATATTCTTGCACGGTCGGTGTTTAGGGGGGGTGAATACCCTGTTGATACTTCTACCCGGGAAGGGTGGTCGGCCATTGCCCGATCCCCCACCGCTATAATTTCTTTTCCCTTGATTATCCGATCTCCCTTGATTGTTGTCCGATCGTTGGTTGTTCGGCTTGTCTCTGTCCCTAGATTTGTCGTGTGAAGGTGGCTTGAAGTTTCCCATGGCCTCTTCAATGGCAATGAACCCTTCAGCCCGATGAAAGGCTTCAGTCAAGTCCGAGGGTGGGTTGATCACCAGGTCTTTCATCAACTTTTTTGACCTCCCCATATCCAAACCCGTTGTGAAAAAACCCAGAGCCTGTGGTGAATTCAATTTTGCCACCGATCCCACAGCTTCCCGAAACCTTTTGACGTAGGTGCCAAGAGTCTTGTCCGATCGTTGTTTCACTTGCATGAGGGAAGCTGTGATCTTTCCCCTTCTCCTGTTGCTTCCAAACCTAGCGTGGAATTTTGCAAACATATGACACTTTGCTGCGTCCGAATGCCCATAATATGTTATCAACCTATCATATCCATCCGAATGGTCATACGGGTCTCCCATTCCGTCGTATGTCTCCATCGAGGGCATTTTCTTCTTTGGGTCAGCAGTGACTTGGTTAATCTCGGGCGAGAAAGGCGAACTGTGGCAGCTCGAGGGTGTTCCCACTTGATTTTTCACGGCCAGAAGCTTCTCCAACTCCGCGACTCGTCGGGTGAGGGGGTCGGTATCTTCCTTACGGGAGGAAGGTCTGCGCCTGTCCTCCTCATACTCGGGAGATCCGATTTTCGCCCTTTGTCCCGATCGGCCCAGGCGTTCAGATCTTCGTTCGGGGGAACGACACCTTCTTTGGCTCCTCCTTTCCCGAGAATGGCTTCTGTATCGGTTGCTGTTCCTTCCCGTCTCATGTTGTTGTGGATATCTAGATCGGCTTCGATTCCTGCGCTTTTTTGAAGAAGCCTCCTGTTCTCCTGCCACCTTAGCCATCTGGAACTCCAATTCTTCTTGCTGGAGACGCAAGGCCAGCATGGCGTCTTTGTTCTGTTGTATTTTGGTCAACAGAATAAACTGACGCTGGTCCTTGCAGTTCTCCACTCGATCCTCCTCCCGTCGTTCATAGGCCTGAGACTGGTTATCTCCCACGTGGGTGTGTTGATGGATTGGGGTATGTTGACTGGGGACGAACAGCTGTCTTCGTGCAGACTGGGCCTGCACCGAATTGCCTTCCTGGTTGCTAGGTCCCAATCTATCTTTAACCGATGCCCTCCCTATGGTGGTCGGGTGGGTCCTGGCCCTTTCCGGATTTGAGGCTCCCCCGTCCTTACTGGCCATGTTCTTTCTACCGGAAAGGTACAAACGTGATTGATTAGAGCACTAAAACCCCTCCTTCTAGCGCCAATGTTAACGCCAAGTTTTACCGGCGCGTCCAATCACCAAATCCACGAGCTCAAACCTGCACAATAACACGTCACCAACGAAGCTTGACGGCTGGGGCCGCCGGGTGATAGCTCCGGTGTGAGAATAAGTACAGGCTGGTCACAAGGTCAACAATGGAGGCAGTAATGTATAGTGCTCAAGAGAATATTACCTGTTACCATTAGGTCAAGCCTTGTATTTATAGTCATTCTCACCGCCTCTAGAGTCCATGTCCCAGTCGAGTTAGGACTCCTAAACATGGCAGTTACCATTGTTTGGGTCCAACGCAATCTCCTTTAAAAGTACAAGTTGGTGGTTATCCAACCACTTGCCTTATAAGAGTTAGTATTGAGATAGGATTATAGTTAAGACCCTTAATCCTTTAGATTCCTTATTGCTCCGGGCTCCATCCGAGAAATAACCTTCGGTATGGGCCTTACAAAGTGGTCTGAACCCCGTCCCGAAGGGCTCGGTAGCCCGATCCCGACCATCATTATGTTGGTCTGGGCCCCGGTCTCGGGGGACTAAGATGCCCGATCCGGGTAATACCAGCTGGGTCTGGGTTCTGGCCCAAAGAGCTCAGATACCCGATCCCGAACCCTGCTATCCCAATCTGGGCTTCGCCCCATTGGGCCCGGTAAGCTCCCCTCGGCCCAAGCCTTCTGTACATGTAGGGGTCGGTGGATTATACCCGATCATGAACCAAAGTTGAAATTCAGTAAATCAATATGTTAAGGCTAGTACTTGGTTTTGGGCCTTTGCGGAATGGGCGCATTCATTCTGGAAAAAACGACGTAGTTTTATGATTTGCCAGAAAGGGAGCTTCCGTTCGGGCAGACGCTTCCCAAAACGACGCAGTATTAGCGCTTCCGTTTGGGCAAATGAAGCTTCTCAATACGACGTGTGTGATAATAAATAACATTTATTAAAATGACACAAATTTGATAATAGAACTAAAATAAAATAAAATATAAATAAATTTTGTCCAAAAATTATATACAATGACCAGACCCACGAGCCACGAGCCCGACCGACTGGTTTCCGGCAACGCACGTATGAGTTCAAATCAAGTTTTGGCTAGGTCATCTTCCTTACACAAAAGTGGGGTGCCCTTGGGGCCCAAACCCAAGAGCAACTTTATTGTATGTAAACCCATTAATACTTTAGTTCTTAATCGATGTGGGACTTAACTTCCCACAAGTTTTTATTATCATTTCCAAAGGTGATATTTGGGAGTTAATTTCTCATTCATTACTCCATAGATTTGAGCTTTCAAATACTTAATTTTAATATACTCATGGAGTAGAACACATTGATATGTGTATTCATTTCAAATGATTAATGAAACCTACTTTAAATTATGCTCAAATTCTAACAATTCCCCACATGAATGAAATTGACTGTCAACCTTATTCAAATGTTCTGCAGACTCTGAGAGAGAGACAGAATTGAAAATCATCTGTATAGAGAGAGGTGGCTTTTGGCTTTAAACATTCCCTTGTGAAAAATTATCGGGTTTACTGGTTGTCCAGTGATCGTGATGTCTTGAACTGTCCAATCGTTTGTTTAAACCGAGATAATATAAATTCACACAGAATTTTTTTTGTCATTATTTAGTTCTCGTGATTTTGTTCATTTCGACCCCGAACAATCCCGGATTTATGAGTGCTTTAGAGAAATATACCATTATCCTTCTCATAGAATTGACCCAGTTCATACTCACGTAAGTGATTCTTAATAAGAGTATCCTGCAATACTCCATTTCTTTATCAATATTTAAGAATCATTACAAGCATAGCTTATCCTGAAACCACTGTAGGTATCACTATCTCGTATCATAGTAATGAGTAAAAGAAATTAATTTCTTCATAATGATTTGGTTGAATCATTCACAATTTAGTTATCACTTTGAATCTAGATCTTGGGATCTCTAGTCAACTAGGTTGGGTTTCCATCATGACGATCCTTGTTTATATGCTTTAAACACATTCCCCTCTGTGTTATTTTTACTTGCTCTCTAGTCAAACCTTTAGTTAATGGATCCATTATATTCTTTTCGACTTTATGTACTCAATAGACATAATGCCATTAGAGAGCAATTATTTTATGATATTGTGTCTACAACGAATATGTCTAGACTTACCATTACACATGTGACTATGTGCCCTTCCAATTGTTGATTGACTATCACAATGGATACAAACAACCGACCCAGGTTTAGGCTACATAGCAATATCTTCTAAAAAGTGACGAAGCAACTAAACTACTTCTCTAGCCTTATCCAATGCAATAAACTCAGATTTCACCATTGATCGAGCAATGCATGTTTGTTTAGAAGATTTTCATGATACTGCTCCTCCACCTAGTGTAAACACAAAACCACTAGTGGATTTAGAGTCCTTTGTATACGATATCCAATTCGCATCACAGAATCCTTCAAGTACTGCTGGATATCTTGAGTAGTGCAATCCAAAGTTTTGAGTGTATTTTAAATACCTTAAAACTGTTATAATCGCTTTCCAGTGATCTTGTCCTGCATTACTTGTAAATCTACTCAATTTATTGACAACATATGCTACGTCAGGACGTGTACAATTCATTACGTACATAAGACTTCCAATTATTTGTGCATACTCAGGTTGTGATATATCTATCGGTGTTCCCACAAGATTACAATCATATTGATTGAATTTTCTGACTATTTTTTTTAATATAGTGTGATTGTGATAACACTAACTCATCCAATGTTTTATAAATTTTAATTCCTAATATAACATCGGCGACACCCATGTCTTTCATGTCAAATATATTATTTAACATTCTCTTGGTAGTTTTAATGATTTTATTATTATTACCCATAATGAACATATCATCTACATAAAGAAAAATAATGACAAACCCATTTCTCAGTGTCCTTGACATACACACATTTGTCACAGTCATTAATCTTGAAATAATTTGACAACATTACACTGTCAAATTTTTCATGTCATTGTTTAGGTGCTTGTTTTAATCCATAAAGGGACTTCAACGGCCAACAGATTTTCTTTTATTCTCCTAGAACAATAAACTCTTTTGGTTGTTCCATGTAGATTTTTTCTTCTAGATCTCCATTCAAGAAAGTTGTTTTCATATCCATTTGATGTATCTCTAAATTATATATAGCTGCAATGGTTATTAACATCCTAATTGAGGATATTCTTGTCACAGGAGAATAAATATCAAAATAATCCAAACCCTCTTTTTGCTTGTATCCTTTAATTATAAGTCTCGCTTTGTATTTATCTATAGACCCACCTGCTTTCATTTTCTTCTTGAATTTCCACTTGTATCCAAGTGGTTTAGAGTCAGGTGGGAGATCTACTAATTCCCATGTATGATTATACAATATGGATTCTACATCACTATTTATAGCCTCTTTCCAACATGGAGCTTTAGGACTTGATACCGCTTCTCTATAAGTTTGAGGCTCATTTTCTAACAAATAAGTTATAAAATTTGACCCATAAGATTTTGATATTCTAGCACGTTTACTACGTCTGGATTCAACAATATCTTCTAATCCATAATCACCGTCACTAACAATGTCATAAGTTCTTTTGTTTGAACTTGTTTCATGTATATTTGAACTTGGATCTTGTTCCTTTTATTAGGAAATATTATTTCAAAGAATTCAACATGTTTTGACTCAATAATAATATTTTTATGTATTTTCTCTATTTTTAATTTATTAACCAAAAATCTATATGCACTGTTATTATTAGCATAACCAATGAATATACAATCTATTATTTTTGGTCATATTTTCACCATTACTTTTGCTAAACACCCCCATACTTTTAAGTGTTTATAAGACAGCTTACGTCCTTTCCATAATTCATAGGGTGATGCATTAGACTTCTTTTGAGGTATTCGGTTGAGAATATAGTTTGCAGAAAGAATTTTCCCCCCCATAAATTCTGAGGTAGCCCAGAACTTAATAACAATGGATTCATCATTTCTTTTAAAGTTCTATTCTTTCTTTCAGCAACATCATTTTGCTGCGGTGAATAAGGTCCAGTTGTTTTGTGTATTATAACATGTTGTGAATAAATTTCAGTAAAAGAAAATTCGTATTCCTCACCTCTCTATGTTTACTTCTCAATAAGTAAACATAAAAATATCTTGTACAATCATCTATAAAAGTAAGAAAATATTTCTTACCCCCTCTTATTTGTATATACTTTAAATCATAAATATCAGTATGTACCATTTCAAGAGGTTCCGTACTTCTTTCAATTGATTTAAATGAAGATTTCTGAAATTTTGCCTCAACACAAACTTCACATTTATGATTAGATTTAATCTCACATTTTGACAAATATTCTATATTAATTAATCTACGTATAGTATTATAATTAACATGCCATAATCTACCATGCCATAAATTAGACGACTCAATCATATAAGTAGAAGATGTATTTTTATTAATATTAGAAGTTAAATCTGTCATTACATTCATTTTAAAGAGTTCATTGCTCATATATCTCCCCACATACATCCCATTTTTAGTTAAGACAAAATTGTCGGATACAAAGACCAATTTGAATCCCTTTTGACTAAGAAGAGATCATGACACTAAATTCTTTCGAATATCGGGCACATGAAGCACGTTGTTGAGGGTGAGTTCCTTGCCATATGTCATCTTTAGAACCACTGTTCCTTGCCCAGCAATCTTGGATGTAGAAGAATTTTCCATGTATAATTGTTCTCCATTCTCAATTTCTTGATATGTGGAGAACATCTTCCTGTTAGAACACACATGGCGGGTTTCTCCAGTAGCAACCCACTATTCCCTGAAACTTTTAATCATGTTTACTTCATAGACAACCGCTAATAGGTTCATTTTAGAAACATCCTTAAGAAGCCCATCCACTTCCGTTACATTGACTTGTGCATACTTTTTGTTCTAGTCTTTGCGTTTACGATAATTCTTTGCTCTATATCTGGGCTTGTCACAAATGTAGCACTTGCCTTAGAACTTTTTATTCATTCCATGTTGAGGCCCATTTCCGGAATGCTTTCTCTTTTTAGGTTTTTGACTTTGTTCCACCATGTTGGCTTTATAGTACTCCACAAAAGTCTTTCCTGCTTTCTTCTCAGAAGCACGATTGTACTCTTCTATCCTTAATCTCACCATTAAGTCTTAAAGTCTCATCTCTTTGCGTTTATGCTTGAGATAATTCTTGAAATATTTCCACATTGGTGGTAGTTTTTCAATAATAGCAGCAACTTGGAAAGATTCACTTAAGGACATACCTTCTGCATGTATTTCATGCAGGATTACTTGAAGTTCTTGGACTTAAATGATAGCATCGGAATCCACCATCTTATAGTCCGTAAACCTGCCAACTACGAACTTATTCGTGCGCATCTTCCATTTTATATTTCTTATCCAAGGAATCTCATAGCTCTCTTGCTGTTTTGAGAGAACTATACATATTGTATAATGTGTTGTCTAATCCATTAACACTACAAGAACAGAGGCTAATTCCGATAGAAATTTTTCGTCGAACTTACGTCCATTCCGTCGAGATTAGACTTATTTTCGACAAAAACTTCAGTCGGCTATTCCGTCGTCATTAAGCTCCTCGGCATTAGGTCCGTCGAGATTTCAGTCGAAAATAATTACGTACAACGAACTAACCCCACGAAAATATCCGTCGAAATTAACCTAAGACTAACAGAATCTTCGGTATTATCGACGGAATAGTGCGTCGAAGTTACAAATATTTAATTAAATAGATCTTAAATTTAAATATTTAATCTCGACGGACAGTTTTGTCGAGATTAATAAAATACCAAAAAAATAAATAATTAAAGATTTCTAATGCCGACGGAAACTCCCTCGGAATTATATTATTCCGTCGAGCTTAAGAAGAAATTTTTTTTAAGCAGCTTTTTTTAATTTCCATTTCCAGTGTTTTAAACCCCAATAATGTACCTGTTTCATCCAAATCACATACGCCAACAACAAATAACAACCTAACAACACATATACAAATACCAACAACGCTACAACACATACGCTAAACCAATCACATACCTACAATGCTAAAACCAATCACATACACTAACGACGACAACAACGTACCAACAATGCTAATACTAACAATGCTAGCACGTAATATATATAATGAATACAATCTATACATGTACAAATGTTATAAAATATAATGAATACAATCTATACAAATGAGCTAGCACGTAAAACTAGCTAAGAGGAGGAGGATCATTAGACGAGGGTGGGCGAGGCTGATGCTTATCGCCATTGCCACCGCCACCCTGCAGATAAGATTAAAGATATAAATCATTAGTCTATATAATATGTGAGAATGAAAAGACTGCTAAATGAAAATAAAATAACATGCAGAATACCTGACTCTTGCGCCGCTCTGGTGGATGAGAATCAGTGACAACGACCCTCCAATCACTATCTCCACCCTGCAGATAGGATTAAAAATACAAGTCATTAGTCTATATAATATGTGAGAATTAAAAGACTGCTAAATGAAAATAAAATAACATGCAGAATACCCGACTCTCGGACTGCTCACCAAAAGCCGACACTAGTAGAGTAACCACCATCCGAAGCACCTCACCGCTTAACGCGGTGAACTGCTCAGGCGATAATCTAGTGCTGTCTATGGTGGCCCCTGCTGCAATATCCTGAGCCAGCTGATGAAGGCACCTATGGGTAGGTAAGTGCTGACGTCAAAAAGCCGGATCCGTCTGTAATCTCTCCGATCCGCTATAACCCTCTGGAAGAGCGCATCATCTAAGCCAGCGCCCGTATCAAATGATCCAACGTGTGCTCTCGGGCGATGGCGCTGGCTAGAGCCTGCAATAATAAACAAATTTATTATGTAGTATATATAAAATTTATTTTATTTTAAAACTTAAGATATATTATATATTACCTCCAGGTAGGGTATACACGGGTATCCTCGGCAGGCCCAACACGCGATACCTGCCAGTACTCGAAGTAGGTGGATCCTGAGACGCAACCCATAGTCTCAGCTCTTGGTCCCGAGATAAATCAATCTCAGGCAGAGGAGTGGAGGAATCTAACGGCTCAGGATCCCCCCTAGCAGCCCGCAACTCAGCTAGACGGGCGTCCCAAAGAGACTGAAATCGATCCTGAAATGTCATTTGTATACGCGAGTTAATTATGTTATTTGATTAACATTCTAATATTAATAATAACTTCAAATTTAGTCTATGTCTTACCCATATAGCTAAGGCTGCAGAAGACAGTATGCTAGACTCCTTAGGGGTGTGAGCCCTATCCCAGAACTCAGTCATCATAGGAGGTCGGCCCAAGCTCGAGCTCATGGCCTAATAATTAAGATAATTAAAACTGTATTAAGTATGTTACTAATAATTGAGTAACTAAATAACAAAATATGCAATACTTACTGACTTCACCTCCTTAAAGGACTGTGAGCCAGTCGTGTGTACGACTCGGAGCTGGCTCCTATTTTTCTTCGCTTGCTCCGACTTCTTCTTGAACACCTCATCCTCTTGTGCCGACACATAGCCTCCCAAGCCTGATCACCGACCATGCGGGGCTGATGAAGTCTAATCGTAGTCCCAGGCTGCTCACCAACTGCCCGGGCCGCCCGCTGTCTCATCTCGTAAAGCCAGTCGGAGTAGTTCTTTGCGACATGTGCAGTAATAACGCTGTCTCCGGCTGCTAGAAACACACCATTCTCGTATCTATAATAAACCTATAAGAAAAGTTATATCGACATATCAGAATTCATTTGAAAAGTATATAATGGTAAATGATAATACATTGTTTACTTGAAGCTATAATTTGACTTACGTGAAAATCGCGCAGCACAATATCCATGAATGAGGCATCATACTGGGCGAACTGGGTAAAGCGCATACAACCAATAGGCAAGTGTGTCAGGCAGATGGCATGTAGTGTCGCCTTAGCGACAGTGTCCAAGATGCTACAATATAATGCGAGAAAAATAAAATAATTTGTTATATTAACAATGTACTTATATATATACATGTTAATTTATTACAATTAACAGATTAAAAGTAATACTTACTACGCCGAGTCGACAACGTGTGGCTGTGCTGGCGGTCGGCCAAATAATCCGAGGTTAGTGCCTCGCTGACGTCGACGAGCACTATCTGTATAAATAATATTATATAAATATAATATTTTCATAATTCCAATAAATTTAATATTTAAGTTTGGAAACATACTATCTGATGGAGATCCCGCGCCGTGGGTGCCGTCATTTGGTCCCGAACGACCACCACCACGACGACCTCCCCCGCTATGTCTAGCCATAGATCAGCTGACTACTGAAATAACCAACATATTAATCTTTTAATTAAGTTGTAGTTAATTAATTTATCTAAATCAAATTATCGTTCGATTACAGAAAATCATTTAAGTTAAGACTACGTACGTCATCAAACCCGCCAGAATCAATCTCAACGTCGTCATCTGATTCTGACTCCTTTGCCTCCGTTTTGGTTTTGTACTCGTCGTCTTCGTGTACAACGATAAAGTCATTGACAACCACGTCTTCCTCAACATCAGGTATGTCAATGAGGTCAAAAACCATATCATCATCCCGTAAGACATCTATCTTGGGATTGCTAATTTGTTCTTGCAATGACTCATCTATTCCCGGCATATTAGTACCATCAAAAGAACGAGTCTTTGTTGTGACAACTGTATACTAGGGGCTCTGATAATTTAAGATATTCGGGGCGTAGTACACTTGAGTGGCTTGGCTGGCTAGAACGAATACATCATTAGACTGTAGTTTTGACTTTATGTCTACCGTGACGATTCTATTACAATCAATTTTAACACCCATAACAGTATCAAACCAGCGACACCTGAATGTAACAACCTGTTTACCATTGAGATAATTTAGTACAACCACTTCCTCTAATCGTCCATAGTAATTGGACTCGGAGTCTTGGTAGCAACTTCCCAACACGACAACGCCTGAATTGATTGACGTCATTTCATTTAAGTCATCAACCTTGAATCTATACCCATTCACAATGCAACCAAAAAATGAACTTATGAGTTTGTACGGGCCTGAAATAACATCTCTGAAACGCTCATAAGCGCTATCCGCTTCAACTCTGCTCTTAAACCACTGGTGAAATTTTTCAGTAGTGAATGCTTCCAACTGTGCTGGAGTCATTCCCGGATTAGAAGCATTCGCTTCCTCTTTGAATGCACTGAAATAATATGTTAAAATCATTATTACAATCATAATCTTAGTGTATTGACATGTGTACGTATAATAATATATACTTGATGTCTTTCGCCAATTTAGGCAAATTTAGAAGCACGTATGTGCATACAATCTTCAAATCTTGGTCGCTTAAGTAAGTCATTGTCTTATGGCCAAATGGTTTTGCTGGATATGTGAATACAACTAACTCATCATCAGAATGAGATTGATCACCAATGACCTCATTTCTACTTAAATGAGTGTGCTTAGTTGAGACTACATCGTCGAAGTACAGAGAGCAAAAATTTACAAGTTCTTCCTCCGTATAACGTTCAGCAATTGAACCTTCTACACGAGCTTTGTTTTTCACTTTCTGCTTTAATCAATGCATATACCTGAAATATGATTGCACGCAATTATTACTAATAATATGCCTTGAAAAAATCATCAAAATTTAAACAAATAGATGATATTAGTTACCTCTCAAAAGCATATATCCACCGATATTGCACCGGTCCTCCAAGTTTCAGTTCATATGGTAGATGTATAGGCAAATGCTCCATCGAGTCAAAGAACCCTGGAGGTAAGATCATTTCGAGCTTGCACATTGTCAGCACTATATTCTTCTCCATCTGCTCAACATCACTGTACTTTATTACTGTTGAGAACATATCCCGAAAGAAAGCTGAAACTTCGGCCAAGGCATCAACAAATTTCCTAGGTAACATCTCACGAAATGCAATTGGCATCAACTTCTGCATGAATACATGAATATCGTGAGATTTGAACCCAGTCATTTTTAGTTGTTCAACCTTGGTGCAACGAGAAATGTTAGAAGCATATCCATCCGGGAGCTGCAACGCACTTACCCACTTGCACACGTCTTCGACCTGTTGCTTGGTTAGACAAAATGACGCTTTTGGTTTTGAGTTATTCGGTCGAAGCCATAATTTTGACCTGATATTCATTTCCTCCAAATCTTTACATCCTTTATCAGTGTCTTTTATTTTACCACTCGCATCTAACAAGGTGTAAAACAGATTCTCAAAGACATTCTTTTCTGTATGCATGACATCTGTACAATGACGGACTAAAAGTGTGACCCAATATGGCAACTCAAACCACATGGGTGAGTGTGTCCAGTTATGAGTTATTCCGTAACAAGCTGCTCTCAACTTACCATGCTCCTTACCTGGCGGTGGAAAAGATAGATCGTTAAGCCAGCCCGATATTTCGCTGCCCGACAAACGTCCAACCAACCCCTTTTTCTCTGTCTTTTTGTTAAACTGTGTAGACAACTTTCTGTAACTGTGGTCAGCAGGCAAGAATCTATGAGCAGTTTCGAACCAACTGGTTTTATGCCCATGACGTAGTTGTATGCCTTGAACATCCCCTATACAGACTGGACATGACAACTTCCCATAAGTTGACCAACCACTGATCATCCCCAGTGCCGGAAAGTCGGTGATAGTCCACAACAAAGCTGCCTTCATCACAAAATTCTGCATCTTCGCTTTATCACAGGTCTGAACACCCGTCTCCCACAACATCTTAAGTTCATCGACTAACGGCCTGAGGTACACATTTATATCTTTTGTAGGACTTTTATCCCCCGGTATCAGTAAAGTCAAGAACAGATACGGATCCCTCATGCACATTGACGGTGGAAGATTGTACGCTACCATTATTACTGGCCAAACAGAGTAGGGCTGACTAAAATTATTAAATGGACAAAACCCATCTGTAGCCATGCCAAGCCTGACATTCCTATCATCCTTTGCAAATTCTAGAAAATTTTCATCAAACTTCTTCCACTCATCTCCATCTGCAGGGTGAGTCAACTGACCAGCCACGACATCCCTTGTTCTATGCTAACTCATGTGTTGAGCCGTATGGGATGACATGAATAGCCGTTGAAGCCTCGGCGCAAGAGGAAAGTACAGTAAGATCTTCCTGGGAACGTGTTTCTCCTTCCCCCCACGTTTTATCACCTTGAAGCGAGGCAAGCTGCATATATCACACCATAGGGAGGTACAGGTCAGCCCCGGTCTCAACCCGGGAGGTACAAGTCAGCCCCGGTCTCAACTCGGGAGGTATAGGTCATCCCCGGTCTCATCCCGGGAGGTTCAGGTCAGCCCCGGTCTCAACCCGGGAGGTACAGGTCAGCCCCGGTCTCAACTCGAGAGGTACAGGTCAGCCCTGGTCTCAACCCGAGAGGTTCAGGTCAGCCCCGGTCTCAACCCGGGAGGTACGGGTCAGCCCCGATCTCAACCCGGGAGGTACAGGTCATCCCCGGTCTCATCCCGGGAGGTCAAATCAACTTCGGAGACAATTCCAAAGCCTCACATCATCTCTATGGACAAACCTGGAAGAACCAAGTTAACCTCAAAGACAACCCTGAGGACAAACAGAATTCGCTATAATCCAAACCTCAGAGACAACCCCGAGAAGTCAGCCATGCCAGCACTGAAGGCAACCCTGGAAGGGGCAAAATGGTCATTTCATCAACTTAAAGCCGATTTGGTCAAACTCAAGCTGAATTGATGCCACCAATGTCAGAACGAACCATAACATTGATCCCGAGTGAAAATAGTGCAAGACAGCTCAACGGACAAACTGCGAGGAATCAAAGACCTAGTTATGAACCCGTCTTCTTGAACTCAAAAAAGGTTTAATCCCATGTCATTATGACACGCTCGGCGAGAGCTTTCCAAAAAGGTATAGCACACCTCAAACGGACGCTCCAATCAAAAGTTAGAAAGTTTTGAATCTGACCTCGCATTGCTCGGAGTGCACGTACTTCGATGCAACGGGACCCACCACGTGGACCTTGCCATGTGGAGCCGCAGGTAGACCCACGACTGTCGCGGGTAGAGCCGCGTCCACCGGGTCTATAAATAAAGGTGCACCCCCAGCTCATTTCATAATTTAAAAACGCTCTGAATTTTTGCCCGTTTCGTTTCTCAGCCATATTCTTGTACTCCAAACCCAAATTTTATTACTCTAACACGTAGATATACTCATATACTACCACATACCAAAAATTAACAGGTGGAAACGGACGTTTGAAGCCTACCAAGTGGCAAAAAGCCCGTGTAGTAGTCCATTGTGAGTATTTTTACGATCAGAAAGTTCAAACTACTTCATTGCGCATTTATACACTTTCACGTTAAGTTTCATTTCCTGATTATGCCCGGAACTCAGTTCTATGGCCGTTTTTGCTTACGTTTTTGTATATTTTAGTACATAAACACGTTTTCTGGCACTTCCACAGCTCAGATCGCCGGTCCGTCACTTTTAACAGCTTCAATATATATATATATATATGTATCCAAGTTTATAGCAACTTCGACGGATTGGGTTATCTTCCCAGCCCAGGTTTGGTTTTTTTATGTATATACTAACTATATATATTAACTTTTTACATTCCAGTTTGGCCTGGATCATTCTGTGGCCTTTTTACTATTTTTATAAATATATATATACTTACATTTCTGTCCGAAAAAAGGATAGAATGTCCGTCACCCTTTACAGTTTATATATATATATATATATATATATATATATTTACATTCTGTTGAGCCTGGATCATCTCGTGACTCTTTTATAGCTTTTATATATATATATATATATATTTCAATTCTGTCTAGCCTGGATTACTCCGTGGCTTTTTACAACTTTTATAAATATATATATATATATATATATATATATTTTTTTTTTCATTTCAGTCCGGGCATAGGATTTGAAATCCGTCGCCCTTTATTGCTTTTATATATATATATTTCCATTTTGTCAGGCCTGAATTATTCTGTGGCTTTTTACAGCTTTTATAAATATAATTATATATTTACATTCTAGTCCGAGCATTGGAGTGAAAATCCACCGCCCTTTACAACTTTCGTATATATATAACTATATATATATATATATATATATATATATCTTTTATTCATTGTGATTAATTGCTGCTTTAAATATTCATTTGATATGAATCGGCACTGACATCTCTTTGGGCGAACTAGATTTCTTTAAATCTTGCCAAGTCTAACTTTTAAAATGTTCAAAAAAGGTTCAGACAGAACCGGAAAGCTAGAATGGTTGAGATTTAATTAAATCTAGCAGTTTTTCTAGTTTATTCATTATAAAGCAACCTCACGGCTCTTAGATCGCTATCTAGTAGGAACGAGACGCTTCAGCTATGCGCACACCAGGATTTACTGATGAATCCTTGATTATTGCGACGATTAGATGTAAATATATATTTCTATGCATATTTTGAGATGTGCAGGTTTTATTGGCTTCTCTCTGTGAGCCTAGGAATCGTGGGATTCGTGATCAAACTGATCAGAATCTGATTCCCACGATGGACAAACTCCACTTTACAAATTTACCCTGCTAGTTTTTTCTGTAAAAATGTACATTCAAAAGACCTTAAAACGATTATCCGGGTTTAAGGTCTCAACATAGTGAAAATATAGTTTGTCGAGTCAGAGTCACTCCGATGGCTGTCATACCCATGAGAAGAACGGTACTTGTATATATTTTGTGGTCGAGGATGCTTCGCAGCCCGACAATCACCATTCAAATTGAGCCAAAAGGCTGAAAAGATAAAAAATAAAAGTATCAACATGCTTCAATGCCTACGTGAGCGTAAGGTTTGAAAACCTGCTTTCAAAACATCATTTTAATATCTTGTCTAAAAAAAAGACTTTTGCAAATCAAATCAAACCCTTCGTATGTAGGTTCAACGAATCATGTCCCTACTTTCAAATCAATCAAACATAGGCCCAATTTCTTCTAGCATTCACACACACACACACATTGTAGATTTAAAAGGAAAATATTGAAAAGATGCGGTACCGTGTTTTCACTGGAGTAGTGGGGTGCCTAACACCTTCCCCACACTTAACCAAGCCCCCGAACTTAGAACTTCGGTTTCAAAGATCTTGTTTTGAAAGTGTTGAGAAATTGGGCCTCCTTTCAAACAAAACTCGGTTGAGTTGGTACAACCATTTCAAATCTATCAACTAGCGACTCTGTGAAACGTTCAAATCGTCGACAAGATACATGTTGGCCTTTTTCCTAAGAGACCCCTTCAAAACCTTTTTCACAAAAAAGATAAAATAAGGATAGACAGGAGTTAGGAAAAGAGAGAAAGATCCGAGTTCCAACTCGACCCGCATTTTTTCCAACGTCGACACCAAAATAAGTGACAAGATTAATAAGGCAGTACATTCAATCAATGGCAAAAAATATTACACCAACAATCACAACAATTGAGTAAATTTACGTATCTTTTGATTCAATTGAGAGACCCAAATTCTGCAACCAAAAATCATTCAACCTAATTGATAGACCCAAAAATCAGTCACAACACAACAATTAATTGAGTGAATTCAGTACAACAAAATGTCACCAGATAGAGACCCAAATTCAGTCCCAATTGACTGACCCAATTCAACATTTTAATTCCCAACAAATTACCTAAAACATACATTTTTTGCCAAAACAAATTTCACCCAAATGAAATTTCATATTGTAAATTGAAGAAATATATAAAATTAATATAGTCCCAAATTAATACGAAAATTAATACTGGATATTCAGTCCCAAATTAATTCATAAAACACATATCCATGCCCACTGATTGCCAAGCCTCCAAATTGATCAATCTCAAATTGAATAGTTTCAATCAACTAATTATGCGAAATACTTACCTGGATAATGAAGAAAGGATTACGCCTAAGTCGTACCCACTGATTGCCAAGTCTCCGAGCTTCTCCCACCACAGCATCGCTGAGGTCAGTCGGACAGAAAAAAGAAGGAAGAGGAGGATGAGGATGAGGAGGATGATGTTATAATAGGAGGGACGGAGGAGGACAGAGATGAGATATTGAGTTAGAGAGAGCGAGAGCACTACGAGAGAGAGAGAGAGAGAGAGAGAGAGTTGAGAGGAAATGTGATGAAATGAGGAGGCTGCTAAAGAAAGCAATAACTAATTAGGTTTTAAAGGTTATTTCCGATGAACTTTCCGTTGGTAATAATTCCCTTGGATTTATCGTATCCTCGACAGGAATTTCATCAAAAATTATCATAGTTCCGTCGAAGTTATATTCCGTGCTGGCAGGAAATAGTATATTATATTATATTATATTATATCATATTATTTAATTTAATTCAAGTAAAATAAATTAAATTTATTTATTTTATTTTATGTTATTTGATTTTATAATTTTATAATATATTATCTTATATTATATTATTTTAAATGCTACTTAGTTTATTTCAATATTGGAAATTAATTAAAATACATGAATATTATAAAGTAGGGCCTACAGATTTTGCAATTAGACAATTCTGACAGAAATTTCGTCGGGAATTTCGCCGAACATAAAAAATATACCAATGAATCAATTAACATAAGACAGTCCCAAAATCAGTGACAAGATTAATAAGGCCGTACATTTAATCAATGGCAAAAAATATTATACCAACAATCACAACAATTGAGTAAATTTACATATCTTTTGATTCAATTGAGAGACCCAAATTCAGCCAACAAAAATCATTCAAACTAATTGACAGACCCAAAAATCAGTCACAACACAATAATTAATTGAGTGAATCCAGTACAACAAAATGTCACCGAATAGAGACCCAAATTCAGTCCAAATTGACTGATCCAATTCAGCATTTTAATTCCCAACAAATTACCTAAAACATACATTTTTTTTTTTCCAAAACACATTCCGCCCAAATGAAATTTCATATTGTAAATTGAAGAAATATACGAAATTAATATAGTCCCAAATTAATACAAAAATTAATATTGCATATTCAGTCCCAAATTAATTCATAAAACACATATCCATGCCCACTGATTGCCAAGCCTCCGAATTGATCAATCGCAAATTGAATACTTTCAATCAACTAATTATGCGAAATAATTACCTGGATAATGAAGAAAGGATTAAGCCCAATTCGTACCCACTGATTGCCAAGTCTCCGAGCTTCTCCCACCACAGCACCGCTGAGGTCAATCGAACAGAAAAAAGGAGGAAGAGGAGGAGGAGGATGAGGATGAGGAGGATGATGTTCTAACAGGAGGGACGGAGGAGGACAGAGATGAGATATTGAGATAGAGAGAGCGAGAGCACTGCAAAAGAGAGAGAGAGAGAGAGAGAGAGAGAGTTGAGAGGAAATGTGATGAAATGAGGTGGCTGCTGAAGAAAGCAATGACTAATTATGTTTTAAAGGTTATTTCCGATGAACTTTTCGTTGGTAATAATTCCCTTGGATTTATCGTATCCTCGACAGGAATTTCATCAAAATTTATCATAGTTCCGTCGAAGTTATATTCCGTGCTGGCAGGAAATATTATATTATATTATATCATATTATTTAATTTAATTCAAGTAAAATAAATTTTATTTATTTATTTTATTTTATGTTATTTGATTTTATAATTTTATAATATATTATCTTATATTATATTATTTTAAATGCTACTTAGTTTATTTCAATAGTGGAAATTAATTAAAATACATGAATATTATAAAGTAGGGCCTACAGATTTTGCAATTGGACAATTCTGATAGAAATTTCGTCAAGAATTTCGTCGAACATAAAAAATATACCAATGAATCAATTAACATAAGACAGTCCCAAAATCAGTGACAAGATTAATAAGGTCGTACATTCAATCAATGGCAAAAAATATTATACCAACAATCACAACAATTGAGTAAATTTACATATCTTTTGATTCAACTGAGAGACCCAAATTCAGCCAACAAAAATCATTCAAACTAATTGACAGACCCAAAAACCAGTCACAACACAACAATTAATTGAGTGAATCCAGTACAACAAAATGTCACCGGATAGAGACCCAAATTCAGTCCCAATTGACTGACCCAATTCAGCATTTTAATTCCCAACAAATTACCTAAAGCATACATTTTTTGCCAAAACAAATTTCGCCCAGATGAAATTTCATATTGTAAATTGCAGAAATATACGAAATTAATATAGTCCCAAATTAATACGAAAATTAATATTGCATATTCAGTCCCAAATTAATTCTTAAAACACATATCCATGCCCACTAATTGCCAAGCCTTAGAATTGATCAATCTCAAATTGAATAGTTTCAATCAACTAATTATGCGAAATACTTACCTGGATAATGAAGAAAGGATTACGCCCAAGCCGTACCCACTGATTGCCAAGCCTCAGAGCTTCACCCAGCACAGCACCGCTGAGGTCAGTCGGACAGAAAAAAGAAGGAGGAGGTGAAAGAGGATGTTCTAATGGGAGGGACGGAGGAGGACAAAGATGAGATATTGAGATAGAGAGAGCGAGAGCACTGCGAGAGAGAGAGGGTTGAGAGGAAAAGTGATGAAATGAGGAAGCTGCTGAAGAAAGCAATGACTAATTAGGTTTTAAAAGTTATTTTTGATGAACTTTTCGTTTGTAATAATTCCCTTGGATTTATCGTATCCTCGACGGGAATATCGTCGAAAATTATCATAGTTCCGTCGAAGTTATATTCCGTACTGGCAGGAAATATTATATTATATCATATTATTTAATTTAATTTAATTTAATTCAAGTAAAATAAATTAAATTTATTAATTTATATTTATGTTATTTGATTTTATAATTTTATAATATATTATCTTATATTATATTTTTTTAAATGCTACTTAGTTTATTTCAATATTGGAAATTAATTAAAATACATGAATATTATAAAGTAGGGCCTACAGATTTTGCAATTGGACAATTCTGA
Organism: Panax stipuleanatus; assembly: GCA_020205555.1. NCBI lineage: Eukaryota > Viridiplantae > Streptophyta > Magnoliopsida > Apiales > Araliaceae > Panax > Panax stipuleanatus. Next base: position 5,954,943 of record CM035119.1, on the reverse strand, counting down.
CAGAAATTTCGTCGGGAATTTCGTTGAACATAAAAATTATACCAATGAATTAATTAACTTAAGACAGTCCCAAAATCAGTGACAAGATTAATAAGGTAATACATTCAATCAATGGCAAAAAATATTATACCAACAATCACAACAATTGAGTAAATTTACATATCTTTTGATTCAATTGAGAGACCCAAATTCAGCCAACAAAAATCATTCAAACTAATTGACAGACCCAAAAATCCGTCACAACACAACAATTAATTGAGTGAATTCAGTACAACAAAATGTCACTGGATAGAGGCCCAAGTTCAGTCCCACTTGACTAACCCAATTTAGCATTTTAATTCCCAATAAATTACCTAAAACATACATTTTTTGCCAAAACAAATTTCACCCCAAATGAAATTTCATATTATAAATTGAAGAAATATACAAAATTAATATAGTCTTCAGTCCCAAATTAATTCATAAAACACATATCCATGCCCACTGATTACCAAGCCTCCAAATTGATCAATCTCAAATTGAATAGTTTCAATCAACTAATTATGCAAAATACTTACCTGGATAATGTAGAAAGGATTACGCCCAAGCTGTACCCACTGATTGCCAAGCCTCCGAGCTTCTCCCACCACAGCGCCGCTGAGGTCTGTCGGACAAAAAAAAGGAGGAGGAGGATGATGATGATGTTCTAACGGGAAGGACAGAGGAGGACATCGATGAGATATTGAGATAGAGAGAAAGCACTGCGAGAGAGAGAGGGAGTTGAGAGGAAAATTGATAAAATGAGTCGGTTGCTGAAGAAATCAATGACTAATTAGGTTTTAAAGGTTATTTCTGATGAACTTTCCATTGGTAACAATTCCCTTGGATTTATCGTATCCTCAACGAGAATTTCGTCGAAAATTATCATAGTTCCGTCAAAGTTATATTCCGTGCTGGCATGAAACTTGGTGCCAAAGCGGGTACTCTATTTTTGATAGAATTGCATCGGCATTATATTATTTTTGAGGGATTTTATATTCGACAGATTAGTCCTTCGTACATAAGGTAATATCGACATAATAGATTCCGTCGAGGTTAATTCGTTTGAGAGTAAGCCTTTTTCTTGTAGTGAATGAGATAACGAAACTATTAGCAGCAGACTTTATTTTTGAGATTGACTATCCGGAGTGGTTGGCGAAATGTGGTACTGGTGCAGAAGCAGAACGGGAAGTGACAAATTTGCATCGACTACAAGGATTAGAACAAGGCATGATCGAAGGACTTTTTCCCCCTTCCACACATCGATCAACTCATCGATGCTACTTCAGGATATGCATTACTCAGTTTCATGGATGCCTTTTCGGGATATAATAAAATTTCGATGCATAAGAAGGTTATCCCGAAGACGGCTTTCATCACTTATCGGGTGATTTATGCGTATCGGAAGACGACCTTCGGACTACTGAACGCTGGAGCAACGTACCAAAGGATGATGAATTATGTGTTCCAGAGACAGTTGGGCTGAAGTATGGAGGTAAACGTTAATGATATGATTGTAAAGAGTTTATTTGTTCGGGGACATCTGGATGACCTAGAAGATTGCTTTCAGACCGTCATATAATACAACATTAGACTGAATCCAAAGAAATTTACTTTCGGACTCGGAGCACGTAAATTTTTGGGTTATCAGATAAGTAAGAGGGGAATTAAGGCCAACCCGAAGAAGATTAAAGCTATATTGGACATGAAATCTCCTCAATCTTACAATGGTGTTTAACGATTGACAGGTCATATTGCAGTATTGAGGAGGTTTATGTCCAAGTAGGCAGAGAGGTGTCTATAATTGTTTTGATACTTTGAAGGGGCCAAAGAACGAAAAGATTTTCCAATGAACTTCGGAGTGTGAAGACGCCATCCGGGGAATTAAGAAATACTTATCTTTGGTACCTCTTCTTGTGAAGCCGATTCCCTTGGAACCTTTGTACTTGTATTTGGCGACAAGATCGTTAGTGGTTGGAGCATTTATTATTTGGGAAATAGGGGGAAAACAATTCTCAGTGTATTGTGTAAACCATGCTCTTCGAGATACAGAGATAAAATACCTGAACAATAAGAAGTTTGGCAATGCTTTGATAACATCTAGTCAAAAATTTTGGCATTACTTCCAAGGTCGGTTAATTGTAGTATATACGAATCATTCCTTGAAGAAGATTTTGAGAAAACCAAACATCTCGGGTCGAGTGACTTCTTGGGCGATGTAATTGACACAGTTCGTCTTGGAATATCATCCTCGGATAGCGATAAAAGGTCAGGCCTTGGCCGACTTTGTGGTAGAATGTTTATTTTCTGAACCTGACACTATTGACCAGGCAAAGGAGATGGTTGTGTCGATCTCAAATGTTTAGCCTACTCAGACTTCCTAGACGTTGTACGTATATGGTTATTCAACTTTGGATGTTAGTGGAGCTGGAGTCATTTTGACGAGTCCGGAGGGGTTCAAAGTGCAACAGGCGATACGCTTCAGATTTATGGCGACCAAAAATCAGGCAGAGTATGAAGCAATTCTGGAAGGTCTTCGATTGGCTAAGATTCTGGAGTGCAGTGGCTAGTTATCTTTAGCGACTATCAATTAGTAGTGAAGCAAATATAAGGGGAGTATGAGGCTCGAGGGGAAAAATGTCTAAGTATCTGAACGAAGTCAAAGATCGGCTCCACTACTTTAGTTCGTTTGCTTTTCAAGGAGTTGATAGATCAGATAACACTATAGCCGATGCTTTGGCAAGGTTGGCTACAACGGATGCGAGTTTATTTAGTGGATCGGACTATTTGGAGGTTCTGAATTCGTCAAGTATTCAACATTCGGAGGTGATTACAGTGGAAAGATCAAACTGTTGGCTCACGCCCTATTTAGATTATCTGGTCGATGGCGTCTTGCCTTTAGACCGGATGATGACAAAGAAAATCAAATACCAAAGTTTGAACTTTGTGCTTATTGATGAAGATTTGTACCGTTGAGCATTCTCATCTCCACTACTGAGATGTTTGGTGTCGTCCGAAGCTATATATGCCCTTCAGAAGGTTCATGAGCGAATCTAGGGCGATCATATGGGGGCAAAGGCAAAGGGTGAGGTTAGCGTTGTAGTAGTGGCCATTGACTATATGACCAAGTGGGTGGAGGCCAAACCTCTTCGACAAATTATAGAACTGGAATGTTTGAAGTTTCTAAAGGAATTCATGGTTTTTCAATTCGGGATTCTTATGGTGTTGGTCACGAAAAATGGCAGTTAGTTTTTTGGGTCTAAGTTCGAACAATTTTTAAAGGATTTGGGGATTTAACATCGGAAGACTTCGGTCCCTCACCCTCAGTCAAATGGCCAAGTAGAAGTTACCAATAGAACTCTACTAAATGGAATAAAAAGAAGGCTGGACGAGGCGAAGGGGAGATGGCCCGAAGAGCTTCTTAGTGTATTGTGGGCATATCGGACTACTCTGAGGCCAACAACAGGCAATTCGCCATTCAGATTGGCCTACGGAACCGATGCCCTAGTTCCTATTGAAATTGGGTCCCCTACACTTCAGTTCAGCCAATTTAAGGAATTATATAATGATGAAGGCATTTGCCTCAATCTCAATTTATTGGATGAGGTTAGGGAGTCGGCCCTGGTAAGATTAACAGTCTAACAAAGGAGAGTGGCCAGATATTATAATAAAGGGGTAAAATTAAAGAGGTTTGAAGTTGGTGACTTAGTTCTTCGGGAGGTAGAGGCTTCGACGCCCCAAAACCTCGAAAAGCTAATGCCTAACTGGGAAGGAACCCTTGAGGTCATAGAAGTGTCAAAGCCAGGTACCTACCAGCATCGAGCAATGAATGGAACAGAAGTAAAAAACACTTGGCATATATGCAGACTTCGGAAGTACTATCATTAATGCATGTTAAGTAGTTTATTTTACGACTTTGTATAAACTTTTCAAAGTTTTCAATAAAATGAATGTTCAATTTTTCTAAATGAATATTTTCATTATTTGATTGCATATATTATTTGAAATAAACATTCAATTTTTCAAACGAATGTTTTCATTGATTAATATTTTCGTTGCTTGCATAATCTTTTTACATCTGTTGGATAACTAAAATATTAGCTTTAGATTACAAAAAGAAATAACTATTACTGAGGATTATCAGGGTCGCCTTTGGCTTCGCTAGCAGAAGAATCAAGCATAGAAACATCAAGCTTGGTAGCAATGATCTTTCCCTTGTCCTTATCCCAAGCAGATTGGTAGCCCTCAACAAATATTTGCATCGCTTCTGTCGAAAGCTCTAGAGCCTCTTTATTCTTCGCAAATCTGATGGTTGATTGCTTCGGTCAAAAGAGGTTTCAAAGTCTTGTATTCCTTGAATTCTTTTTCCAAGGTAACATAAGTATGGGACATTTATCCTCCTTTCTTAACCAACTCCAGGTTCTGCCGGTTAAATGACGTATTGCTCTTCTTTGGTAATGCGTTCTCTTCTTTTTTCGCCTCATAGTTCTCGATGAGACTCTTTAGGCGAGTTTCAACTTCGATAGCTTCTTCTTTCAGTTTAGTAATCTTGGCTTAAAAACTTTCACAGTAGAAAGAAATGTTGTTATGCAAACTTCTTTCTTTCTCAAGGCCGGCCATGGCAGCTTGAAGGTTGGACCTCAATCGTGCATTTTCGTCCTCAAGATCATTTTCTCTTCGTTCAATCTCTGTCAATCGGCGGATGATCTGGACAGAGACTGCGGCAGACTAAAGACAGAATATAATGGATCAATAGATAACATGAATAAAAAGACTTTGTCAAAAAAGGGGTTTGGATGTGCTTACCTGGCCTTAATGCATAAAGGTGGAAAACATAAGTTCTTTGATACTTTCAATCTCAAACCGGGGATCGTCGGTTGGGAGAATGAAGTTTTTAAAAAGCTCATGTGGGAAATCTTCGGTGTATCGGGGCTAGAGCTTCATTGAAGCTCAAGCCTCTTAGACTCGACTTGGAGATGGTTTTTTTGGTGGAAAAGTAGGAATGTGCTCAGGAGTGTGTTCAGGAGAGGCTTCGGTGTTGGCTCTTTTGGCTTGTGGTTTGGATAAGGGGTCTTCGTGGTCTTTTTTTTTTTGGTTTGGATTATCAGTCGGTTTGGTGGATAGGTTCGGATCGGAGATATTTATTTGAAAGGGTTCAAAGATCGGAATGTCTTTGGATGAAGAGAGCTTCGAACGAAACAGCCTTGAGCTTTTCGGTGGCATTGGTTTGGATAATAGGTTTATTGCGCCTTTTCTTAATTTGAAGGATTTTAGTCCTTTGAAGTTAGGCATATCTAGTGGGCTCTTCTTTTTTGTGAAGGATTGAGTGGGAATTTTATTAGTGAATGGTTGAGGCACACTTACTGGTGGGTTCGGTTCGGCAATGGTGGTGGATGGTTCTTTGGATATGATTACCAAGGGGGTGGTTTCGGTAATTGGAGGAAGAAGAAGATTAGTTGACAAAGATTGGGTCAGAATTAAGGACAACAAATAATATAAAAATAAAATAGGGGAAAGGTGTGACGCCCCCAAAATATTTTCACACAACCAATTCTGAGTCGCCAAATACATGGTACAGAAATCAAATACAAATCTTCCTATTCCAACTATTAAACTGTCGTACAAAATACGATCACACAAGCTGTGAGCTTCAATATAGATACTATGTCCTATATAATACGAAAATATCAACGCTCAAACTAAGTCCTCATTATAATTATTATCACACTATTTTATAAAATAGTGAGGACTACTATAGCACAGTCTCAGACCATCACTCCATTCCCCGGCTAATCCCAGCTATATTCTCAGTTCCTGAATAGAACAATAAAAGAAAAGGGTGAGCTCAACTAGCCTAGTAAAGAATATTATGACCAAGATAATGAATAATAAATCATCGTTAGCCTTCAATAAATAAGATAAAATATTATGAACAACAAGGTTTAGATCAACAACTGCAGCGAAAATAACAATCCATTAGAAGAGTCAAGTAGAGCATGATGTCTACTATCTTCTATGATTTAAAAGTCCATCATCAATATTTTATCCCTGTAACATCAATCAATAAATATTTCAAATCAATAATTTATCTTTGCACTATGGGCCAAAGATATTCATTTGTATCACTAGTGGTCATGATCATGCCAAACACCAATCCATCTTTGTACTACGGGCCAAAGATATTTATCAATCAAAAGTTCATCTATGCACTATGGGCCAAAGATATTCATCAATCAATAGTTCATCTTTGCACTACGGGCCAAAAATAACTTTAACCACAATTTAAGACTGAGGATAATAAAAAATAATATAAAGAACGAATCAAGTGAGATCAATGATAAATATTAGAGATTTGTAATTTAATTTATCCAAGTTCAAGAATGTTCAAATTGTCAACATAATAATCAATTGTGGAGCAAAATTCAAGAATGATAGTCATATATCAAAAATAATTTGGACATAAAAGAAATCAATTTTTATCGTGAATAGTACCCCGTGAATAGTACTGCAGGAATAGTATCGTATGAATAGCACCCCGTATAAATAGTACCCCGACATGAAAATATTAAAATTTGATATGAAAGTTCAGAACAATATTCCAGTGAAATGATATTAAATGAAGCGCAAATCTTAAGGAATTTCTAATCATTTCAAGAATTATAGAAGCAATACTTACCATAGTAAGTTTAAATTTAGAAATATGAAATGAAATAATATCACTTTCATAATATGGAGTATGAAAGAAAATGATATCCCTTACGAGTAATGAAATAAAATAATATCATTTACCTTCGTAGAAAACTAGATTTGACTGGTGTACCGGATATTATTCTGAGAAAATCTTGCACTATAAACTACACTCAAATGATCCTTATACTCAAAAAAAATACTCACAATATTGCAATAGAAACACTTGTATATTTTGGTGTGTTTTGGATGAAGGGGTTACCTCACTTTTTATAGTGCAACACAGAGGAAAAAATAAATTTTCCTGCCTAACTTTTCTCTGCCTAACCATCCTTTTTTTTTCTTTCCTTCTCTGTCTAACTTTCAATTCCTTATAGGTGAGGCCCACAATTTGGAAAATAAATTGCAGGAGCAATTCTAAACCAACCAAATTGAAAAAAAAGACAAGGACTACTTCTTTTGAAAACAAAGCATTCAAATATAATTTGTTCACCTCCGTCCCTTTTATCACATGCTTACATATAATAAAAATAATTTTACTAATTAAACAATTAAAAAATACTAATATATCATCACATTATATTATTATAATAAAATATTATAATAATATATTTAAATGAATATTTTATCGGAGAAGATAATTATAATTCTACAAAAAAAATATGTCAAACTTTCAACAAATATCTCATTCTAAATTCCTCCATTTGTAACAAAAATTGGACAAATATCCACCACATAATAATTATTCACAATTAATATTATAAGCTCACAATATTGACAACCAGATCGTTCCAAAGAAAAAGGGGGCTTTCCGATAAGGATTTATTCTTATTGGCGCACAATTATATAACCTAACCCCTTTCTTTGACAGAAATTTCTAGACATTACCAATAATGCTATCTAATAATATCATTAAAATAATATGAGTTACTGTGTTGTGACAATTATTGATTTAATAATATAAAATACTGTACAATTATCACTGTAGCAATTATTAAAGGAAATACTGAGTGACTTCTTACGTAAGCATCAATAATCAAAGATACTGTGCAATACCGTGTGCTACTGTGCAACAACGCGTATTACTGTACTTTTGTCACCAGGTATGTCAACAATTAACGGTAAAAGTTTCGCCATCAATTTTTAGAAAACTTATTTTTGTCGTTTTCTTCATCCCACAGTTATTCTGTTATGGGTCTCACCAATGATTGCGCCTGTAACAACCCCAAAATTCATACAATTCAACTCTCAATCTCGGTTGTTATCAATACACCTTTATTCTAACTTTACATCATTAATCGGTATTAAACTTAATAAAATGCAAAATTATTAAAACTTTTATATTTTTCTTTCTTCATTACCGTGAATCTCAACCTTTATCATTTACATATTTTTGAATCAAATCTACTTTATAACTCGCTTCATCAAATCTACTAATTCCTCTTTAGGTAAGTCTAAGGTCTTAGCAAAATCATCAAATATGAATGAACAAGTAGCACCCGAATCAAATAATACATATGCATTTATACTATTAACCGGAATAATACCTGCCACCACATCTTTTGACTGCACAGCGTTCTGCACCGTCAAGTTGAATGTGCGGGCAGTGGGTCAAACGACTTGTAGTGGTCCAGCGATAGTCAGAGTGCTGCCGCTGCGGTTTCCTCCATTCCTTGTTGACCCTGCCGCTGGCTTCTTCAGGCAATTACGAGCCATGTGATACTTGGATCCACATGTGTAACAAGCTCCTTTACTCGGGTTCGGACAATTTGGCGTAATGTGGCCTTCCTTACCACAGTTGTAGCACACCCGCTTCCCCTTCATGCACACTCCAGTGTGATTCTTCCCGCATGTAGCACATGCTTCAAACTTCCTCTTCTGCTGGCATCCCTGCGGACTCCCAGCAGAGGTATTGTCGTTCTATTTCCTTTTTTGGTTGATAGCCCCGCTACCACCAGCCTTGTTCTCTGTCTCGTTCTTCTTCTTCTTGTCTTGATTGAATTTAGTCACGGCGTCGCCCCCTCCTTCAGCGAGAATGGCCATTTCCAGCACAGCTGCAAACGTGTTTAGCTGGAATATGGAGACCTTGCTGTAGATCCAGGGTTTCAGTCCCCGCTCAAAACTTCTCGCCTTCCTAGTGTCAGTGCTGACCTGGTATGTAGCAAACTTGGCCAGCTTGTTGAATTTTGCGACGTATTCTGACACCGTCATCCTTCCCTGCTTCAGCTCTAGAAATTGGACCTCCATCTGGTCCTGCGTGCTCACGGGAAAGTACATTTCAAAGAACATCTCTTTGAAACTTTCCCACGGTATCACTCCTTCACCCTCTCTGGTCTTATTGGCCTGCCGCCAGAAGCTAGCATCCGACTTTAACATGAAAGTCGCAAAAGCTGTCTTCTGGTCTTCGCTAACGCTAGCCACGTCGAAGACCTTCTCCATCTCCATTACCCACGTCTGAGCATCTTTCGGGTTTACCAATCCCTTGAACTCCGGCGGTCTTACTGCCTTAAATTCTTTAAATGTCGTGCCCTACACTTACGGCTGATTCACAAGTGCTCCTGTCAGTAGGTTCACCAACTGTTGAACCGAGTTGGGATTTGTCCCAATGTTATTGTTGTTGTTGTTCGTCGAACCCTCGGGGTTTTGACATGTAGGTTTTCTTCTAGGAGGCATTTCCTATTAAGAAATACTCTTATTAGATCCTTTACTAAATTCTTAAGTATTCAAGTTTATACTTAAACATTTAAATAATTCAGTTCGTATATGAACACATAGCACATCAATAACTTCTTTTATTCATTACTAGTAGTTTTGAAAAACATATAATAGATAGCATCTCTGCTATTTACATCATCTTTCCTGAACTGGAACAATTTGCAGGACTACATCATCATTTTATCCCATTATTATCTCAAATTATGGGATTTATATTTATTTATTACAAAAAGAAACACATAATTAAGGACTCTACTGTCTAGGCATGTTAAGACGTCGCACAACCTCTCTGCGTTCTTCCTCCATCACCCAAAACATTGTCCTTCTGTCCACCACATACCATTGTAAACCTTGGAACTGAGATGGGTAATAGAAGACACAATCCTGGGCCCTATCTATAGCCGTATGGAATGCGTATTCCGTTTCCCTCAGCTTGGCCCTCTTAGCTTCAGTCTCGTCTTCAGCTCGATCGGCTCGTTGAGTAGCCCTCAAGCTTGTCTTCTCCGCTCTAGCATGCTTCGTTGATTCTTCCTGGATGTCTTGCTTCAGCTTCACTAGCTCGGCCCGTGCCTCCTCTTTATCATTCTCTACGTGGACTAGCTTCCACTGCACTTCTCTTAGCTCACTATCTAGCTCTCCAATGGTCTTGTCCCGCTGCTGGATGGTAGTCTGACTCTCGTCCATCAGTTCCTGAAGCTCCACGTTATGGTCGTAGATTTCCTCGTACATCTCAGCACTAGTAGAGTGAGGTGTGAATTCCTCCTCGGGATCCTCTTCCTCCTCTTCCTCCTCTGACTCATCCTCGTCCTCCTCTTCTAGGAATAGGTGTCAGCTCATGCTCCCGACTAGCTACGATGATCACTGGAGATGGCTCTCTCCTAACCAACGGCTCCCAGACAACATGGATGTCTCGGGTCTCCTCCTTTCTAAGCACCCGAGGTAACTCCTCTCTAGCCTGACTGGACTCTCTAACATTCGTCATCATGACAAAAGAATTTTAAAGTTTATTATTACGTGATATTGAGTCGTCACTCTTCGAATACTTGTAAACACATAGCACATAAGGTAGTTTATTATCTTTACCTATCACCACTATCTTTTCGATCTTCCTATAAGGCTACTACCTAAGGTTTTTCCCCCACATAAGGTTCATAACCTACTACTTTGATACCAACCTGTGACACCCCCATATTTGGGTACTTCGTTTTCACAAGATTTGGTGTTCATTTTCTAAATAAAACACGTATCTACCCAATAATAATGAATTACAAAGTAGATTACAACCTTCATAATTACTTAAATAAAAATCATCTTCCATATAAAAAGATTACAACCTTGTCCAAAATAAATTCCAGGGTTATCTAACCTTAACATAACAATTAAGTGCGGAAATGAAATATCATAACTAGTCTTATTACAATCAAGATTGAAGATAACAAGTCTTCACTTGCTCATCTTTCCTTTCCCTTTACTGGTTGACGGTACGTCAACATTCTCGGTTTTAACTGCAAGGGGTTATAAAATGTGCAAGAGTGAGCAAACAAAAGCTCACTTGAAATAAAACAATGATATGACATAACTGAATAACTTCAAAAAGGGTTTGAATAACTTTACTTTCGTCAAAAGAAAGAATTGAATAATAATTCTTTCATCATATTTAAAATTTGAATATAGAATTTATCTGAGGGTCATACGACCTTGAACTATGTCCTAAGTTATAAATATTCCTATTTAAGACTTTTAATAGTCAGTGAGACTATGGACCTTTAACTCGTACTTAGGAGGATCAGCCCTTCGTACCATGTATTGTGCACAAACATTCAACGCTTTCGCGTAGTTACCTCCCCTAATAAATAGGGTTGTTCATATCAGTATTTGAATATAAGTCTGCACCAAAGAAAGTTTGGTTTGGATAAGGTTAAAGGAAATTTGGAGTTTCAACTATCATCAACTAAGGAGTAGTTGAATCAACTCACGATACTTTAACAGTTCGATATATAAGAATCCTGAACCAAATGTAAGATACAACAATAGATTTCATAATAACTAGACATGCTTTGGAATAACTTAAAGCATTCGAAAGATTGGTGGTGGATCTTGCTTGAACAATTAAGTCAAGATCGCAATACTTCAATAATAGTTCAATACTTATGCATTATGAATATTAGAATACAACATAACTTGTACAATACATAACAAGTTAAGAATCGAAAATGAACTTGCATGATATAATGAGCAAAGGTTAGAGAACTTGCACAATGAAAAGATTCAATGAGAAAGCTCGCATAAACGTAAAAGAAAGGTCTTAGGAAACTTACTTAACGTAAAAGAATAAAGATTAGAAAACTTGCCTCAAGCGCAAACTACACTTTATAATTATAAACCACTTCCACAATTACCCTACATATTACATTATTTTTATAATATCAATTAGTACACGATTGTTACGTTAACATCGTTGAAATTCTTACTTAAGTTCAACTCACAACGTGGTTTACAACATAAGTGCTAACTAGCCACATACGTGAGTCTATACTCACAACATACACTTCACAAACTTATAACGCTTTAAACTATCAGGCGTACCTTATGAAAGTAATACAAACGTACATATATAATTTATTCATATAAGACTTCAAGTCATCTTAAACATATCAAAAGTATGTTATTTCATTGTCTATTACACTTAACAAGTCATCAATATAAGTTAGCTAAACAAACACTGCACAAAAACTCAACGAAGCACAAACAAAATTCCCGGACATCAGGTTGCCCCACTGGGGCGGGTCCCCCAAGGCTAGCAGCCCCGCTGGGGCGGGGCCCACTACTGGTGGATTCCCCAAGCTCCCGAACGGCAGAGAAATAAGCCAATTTGGCTTATTTCTTCACACCAAAGTCCAATTTTTTTCAACATGATGTACATGAAAACTTAATGAAAACAAAATTTTAGACTTTTAACATGATTATAACATTCAAAATCATTACAACACATAATCAAAACACAGTTTTCATGATTTTTGAAGAAAACGACAATATCAAGCGTTCTTGACGAAAATTGCTATTGCGAATTCGTTTTTAAACCAATTCATGAAATTTCAATTGTGTTAACTCTATTTCTTAACATATTAACATAATCCATGATCAATTTAAACAAAAATTGACAAACACATACCAATTTTGATGATTTAAAGACTATTTTCAAAATAAGCTCACAGTAAATTACTATGAACATGATTTCTTCACGTTCATCTTAATTACGTGAATTGAATCACTTAAACAACTATAAAAATCATATGTAAGCATATATATATATATATACACACACACACACACACACATCCCATACACATATCATAATCAAGAAATTTACACAAAAAGATTATTAAAAAGAAGTTCTTTTTGAAAAACATGGAATATATAAAACACAATAAGAAGAAAGTGAAACTTAGATATTTTACCTTTCCTCTACTCTTTCTTTTCTTTTTTTGTTCTAACTGACTAACATTTAACTAACGTATATTGTAATATGCATATAATATATAACTTATATATATTATACATAAATATACAATATATAACTTATAAAATATAATGACTCTATAATAATTATAATAAATATAATTAATACATAAGTTACAAGTTTTGAATTTGAAAAGCCATGAGGCTTGTTTGGCCAAAACAACATTATTTTTAAAAATAGATTAATAGTAACTAAGGCCATGTTTGGTAAAACGGGTTTAAAACAAAAGTAAGGGCCTTGTTTGGTACAACCAATTTAAAACCCTTTTTTATTCTTTTAATAATTTTTTTACCCCATAATTTAAATGCTACACTTTATTTAATTAAATTACAACCTTCTAATTTAATTAAATACAAGCTAACATTTATTAATTAATTAAAATTGCACATATTACTAAATTGCTACACAATTGTAATTCTCTTATTAATCATAATTCATGTAACAAATTAGTAAATTATTATAAACACTTAGCACATAATATTGCTCTAATTTAATTATTCTTAATTAAATTAGAATTATGCTACACCATTACTCACACATCAATTTAATTAATTATATTGCACTTAATTAAATTACTCCACAACAATTACACAATTTATTTATTTAGCTCAATAAATAAATCAAATAAAATATTTATTTAATTCAATAAATATTTACAATTAATATATAAAATTCTTATTCGTTACAATCTTCCCTCCTTAAAAGGATTTTGTCCCTAGAATCACATAAAAAAATCTCATCTGTTACATTCTCCCCCCTTAAAAAGATTCTATCCCCAGAATCAATATATAAAGGGTTACACAAAGGCTAAGCAAATAATTGAGGATACGATTTTCTCATTACATCTACAAGTTCCCACGTGGCTTCTTCAGCACTGTGATTTCTCCAGATTACCTTAACAGAAGGTATCACTTTATTTTTAAGTACTTGTTCCTTTCTATAAACTATTTGAACAGGAACCTCTTCATAAGTTAAGTCTTTATCAAACTGTAAATGCTCGTATTGTATTACATGCTTGTAGTCGTGTTTGTACGGTCGTAACACGAAAATATGGAATACGTTGTGTATATTGTCTAGCTCCGGAGGTAACGCCACCTCGTAAGCCACTTCACCAACTTTTCGTAGTACCTCAAAAGGTCCAATAAATCGGGGGCTCAACTTCTCCTTCTTACAAAATCGAATCTTCCCCTTCCAAGGAGAAACCTTCAGGAAAACGAAGCTTTTCGGTAAGAATTTTCGGTTCTGTCGATGTTGATCGGCATATTTCTTTTGTCTGTCTTGAGCAGCAACCAATCTTGTTCTGATCAGCTTCACGATTTCGACAGTTTGTTATACCAGCTTCGGTTCCAACAGTTAACGTTCACCGACTTCATCCCAGCACAAAGGCGTTCTGCATTTCCTGCCGTATAACGTTTCGTAAGGCGGCATGCCAATACTCGCGTGATAACAATTGTTGTAGGCGAACTCCACCAAGGCTGATGATCATCCCAGCTTCCCTTGAAGTCCATAATGCAAGCTCTTAGCATATCCTCTAGTGTTTGAATCGTTCTCTCGCTCTGGCCGTCAATCTGAGGATGGTATGCCGGTGTCATTCGCAATTGCCTTCCCAGACATTCTTTTAATCGCTTCCAAAAATTTGACGTGAAACGCGGATCTCTGTCGGACATAATCAACACCGTAACTGTGACGCCTCCAAATCCGTGTAACATCGATTACAAGACATGGTGCTCACGGTACAACATACATCATCATCTAACTATATAAACTCCAAAAATAATAATAATAATAATAATAATAAATATTACATACTTATTCAAACAAAATCCCAAGTCTTTACAACCTTAAATAAACTGAAACTTAAATTTAGCGTTTATCGCTACATTACATCATATGCGAAAATATAAATTTATTACATAAATAACTCTCAACATTTCATCTTAGACTTTCCCTTGTCTTTGTCCGAACCCTCAGTCTTTTCATTCTTAACTGAAAGGTTTAAGCAAGAATAAGCACAAATTACCTAGCAAGTATATAAAGAAGTTTGAAAACATACATCAGGAGTAAAAACATCTGTATGGCAATATCTCAACAGTTGAAAGAATTATTAAGTGTTAAACAAGAATATCAAAGATAAGAGTTTAGAATTCTCAATAGCATACTAAGGGGTGTTAAATACCCTGAACGTTACTTTGTTTCATCGAAAAAAACATCAGACGGTTTAACAATCAAATAGATTATAAACGGTCTCTACAAGTACTCCAGGTGATCAGCTTATTGTACCCTACATTGTGCACAAGTATAAAGTTTAAACTACATAAGCGTAAATGAGACTATATGCCCGACATCTGTTTGCCCGTTTATTCGGGTTGTTCATCTTAGTATTCATGCGAGACCGCACCAAAATAATTTGGATTGGTAAACATTAAATAGCTTCAAAGGATTTGAATTATATCATTTTTCATCAATAATAACTAGCCGAAACAAAAAGGCTAGAAAGCATACTTAAAAACAGTTCTTCAAATAAACAGAACTTTAAAGCATAGCAGTTAAAGTATAGCAGTTAAAGTAATAATTGAGTAGTCAACGATAAAACTTGCAAGATAATTGAAGTTATAGATCTTTATGAAAAAGGAACTTGTGCGAATAGGTAAACAATCACAAGTCCGAAGCTTACCTTCGCTGCAATCCAATGATTAAGGGTTGAATAATTTCTCAACGAAAATAAGGTTAAGAAATTTGCACAATCAAATCTGAGTAAGGAAACTTGCCTGATAAGCCTGCTACAATTAACGCTATCTACTAACTCTTCACGTCACCTATTCATGTGTGTCACGTTAAGAAATTAAGTTCTCGAACTCTAATTTGAAAGTAAAGGATTTTCTTTTAATTTAAACCTATTATTAACTAACCACGTATGTGACGCCCCCAAAATAGGTTCAATGCTCCACCCATTTTGAGTCGCCAAATACACTCAATAAAATTCAAATACAATCTTTCATATCACACGGTCGTGCAAAATACGACCACATAGCTGTGAGTGTCAATACAGACAGGTAGAAAATATTAATATTCAAAATAAGTCCTCATTACATTTATTATCACACTGTTTTAAATAAAACAAATAGTGAGGACTTCTACAGCTCTAACTCGGACCATCACTCCATTCCCCGACTAGTACCCGCGACATTCTCATTTCCTGAAGAGAACAATGGAAGAAAAGGGTGAGCTCAACTAGCCCAGTAAAGAATATTATGACTAAGATAATGAAAAATAAATTATCATTAGCCTTCAATAAATCGGATAAAATATTATGGACAACAAGTTTTAGATCAATATTCGCAGCGGAAATAATAATTCATTAGAAGAGTTAAGTAGATAATGATCTCTACTATCTTCTTTGATTTAAAAGTCCATCATCAATATTTTATCCCTGTAACATCAATCAATATACATCTCGAATCAAATATTCATCTTTGCACTACGGGCCAAAGATATTCATTTGTATCATCAGTTGGTCATGTTCACCTCAACACCTGTCCATCTTTGCACTACGGGCTAAAGATATTCATCAGGTAATCATTCATCTTTGCACTACAGGCCAAAGATATTCAGTTATATCACCCTTTAGGACAGAGGATGATGAAATATAATATAAGGAACGAATCCAGTGAGATAAAAGACAAGGATTCGGGATTCGTAATTTAGTTTATCCAAGTTCAATAATACTCCGTAATAATCAATTGTGGAGCAAAATTCAAGAATGAAGTTCAAAACTTGGATACAATCAAAAATGATTTGGAAGAAGAAAAAAAAATATTTTTTTTTACCATGAATAGTACCCCGTGAATAGTAACTCATGAATAGTAACTCGTAAATAGTAACTCGACATGAAAAGATAAAAATTTCACAAGAAAGTTCAGACCAATATTCCAGTGAAATAATATTAGATGAAGCGCAAAACTCAAGTAATATCTGATCATTTCAGGAATTATATAAGCAATACTTACCGTAGTAAGTTTAGAGTTAAGAATCTGAAATGAAACAATATACGAAATTTCAATTGGATTTTCACCTGTCAGGCGGTAGTCAGGCAGATTATTTTCATAATTTAATAACAACTGAATACGAAGATTCACCCGTCTGACGGTAGTCCGCTCAAACAGATTATTTCCACAATTTAATAACAACTGGATACGAAGATTCACCCGTCTAGCGGTAGTCCGCTCAAACAGATTATCCCAACAGAATAATAAGGAATGGAATAACAACCCTTACGAGTATTGAAAAAAAATAACTCTCTTCATGAATACGAAAGAAATAATACCCCTTACCTTAAAATTTGGAGACTACACTAGCGTAATAGCAGAATACTCCTCTTCTTTCTCTCTTACTCTCTCTATACTTTCTCTCTCTATAGCTTTAGTGAATTGGTAAGAAATAATGAAGAAATGGACTTCTATTTATAGGCTCGACAGAGTAAGGGTAAAATAGTCTTTTTGCCATAATTTATGACATCATCGTTTGCATCATCGCTCCGATGACATCCTTGCTTACCTCATCGCTCCGATGACATCATTGCTTGCATCATCGCTCCGATGACATCATTGTTTGCATCATAAGAGTTTAAATTCAATTTGAACTCTTCCACCTCGTTTAGCTTTTATACCATGAATTTACTATAATAATGTTACCATTCAAATTATAAAAAATCATACTATTATATAATCACATCATACTACTATAATGTAATATTATAATAATATATTTGAATGAATTATTTTATCAGACAAAATAAAATACCAATTTTTAACAAATATCACATGTTAAAAATTCCTCCGTCTAAATCCACATTGAATAAATATTTTCTTATCATATATATCAAAAATTAATTATTCACAAATAATATTACAGAACTATAACATTGACAACCAGGTCGTTCCCAGGAAAGAGGGGGCCTTCCGATAAGGATTTTTTTTCCTTACTGGCGCGCAATTAATCAACTCCTTTCCTAGACAGAACTTCCTTAGACATTGTCAATAATGCTATCTAATAATATTATTCAAATAATATGAATTATTGATTTGATAATTTGAAATAATGAGCAATGACAATTATTGAATCAATAAAATATTATGCATTTATTGAATCAATAATATAAAATATTGAACAGTAATTACTGTAACAATAATTGAGTAAGTTCCTTCCTACGTAAGAATCAATAATTCGAAATACTGTGCAATACCGTGTGCTACCGTGCAACACCTCGTATTACTGTATTTTAACCACCGGGTATTTCAACAGTACTAACGGTAACAGTTTTGCCATTATAATATAAAAAGGTTATTTATGTCGCTTTCTATATCCGACATTCATTCCGTTGTGGGGTCCACCAATGATTGCGCCGTCGTACGAATATTCTCCGACAAAAAGAATATTCCTCGACCAAACGAATATTCCCCGACACAACAAATATTTTATAACCACTTGCTAATTTTGTAAACTTTGCATATTTCACCCATAACTTATCACATTTATCAAATCAATACCTTACTATTTCAAAATAATATATAAAGAAAATTAAATCTTATTTATAAAATTTGGGGTCTTACAACCTCCCCTCCTTATGAAATTTTGTCCTCGAAATTGATGTACGTACCTGGTATGTCAAAAAGGTGAGGATACCTCGTTTTCATTTCCGATTCTAACTCCCAGGTCATTTCCTCGATATCATGATTCCTCCACAAAACTTTAACTTGAGGTATTACTTTTGAGCGTAAGACATGTTCCTTCCTATCCAAGATCTTAACAGGTACCTCCTCGTATGTTAAATCTTCGGCTATTTCGTTTGGTTCTAACTCAGTAATGTGGTTTGGATCTTTCACATATTTACGAAGCACAGATATGTGAAAAACGTTATGAACACGAGACATGCTTGGAGGTAAGGCGAGTCTATAGGCCACATTTCCTACTCGGTCAAGGATTTCAAATGGACCAATGAATCTTGGGTTGAGCTTTCCTCTCTTTCCGAATCTCGTAACTCCTTTCCATGGAGCAACACGTAATAATACATGATCTCCGACATTAAACTCCGCGTCCCTTCGATGAAGATCAGCATAACTCTTTCGTCGATCTTGTGCAGTTTGTATACGTTGCCGGATCATTTGAATCTTTTCCGTAGTCATACGTACTAACTTCGGTCCCAACAATGTTGCTTCACCCACCTCGTCCCAGCATACTGGAGAACGACATTTTCGTCCATACAACGCCTCGAATGGAGTCATGCCTATACTTGCCTGATAACTGTTGTTGTAGGAGAATTCCACCAATGGTAGGTACTTATCCCAACTCCCTTTGAAGTCTAGAACACAGAGTCTCAATAGATCTTCAAGAGTTTGGATAGTCCTTTCTGATTGCCCGTCCGTTTGTGGATGATATGCCGAACTGAATCGTAAATCCGTGCCCATAGCTTTCTGCAAGCTGACCCAAAATCGTGAAGTGAATCTTGGGTCACGATCCGAAACTATGGATATTGGCATACCATGCAATCTCACAATCTCATTCACGTACATACGAGCAAGACGTTCAAGGGAATAAGTCTCTCGTATCGGCAAGAAATGAGCAGATTTGGTTAATCTATCAACAATAACCCAAATCGCATCTATTCCTTGAGAAACCTTGGGAAGACCAGTAACGAAATCCATGGTAATGTGTTCCCACTTCCACTTTGGAATCTCAAGTGGTTGTAATGGACCCTTTAGCACTTGATGCTCCGCCTTGACACGTTGACACGTTAAGCACCTCAAGATAAATTCCGCTATCTCTCTCTTCATATTGCTCCACCAAAATGTATGTCGAAGATCACGATACATTTTGGTACTCCCAGGATGGATTGCGAACGGTGTGTTGTGTGCCTCCATCATGATTCTATACTTTAAATCAGAATTGTCAGGAACACAAAGTCTGGAGTTGACTCAAAGTATTCCTTCTTCATCAATCCTTGCTTCTGGAATAGCACCTTCTTGCACCTTCTTCTTCATCTTTATCAGCTCCGGGTCTGTAGCTTGAGCAGCTTTAACTTTATCAATCAAAGTTGGTTCTACGCGTATACTTGACATCATCGCATAGGTCTCCAGAGTCTTGAACTCTATCTCCATCTTCTGTAAATCACACAAGATAGGCCTTGAAAGTATCGCATTCGTTCCCGCATATGATCTTCTACTCAACGCGTCAGCTACCACGTTCGCTTTTCCAGGATGGTATTGGATGGTATGGTCGTAATCTTTTAACAGCTCAAGCCAACGTCGTTGCCGCATGTTGAGTTCCTTCTGGGTGAAGAAATACTTGAGGCTCTTGTGATCTGTATAGATCTCCACTTTCTCCCCATACAGGCAGTGTCTCCAGATCTTCAACGCGAAAACGACTGCCGCCAACTCTAGATCATGAGTAGGATAATTCCTCTCATATTCCTTGAGTTGTCGCGAGGCATAGGCTATGACTTTCCCATGTTGCATGAGAACACATCCTAACCCTTTGCCCGAAGCATCGCTGTAAATGACAAATCCATCCGAACCAGATGGTATCGTCAGAACAGGTGCCGAAATGAGTCTTCTCTTGAGCTCTTGAAAGCTCTTCTCACATTCCTCGTTCCATACGAATTTTGTATCTTTCCGAGTTAGCTGAGTTAATGGAGTAGCGATTCGAGAAAATCCTTCCACGAATCTCCGATAATAACCAGCTAAGCCCAGAAAGCTACGTACTTCAGTCACCGACTTCGGTTGCTCCCAACTTTGTATTGCTTCAATCTTCGCCGGATCCACAGATACTCCACGTTTTGATACTACGTGCCCAAGGAATGCTACCTCCTCAAGCCAGAACTCGCATTTCTTCAGCTTGGCATATAGCTTATTTTCACGAAGCCTTTGAAGTACCAACTTCAAGTGGTGCTCATGATCTTCACGGCTTTTGGAATAGATAAAGATGTCATCAATAAAGACAACCACGAACTGATCCAAATATTCCTTGAATACACGGTTCATCATATCCATGAAGGCAGCAGGAGCATTAGTCAATCCAAAAGACATGACTAAGAATTCATAATGCCCGTATCGAGTTCTGAAAGCAATCTTCGGAATAGCCTCAGTTTTAATCTTCAGCTGATGATATCCAGAACGAAGATCGATCTTTGAAAAGATTTGTGCACCTTGCAACTGGTCGAACAGGTCATCAATACGAGGTAACGGATACCTATTCTTGATGGTGACATGGTTCAACTCCCGATAGTCAATACAAAGTCGCATACTCCCGTCTTTCTTCTTTACGAATAAAACAGGAGCACCCCAAGGAGATGTACTAGGACGTATAAAACCGATGTCTAACAACTCCTGTAGTTGGAATTTTAACTCCTGAAGTTCTATAGGAGCCATTCGATATGGGGTTTTAGAAATGGGTTTTGTACCGGGCTCAAGGTCAATAAAGAATTTAACTTCACGTTCCGGGGGTAGACCGGGAAGTTCTTCAGGAAATACATCTGGAAACTCATTAACAACAGAAATATCATTCAAACCTGACGTATTCTGGTTTAGATCAGTGACATGGGCTAAGAAAGCTTAACATTCGTTTTTCAATAAACGAATAGCTTTATGACTTGAAATAACATCGATTGATTTTAGTGGTTTGGTTGTTTGAATTCGCACAATAGGTTGGTTAGGAATATGAAAACTAACAACCTTACGAAAACAATCAATTTTGGCATGATAAGTGGTCAACCAGTCAATTCCTAAAATCACGTCAAATGCAAGTATTTTCAAAGATATAAGATCAACAGGTAAGGTAAGGGTACCAATCTGAATCAAGCAAGATTTGTAAACTGTAGATGTAACGAAGGTTTCTCCTAACGGAGTTTCAATAGATAAGTCAAAGTTTAACTTCTCAGGTGTCAAATTTAATCGTTGAGCACAAGCAAGTGAAATAAATGAATGGGTAGCACCGGTATCTAACAAGGTGTAAACTTCGCAAGAGTTTATGATTAGCTTACCCGTAATCACCTTGTGTGGGTTCCTCACGTTTTGGGCTGTCACGACAAACGCTCTTTCAGGAACCACCGACTTTGACTTGTCCGAAACCGCCTTTGGAATCACCACCCCCGCTGGACTTGGTTTAGCTACAGGGCAATCTCGAGCTATATGTCCTTCTTTTCCACAGTTATAACATGCTTTGAATTGTTGTGGGCAGTTTGGGCTGATGTGTCCCTCTTTCCCGCATTTATAGCATACGACCGGTGGTCGTTCTCCTCCCCTAGAAACAGTTGATGCTGGTGCTGATGTCGACGTCTTCACGTTCTCATTGTTGTACCTTCTCTTCTTGAAATCTCCTCCCGATTCACTTTTTCTATTATCATGGCCACGATTACCACCGGAGTGGTTACCGCTTCTGTCATGATACTTTCCTCCCCGCTGGTTATCATTGTTCTGATGATTGCTGCCACCGGTACGACCTTGGTTGTTGTCCCTTGGTTGAACATAATCATTATCTCGTTCTAATAACTGGGCCCTGTTCACTACATCCGAATATAGAGAAAATTTATGAGAAATGAGGTATTGACGAATCTCGGGTTTCAAACCTCTCAGAAACATCCGCGTCATACGTTCCTCATTCTCCACCAAATGAGGTGCAAACCGGGATAACTCCGTGAATTTAGCCTCGTACTGGGACACAGTCATGTTGTTCTGTTCCAGTCTGATGAACTCTACCTCTTTCATGTGATGAATACTTTCTAGAAAGTACTTGTCATTGAACAGTTTCTGGAACGCCCCCCAAGACATCTTGAGTGCGGTAGGCTGGGTACGCTTCACAGATTCCCACCAGTAATATGCCTCTCCACAGAATATAAAGGTGGCAAATGGAACCTTCTGTTCCTCCGTGCATCCCAAGACATCAAATATCTTGCTAATTTGCTTAATCCAATTTTCCGCCTTGATTGGATCTGGCTTTCCCTGAAACTCTGGTGGTCCCAACTCTTTAAACTGCTTGGCAGTGACAAGCCGCGAGTTGTTATTTCCACCTGTATTATGACCACGAGTCTCCCTCGTCTGGTTTTGCATGAAATGCAAAAAGCTTCGAAACATCCCGTCATTTATCATTTCTTCGGTAGGGTTGTTTGCAGGAGGAATATAGCCTTCCTGTTGCACGTTCTCCTCGTTGTTGATTAAAGGTGTCTCAACGGTCTCATTCACTCCATTGTTTAAATTTTCAGCTGCCATTCTCAAATACTGCCACAAAACAAGGGTTAATCAAACAAATTAACATATCACATATTAACCTTATAATTCAACCGACCAATTAAATAACAATTAAGCTTAGGTATGACACACTAGCGAAAGTTTTACTCGTCTCTCCCCTCCTAGTTCTATTCCCAGATCTCCGCCAGAGATCATATCCCTAAGCTCTGATACCAACTGTGACGCCCCCAAAATAGGTTCAATGCTCCACCCATTTTGAGTCGCCAAATACACTCAATAAAATTCAAATACAATCTTTCATATCACACGGTCGTGCAAAATATGACCACATAGCTGTGAGTGTCAATACAAACAGGTAGAAAATATTAATATTCAAAATAAGTCCTCATTATATTTATTATCACACTGTTTTAAATAAAACAAATAGTGAGGACTTCTACAGCTCTAACTCGGACCATCACTCCATTCCCCGACTAGTACCCGCGACATTCTCATTTCCTGAAGAGAACAATGGAAGAAAAGGGTGAGCTCAACTAGCCCAATAAAGAATATTATGACTAAGATAATAAAAAATAAATTATCGTTAGCCTTCAATAAATCGGATAAAATATTATGGACAACAAGTTTTAGATCAATATTCGCAGCGG
This sequence comes from Panax stipuleanatus, assembly GCA_020205555.1. Taxonomy (NCBI): domain Eukaryota; kingdom Viridiplantae; phylum Streptophyta; class Magnoliopsida; order Apiales; family Araliaceae; genus Panax; species Panax stipuleanatus. Next base: position 5,931,118 of record CM035119.1, on the reverse strand, counting down.
AAATAATAATTCATTAGAAGAGTTAAGTAGATAATGATGTCTACTATCTTCTTTGATTTAAAAGTCCATCATCAATATTTTATCCCTGTAACATCAATCAATATACATCTCGAATCAAATATTCATCTTTGCACTACGGGCCAAAGATATTCATTTGTATCATCAGTTGGTCATGTTCACCTCAACACCTGTCCATCTTTGCACTACGGGCTAAGATATTCATCAGGTAATCATTCATCTTTGCACTACAGGCCAAAGATATTCATCACGTAATTTTTCATCTTTGCACTACAGGCCAAAGATATTCAGTTATATCACTCTTTAGGACAGAGGATGATGAAATACAATATAAGGAACGAATCCAGTGAGATAAAAGACAAGGATTCGGCATTCGTAATTTAGTGTATCCAAGTTCAATAATACTCCGTAATAATCAATTGTGGAGCAAAATTCAAGAATGAAGTTCAAAACTTGGATACAATCAAAAATGATTTGGAAGAAGAAAAAAAATATTTTTTTTTTATCGTGAATAGTACCCCATGAATAGTAACTCATGAATAGTAACTCATGAATAGTAACTCGACATGAAAAGATAAAAATTTCACAAGAAAGTTCAGACCAATATTCCAGTGAAATAATATTAGATGAAGCGCAAAACTCAAGTAATATCTGATCATTTCAGGAATTATAGAAGCAATACTTACCGTAGTAAGTTTAGAGTTAAGAATCTGAAATGAAACAATATACGAAATTTCAATTGGATTTTCACCTGTCAGGCGGTAGTCCGCTCAGGCAGATTATTTTCACAATTTAATAACAACTGAATACGAAGATTCACCCGTCCTCAAACAGATTATTTTCACAATTTAATAACAACTGGATACGAAGATTCACCCGTCTAGCGGTAGTCCGCTCAAACAGATTATCCCAACAGAATAATAAGGAATGGAATAACAACCCTTACGAGTATTGAAAAAAAATAACTCTCTTCATGAATACGAAAGAAATAATACCCCTTACCTTAAAATTTGGAGACTACACTAGCGTAATAGCATAATACTCCTCTTCTTTCTCTCTTACTCTCTCTATACTTTCTCTCTCTATAGCTTTAGTGAATTGGTAAGAAATAATGAAGAAATGAGCTTCTATTTATAGGCTCGGCAGAGTAAGGGTAAAATAGTCTTTTCGCCATAATTTATGACATCATCGTTTGCATCATTGTTCCGATGACATCCTTGCTTACCTCATCGCTCCGATGACATCATTGCTTGCATCATCGCTCCGATGACATCATTGTTTGCATCATAAGAGTTCAAATTCAATTTGCACTCTTCCACCTCGTTTAGCTTTTATACCATAAATTTACTATAATAATGTTACCATTCAAACTATAAAAAATCATACTATTATATAATCACATCATACTACTATAATGTAATATTATAATAATATATTTGAATGAATTATTTTATTAGACAAAATAAAATACCAATTTTTAACAAATATCACATGTTAAAAATTCCTCCGTCTAAATCCACATTGAATAAATATTTTCTTATCATATATATCAAAAATTAATTATTCACCAATAATATTACAGAACTACAACATTGACAACCAGGTCGTTCCTAAAAGAGGGGGCCTTCCGATAAGGATTTTTTTTCCTTACTGGCGCGCAATTAATCAACCCCTTTCCTAGACAGAACTTCCTTAGACATTGCCAATAATGCTATCTAATAATATTATTCAAATAATATGAATTATTGATTTGATAATTTGAAATAATGTGCAATGACAATTATTGAATCAATAAAATATTATGCAATTATTGAATCAATAATATAAAATATTGAACAGTAATTACTGTAACAATAATTGAGTAAGTTCCTTCCTACGTAAGAATCAATAATTTGAAATACTGTGCAATACCGTGTGCTACCGTGCAACACCGCGTATTACTGTATTTTAACCACCGGGTATTTCAACAGTACTAACGGTAACAGTTTTGCCATTATAATATAAAAAGGTTATTTCTGTCGCTTTCTATATCCGACATTCATTCCGTTGTGGGGTCCACTAATGATTGCGCCGTCGTACGAATATTCTCCGACAAAAAGAATATTCCTCGACCAAACGAATATTCCCCGACACAACAAATATTTTATAACCACTTGCTAATTTTGTAAACTTTGCATATTTCACCCATAACTTATCACATTTATCAAATCAATACCTTACTATTTCAAAATAATATATAAAGAAAATTAAATCTTATTTATAAAATTTAGGGTCTTACAACGTATGCTATCCACAAGCTAATCCACTCATATAATATGTATGTCACGTTAAACCACCAATCATACACAAACTAGTTTGAAGTATAATGGTTTTCTATTATTTAATAAGATTTATTAAGCTAACTCGTATCCAAAAACCATTCCATTACATATCCTGTTGCATCACATGGGTCAAGGGGTTCAATATTAGAATCTGGGAAAAATAAAGTTTCTGGAATTTTTCCCGGCCCGACCAGACCTGACCCGGATCAGTTCCGGCCTGACCCGACCCAGCCCGGCACAGCTGCACAGGCTTAGGCCTTATGAGCTGCGCAGTTGCGCAGCTCTTTATGCCCAGAAAATTATCGGCAGTTCAAGCAGCCTACTTTGAAATTTCATTACGAACAATCCATACATGATATGACTTTGACCATTTGACACAATACACTTCATATAGCATAGTATTTTACAAAAATATCACATTCCAGAAAATAACAAGTTAAGACCACGAACTGGCTGCCTTGAAAAGCGTGCCAGAACAGGTTCTAACACTTAGAAAATTTCTGGAATTTCCAGATTTTCTGCAGACTTTATTATGAACTTGCATGCTTACGAATTTCATATCTCACTCAATATAACTCCGATTACTATGAAATTTGGACAGATGGTACATGATACTACATACTATTTTATAAAATTATTAGATGCAACAAACGGATTACTGAAGACATGATTTCAAGCGACCGAAAAATCTAAAAAGTCATGCAACACTAGTTTGAACCAACTTTGAGAAAATTATGATTTTGTTTCTAGCATGCAATCCAAAGGCTCATATTGTCCAGATCATCTATACTAACATGCTTGAACATAACACAACAAACAAACTAACTAAATTACCATGATTTGCATAATTTAGCATCTTAGTGGCATTTTATCAAATAGTTAGCATGCATACATGAATTCTACGATTCTCTACGAATTTGAAACATGATGAATACCAGAATTTTCATTCTCTACAACCACATATCAGAAACAAGCACTAGCATGGCATTACAATTCCAAAATAAAACATCTACCATGCTAGTTCATGTATTTTCACCATTTCTCTTCAAGAACATAAAAATGGTTCATGGCTTACCTTTTTCTGTGAATTCTTCTTGTTTAATTCTGTTGGAGACTCACTCCTTGCTTGCTTAGCCTCTCCAAATCTCCAGAACTCTTCTAACACTCTCAAACACTCACTTTCAATAACTATTTGCTCTATTGGGTGGAACTTTGCAAAGTGAAAGGAAAATACACTTTGGGGAGGAGTGTATATATATAATAGGTGATAGAGAAACTGATTTTGCAGCCCCTCCATATGCACATACCAGTTACAATCATCAATTCAAATAATTAGAGGAGGAGGTTATGGAATGGAAAGGTTTATGAATAAAAGAAAGCAAGTATAACCCCCTCCTTTCACAATATTGCTATATACGTATATACTCTCCCTCCTTATCCCAATTTGGCTGTCACCAAGACTCCTAACAACTGACTTTGTATAAATAAAAACATTATTATAATTATTTAATCAATTAAATAATTATTTTGACCATTTTGCCCTCCGTAGCCAAACGTTGCAATACTTATATCGATTCCTACTAAAGTCGACGTCCCGGACGTCATGGAACTATCCGTTTCGTCAAATTCATCTCCAAAATTTGTGGTTAACTTTTTACCTAAAAAAAATCAACCGGTTAACTTTGACCAAAAAGTCAACCGTGACACATTTTCGTGGTTACAGTTTATCTTATCTAATTTCGACGTTCCGGACTCAAATACGCATACCGCATCTCTAAATCCCGCTCCAAACTCCAACTCGTGATTTAAAGTCATCTCACGAACATAATAGGATTAATTCCATACTTAACCAATTTAAATAGTTAAATTAATCCAACCCAACTATTTAAATCCCTCACATCCCATAACTTAAAATACACATACATGTATAACACATATACATCTAATAAAAGAAATCACACAAGAGTTTCACATAAATTTATTTATTGATAATTATTAAATTACATACAAAATCTCGGATATTACATTCACCCTCCCTTAAAAGGATTCCGTCCCCGGAATCATTACACATCAAACAAAAAGACTAGGGTAATTTTTCATCATTTTCTCCTCGAGTTCCCACGTAGCCTCTTCGGCGTTGTGGTTCCTCCATACTACCTTAACAGAAGGTATTATCTTATTTCTTAACACTTGTTCTTTTCTATCAATTATCTGTACTGGAACCTCTTTATATGTTAAGTCCTTTTTGAACTGAATGGGTTCATACTCTATGATATGCTTGTAACCCTGTTTATAGGGTCATAACACTGATACGTGGAACACGTTGTGTATATGTTTTAACTCCGGAGATAAAGCTATTTCATAAGCTACCTCACCGACTGGCCTTAGCACTTCAAAGGGTCCTATGAATCTGGGACTAAGTTTTCTCTTCTTCCCAAATCTCATATTCCCTTTCCAAGGTGACACTTTCAGAAACACATAAGTGCCAACGTCGAAGTCTCGTTATTGCCGATGTTGATAAGCATATTTCTTCTGTCGATCTTGAGCTGTCACTAATCTCACTTGTATTGTTTTGATCACATCCGCAGTTTGCTGCACCAATTCTGGCCCTAGCAATTTACGTTCTCCTACTTCATCCCAGCACAATGGCGTTCTACATTTCCTTCCATATAAAGCTTCATAAGGTGGCATCCCGATGCTCGCATGGTAACTGTTGTTGTATGCAAATTCCACCAATGGTAGGTGGTCATCCCAGCTTCCTTTGAAATCCATAACATATGCTCTCAGCATGTCCTCTAACGTTTGGATAGTTCTTTCGCTCTGCCCGTCTGTCTGAGGATGATATGCGGTGCTCAACCTCGGTTGCGTTCCCATGCATTCTTGAAAGGTTTTCCAGAAATTAGCTATGAATTACGGATCTCGATCTGACACAATTGATATAGGTACACCGTGCCTGAAAATGATCTCCTTGATATAAAGCTTTGCCAACTGATCCAAGGTATATCTGATCTTGATTGGAAAGAAATGCGCTGACTTGGTCAATCGATCAACGATCACCCAAACTGCATCGTAACCCTTCTGTGTATTTGGAAGTCCTACCACGAAGTCCATCGTGATATGCTCCCATTTCCATTCCAGAATTTCTAGAGGTTGAAGTAACCCGCTTGATTTCTGATGTTCCGCCTTAACTCGCTGACATGTTAAACACTTACTGACGCACTCTGCGACTTCTCTTTTCATATTGGACCACCAATAATGTTGGCGAAGATCCTGATACATCTTTGTGCTTCCCGGGCGGATTGAGTAACTTGAATTATGAGCTTCCTGTAAAATTTCTTCTTTTAGCTCCGCTACTGCTGGCACCCAAATTCTCTTCTCAAACCTTAACAACTCATCCCCATCCACACTGAACTTAAGCTCTTCTCCATCAAAAGTTCTTTTCCTCACCTTCTCACATTCTTCATCGCTGCTTTGTGCTTCCTTGATTTTGTCCAACAGAGTCGGATGAGCCTCCATTGCGAACAATTTCCCGTCTGGCTCTCTCGGACTTTTTATCTCGAGTTCCAATCTCGCCATCTCCCAAATTAACTCCTCTTAAGCTGTTAGCATTGCCAACCTACCATTGCCCTTTCTGCTTAGGACATCTGCTACCAAATTAGCTTTCCCCAGATGATATAAGATGTCGCAATCATAATCCTTTATTAGTTTCAACCATCTTCTCTGTCTCATATTCAACTCCTTCTGCGTGAAGATATACTTCAGACTTTTATGGTCCGTGTATATTTCACACTTTACACCATATAAATAGTGCCTCCAAATCTTCAGGGCAAATACTACTGCTGCCAATTCCAGGTCATGGGTAGGATATCCCTTTTCGTAATCCTTCAACTGACGCGACGCGTACGCAATAACTTTACCATATTGCATAAGCACACAGCCAAGTCCTTTGTGCAACGCATCACTGAAAATTATGAAATCACCAGTATCATCTGGTAGAGACAACACCGGTGCTTCACTCAGTCTTTTTTTTAAGTTCCCGAAAACTTTCTTCACATTTATCAGTCCAGACAAATTTTACCGACTTCTTCGTTAAATTCGTCAACGTTCCTGCTATCTTCAAAAAATCTTGAATGAACCGTCTGTAATAGCCTACCAGTCCTAAGAAACTTCTTACTTCAGTCGGCGTCTTTGGTTGTTCCCAATTTTGTATCGCTTCCACCTTTGCTGGATCCACAGAGATTCCGTCCTTGTCGATCACGTGACCCAGAAATTAAACTTTCTCCAACCAAAACTCACACTTCAAAAATTTTGCGTATAACTTATCCTTCCTCAATGCCTCCAATACCAACCTTAAGTGTCCAGCATAATCCACCTGAGTCTTGGAATAGATCAGGATATCATCTATGAACACGACCATAAATTTATCTAAGTATTGCTTGAATACTCGATTCATCATATCCATAAATGCCGCTGGTGCATTCGTTAATCCAAATGACATCACCAGGAACTCGTAGTGATCGTAACGAGTCCTGAATGTTGTCTTAGGAACATCTTCCTTCCTCACCCTCAACTGGTGATATCCCATCCTGAAGTCGATCTTGGAAAAATATCTCGCTCCCTTCAACTGATCAAACAGATCATCTATCCTAGGTAACGGGTACTTGTTCTTGATCGTTACTTTATTCAACTCTCGATAGTCGATACAAAGTCTCATCGATCCGTCCTTCTTTTTCACAAATAAAACTGGTGCTCCCCAAGGAGACACACTCGGTTGAATATACTTTCTATCCAATAATTCCTACAACTGTACCATCAGCTCCTTCATCTCTGCCTGTGCCATTCTGTATGGGTCTTTCAAAATCGGTGCCGTTCCCGGTACTAAATCTATAATAATTCGACCTCTCTATACGGTGAAAGTCCTGGTAATTCTTTTGGAAATACATCCGGATATTCATTCACTACTGGTATCTGTCCTATTTGTATCCCTACTTTCTGTGTATCGACGATATGGGCCAAATATCCTATGCATCCCTTTCTTAGTAACTTTCTCGCTTGCATCATCATCGGACAACTCGAGTGTCTCAGCGACTTACTCCAGTAGAACACTACCTTAGACTGTTCCAAAGTCTTAAGGTTTATACACTTCCTCTGGCAATCTATCATCGCTCCATGGTTAAATAACCAATCCATTCCTAAAATTACATCAAATTCCCCTAATTGAATCGGAATTAAATCCACAGGTAACTTATATCCCCTGATATCTACAACACAATTCCTATGGACATGGCTAACGGGAATTATTTCCTTATTAACAACTTCTATGTTCATCGGATATTCTAATTCTTCCTGGGGTAAGTTTAATCGTTAGGAGACTTCATACGATACGAAGGAACAAATAGCACCCGAATCAAATAATATGTAAGCAGATATATCATTGATCGGAATGATACCTGAAACCACGTCCTTGGATGCAACCGCATCCTGAACCGTCATGTTGAAAGTCCTTGCTGTTGGTCGATTCTGAGTTTGTGGTCCAGTAATTGTGAGATTTCCACCGCTTGGTCCCCTTCCTCCATTTTCTCCTGCTGAATTCTTCTTTGGGAAATTCCTTGCCTAATGATCCAATGCTCCACAGTTGAAGCATCCATTCCTCTTTGGTGCAGAGCAATTGGGAGAGATGTGCCCCTCTTGGCCGCAATTGAAACAGACATTCTTCCCTTTTAGACATGCACCCGAGTGATTTCTCCCACACTCCTTGCATGCCTCAGTCCTCTTCTTTGCTTCCCCTGATTTTCCACCAGGGTTTCCCGAATTGAAATTGTTGCTGTTGTTGTTGTTCCACTTCCTCTTGTTTGCACCACCGCCGCTAATACCTTCCCCACGATTCCCTCCCCACGATTCCCTCCTTCATTCTTCTTCTTTTTCTCCTTGTTAAACTTCATCAGGGCTTCACTTCCGCCCTCAGCTATTATCGCTTTCTCCTGGAAAGTCACGTAGCTATTCGTCTGCAACACCGAAAGTCTGCTGTATAACCATGGTTTGAGGCCCTGCTTAAACCTCCTCGTTTTCCTCTCCTCAGTGTTGACCTGATGAGGCAACCTCGCCAGCTCATTGAATTTTGCGGCATATTGAGGTACCGTCATGTCTTCTTGCTTCAGCTCCAGGAATCGCATCTCCATACGACTCTGCATACTCACAGGGAAATAGTTTTTGAAGAAGATCTTCTTAAACCCTTCCCAAGGTATCACACCTTCTCCCGCCCTGGTCTGGTTTGCCTCCGACTAGAAATTGGCTTCATCCTTCAGCATGTAAGTGACGAAGATTATTTTCTGATCATCTCCTACTCGGGCGATAGCGAACGCCTTTTCAATTTCCTTGACCCAAGTTTGGGATTCAATAGGTTCGGTGGTGCCTTTGAACTCAGGTGGTCTCGCGCTCTTGAAGTCTTTAAAGTGTGCCACTTGGGCCGCTGGAGGGTTATTAGTATTCGGGGTTTGATTCTGAAGTGCCCCAACTAATATGTCTATGAATTGTTGCATGGGGTTCGGTGGACCCCCAGCATTACCGCCTGACCCCTCTGGTGCTTGACGACGTCTTCCTTTAGCCATCTTTCTGTTTAAAATAAACTTAATGTTATCATCCTATTACTTACTCTACAACATATATGTTTCATATAAAACTTAATCATCACATCACATATTTAAATAAAAGCATATTTATTTTAAAAAAACCATAATCACAAAGTATTTTACCATCTTATGGCATTACGCCATTTACATCTCTTTAACCCAAAACACTTGGTAAAAATCGGAAACTAAGTTTTTATTTTATAGCTAAGCGTTCTAATAGTAATAAAAGTTCATCATAATAACTAAAGACCCCGCCTAATGGCGTCTTCATGCTTTTCATCCGTTATTTCCAGCACCAGCCCTCGGCTTATAACATGTCTAGACCGGTGCTCCTCACATGGAAAGTGATGCACCCTATGCTGAAACCTTCCATGTGCTGACTTGAACGCGTACTTCATCTTGTCTATCCTAACCTTCTTATCTCTTACTTCCCCTTCTAACTCGCCAGTTAGCTTCTCGGTCCGAACATGGCCTCTCCTTTCATCTCCCCAGAATGTGGTAATGATCTGCTTATCAGTTTGGAGACTCTGTATCCTCGTCTCTAACCCATTAATTGTATGTCCCAAGTGGGTACTGATAGCTTCTTTCTCATCCTTTAGCCTATCCACCTTCTGACCTGCTACTCGCAGCTTGTCAGCCAGATCCCCGTTCCTAATTATCAGGTGGTGCACCAATGCCTCAAGCAATGCTGCAGCTTCCTGCTCCCCTTGATACAGCTCCTCCAACTCATGGACCTTGTCGTCCAATTCAGTAATCCTATCCATTAACTCATCCAACATAATATCCTCAGGTGCTTCCTCGGAGTCCCCCTCGGGCTCCTCTTCCTCTTTAGGATACTCCTCTGGGTCTGACTCAGCTGCTGCCTCAGCTATAGGCTCAGGTACAGCTGTCACCAACTGCTCACTCACGAGGTGAATATCTCTAACCTCCTCTTCTCCTAACATCCTACAATCAAGACAAACAACTCGATTAGTATTTTAAAATAGATATTGATTTTGTTTTTAGAAAAATAGATTCGACACTACATTTAGAACTCTACGTGAGTTCATCTTCTTATTATCTCCACTAACTTCTCTAAGGTTATAGTCTAAGGTTCCCCACCTAAGATTTATAACCTACAGCTTTGATACTAACTTGTGACGCCCCCAAATCCGTGTAACATCGATTACAGGACATAGTGCTCATGGTACAACATACATCATCATCTAACTACATAAACTTCAGAAATAATAATAATAATAACTATTACATACTTATTAAAACAAAATCCCAAGTCTTTACAATCTTAAATAAACTAAAAGTTAAATTTAGCGTTTATCGCTACATTACATCATATGCGGAAATATAAACTTATTACATAAATAACTCTCAACATTTCATCTTAGACTTCTCCTTGTCATTGCCCGAGCCCTCAGCCTTTTCATCCTTAACTGAAAGGTTTAAGCAAGAATGAGCACAAATTACCCAGCAAGTATATAAAGAAGTTTGAAAACATACATCAGAAGTAAAAACATCTGTAGGCCAATATCTCAACAGTTGAAAGAATTATCAAGTGTTAAACAAGAATATCAAAGATAAGAGTTTAGAATTCTCAATAGCATACTAAGGCGTGTTAAATACCCTGAACGTTACTTTGTTTCATCAAAAAAAACATCAGACGATTTAACAATCAAAAAGATTGTAAACGGTCTCTGCAAGTACTCTAGGTGATCAGCCTATTGTACCCTACATTGTGCACAAGTATAAAGTTTAAACTGCATAAGCATAAATGGGACTATATGCCCGACATCTGTTTGCCCGTTTATTCGGGTTGTTCATCTTAGTATTCATGCGAGACTGCACCAAAACAATTTGGATTGGTAAACATTATATAGCTTTAAAGGATTTGAATTATATCATTTTTCATCAATAATAACTAGCCGAAACAAAAAGGCTAGAAAGCATACTTAAAAAAAGTTCTTCAAATAATATAACTTTAAAGCATATTAGTTAAAGTAATAACTGAGTAGTCAACGATAAAACTTGCAAGATAATTGAAGTTATAGATCTTTATGATAAAGGAACTTGTGCGAATAGGTAAACAATCACAAGTTCGAAGCTTACCCTCACTGCAATCCAATGATTAAGGGTTGAATAATTTCTCAACGAAAATAAGGTTAAGAAATTTGCACAATCAAATCTGAGTAAGGAAACTTGCCTGATAAGCCTGCTACAATTAACGCTATCTACTAGCTCTTCACATCACCTATTCATGTGTATCACGTTAAGAAATTAGGTTCTCGAACTCTAATTTGACAGTAAAGGATTTCATTTTAATTTAAACCGATTATTAACTAACCACGTATGCTATCCACAAGCTAATCCACTCATATAACATGTATGTCACGTTAAACCACCAATCATATACAAACTAGTTTGAAGTATAATGGTTTCATATTATTTAATAAGATTTATTAAGCTAACTCATATCCAAAAACCATTCCATTACATATCCTGTTGCATCACATGGGTCAAGGGGTTCAATATTAGAATCTGGGAAAAATAAAATTTCTGAAATCTTTCCTGGCCAGACCCGACCCAGCCCTGCGCAGCTGCGCAGCTGCGCAGCTGCGCAGGCTTAGGCCTTATGAGCTGCGCAGCTCTTCATGCCCAGAAAATTTTCGGCAGTTCAAGCAGCCTACTTTGAAATTTCATTACGAACAATCCATACATGATATGACTCTGACCATTTGACACAATACACTCCATATAGCATAGTATTTTACAAAAATATCACATTCCAGAAAACAGCAAGTTAAGACCACGAACCAACTGCCTTGAAAAGCATGCCAGAACAGGTTCTAACACTTAGAAAATTTCTAAAATTTCCAGATTTTCTGCAGACTTTATTATGAACATGCATGCTTACGAATTTCATATCTCACTCAATATAACTCCGATTACTATGAAATTTGGACAGATGGTACATGATACTACATACTATTTTATAAAATTATTAGATGCAACAAACGGATTACTGAAGACATGATTTCAAGCGACCAAAAAATCCGAAAAGTCATGCAACACTAGTTTAAACCAACTTTGAGAAAATTATGATTTTGTTTCTAGCATGCAATCCAAAGGCTCATATTGTCCAGATCATCTATACTAACATGCTTGAACATAACACAATAAACAAACTCACTAAATTACCATGATTTGCATAATTTAGCATCTTAGTGGCATTTTGTCAAATAGTTAGCATGCATATATGAGTTCTATGATTCTCTATTAATTTAAAACATGATGAATACCAGAATTTTCATGCTCTACAACCACATATCAGAAACAAGCACTAGCATGGCATTACAATTCCAAAATAAAACATCTACCATGCTAGTTCATGCATTTTTTACCATTTCTCTTCAAGAACATAAAAATGGTTCATGGCTTACCTTTTTCTGCGAATTCTTCTTGTTTAATTCTGTTGGAGACTCACTCCTTGCTTGCTTAGCCTCTCCAAATCTCCAGAACTCTTCTAACACTCTCAAACACTCACTCTCAATATCTATTTGCTCTCTTGGGTGGAACTTTACAAAATGCAAGGAAAATGCACTTTGGGGATGAGTGTATATATATAATAGGTGATAGAGAAACTGATTTTGCAGCCCCTCCATATGCACATACCAGTTACAATCATCAATTCAAATAATTAGAGAAGGAGGTTTTGGAGTGGAATGGTCTAAGAATAAAAGAAAGTAAGTATAACCCCCTCATTTCATAATATTGCTATATACGTATATACTCTCCCTCCTTATCCCAATTTGGTTGTCACCAAGACTCCCAACAACTGACTTTGTATAAGTAACAACATTATTATAATCATTTAATTAATTAAATAATTATTTTGACCATTTTGCCCTCCGTAGCCGAACGTTGCAATACTTATATCAATTCCTACTAAAGTCGACGTCACGGACGTCATGGAACTATCCGTTTCGTCAAATTCATCTCCAAAATTTGTGGTTGACTTTTTACCCGAAAAAATCAACTGGTTAACTTTGACCAAAAAATCAACCGTGACACATTTTCGTGGTTACAGTCTATCTTGACTAATTTTGACGTTCCAGACTCAAATACGCAGACCGCGTCTCTAAATTCCGCTCTGAACTCCAACTCGTGATTTAAAGTCATCTCACGAACTTAATAGGATTAATTCCATACTTAACCAATTTAAATAGTTAAATTAATCTAACCTAACTATTTAAATTCCTCACATCTCATAACTTAAAATACACATGCATGTATAACACATATACATCTAATAAAAGAAATCACACAAGAGTTTCACATAAATTCATTTATTGATAATTATTAAATTACATACAAAATCTCGGATATTACAGTAACACTGTGTCGAGAAATGATTTCCTTAACGTACAGCTTTGCTAACTGATCCAAGTTGTACTTAATCCTAATCGGTAGAAAGTGGGCTGACTTTGTCTGTAAGACCCCAAATTTTATGAATAAGATTTAATTTTCTTTATATATTATTTTGAAATAGTAAGGTGCTGATTTGATAAATGTGATAAGTTATGGGTGAAATGTGCAAATTTTACATAGTAAGCAAGTGGTTATAAAATATTCATTGTGTCGGAGAATATTCGTTTGGTCGAGGAATATTCTTTTTGTTAGAGAATATTCGTACGACGGCGCAGTCATTGGTGGACCCTACAACGGAATGAATATCGAATATAAAAAGCGACAGAAGTAATCTTTTTATAAAAATAACGGCAAAACTGTTACCGTTAGTACTGTTGAAATACCCGATGGTTAAAATACAGTAATACGTGATGTTGCACAGTAGCACACGGTATTGCACAGTATTTCAAATTATCAAATTAATAATTCATATTATTTGAATAATATTATTAGATAGCATTATTGACAATGTCTAAGGAAGTTCTGTCTAGGAAAGGGGTTGATTAATTGCGCTCCAGTAAGGAGAAATCCTTATAGAAAGGCGCCCTCTTTCCTGGGAACGACCTGGTTGTCAATATTGTAGTTCTGTAATATTATTTGTAAATAATTAATTTTTGATATATATGATAAGAAAATATTTATTCAATGTGGATTTAAACGGAGGAATTTTTAACATGTGACATTTGTTGAAAGTTGGTATTTTATCCTGTTCGATAAAATAATTCATTCAAATATATTATTATAATATTACATTATAGTAGTATGATGTGATTATATAATAGTATGATTTTTATAATTTGAATGGTTACATTATTATAGTAAATTCATGGTATAAAAGTTACACGAGGTGGAAGAGTGCAAATTGAATTTGAACTCTTATGATGCAAATAATGATGTCATCAGAGCGATGAGGTAAGCAAGGATGTCATCGGAGCGATGAGGTAAGCAATGATGTCACAGGATCGATGATGTAAGCGATGATGTCATAAATTTTGGCGAAAAGACTATTTTACCCTTACTTTGCCGAGCCTATAAATAGAAGCTCATTTTTTCATTATTTCTCACCAATTCACTAAAGCTATAGAGAGAGAAAGTATAGAGAGAATAAGAGAGAAAAAAGAAGCGTATTCTGCTATTACACTAGTGCAGTCTCCAAATTTTTAAGGTAATGGGTATTATTTTTTTCATATTCATGAAGAGAGTTATTTTCTTTCAATACTCGTAAAATTTGTTATTCCATTCCTTATTATTCTGTTGGAATAACTTGTTTACACGGATTACCGCATGCATGGTGAAATTCTGTTATTATTCCATTCTTTATTATTCTATGGGAATAACCTGTTTATGCGGACTACCGCATGTCTGGTGAATAACCTTTCGTATTCAGTTGTTATTAAATTGTGAAAATTATCTGTCTGAGCGGACTACCGCCAGACGGGTGAAAATCCAATTGCAATTTCGTATATTATTTCATTTCAGATTTCTAACTCTAAACTTACTACGGTAAGTATTGCTTCTATAATTCCTGAAATGATTAAAAATTCCTTGAGTTTTGAGCTTCATCTAATATTATTTCACTGGAATATTGATATGAACTTTCTTGTGAAATTTTTCTCTTTTCATGTCGAGTTACTATTTACGAGTTACTATTCACGAGTTACTATTCACAGGGTACTATTCAAAGTAAAAAAAATATTTTTTTTTCTTTCTAAATCATCTTTGATTGGATCCAGGTTTTGATCTTCATTCTTGAAATCTGGATAAATTCTCTAATATTTGTCTCTTATCTCACTGGATTCATTATTCGTATTGTTTTCATCATCCTCAGTCCTAAATGGTGATATAACTGAATATCTTTGGCCTGTAGTGCAAAGATGAATGATTACTTCATGAATATCTTTGGCCTGTAGTGCAAAGATGAATGATTACCTGATGAATATCTTTGGCCCGTAGTGCAAAGATGGACAGGTGTTGAGATGAACATGACCAACTAGTGATACAAATGAATATCTTTGGCCGTAGTGCAAAATATGAATATTTGATTCGAGATGAATATTGATTGATGTTACATGGATAAAATATTGATGATGGACTTTTAAATTATACAAGATAGTAGACATCATTCTCTACTTAACTCTTCTAATGAATTATCATTTTCGCTGCAGTTGTTGATCTAAAACTGGTTGTCCATAATATTTTATCTGATTTGTTGAAGACTAACGATAATTTATTCTTCATTATCTTAGTCATAATATTCTTTACTAGGCTAGTTGAGCTCACCCTTTTCTTCCATTGTTCTCTTCAGGAAATAAGAATATCGCGGGTACTAGTCGGGGAATGGAGTGATGGTTTGAGTTAGATCTGTAGAAGTCCTCACTATTTTTTTTAAAAAATAGTGTGATAATAAATGTAATGAGGACTTAGTTTGAATGTTAATATTTTCTATATGTTTGTATTGACACTCACAGTTGTGTGGTCGTATTTTGCACGACCGTTTGATATGAAAGATTGTATTTAGATTCTGTTTGGCAACACAGAATGGGTTGAGTATTGAACCTATTTTAGGGGCGTCACAGTTGGTATCAGAGCTTAGGGATATGATCTCTGGCAGAACATATGATATTAGAGCTGGAATCTGAAAATGCAAATATTAACGATCAGCTGAAAGAAGAAGCAACTGAACGATTGAGAATTGAAGATGCATGGGTAAAAGCCGCACGACGAGTTGATATTTTAGAAAGAGACGTCCGATCCAAGAAGGCCAAAATAGACGACATGGATTTTACTTTTTGGACAGCAATTGGGAGAATCAAACATCGAGTTTGGAATTATCCTGTGCATAGCGGTCAACCCCAATTCGATATGGATGGAAGAGTAATGATTCAAATCATGGATCAGGAGTGCGACGAAGCAGTTCAAGGTAGAATGAACTTTATAGCAAAGTCAAGACCAGCTGGGATAGTGACACCAAAGACTGTCCCAGACAAGCTAAAGTCGGTGGTTCCTGGAAGAGCGTTTTTCGTGACTGCCCAAAACTCGAGCAACCCGAATGAGTTGATCATGGGTAAGCTAGTCATAATCTCTTGCGAAGTCTATACCTTGTTAGATGTCGGTGCTATCCATTCTTTTATTTCAACTGTTTGTGCTCAACATTTGAACTTGACTCCTGAGAAATTAAACTTTGACTTATCTGTTGAAACTCCATTAGGAGAAACCTTTGTTACATTCACAGTTTATAAATCTTGCTTGATTCAAATTGGTACCCTCACCCTACCTGCTGATCTTATATTTTTGAAAATACTTGCATTTGACGTGATTTTAGCAATTGACTAGTTAACCACTTTTCACGCCAAAATTGATTGTTTTTGTAAGGTTGTTAGTTTTCATATTCCTAATCAACTTGTTATGCGAATCCAAACCACCAAACCAGTAAAATCAATCAATGTCATTTCAAGTCACAAAGCTATTCGTTTATTAAAAAATGGATGTCAAGCATTCTTAGCCCATGTCACTGATTTAAATAAGAATACATCAGATTTGAATGATATTTTTGTTGTTAATGAGTTTCTTGATGTATTTCCCGAAGAACTTCCTGGTCTACCCCCGGAACGTGAAGTTGAATTCTTTATTGACCTTAAACCCGGTACAAAACCTATTTCTAAAATCCCATATCGAATGGCTCCTATAGAACTTCAGGAGTTAAAGGTCCAACTACAGGAGTTGTTAGACATCGGTTTTATACGTCCTAGTATATCTCCTTGGGGTGCTCCTGTTTTATTCGTAAAGAAGAAAGACGGGAGTATGCAACTATGTATTGACTATCGGGAGTTGAACCATATCACCATCAAGAATAGGTATCCGCTACCTCGCATTGATGATCTGTTCGACCAGTTGCAAGGTGCGTAATTCTTCTCAAAGATCGATCTCCGTTCTGGATATCATCAGTTAGAGATTAGAACTGATGACATTCCAAAGACTGCCTTTAGAACTCGATACGCGCATTACGAATTTCTAGTTATATCTTTTGAATTGACCAATGTACATGCTGCGTACATGGACATGATGAACCGAGTATTTAAGAAATATTTGGATCATTTCATGGTTGTCATTATTGATAACATCCTAATATACTCCAAAAGCCTCAAATATTTTTTCACCCAGAACGAACTCAACATGAAACAACGACGTTGGCTCGAGCTATTGAAAGATTACGATCATACCATCCAATACCATCCTACAAAAGCGAACGTAGTAGCAGACACGTTAAGTAGAAGATCGTATGCGGGTACAAGTGCGATATTGTCAACACGAAGCCATCTTGTATGACTTACGAATGATGGAGATAGAGTTCAAGACTCAAGGGACCCACGTGAAGATGACAAATATATGCGTAGAACCAGCTTTACTGGATAGAGTTAAAGCTGCTCAATCTACAGATCCGAAGCTGATGAATATGAGGAAGAAGGTGCAAGAAGGTGTTATTCCAGAAGCAAGGATTGATGAAGAAGAAATACTTCGAGTCAACTCCAGACTTTGTGTTCCTGATGATTCTGGCTTGAAGTATAGAATCATGATGGAGGCACATAACACACCGTTTGCAATCCATCCTGGGAGTACCAAAATGTATCGTGATCTTCGTCATACATTTTGGTGGAGCAATATGAAGAGAGAGATCGCGGAGTTCATCTCGAGGTGTTTAACGTGTTAAGGTGGAGCATCAAGTGCCAAAAGGTCCATTGCAACCACTTGAGATTCTAAAGTGGAAGTGGGAACATATTACCATAGATTTCGTTATGGGTCTTTCCAAGGTTTCTCAAGGCATAGATGCAATTTGGGTTATTGTCGATAGATTAACCAAGTCTGCTCATTTCTTGCCTATACGAGAGACTTATTCATTGGAACGTCTTGCTCGTATGTACATAAATGAGATTGTGAGATTTCATGGCATGCCAGTATCCATAGCTTTGGATCGTGACCCCAGATTTACTTCTCGATTTTAGGTCAGCTTGCAGAAAGCTATGGGCACAGATTTATAATTTAGTTAGGCATATCATCCACAAGCGGACGGGCAATCGAAAAGGACTATCCAAACTCTTGAAGATCTATTGAGACTCTGTGTTCTAGACTTCAAAGGGAGTTGGGATAAGTACCTACCATTGGTGGAATTCTCTTACAACAACAGTTATCAAGCAAGTATAGGCATGGCTCCATTCGAGGCGTTGTATGGACGAAAATATCATTCTCCAGTATGCTGGGACGAGGTGGGTGAAGCAACATTGTTGGGACCGGAGTTAGTACGTATGACTACGGAAAAGATTCAAATGATCCGGCAACGTATACAAACTGCACAAGATCGACAAAAGAGTTATGCTGATCTTCAACGAAGGGACGTGGAGTTTAATGTCGGAGATCATGTATTATTACGTGTTGCTCCATGGAAAGGAGTTACGAGATTCGGAAAGAGAGGAAAGCTCAACCCACGATTCATTGGTCCATTTGAAATTCTTGACCGAGTAGGAAATATGGCCTATAGACTCGCCTTACCTCCAAGCATGTCTCGTGTTCATAACTTTTTTCACATATCTATGCTTCTTAAATATGTGAAAGATCCAAACCACATTATTGAGTTAGAACCAGACGAGATAGTCGAAGATTTAACATACGAGGAGGTACCTGTTAAGATCTTGGATAGGAAGGAACATGTCCTACGCTCAAAGGTTATGCCTCAAGTTAAAGTTTTGTGGAGGAACCATGATATCGAGAAAATGACCAGGGAGTTAGAATTAGAAATAAAAATGAGGTATCCTCACCTTTTCGACATACCAGGTATGTGTGACACCCCCAAATCCGGTATCTTAATTTCTACAGGATTTGGTGTTCACTGTTCCAATATCATACAACTATCTACCCATAAATAATGAAATTCATTTATTAGATAAATAAATCATCATCTTACATCATCTGAAATAAAAATACATCATAAATCCCAGGTTAAACTTAACCTTAAATCTCTATTGCGGAAACGTAAATAAATAAGTCTCAAGTCATCACACATAAATCTTGAACTTTAACATTCTTAATATCAACACAAGTCCTCAACACTTGTTAGCTTTTCCTTTGCCCTTGCTACTAGAAGGTACATCACTTCGTTCATTATTAGCTGCAATGTTATTATGCAAGAGTGAGCACGAATGCCCGCAAGTATAAAAATATGACAGAATAATAACATGCGAGTGAAAGAATTCTGAATAACAGAAAGCTCAACATTTGAATCAAGAATATTAATCAAGAGTCAAAATACTTCTCAACTTTTGAATCAAGAATATTAATCGAGAGTCAAATTACTTCTGAGGGTCATTAAGACCTTGAACCGAGTCTTAGGTTGTCAAGTATATTAACCTTTCCAACCTTTAACAGTCATAAGACTATAGACTTTACTTCTCGTACTTAGGGAGATCAGCCCTTCGTACTGATACTGTGCACATTATCTTAACGCTTAAAGCATCTTCATTAATCCCCTACATTAGGGTTGTTCATCTCACTTTGAAATCAGAATCCGTACCAAATAAAGTTGGTTTGGATAATTCAATAAATGATATTCATATTGAATATTAACTTCTCAAGGTATACAATCGAATAAGTATTGTACACTTAAATGATACTTTTTAAAAGAATCATGGCATCTCATGTGAAATTCTAAACTTGGATATTCAAGAGTAAGAATTTTCTCAACAATAGTAATTAAGCATAGCAATTGCTTAATTAAAAGAGTTTAGTTTAGGAAACTTGCCCAACAATAATAATAAGTTAGGGATAGAAAACTTGCCTCGTGCGCAAGCTACAGTTATTACTCACTTCTTTAATTACTCTTACCTATCACACATTTACAATATTAATTAATCACAAGTTCGATATGATTATTGATTTACAATAGTATTCTTCAAACTCATTATTAAGTTTTCAAATAATGGTTTACGTTGATTAATTAACTTGTTAATTAATCACGTAACTTAAGTTATTAACTTGTATTAATAACTCATTACATATATAATGTTAATTAGATTTAAAATAATGTCTTAATGTTTATAACACATTATTTAACCTTTACAAATAATAGTTTAAGTCACGTAATTAATTTATTAATTAATTACATAACATAAATGATTAAACTCATATCACTATTTTATTATATTTATACAACATGTGTTCATGTTCATTAGAGTCAAAACACATTTCAAAATTTTCCAACACTTAGCAATTTTTTTTTTGAAATTTTCAGACGGGCGCGACCGCGCTCCATTTAGCCTTGTACCCGGCGCGGCCGCGCATCTACGTTTTCCCAGAATTTCTAGTTCGCGAAGAACACAGAAATTCGGCCACTTTCTCAAATTTTACACCAATACACTGATTTATAATGTTACCCATGAAGTATAAACTTCACAGGAATATTATATCTCACTTATAACATGTTCTTAACATTCCAAGTCATGTAATTATACAATTCAAGACATTAATTCTCACTGTTATTCAAAATTTTACAAAATTTAATGAAAAATATAAAATCTAACATTACGGATTCGTTACTACACCGAATCCGTTCATTTTAATTCCATTCTCTTTGTTTAAACATATACACTTATAATCAAACGTCAATTTTAATCAAAACATATGATTACAACATGTATTTCACCCATATGGGTTATTAACCCATATTCAACACTCTGTAATTTCATAAAACCCATTTATTAACAAAGTTATTTGGTGTGGTCAGTGTAAATCATGGATACATGATCTAACACATAATACCAACATATATGATTACATATATAAACATATCTTGGTTTAATTTTTCAAAATAATTCTTAACAGAGAGTTTTTATAAAGACGTATAAAAACTCTGTAAATATTTGAAAAACCCAATTAAGGCCAGATTATATAAAATTGATCCTTTAAAACATGATTATATGTTAGAAAAACACGTTATGATTCCATACCCATATAGATAAAGCCATATCGTAACCCAATTGGGAAACCCAATTTCACAGAAAACTTAAAAGTACGTATTTAAGAAATCTTAATTTTGAAAACTTAAAAGAAGAATTACCCTTTAGTAGTGAAGATAAATCAAAGTTAACAACACAATGATCTCTCAATTCTTCCTTTCTCAATTTCTCTCAATCTCTTCCTCTTTTTCTCTCTGAATTTTTTTCTGATATTTCTAAGTGTTTCTCTGATAATGGATTAGAAAAACAACGTATACGTATTATAAATACTACCGTTGTAGACTAACTCCCTTTAAGGCATTGTTTGGCTACACCCTTAATTCCTTTTTCATTTATTTTAATTAACTAGTTTAGTATATAGTTAATTGTAACACTTTAATTAATCAATCAATTTTATTTAAATCAATTAAATAAAATATAATAAATTTTACATTAAATTATATTGTCACATAATTAATATTTTTATTTATTAATTATGTTAATTCACTAATTCTTTAATTAATTATTAAATTAATTAAAGTAACATATGCTTATTTAATTAATTCAATTAATCAAATAAACTTAATTAATTAAATACTTTGAACTATTAAATCACTACACATTAATTTAATTAATGTAACACATATAATTAAATTAATCTACCACAAATTCATGAATTAATTATTTAACTCAATAATTAAATCATTAAAAATATTTATTTATTTCAATAAATATTCAAATATCTTTACAAAATTCTCGTTCGTCACATCTTTCCCCCCTTAGAAGGATTATATCCTCAAAATCACGGTTCGATTTAATAATTTCGTCCCATTATAAATATTCAAACAACTTTGAACTGTTAAATCACTACACATTAATTTAATTAATGCAACACATATAATTAAATTAATCTACCCCAAATTCATGAATTAATTATTTAACTCAATAATTAAATCATTAAAAATATTTATTTATTTCAATAAATATTCAAATATCTTTACAAAATTCTCGTTCGTCACATCTTTCCCCCCTTAAAAGGATTCTGTCCTCAGAATCACGTTCACCTATTCAAGAAAATAAGTGTGGATAATTATTCATCATATTCTCTTCGAGTTCCCACGTAGCTTCTTCAGCGTTGTGGTTCCTCCAAATTACCTTAACAGAAGGTATTACTTTGTTCCTGAGAACTTGCTCTTTCCTGTCAACTATCTGAACAGGAACTTCTTGGTATGATAAATCTTTCTCAAATTGTAGGGGTTCATATTCTATCACATGTTTGTAATCGGGTTTATAACGTCGTAATACCGACACATGGAAAACGTTGTGGACATGCTCCAGTGCCGGAGGTAAAGCTACCTCATAGGCTACTTCTCCAATTCTTCGGAGTACCTCAAAGGGTCCAATGAACCTTGGGCTCAATTTTCCCTTCTTACCAAATCTGATCTTTCCCTTCCAAGGAGAGACCTTCAAAAATACAAAACTACCCGATTCAAACTCTACATTCTTGCGGTGTGGATCGGCGTATTTCTTCTGCCTATCCTGAGCCGCTACTAATCTTGTCCGAATTACTTTAACTATTTCTGCCGTTTGTTGGACTAACTCTAGTCCTAGCAATTGTCTTTCACCAACTTCATCCCAGTACAGTGGAGTTCTGCACTTTCTACCGTACAACGCTTCGTAAGGCGGCATACCAATACTAGCGTGGTAACTATTATTATAACCAAATTCTACAAGCGGCAAATGATCATCCCAATTGCCTTTAAAATCCATTATGCATGCTCTAAGCATATCCTCTAGTGTTTGGATCGTTCTTTCACTTTGCCCGTCAGTCTGAGGGTGATAAGCGGTGCTCATCCTCAACTGTGTTCCCATGCATTCTTGTAGTCGCTTCCAAAAATTCGATGTGAAGCGCGGATCACGGTCAGAAATAATTGACACTGGCACCCCGTGCCTCGAAACAATCTCTTTTACATATAACTTCGCCAATTGTTCTAGGTTAAATCTGATTTTGATCGGAAGAAAGTGTGCGGATTTCGTTAATCGGTCGACGATAACCCATACTGCGTCATAGCCTTTCTGGGTCGTCGGAAGGCCAACAACAAAATCCATTGTAATATGTTCCCATTTCCATTCTGGGATTTCTAAAGGTTGTAACAAACCACTTGGTCTTTGGTGTTCTGCCTTGACCCTTTGGCAAGTCAGACACTTGGCAACACAATCGGCAACGTCCCTCTTCAAATTTGGCCACCAAAAGTGTTGTCGTAAATCCTGATACATCTTGGTACTTCCGGGGTGAATGGAATACCTCGAACTATGAGCCTCGCTCAGAATGTCCTCCTTGATTTCTGGTATTGGCGGTACCCAAACTCTACTTTCAAATCTCAAAAATCCTTCTCTATCCGCCAA